>JAPVLO010000356.1:600000-1200000 GCA_027257055.1 Cephalopachus bancanus
TCCCCTGAGGGTTACAAGACAGCTGTCCCTGCAGTGCTGTACACCTTCAGGTCCAAGTCCTGTAGGGAACGGGAATCTGCTGCCCAAGAGCTTGAACAAAAGTCCCAGAGTTGAGTCTCCCGGCTGGGATTGGCTCTGTGTGGTCCCACATCAGCCCAATTCAATAACTGTCGATGACAAGGGGAGCACAGGCCTGAGTCACACGGCATCCTTCACGCTGGGAGAGTGTAGAATGTCAACACCATTGGACATGCACGCGGAGGGAGCTGTCTCTGGACAGAGAGGGGCTCTGAGCAGTCACATCCCATGAAGCAGTCGTGAGCGATCTCTGGAAGCTTCCCAAGTGTGCCTGACACCGGGGAGGCTCACGTCCTTAAGGCCTTGGTGGCTTTGGTGCCTGTCTGCCTCAGTCTTCTAGAGAATGATTCCCTCTGGGGCCCAGAGTTGCCTTCCTGGACTTGAGACCCTTAGTCCCATCCTGCCTCTCGCAAGACCTCAGGATTCCCACCCCTTGGACCTCTGCTTAGAGGCAGCAGCCATGCCTGGCAGAATTTTCCTCTAGCTTCAGGGTCTCTTACTCTGAACAGGGATGAGGCACCTGGGTGGATGCCACAGTCCCACACGGATGTCCCCTTTGTCACGTCCATATAGTTCTAGTAATGTCTATGTTCCCAAAGTGGATCCCATTATCTTCTCTTTACAGAGGAGCCAACCTGAGGTTCAGAGAAGTCAAGTCAATTGCCCAAGGCCACACAGCTCCCCGGGGCCAGAGCCCGGTCTGTCTGCTTCCACCCATGTCCAGCACTCTCCCCAAAGCCCGCCCTGGCCTCCCAGCTGGCGGAGGGAAGGAGGCCAGTGTGTGTGGGTCAGCAGTCTCTTAACTGCCGCCTGCCAGGAGACAGCATTCAGCTGTTAGCTTCGCTGGTGATATTTCGTTAGTTCACACTATTTCCACCTGCTGTGGCCGGGAACAGGATACAGATTTCCTCACGTCCAGGGCCCCGGCAGGCTAGGTGGACGCTGCAAGATCTAATGATACTGATGAGGTCAGCCCTGTGGGATGACGTGTATTCACTCGAAGGAATCTCAGCCGCATTCCTGAGAGCCAGATCTCTGTGGCCTGGTTTTCCCTCTCTCCCCTCGCCCACATTTAAGCCCAGCTTCACCGCCCAGCGGAGGCCAAGGGCAGACCGTCCTAGAGTGGCAGGGACACTTAGAGAGCCCGGGGTCCCTACCCTGATTCTGCCACTTGCCCGCCATGTGACCTTGAGCCAGTGGTTGTGCCTCAGTGTCTTCATCTGTGTAATGGAACTGAAGAGGAAGTTGTAGTAGCTGTCAAGTGAGACTGTGTCTGAGGAAGGGGCGTGGAGTCCTACACGAACGATGATGATGTGGTGACAACGGGGAGGGCATGCCTGGGAACTCATCCGACCACTGAATGAGGGGGCTTGATCGATAGAGACTTGGAGAACCAGGAAGGGTCTCCAAGACCAGAACTCGGTGTCCTTGCTGGGGAATGAGGAACTGCCTGTGGAGATGGGAAGGGCTGGGTGTGGGGCCTGTGTACAGTGTGCTCTGGAAGGGCCTGGGACCTGGGCAGGAAGCTGAGGTGACGGGGGCTCTTGGTCCCCTGGGTTCATGATCTGCCCTGGAAGACTCCACCCCATCCTCGTGGTGCTCAGAGGCACCCTGGGCAGGGCGGGTTCCAGGTGTGTGTGGGCTGGAGGTACAAAGGGGCACCCGAGGTCACAGCTGAGGGTTTGGGGAGCCCTGGTAGGAGCTGGTGACCGGCGGCTCTGGGAGTCTCCCTCTATGGGTGATGCTGGAGTGGGCGTGGGGCCCGGAGAGTCTGGTCTGAAGGGTCTTGAGAACGCCCAGCTCCCCGATGCCTGGTGACATCACATGTGGCCCAGCTCAGATCGATAGATGATTCTAGATGATAAAAGCGACATCGTCGCTCCCTGCCTCCTCTTCCTCAAGCCCCTGCTGCTACCGTGGTCCCTCCCGCCCCCTCACTGGAACGACTCACCTCCTGATCAGAGTCAGGATGACCACAGAAGGAATGTGTCTGTGTGCGTCTGTGTGTGCAGTGTGTATAGTGTGTGTGTGTCTGTGTATGTGTGTACATGGTGTCAGTGTGTTGTATCTGTGTGTATGGAGTGTCTGTGACTGTGTGAGGTGCTTGTGTCTGTGTGGATGGTGTGAGTGTGTGTGTGGCGTGCATCTGTGTGGTATGACTGCGTGTGGTATGTATGCATGGTGTATGTGTACAGTGTGTACGGTGTGTGTGTCTGTGTATGCATGTGTGTGCATGGTGTCAGTGTGTTGTATCTGTGTGTATGGAGTGTCTGTGTGTGTGTGAGGTGCTTGTGTCTGTGTGGATGGTGTGTGTGTGTGTGGCGTGTGTCTGTGTGGTATGACTGCATGTGGTATGTATGCATGGTGTGTGTGTGCAGTGTGTATGGTGTGTGTGTGTCTGTGTACGCGTGTATGTGTATGGTGTCAGTGAGGATGGTGTGAGTGTGTGTATGGCGTGTGTCTGTGTGGTATGACTGTGTGTGGTATGTGTGCATGGTGTGTGTGTGTCTGTGCATGCATGTGTGTATATGGTGTCAGTGTGTTGTATCTGTATATGGAGTGTCTGTGTCTGTGTGGTGTTTGTGTCTGTGTGTGTGGCATGTGTATGTATGTGTCTGTGTATATAGTGTGAGTGTGTATGTATCTGTGCATATGGTGTGTCTGTGTCTGTGTGTGGTGCTTGTGTCTGTGTGGATGGGGTGAGTGTGTGTGTGGCGTGCGTCAGTGTGGTATGACTGTGTGGTATGTGTGCATGGTGTGTGTATGTGTGTGTGTGTACGGTGTGTGTCGTGTGTCTGTATGTGGTGTATATATGTATGCATGTGTCTGTGTTTCTTTGTGGTGTGTCTGTGTGTATGGTGTGTCTGTGTATGCTGTTTATGTCTATGTTTATGGTGTATATATGTGTACATATGTGTCTGTGTGGTGTGTTGGTATATGGTATGTGGGAGGTGTGTGGTCTGTGTGGTATGTCCGTGTGTGGTGTGTCTGTGCTATATGTGTATGAGCGTCTGTGTTCAGCATGTCTGTGTGCAGTGTGTATCTGTGTGTGTCTGTGTGTCGAGGAGGAGGATAATGAGTCTCCCTGGGTTTTGGAGGCTTCCGTCCTGTGCTTTCCTCTGGTTCTGGGCCACAAATGGCCCTTCCCCGGTGTTCCCACAGCCCGTGTGTGTGTCTCCCATTCAGCATCTTTGCATTAAAACCAAGCAAGTACGAATGTTCTGCCCTCTCCCACAGCAAAAGGGAAAGCAAGGACTTGCCCCTGTGGGATGAGCTATGTCCTCCCAAAATCCATGTGTCCCAGCCCCAACCCTCAGGACCTCGATGTGACTGTATTTGGAGTCAGGGTCTTGACAAAGGCACTGAAGCTACCATGGCCCTCCTCCAACCTGACAGGCATCCTTACAGAAGGTGAGTCAGACACAGCCATACCGGGGGAGGCCACAGGAGGACGCAGGGAGGCCTCGGAGGAAAACTGCTCTGCTCTCCCCTAGTCCTCAGACTTCAGCCTCCAGCGTGGAGAGAAATGCACTCCTGTCCAGGCCGCCAGCTGTGGTGCTTTGTCACAGCAGCCCGAGCTGACAGATACACCCAGTGCGAGAAAGAGGCTGCTGAAGGCATGCAATGGGGACAGGGTCCACATTCTCACAAAAGCTCTCCAAATCCTTTGAAACAGTGACCTCGCCTTTCTTTTAAAAGTTTTATTATCAGCCGGCTCGGTGGCTCAGCCTATAATCCCGTGCCTTTGGGAGGCTGAGGTGAGTGGATTGCCTGATCCCGCAGGTTCGAGACCCGCCTGGGCAGTGAGACCACATCTCTACAATAAATCAAAAAATCAGCCGGGCGTGGTAGCACATGCCTGTAATTCCGGCTACTCGGAAGGCTGAGGTGGAAGGATCGCTGGAGCCCAGCAGGCGAGGCTGCGGTGGCCGGGAGCGGCCACTGCACTCCAGTCTGGGCGACCGAGTGAGACTCCAACTCAAAACAAACAAACAAACAAACAAAAAGTTTTATTATCAATAGGACATGGATCTTTAAAGAAACAATGGAAAATAGAAAACGGAGGTAGGGGTGTCACCAGTAGCCCACTGCTACCCAAGTACAACTACTCTTGTCATTCATTTTGGAGACTTTTGTCCCCCACTCCTGCCAGACCATCCACCTGCTGATCCAACTTTGTGTCTTAGTGGAGGCGTCACCTCTTACCAGAAGTCCTCCTTGGTTTCTTTCCCCCAACCACATGCCCCTCCTGGCTCCCCGCGTTTGCTTAGATAATAACCCCCCATTATTCCGTGTGTTCTCTGTTTCCAGTTGCCTTTTCAGTTGGGAGTTTGAGGCACCAGTGTCGGCGTTCAGCTTCTTTCCAGGACAGATTCCAAGGAGAATAAATCAAACTGATGTTTTTATTTTTGGCTCTGTATGTCCAGCGGTTGTTCTCTAAGACGATCTTGGACTCCTGCTTATAATTCTGTCTGAATCCATTTATCCACCTGCACTGAGGAGGCACCTGCTGGCGTGTAATTAGTCTTCCAGGAAGCTACGGCCTCACATCCCCGGGGAGTTCAATTCCTAGTCCAAAATGGCAGCTCGAGTTCCAATAAGGGACAGGGGGGCGGGGTCTGGGATGGGAAACTGGATATTTGAAACTGGACTGAGCAAATCTGGAAGGTGTGGCCACCATACAGCTCAGCGTCCCTTCAGCCAGTGGGGTGAAGCCTGATGTTGGTATCTAGTGCAAAAGCCCCAGGTGACACAGTGATGTGTTTTAAGGACATTGTGGAACCAGTTTTTTTTTCTTATCAAATATTTATTGCTTTCGTCCTGATTCTGGGTCAAACTATTGAAAAAAATCTTTTTTAGGTGCAGAAGCTGAGTCAGTTTGAAACCCCGAGGGCTCCCGTCTTGCTTCAGGGCTACACACCCACCCACAGCTTGTGTTGGAGATTAGGACGGTGGCCCAAAGTCGAGATGTGAACACAAGGGCCGATTGAGGCAGAGAGGAAGGCAGCTGAGACCTCAGGGCGGCCTTTCCCCTCCCCCTCCCCCAGTCTTGGCCCGTTTCCTCTCCCTCTCCTCCTTCTTACCCTCCTTTTCCCTCTCTCCCCACCCTCTCTCTCTCCTCTATTATCCACCCTCCTTCCCTCCCTCACTTCCTTCCTCTCATCTCCTTGGCTGGACTTATTTCCCCCTAAGTCTCGATCATGAGTCCTTGGTCTTATGAGTCTATCGGATTGGGGAGTCCTTAGCAATTGACTCAATAATCTCATTTTTAGGGAATTTTTATTTGCATTTTTTATTATGCTAAGAAAACCCCACATAACACAAAATGTACCCCGTTAACCGTTTGTAAATGTAGAGTTCAGTACTGTTAAGTATACTCACATGGCTTGTCAACCATCCCATTTGACAGATGGGAAGCCCGAGGCTCAGAGGGGGCATAGATGTCTGAGGAAAAAGGCAGGGGAGGGATTCACACCCAGGCCTGTGAATCTAACTTCCAGGCCCTTGACGGAGGGCTGGACATGTCTGAGGGACGAGCAGGGGGTGGGAGGGAGAGAGCCCAGGCACGGGCAGGAGATGCTGTGTCCTCTTTAGACCACAGTCTGAGCTCTGCTGTCTCCTCCTCGGCTAGAAAAGGTATAAAATATTAAGTGAAACCTCCAAAACATTACGCTCAGCGAAGGAAGCCAGAGGCAAAAGGTCACATATTGTACGATTCCATTTATGTGAAACATCCAGAAGAGTCCGTCCAGAGACAGAAAGTGGGTTGGCGGTTGCCAGGGGCTGGAAGGAGGGAGGAAAAGGGAGTACTGCTTAATGGGTTTTATTATGGGGTGATGAAATGCTTTGGAACTAGTTAGAGGTGGCGGTTACATAACATCGTGAAGGCATTAAATGCCACTGAATTGTTCACTTTCGAGTGGTTAATTTTCTGTCTGGTAAATTTCATCTCGGTTTAAAACATTCCCCCCTCCCACAAGGTTCTTGGTGAATCTTGTAGATGACAAAATATCGGATGACAGTCACTTTTACTGCTGTAGTCATGTGGGGACACTCAGGGGAGACATTGCCTTTGGTTTGTCCTGACGGGTAACATAGACCACGGTAACGGTGGCTCGTCACTGCTAGCAGTGACGGTGCTGCCACCTCTGGCAGCTGTTCTGCCTTCTCCGCACCTGCCGTTTATCCTCTCTGACTGAACCCAGCCATCACGTCTTCCTGGAAGCCCTTCTTGATTCCCTCTCCCCGATCATACTCCATTCTCATGTGTGCCTGCATGTACCGTGGTCATGGCTATGGAGCAATGATCCATGTACTTGTCTGCTCCCCAGCCTGACGATGAGCTTGTTGGGGTTAGGGGTCCCTTCGAGGCAGAGTGGGAAGGAAACTGCCTTATGTAGACCTTGGCGCCACACTGACCTGGGTTCAGAAGCTGGCTCAGTCAGCTCACTAGATCTGTGACCTTGGAACAAGTTGCTTTATCTGCAGGGACAACAGTTTCACGTCTGGAAAATGAAGAGAGACCAGTTTCCTCACAGGGCTGTACCAAGGAGTCCTGGGTGTATAATCACATCCCTGAGAGACTTTTGACTTTTGTTCTTATTGCCACTGTACTGTTTTTGCTTTTCTCATCGTTTCGGCCACTTCTGAAGATTCTCAAGCAATCTCACCGACCATATGAGCAATAGAATGAGCAGAATGGCTCGGCTGTGGGCAACCTGGTGTCCTCTAGGGGATTCCAGCTGGCGCAAGGCTGGGGCAGGGGAGCTAAGGTGAGGAGGTGAGTCCTGGGGTGAGTGTTTGGGGTCTGCAGTGACCGCTGCTGTCGCTCAGTAGAGAGGAAAGGATGTTTAAGCTCGGCTGTAAGGATACTCAACCTCTCTGAGCCTCTGTTTCTGTCAGTCAGGACTCCTGAGAGTCCTTTCCTCAAGTGCTGTGAGTGTGAAATGACTACACGAATGGAGCAACCTCATGCAGAGAATGGATCGTGGGAAGTGCCAGGAAGTGCTGATGTATGAGGTGAATCACCATGACCTTGCTTGGGTAATATACACGACTTATTAGATAGGAGCATTGTGCCAGCGTACCCACAAATATACTCAACTCTTTGCAGGATTCTGAACAGATGCTTCAGTAAGTGAGATTTCAAGGACTCCTGTCAGGCATGGTGGCTCATGCCCGTAATCCCAGCACTTTGGGAGGCTGAGGTGGGAGGATTGCTTGAGGCCAGGAGTTCAAGACCAGCTTGGGCGATGTAGCAAGACCTCATTTCTACAAAAAAAGTTTTAAAAATTAGCCAGGTGTGTGGGACGTGCCTGTAATCCCAGCTACTTGGGAGGCTGAGGCAGAAGGATCGTCTGAGCCCAGGAGGTCGAGGCTGTGGTGAGCTGTGATCATACCACTGCACTCCAGCCTGGGCGACAGGTGAGATCCCAATTCAAAAAGCAAACAAACAAAACCTTCAGATTGCTACCCCAGTTATTAAAGTGTGCAGCAGACAAGCAGGAGAGGAGGGTTCTGTTCCTTGGTGTTGCAGGCCAAGGGGTAAGCAGATACAGGCTAGGGGAGAAACAGACACTCCCAATTGAATTCAGTCAGGCTACAGGTCATGGGCCAAGGTCCTCACTTTCAGAAGGTGGAGATGGCGGTGAGGAGAGTGACCAGGATTATTCTCCAGTGCCAACGTGGAAGCCCAGTCCCATAGTCGAGTGACCTTGGAGCAAGGGGTTAGGCAGGGGCCCCACTCTCCGGCCTGAGGAGCCCAGAGCACGCAGCTCCCTGAAGACTGCGCATTCCAGGGCAGGCGTGAAATTAAACAAGTGACACAGAAACCTCAGTAGGCTGAGCCAAAGCCATGGGCCAATCCCAGAATTCCCTCTTCTCTTTTCCCTCTATACACTGCAAGGGAAGGAAACATACTGCAAATTCGAGACTACCTCTGAACTCGAGGAAATGCTCTGGCCATCGGAGCTCAGTTTCCCCATCTGTCCAACGGGCATAATCCACCACCACCCCCGAGTCAGCAGATTCCTATCTGAAATCCCTAAGTTCCTGGCACAGGGTCTGGTTTACGCTTGCGCAGTCAGCACTTTCCTGTCCCTTTCCTCTCCGCCCTGGACCGTTGCTTATCTCTCCAGCCCTATCCCCTTGCCTGAAAGATGGGGGAGGCATGCTTGTGCCCCTTCCCGCTGAGGGAGGCTGTGAGCTGGAATGGCAGTGGCGAGACCTCTCACACCCCTCTGAGCCCTGAGGAGTGCTGAGTGCAAAGGTGAAGGGGCAGAGACGCCCCTCGAGAGCATGGTCTGCTCCTGGTCCTCCTCGGCTCTCCAGCTCTGAGAAATCAAGAGATTCAAGCTTGACACCATCCTCACCTTCTCTGTTGAGTCTTCGCAGAGATCTGCGGGCCAACCACACCTCCTGGACTGAAGGACGACATCTTCTTGGCTCCTCTACTGGTTTGCATTTAGCATTAGACAAGACCCATCCCAGAGCCCTTCCTCACAGTGGGCCATCGGCCGGTTCCCAGCAGGAGTTCATGAGAAAAGCGCCTAAGAGAATATTTCTGCCTTCAAACAGTATTTGAACTACTTGCAATAAAGATCTTGCGTACGATATTTGGCATAGATGTAGACACAGATAACTACATAGAGGTGCATAAATATGCACATACCTTCGAGCATTTCTTCACCAGGACTCTGTGTCCTACAGCTCAGGGTACCGTCATCTTCTTGGACCCTGATAATAAATATTCATATAGACATAAACATGACAGGTGATAATATTCTTCTATGGTATGAGACCTGGATGCAATTCTCATCACTTTGCATTTTTCAACTCATTTATTCTCTAATCATCTCCATTTTGCAGATGAAGAAACTAAGGCATCAGAGAGATTAACTAACTTGCCTAAAGTCACACGACAGGCCAGTCCTATTTTTCCCACCAGGACTGACAATTACGTTTGAGAACTCATCTTAGAAAAAGTGCTACATACCTCATGCTGAATATCACTACAGTCACCTTCTAAGTACTCCCCTTGGGAAGCCATACACCGATGTCAGCATCTAGTCCACCTGTCAGAGCAATTTTGGAACACTTTTTCTGGACTGACCATCAGAGCTGTCATTGTAAGAAGGTTGGAATTTGAATTAGAGCAACAAACAAACATTAAATTTCTTTTTAAACTTGGCAAGAGTGGAAGTGAAACCAGGGACATGTTAGTCCACGTTTATGGGGATAATGCCTTTAAAAAAAAGGCAGTGTGCAAATTGATTAAATGCTTTTCTGAGGGAAGAGAAAATGTTACTGATGAAGAGAGGTCAGGATGGTCAGTAATGAGCAGAACTGAAGAAAAACATTGCAAAAATTCATTAAATTGTGTGTCAAAATCATTGGTTGACTGTCAGAAGCATAGCAGACCAAACAAACATTGATAGAGAGACAGGAAAATCTTAACTGGAAGTCTTGGAATGAGAAAGGTGTGTGCAAAAATGGTCCCGAAAGAGCTCTTGCATCACCACAATGCACTAGCTCACACAGCACTGTCTGTGAGGAAGTTTTTAGCCAGTAAACAAATAACTGTATTGGAACATTCTCCCCCTACTCAACTGATCTAGCCCCCAATGACTTTTTTCTTTACCCGAAGATAAAGGACGTATTGAAAGGAAGACATTTTGATGACATTCAGGGCATCGAGGGTAACACGACGACAGACCTGATGGCCATTCCAGAAAAAGAGTTCCAAAACTGCTTTGACGGGTAGACTAGGTGTGGCGTCGGTGCATAGTTTCCCAAGGGGAGTACTTCAAAGGTGACCGTAGTGATATTCAGCAATGAGGTAGGTAGCACTTTTTCTAGGATGAGTTCGTGAACTTAATCAACTGTCCTCGTTATACTCTCCTGAGAGTCCCCAGCAGCCTCTGGTTTGCACCTCTGCCTGCAGAGTCAGCCCCTCTACACACTCTGAACCGACCGTTTCTCTGCTTACAAGCCTCAAGGAGCCTCTTGTTGCCTCTGGGATGGTGGTGAAGCCCCTGGGTGGGTTCTGCTGCTCACCCTGCCTCGTGTGTAGAAGTGACCCTTTTGTAACATGCATTAGAGATCAGCATCTCAGTCCTTTTTTAGCATAAAGCCTTCTTTCTAATATCAAAATGGTTCCTGAACCAAGCGTGGTAATAGTTCTCCTTTTAGCATCTTCTGATTAAGAAAATATCTCCCAACAAAGAGCTACATGAATTCAGAAATACTTTTAAATATATTTGATGAATTGTTATACGTGGTATTTTCTTTAAAGTTGGAGTCGTCCAGGCTGGAGTGCAGTGGCATGCTCATGGCCTTGACCTGCTGGGCTTGGGACATCCTTCCGCCTCAGCCTTCCAAGTAGCTGGAATTACAGATGCACACCACCACACCTGGCTACTTTTTGTGATTTATGGTAGAGATGAGGTCTCACCAAGAAGCCCAGGCTGGTCTCAAACCCCTGGGCTCAGGCAATCCTCTCGCCTCAATTTCCCAAAGTGCTGGGATTACAGGCTGAGCCACCGCACCCGGCCTATACGTGGTATTTTAATTTTTCTGTTTATAGACCAGACTAGATTCAGAAAAAAATTATCAGATTTATTGCAATAACTACTTGGACGCAGAAGTCCTTACCCCTCAGTTTGGAAACCCTCACCCCGTCTTTTCTTCCTCTTCCAAAACAGTGCAGGTTCCTGTGGCACGTTTGAACATGCTCTTCCCTTGTTCTGGAATAACCCTCCATGAGGGCTCTACTCAGCCTCCTCTGGGAAGTCCTCCCGACTCATCACCTCACCGTTGTCCATTGCTCTGTTGCCTCTGAACTGTAACCAGCTCTCTGCCATTGCTAGGGTCACATCACCTTGCCATTGTATGTTTGCAAGTGCTGTTGTATACTTTGGCCATTAAGAACAGGAGCTTTGGCATTTATGAGATTTGGTTTCTGTCTTAGCTGTAGCATCTTCTAAATTTGTAAACTTGAACTTGGGTACGTCTCTTTTTTTACTTTGTGTGAGGGTCAGGTTTTTGTATTTCTTTTTAATCTGCAAAATGAGGATGCTAATACCATCTGTCTGCCCAGCATTCCTTAACTCTTTGCAGACTTTGTTTTCCTCTCTCTGTCTTTCTCTCATCCTTCCTTCCTCCTTCTTTCTTTTTCTCTCTTTCTTTCCCTCCCTTCTCATTCCCTCCCTCCCTCCCTTCTTTTAAATAAGGAATCCATTAATAGAGCTATAATGATGAACTGGTATCACAGACCTGACCAATACTAGTGCTCCATTCCTCTTGGTCACAGTGATTGGTTTAAAGATGGGCACATGGCCCCAAATGAGCAAATCTGAATCTACCTGTAAGAAGATGGGAAGAGATCATCTCTTCACACAGGGATTGCGAAACTGGTAGGATGAGGTTCTAGAAGTGTGCGCAGCCATCTTACCAGTCACACAATGATAATATGTCTGAGAAATGAAAAGAAAGATGAACCCTTGTTGAAATCAATGAGACCCTTGATCCAGCTGTTCCTGAAGACAGATGCACACCTGGGCTTCCAGTTACAAAGCTACTAAATCTCCCTTCCCCGATCCACTTTTTTTTTTTTTTTTTTGAGTTGGAGTCTCACTCTGTTGCCCAGACTGGAGTGCGGTGGCCGCTTCCAGCCACCGCAGCCTCGACCTGCTGGACTCCGGCAATCCTTCCGCCTCAGCCTTCCGAGTAGCCGGAATTACAGGCATGCGCTACCATGCCCGGCTGGTTTTTTTGATTTATTGTAGAGATGAGGTCTCGCTGCCCAGGCAGGGTCTCGAACCCGCGGGCTCAGGCAATCCGCTCACCTCAGCCTCCCAAAGGCGCGGGATTACAGGCTGAGCCACCGAGCCCGGCTCCCGATCCACTTTTAAAACAATCTTTAGTTAGTTTGAGTCAAGTTTATTTCACTTACAACAGAAAGAATCTTGACTGTGATAGTCTCTTATACTAGTGGTTCCTGATGAGCTAATTTTTTTTTAGTATTCATACCTTTGTGTTGCCACCTCCTCTTGACTGTGGCAGGGGCTTACACCAAACTTTAAATGATGAAATGACACCATGCCTTTTCTGGGCCTAAGTCTGAAGAAGTCCTTATAGCTTCTGTGCTCTTGGGAACTCTGACTGCCACATAAGTTCAGGTGCCCTGCTGGAGAGGCCATGTGGAGATGCCATATTAGAGAGAGAGCTCAAGAGATCACATAAAGAGATGAAAGACAAGATTTCAAGTGTCTTAGCAGAGCCTGCCCCTCAGTCCACTTACCAGCTGATTGCAGCCATGTAAGTGGCCACAGGCCAGAGCAGAAGAGCCACCCAGTTGAGCCCAGTTCAGGTTACAGAATTTGGAGAGATGACAAAATGACTGTTGTTTTAAGCCACTAAGTTTTGTGTAGTTTGTTAAATAGCAATAAAAACATAAAGCACTGACTACTGTATTGCTTCATGGAGCTGTGGTTAGCACAAAGGTAGTGCAAGTAAATTGCTTAACACAGTTCCTGTCACAAGGAAAATGCTAGCTATCAATGATTCTTTTTCTTATTGCTGTTGTTGGTATGATTACACGGTTTTGTTCAAATTAGATCAAGACCATTGAAGGCAACAAGTATGTCGTACGCATTGTTGTATCCACAGGATCTAGCACAGGACATGTACATTATAGGCAGTCAGTCGATGTTGGTTTCAATGGGAAGATGGATGGATGGCAAGATGGATGGAAGGAATGAAGGATGGATGGATGGATGAACAGAAGAATGAAAGGATGGATGGAAGAATGAATGGACAGAAGGATGGAAGGACAGATGGAGTAATGCTTGGATGGATGAATGTATGGATGAAAGGATGGGTGGAGGAATGGATGTATGAATCGAGGTATGGAAGGGTAGATGGAGTACTGCTTGGATGGATGAATGGATGGATGGAGGAATGGGTAGATGGATGGAGAGATGAATGTTTGGAAGGATGGATGGGTGGATGGATGGATGGAGGAATCGGTGGATGAACAGCGAATGGAAGTGTTTGCAAGTGCTTTTTGCATAGTCTGTCCTTAACCTGTATTTTTATTTGAACATGCTTTAAGTGGCATTCAATCCAAAGGTTATATGGACCTCTGATTTGACTAGAAACATGAAAAGATAGGATTTCAATGGGGACTCAGAGAAAAGTAGAGACCTTGGGGACTGGGGTAGGTAAGGGAGGCTTCTACAGAGGTAGGTTTGGATCTAGGCCTTGAATGGTAAGAAGAAGATGCATGGGTAAAGAGAGCTGAGGTAACCACTGGGATTTGAGAAATGCATATTGCCGTGGTTTGGTATCACATAGTAATTTTCCAGAAAAATAGGTTAGCAGAACCAGGGTGAGGTCCCTTAATTAGGTTAGGCTCTGAGCCTTAAGATTCTAGCCTTCTTCTATGAAAATCTCTTGTCTGGTTGTCCATGAAGCCAAATCTGCCCCAGGACTTTTCAGTTCCATGAGCCAAGGAATTCTTTCCTCCCTAACCAGTCTGGGTTGGCTTCTCTGTTGCTTACGACAGAAGTGGGCCTGTTTGATTCACCCCATGGGGCAAGCTCAGCTCTCTGGAGACAAGGCATTCAGAAGCACCCAGTGATGTGTACTTAGAGATTGCCTGAAGGCATTTTCTTAGTCTCCTAGAGGCTGGAAAATAGCTTGATTACTCCCCCCACCCAAGTTGGAAGGGAAAAGGGCTGCTAATAAATCCATGGGAATCTCCTCTCCTGATAGAATGAATCTTTTGAATCAGGGATTCTGGGTCTTATGTGCTTCTGTCTGTCTCTGTCTCTGTCTTTCTCTCTCTCTCTCTCTCTCTCTCTGTCTCACATATGTGCGCGCGCGTGCGCGCGCGCACACACACACACACACACACACACACACACGCACACACCTCTTCTTTCCTCACAAATTCTCTCTGATTGGCTTCGTCTATGTAGAGAGAAGTCTCATCTCTAATTAATTGCCTCTGGTAGACAGTGTTGTCACAGCAAAGGACTGCTTCACTTAATTCCAGTTTGGACTATGCAGGCAACAGCATCTGATGGGCCAGGCTCATATCAGGTGCTCATCTGTATTGGTCAGCATGGACTTCATTGTGCTGCAGTAACAAACAATCCCCCAAGTCACAGGGGCTCCTCACAAGGCTTATTTCACATTCACACTATCCATTGGGGGTCCAGACAACGTCCCATGGCAACTGACCTCCTCATAACAACTCAACAATCCAGACGTAGGGAGGGTCCGCTCTCCTATGACTGCACCATCTAGAACATGGCATCTCACTGGTTTAGGGCAATGGCACTGCATTGGATTTTAAATTCTTTTGCATGAAAGGGACATGCCTTACTTCCAGTTATATTTCATTGCCTATAGCAAGTCACATGGTCCCACCTAGCCTCAAAAGGGCAGGAGAGAAGACTCAGAAATAGCAGTGAGCAGCAGGATGATCTACTCTACTACCCCTGGACCAGTTGCCCCAGCGGGGCAAGGCCATATAGCATCCATGGAGCCACTGGGGCTCACACACTTGTGATGGGGGCTGTTCTCAAGAAGCAGGGACTATTTTAAACTGGGAAACCACCCCAAGAAGGTGTTTATAACATATAGGCAAGACAGTCGACAGCTGTGCCACTCAAATTCGCTTTGGGTATTGTGGATAGCAGGGATAATACTCCATCTACACTCCTCATTTTATAGAGAGAACATTAAGACTTTAAATACATAATGTAATTTGCCTGGGACTCAGAGATTCATTTTATTAAAAAAAATTAAGAGATATGAGATAAAGCTAGTACAGTGAAATGGTCATGGGAGATTCTCAGCTGTGGATATGTGGTGTTCAGGGTAAAATTCTTTCAACTTTTCTGTATGTTTGGAGATTTTCATAATAAAATATTGGGGAAAGTTTTCAATAGGCTCCAAACAGCCAAAAAGAGTAGTTTTTTTGGGGAGGGTCAGGGTCTCACTCTGTCACCTAGGTTAGAGTGTAGTGACATGATCAATGGCTCACCACAGCCTTGAACTCCTGGGCTCAAGCAATCCTTTCACCTCAGCCTCCCAAATAGCTGGGATTACAGGCACATGCCACCACACCCAGCTATTTTTAAAATTATTTTCGTAGCGATAGGGTCTCGCGATGTTACCTAAGCTAATCTCAAATTCTTGGGCTCAAGCAATCCTCCCACCTCGGACTCTTAAAGTACTGAGATTATAGGCATGAACCACCGCTCTTGGCCTAAAATGCTGGAAAATATTTAAGTTTAAATTTGTGTTTGGAATAGTTAATGCATTTACATGCTTCAAAATTCAAAAGGTACAAAAAGAATTAAACAGTGAAAACTCTCTCTTCCTCCCATTCCCAGTTATTTGGTTCCCTCTCCAAAGGCAGCCGATGTCGCCAGCTTCTTCCTTTGCTTTCCAGAGATATCTTGTGTCTCTACAATGATTCCAAGTCAATACACTTTCCCCCTTTCACAGCACTAGACACACTAACATGCATCAAGGATTTACTCTGCACCAGCTGAATGCTTTGCACCCTTACCCAGTTTAGTCCTCCTAACAGCCCTTCAAGGGGGATGTGATTATTCCCATTTTATGGATAAGAAAATTGAAGCACAGAGAAATCAAGTGATTTATTCTAGATCCCAAGGATAATAACTGGCGAATCACTAGAATACGAACCTAAGTTTTTTTTACTCCGAATCTGTGCTATGAGCCACCACGTTGTAGCAAGGGCATGTATGGATTTGTATCATGTCCATGGGTTGTGGTGATAGAGTCTTCTAGATCAGAGGTCCCCAACCCCTGGGCTGTAGACCAGTACAGGTCCATGGCCTATTAGGAACCATGCCACATGGCAGGAGGTGGGTTGCAGGTGAGCGAGTGAAGCTTCATCTGTATTTCTAGCTGCCCATTGCTTGTGTTACTGCCTGAGCTCCAACTACTGTCAGAATGGAGGTGGCATTAGATTCTCCTGGGAGCCCAAACCCTGTTGTGAAACTGTGTATGCAAGAGATTCAGGTTGCGTGATTCCCCTTTTCTATCCATAGAAAAATTGTTTTCCACAAAACTGGTCCCTGATGCCAAAAAGATTGGGGGCTGCTGTTCTAGAGGGAGCCAGAAATAAAAGTAAGCACCTCACCATGTGAACCAGGCCTGGCTGGTGTTAACCAGCTCTGGAGTCTGCTGCTAATTTTTTCTGAGTCTTTCCCAAGCGATGTCTCTGAAATGGGAAGAGCTATTAAGTGTCACATCTACCAAGCAGGTATAACCAGGAGGAAGTTTACCTCTCCTATCCTCATTCTGATGCTTGTGGGTTAGTCTCTTCCCCAATCCTGGAGGTAATAACAAGCTCTCTTGTGCAGGTAGCCACAGATACCTGTCAGCTCGATAGCTAGCATGTCTAGTCTTGCTTAATCATCAAACCCCCAAACTTTGTTCAGAGATGAAATTTTGTCCCATTCTAGCTGGAGTGCGGTGTAAGTGGGAGCCCTTGGTGGGGAAGGGGGATGTAGCTCACTTCTTCCTGGTTCCCTGCTCTCAGCTTGCTGAGAATTGATAGTAAAAGTGTGGGAAAGTTCTTACTTGACTGGTACTATTGAGAGTGGGTGTGGGCCCTTTCTGGGTTTGGTAGATGTTTAAAGCTGAGTCTTCTATAAGGCCACTGAGGAAGGTCATATGGAGGCCTCATTGCTCAGGCGTCCTCACCTTCATGTGGGTGATGCCTCTCAGGAAGGGCTCTTAAGACTCCTCCCCTTACCCGTGGGCATCAGCCCTCTCCAGTAGCTTTCTGCTGAGATCTCATCACCTGCAGGCAGCTGTCAAGGGCAGGGTCTAAGTTGACCTCATGCTGGCTTGCTTTCTTGTGTGATCACATCTACATCAAATATGCTCCTTGGACAGAACTGGATTTTTGTAGCTGGGTGTACAGTTACTTCTCAATCAGGGTCCTCTTCTCTGCTGTCCTCGGGCCACTTCCATACATAGACATCAATCCATGGGCCATAACATCCAGGATACTTGGGTCAGCCTTTTTCATTGGTCTGCTCAGAGCTTCCCAAGTTCCTTATATTAGATTAATCTGCAAAGATGGTCACCATCCATTCCTCTCATCTCTGTGTTTTCCAGGAGAGGGGAAGTCTGTTCTTCCACCTCTTTGATGGATAGAGATGACCTTGTGACTTATTTTGACCAATGGATAAGGTAAAAGTGAATTGCACAGGTTCTGGAGCATGGACCCCAAGACCCTGTGCGGTGCCCACCTTTTCTCTTTTGGGGCTTCAGTCACCAGTTACAGAAGCTCAGGATAGACCATTGAGTGATGAGACCCCACATGGAAAGAGAAAGGTCCAGTCAGACGCCCCCATTCCATCCACTCCAGCTTTCAGCTGAAAGGGCCACATGAGTGACTTCAACTGACCCCATGTGGAACAGAAGAACTGCCCAGTTGAGACAAGTTGATCCACAGAATCAAGAGACATCACAGTGTTTTTGTTTTAAGGCACTAATCACAACAGCAGAAAACTGACACAGAAATTAGTAGCTAGAAGTGAATATTAAAGGCACAAAACATCAAGGACATGATATTGGCCTTGAGACTTGGTGGTAGGTAGAACTAGAAAGGCCAGGGGAGACTGTACAGAATGGAGACTTCAGAAGCAGTGGGACAGTTGCTAGTTGAGACTAGGGAAAGGGTACCCCCTTATGAAGTAGAAGAACTTGTAGCAACACTTGCCTCCAATAATGCGGGTGAATTTGGGACCTCTTGTATTTGCCTTCTATCAAACAGAATGTTGGAAATGACAATGGCTTATTTTAGTGATGCACAATAAGGTATTGTATACAATAAGTTAAAGAAAAAAACTATTCAATTTTCAAGCAGAATTCTAGGAAACAGAGGACCCAGGACATTCTCTTCAGGCAGCAAAAAAATTCTCAAAGTAAGAAGTAGACTGGGATCAGTGACTCATGTCTGTAATCCCAGAACTTTGGGAAGCCAAGGTGGAAGGATCGCTTGAGCCCAGGAGTTTAAGTCCAGTCTGTACCACATAGTGAGAACTTGTCTCCACAAAAAATTTTAAAAATTATCCAGGCGTGGTCCCAGCTGCTTGGGAGGTTGAAGTGGAAGGACTGCTTGAGCCCAGGAGTTTGGGACTGCAGTGAGTTATGATTGCACCATTGCACTCCAGCCTTGGCAGCAGAGAAAGACACTGTCTCTCTAAAAGAAAAAAAATAAAAAGAAGAAAAAGAAGTATTCTCAGGGCAAAGATAAAACTCAGGAGGTGTTTCTAGTAAAATGTGGCTTTAGGATAAAGATCACATCGAGGCTGTAAGACCTTTAAAGACCTCCAAAAGGCTTAAGGTTATTCTCACACATCCTCTCAGTTAGGAAAAAAAGGGTTTAAAAGCTCTTAAGGGAGTTTTCCCACATAGCCTTCCCTACTCAAAGTAAAGAGAAAACTGTCTTGGAGAGAATTATGAGTGTGTCTTTTGGGGCCAACAAGTAAATCCCAACAAGATTCATGGGAAACCTACAAAATGTTTAAGGGTAGTGATTAGTGAAAGGACCATCAGCCTGGACTCAAGGAAACGGAGGCAATTCCAATTGAAAAGAAGTCTTTGGAGTCCCAGCTAGCTGTAGTTAGAAAGCAAGCTGAGAAAGCTACTCGGCTGCAAATATGGGTCATTATACAGAAAAGGAAAGATGACTCAGTGGGTGGATTGAGTCCAGAGTCAAGATCTAGAAGAACAATGGATTAGGATCGGCTTCCTAATGGAATAGTGTTTCCTGCCCTGGAGTAGGGACAGTGGTAACAGGGACCCAACTGGATTTCCAGATTTGTTGCAGGCCTGTGACTGTGTGCTTCCCTCCCTCTGCTTTTTGAATGGGAGTGTCTACTGTGGTTATCTTGTCCCTGTCTCACCGTTGTAGGCTGGGTGTGAGGGGAGGGAGACGGCGGGAGTGGAGGGGGAGAAAGCTTGTCATTTTGGTTCCCAAATCTTTGAATCAAGAGGACTTGCATTTGAAAGGCCTCGGATGCTGAGATCCTGGTCCTCGAGCCTGTTATCTGAATGAGATGAGACTTCGCAAACCTTGGGAGGGAGGAAATATTTCTTACATGTGGAAGGAATTCAGATATTTGACCAGAAGGCAGATGATGATGGGTAAATGATAGTCACACAATCTTTGCATCTTCTGTCATCAAGAAATCGCATCTATTTTTTCTCTCATTGAAGCTCAGCTGCTCCTGACTTGCTTGACAAACACAACACAGCAGAAAACCAGCAACCATGAGAAGAAATCTGGTCATGCTGCTGGAGACAGGAAGATTCTTGGGGAGAGAAATCCTGGAGAAGGACGGATAACAAGAGGCTAGAGAGAGGCCTACCTGGTCCTCAGACATTCCAGTCACACTCTCGAGGTCTCAGGCACATCGGTGGAGCCATCTGGATCCACTAGCCCTTGCTGAGTTGATTCAACCAGCACCACATGGAGCAGAGATGAGCCCCTCTACCAAGTCTCGCCTCATTGTGGAACCGTGAGCAAACTAATTGTTGTTGTTGAAGACATTAAATTTTGGGCTTAGCATTCATTCAGCAATAGAAAAGGTACAGAAATTTTTGCCAGAAGTGGGTTTTGAACCCATGCAAATATTGAATCAACTGACGACATGTGCCTAGCTAAATTTCAAATTGCTATGGCCCATTCTCTCTCTCTCTCTCTCTCTCTCTCTCTCTCTCTCTCTCTCTCTCTCTCTTTAATGAAAGCATTCATTGCAGTTATTGCCGGGGTGCCAGCCCCGACCAAAGGGGGAAGGGTTAGGACCCGCTCCAGAGAATCCGGACGGGGAGAAGAGACCACTCTGAGGCAGTTTCTTCTGGGAACAGTCTGATCAGGACTGAAGCCAAATTTTATTCGGACTCCTTCCAACTTATATACCATTTTTCATACCCTCCAGCAGTGTGATAATCACTTGCTGGGGGCGTACAAACTCCATGATGTATATTGCGATTTACAAACTATGCATCACAAGACCATCACGAGACTTGCAAGCTCCAAGCAGGCGTGCCTTACAAATCTCACATCAAGGTCACAGGTGCACAAATACAGTTCGTTTAAAAGTGTCTTCCATAGTGTTCAACAAATCATTCATATTATACTCTTTGTTCTAAACCCTGATTAATACAAAAACTTTCTTAGTTAACTCTAGGTTCAATCCAAGTTCACTGACTCCTAATATTTTTTAACGATTGATATTATCAACTTAACACTATACTATAATTTATAAGTTTACTTAAATGACTTAATTTTTATTTATTCCATTAACCTATTACGATTCAACATAGTGGCCTGTAATTCTACAACAATTAATTCATGATCTAGTGTTTGGGCTTTAATACTATGCTATATCTCATTAAGCTAATACCTTATCATCAAATCTTATAATTATCATTGACGTATGATTTTAGAATCATAACACTATAATTCTCATTCTATTTTAATAAAACTACGACTTTAACCCAAAACTTAAATCTTTTTTCCTAGTATATTAATACATGGCTCCGTGTAAAATTTCCTATTGTCATATTAGAAGCAAAAACTACAGCGTTGGGAAAGTTTCAGTATACTAATCAAAGGATCTTAAAATTAGCCTACAGGAACAGGAACTAAAGTCATAATCTGAGAAAAGGAAACTTAAAAAGCTTAAACAAAACCTAAAAGTTTTCTACGAATGCTTATTACTGTTTAAATCTTTCCGATGGAAATTATATCGTCTTAAATGAATGTTTTATCCGAACAAGTCTATTCTAAAAATCAAATAGTGTCTGCCACACTCTTGGATAATGGACTGCGCAGTTACTATGGGAATGGCCACGGGCTGAAGCAAACAGTTTCGGCATGTAACGAAACTAGAAAAACGTCCTGAAGAAAAACGCCCTGCCCGGCTAAAAGGTGGGGCAATAAAACTATTATGATAATTTAGTTTCTAATCTTAATCCTAGGAGAGACTGCCTTTGGGAACAAGAGCTGAAGAAAAACGCCCTGCCCAGCTAAAAGGCGGGGCAATAAAACTATTATGATAATTTAGTTTCTAATCTTAATCCTAGGAGGAACTGCCTTTGGGAACAAGAGCTGACTCACCAGTCTACCAGGAATAGATGTTAAAAAATATCTAGAAAGAAGTAAGATTTAGAAAGGACAAGGTCATTCTGCTGTATAACCTTTCATCAGGTGTACAGAGATTTTACTTATAAGTTTTACTGCCATGTATGCACACTGGTCACTAATCACACGCCAATATTATAGGTATAACTGATATCCTATGTCAGAGGCGATCTTCCAGATGGGCCTTTACAGGCCTCAGCCATGTAGCTATAGATGTTGGCTCCCAACAAGTTATCGTGTCCTAATCCCATCAATGTATGTTGGGTGCATGGGGGGATGCAAATAAATTAACATTTAATTCTTAGGTTTCCAGATGGAGAAGAGATGCACTTGAGCCTCCCTGGACCAGATGCCTACTGGCTTCTGAGTGCATATAGTGACTGGAGGATACTTGTAGAAGTCTTGGAGGGGAATGAGTGCATTTTGCCTACTGGAGAATTGTAAACCTTTACGGCCAGAGGGAAGACTGGGGGAGATGACCTGCAAAGACAGCCACCAGCAACTCCTCCCATTCCCGCATGAGAATGCTACCCCTCGCATCAAAAGACAAAATCGATTTCTCCTTCCTGTTGACTCTGGGATGTTCTTTGACTTTTTTGTGACCCATACTGTGTGAGTTTCAGAGCCTAGGCCTCAAGACGACTTGCAGTTTCCACCTTTGCTACCTTGGGACCTACCACATGATGAGGCTTAAGCTAAACCTCTGAATGATGACAGCCCGCATGAGAGACAGGCCTGGCCAATTTCTGTCCACCCCTGCCAATGTGCCAGAATCTGGGTGAGGCCATCTTGGGCTTATAGCAGCAGTCAAAATCCCAGCTGAGGGCACTGCATGAGTAACCCAAGATGACATATATGCAGCAGGAGAAGTACTCAGCTACCCAACTGGAATAACCCTTAGAAATAGTCTGCCATTGAAGAATGGGCTTGAGATGATTTTTCTGCTGTACTAGATAACTGACCTATATCACAACAGTTTTCCTTTGGGGTTGGGGATCACGGCACTCCAAAAACTCTCTCTGAAGAACAATCTGCACCTTCAACTCCTCTGCCTCTCCAACTTAAACCCTTTCATACCTTCCATGCATGAGAAGCCAAGAGTCACAGAATTGCTTTTTTTTTTTTGAACCGGGGTCTCACTTTGTCACACAAGCTGGAGTACAGTGGCATGATCGCAGCTCACTGCAGCCTTGGCCTTCTGGGCTCAGGCAATCCTTCCACCTCAGACTCTTGAATAACTGGAACTCCAGGCACATGCCACATGCCCAGCTAATTTTGAAATTCTTTTTGCAGAGATGAGGTCACGCTGTGTTGTCCAGGCTGGTCTCAAACTCCTGGACTTCTGAAAGTATCCTCCAGTCACTATATCCTTAAGTGATCCTCCCACCTTACCTCTCAAAGTGCTGGGATTATAGGCATAAGCCACTGCACCCAGCCCAAGCTGCTTTTTAACCCTCTCATTTGCAAGACCCATATGGGGTCTAGAGCAGGGGTTGGCAAACTCCAGCCTGTGGCCCCATGAGCCACGGCCCACAAAACCTAATCTCTATCTGAACTTTTAAGAAAAATGTTCTGGCTGGGCACAGTGGCTCCCGTCTGTAATCCCAGCACTTTGGGAGGCGGAGGCAAGAGGATTGCCTGAGTCCATGGGTTCGAGACCAGCCTGGACAACATGACGAGACTTCGTCTCTACAATAAATAAAAAATTAGACCGAGTGTGCTACTGCACTCCAGACTGGTTGACAGAGACTCTGACTCCAAAAAAAGAAAAAAGAAAGAAAAAGTTCCCAATCTGGAATCTCATATGGAAATACAGTAAGTCCCCTACATATGAACCCATTTCATTTCAAGAGGACATTTGTAAGTCCAATATGTTCATAAGTCCAAACAGCCTAGGTATCCAAATAACACAATCAGCTATAGAATACTGTACTGTAAAAGGTTTATAATACTTTTCACACAATTAATACAAAAAAAAATGCACGTTCATATCTTTGAAAGTTGGCAACATGCAGGTTCGTATGTAGGGACTTACTGTAGTAGGCAGCTCTTATCCTGGACCTCACCTAAGATTTCAGCAACACTACTTCCATTTTAACATACTGTTGCAGGTGTTTGATTAAGAGAGCATTTCATGGCCAGATAAATTCAAGAAATACACCATGGTAAGACAAAAGGCAAATGTGCAGTCTTCTCCCTAAGGGCCAAGAAGAGACCAGCCATGTGCTAGTTTCCTTCAGCTCCCAGACCCTTCTCACTGGAGCAGCCTCTGAGACCCTTGGGGAAATTCTATTGCCAGATGCAAAATGGCGGACACCAAGAGAGGCGCCATGAAGCCAGGTGGGGTTTCTCCAGCCTGTGTCTTCATCATAACCTTCGTGCCCTCTTCCCTCCCCAGGGTCATCTGGCCATTGACTTGTGTGGTCACAAACCATCTAGTTGGTACTAGGATGTGAGAGACCGATGGTTCTCAGGTGGAGGTGATGAGGGTGCTGGGGATTTAGCTTTTGAAGAACGAAAGGAAAGGACAAAGTTGAATCCAGTGATCTTGCGTTCTCTCTTTTTTGTTGCCATCAAAGCCGTGATTTGCCACTTAGCTCCTCTCCAGTAGCAGTTCTGTGGTCTGCTGCAGTTACTTCTGAGCAGATTTCTTTGTGATCAGAAGGAATATTTTATGCCAGGAGGAAATGAATCTGCTCAGCCTCCCGCACATTTCTTTGACGTGCCAGGCGCCTCTGTCAAGGGCTGTTGGAACCTCGAGCTTTTCCTTTTGATACATTTGGAAGGCCCAGGAAGTGCTGAGCCATCACGCCTGCTCCGCAGGGCTTTGCCCTCCTGTTTGCTGTCATTCCGGGAGCTACAAAAGAATGAACTTGCAGTGGAAATAGTAGAGGAACGCTCTTTTCTTTCTGGAAAGCTAAAGCTGGCTTGGAGAAAGATTGAGCAGGAGGGTTAAAGGAACCATCAGAAGAAGCCGTGGCTGCGTTGGTGTTTGAACTGACCACCAAACTGCTTTTACACAGGTGGCATCTGCAGGTGCTTCAACAGTGGAACCTGCCACGTAAAGCTTTAGTGGTTTGGTGATTGCCCATATGACAGTATTTTCTCCGATGGGCATAATTTCCACCTCCAATTTATCAGAGCATGGAATGACAGAGAGGCATTTTTTTTTCTTTTTTTTTTGAGTTGGAGTCTCACTCTGTCACCCAGACTGGAGTGCAGTGGCCACTCCCGGCCACCGCAGCCTCGACCTGCTGGGCTCCGGCAATCCTTCCGCCTCAGCCTTCCAAGTAGCTGGAATAACAGGCATGCGCTACCACGCCCGGCTGATTTTTTGATTTATTGTAGAGACGAAGTCTCGCTGCCCAGGCGGGTCTCGAACCCATGGGCTCAGGCAATCCACTCACCTCAGCCTCCCAAAGGCACAGGATTTACAGGCTGAGCCATCGAGCCCAGCTCAGATAGGCATTTTTAGCGACATCTACTGCTCTGTATATTTCATAAACATCAAGTTGAGAGGCCTGGTCATGTTTGCATATGTGCAGAATTTGGTGACCCAAGTGGAATTTAATGGTGGAATTTGGGGCTTAACAATGCACTCATGAGGGTGATATTTGGCCCTGCAGGCCCTCACTCTGCAGAAATTAATGATGAGGCCTGTTTGTATGGGGCAGACTCTTGTGTGTATGTGTGTGTGTGTGTGTGTATGTGTGTGTGTGTGTGTGTGTGTGTGTGTAAAATTTTGGTCAAGTCAGCAAATCATGCCCAGGCTCCTCCTGAGCTGGCCCTGACACTCATGTTTCAGATGCCACCCAGGGTGGCATTCATGGCTCACTGCAGTTGTTCTGCCTGAGCCTGTGGAGTGGAGAGGGAGTTGGCATTTGTCCAGCCCCTGGTGCCCTCCAGGTATTTTATGGTGCTTGACGATTGTTGCTCCTACAAGCCTCTTCGTGAGCTGGCGCAGGACTGCACCGTTGGCTCGGCACCGGCTGTGCCAGCCAGCAAATCTGGAGCCTTTAGCACTGACAGCCAGACCCAGTCTGCCGTGTCTGCACAGGATGGTCACTCCTTGCCAGTCCGGCTGGTCCTCAGAGGCCAGGCTAAGCAGCTGTGGCCTAGAACCAGGATGCAGGGTCACAGCTGGACCTATGCAAAGAGCTTGCTGGGCCTGAGTGTCCAGGTGTGAGGGAAGGGCCTCCTCCCTCCAGATAAGAGGCATGCAGACTTGTGGTGACTCTGTACTCAGAGTAGAGAGGGCCTCACACACATCGCCGACATGTGCCAGCTGTGGCACGAGGCATGCCCATGCTGCTCGCTCAAACCATCCCCAAGAGCTGCTCTCAGGGCCCAAAATGCCACCATCACAGCTTGCATGCATAGCTACCGTCAGTCTCCCCTTACTGTCAGTCCATGTCTTACCTCTCCTGCGTCTGGGCTGTCATTGAGGGTATGTGCAAACTGAACCCACTGAAGATGGAAATCAGATCATTCTTCTCCCAATTCTCAGTCTTCCCAGCACTTCCCATAGCACATGGAGGATAGTGCCAACCTCTTCTTATGATCTACAAGGTATGGTTCCCACCCAGCCCTTCCTCCTTCACCGTAGGCACTGTGGCCTTGCTGGTCTCAGGACATGCCTGGAACCTTCTTCCCCAGATACCCACATGGTTCTCTCTAGCATTTCACCCTGGTCTCTGTGCAAACGTCGCCTCGTCAGCAAGGACTTCCTGGCCACCATATTCAAGAGGCACCCAGCCCTCCCTTGCCCTTTTCTCTTTCTCAGTCTCTGCTTTGTTTTCTTCAGGACTCTTCTGCTGTTTGACTGTAGATAACACATTCATCTGTTCATCATTTGTCTCCCTCATGAGAAATAAAACCTCAGTGTTTCCCCACCCCCAGAACGTGCCTGGTAAAAATTAAGCCCTCAGTAAATATTTGCGGATGAATGGAGAAGTCTTTGCGATGGTGGAAGTGATTCAACATAACAAGACCACGGTGCTTCTGGGTGAAGGGAGATGCTGTTATGATGAGATTCCAGGAGGGCAGGGAGGGCTTGACCCCCAGCCCTCAGGACAGCCGGGGCGTGGCTGCTCCCACCACGGCTCACCAAAGTGCATCTGATACACCGTGTTTGCCACTCCAAAGTTTAATTTAGCTGATGTCTTGGCTGCAAGCAACAGCTGGTAAATTTAGTTGGAGGATTAAGGAACGTATAAGATGCATAGCTCCTTAAAAGGAGCTGGATGTCAGGGGAAAACCAAAGCTGGGTGCATCCCAAAATTGGCCGTGAAAGGCCAATAGCGGCTCCAGGACCGTGTTGGCTGAGTCCTCTGAGGGGCAGCATCTCTGCGTGGGGGTGGCAGAGGACGAGAACAGGGACACCTCCAGTCGCTGCCACGTCACTGAGCAACCCAGGGAAATGCCTCCAACTTGCTGACAAGGAGAGGGACAGCTCTGAAGCCACGAGGCTGCCCAGAAACCACACACAAATAGATTGACACATGTTACTGTAGGAAATGTGAAAATTATGAGGCAAAAGTCGACCAAGTCAAAAGCAAATGGCAAAATGGCAACAAAAATACTTGCATGCGCGTGATTGAGAAAGGACTGATGCTGCTGATTAGCAAAGAGCTCATAATGAATAAGAAAAGGAGAAGCAATTCGATACAAAAGAGGGTCCCAAGGCATAAACAGGAGGAGAATAGAAAAATAAACTCAAACAGCAAATAAATGCATGAAAACATGCTCAGCTTCAACTGCCACCAGGGAAACACAAACCAACATTCGATTCTTTATTACGTGTCAGATTGACAAAAATGTTTAAAGTATGATCGTATCCAGTGACGGCAATGAGACAAGAAAAAGTAAATTTCAGTTTTTAAGAGGGAAAGTTTGGTGATTTCTATTCAAATTAAAAGTGCACATGCCCTCTGACCCAGCAATTCCACCTCTAGGTGGTAACCCTATGAAGACTGTTATTTTTTAGCATATTATATACATATATAATATGAATAAGCATATGAATATTCTCCTTGAGGGAGGTTCATTCAGAATACAAGCATACCTCATTTTTATTGTGCTTTGTTTTATTCTGCATCACAGATACCATGTTTTTTACTAATTGAATGTTTGTGGCAACTCTGTGTTCAGCAAGTCTATTTTTACATAGCACGAGCTCACTTTATTTCTCTGTGCCACATTTCAGTGATTCTCAAAATATTCCAAACCTTTTCCATTGCTATTGTATCTGATATGGTAATCTATGATCAGTGATCTTTGATGTTACTATTATAATTATTTTGGAACGCCATGAGGTGTGACCATATAAGACAGAGAATTGAATCATAAAAGTTGTGTGTGTTCTGACTGCTCCATCAAACAGCCATTCCCCCATCTCTCTCCCTCTCCATGGGCCTCCTTATACCTTGAGACACAGCAATGTTGAAATTAGGCCAATTAATAACTCCCACGATGGCCTCTAAGTTCTCAAGTGAAAGGGAGCATTGCACAACTCTCCCTGTAAGTCAACAGCCAGAAATGATTAGGCTTAGCGAGGAAGGCAGGTCAAAGGCCAAGACAGGCTGAAAACCAGGTCTTTTGTGTCAAAAGGCCAAGTTGTGATTTGCAAAGAAAAAGTTCTTAAAGGAAATTCAAAGTGCTACTTCAGTGAACACACAGATGATAAGAAAGTGAACCAGCCTTATTACTGACCGGGAGAAAGTCCGAGTGGTCTGAATAGAAGATCAAACAGCCAACACTCCCTTAAGCCAAAGCCTAATCCAGAGCAAGATCCCAACTCTCTTTAATTCTCTGAAGACTGAGCAAGGTGAAAAAGCTGCAGAAGAAAGGTTGGAAGCAAGCAGAGGTTGGTTCATGAGGTTTAAGGAGAGCAACCGTCTCCAGAACATAAAAGTGCAAGGTGAGGCAGCAAATGCTGGTGGAGAAGCTGCAGCAAGTTATCCAGGAGATCTGTCTAAGATCACTGATGGAGGTGGCAGCACTGAACAACAGGTTTTCCATGTGGATGTGGAAGAAGGTGCCATATAGGACTTTCATAGCTAGAGAGGAGAAGTCAAGGCGTGGCTTCAAAACTTCAAAAGACAGACTGGTTCCTTTATTAGGGATTAATGTAGTGGGTGACTTTAGATTGAAGCCAATGTTTGTTGACCATTCTGAAGATGTTAAAGCCCTTAAGAATTATGCTAAATCTACTCTGCTCTATAAACGAAGCAACAGAGTCGGGTGACAGCACATCTGTTTATAGCATGGTTTACTGAATATTTAAAGTCCACTGTTGAGAATTATTACTGAGAAAAAAAAGATTCCTTTTGAAGTATTACTGATCATTGATAGTGCGCCTAGTCACCCAAGAGCTCTGATGGAGATGTACGAAGAGATGAACACAGTAGCCATTCTGCAGCCCATGGATCGATGAGTAATTTTGTCTTTAAGTTGTATTATTATTATTATTATTACTATTATTATTTTTTTTGAGTTGGAGTTTTACTCTGTCACCCAGACTGGAGTGCAGTGGCATGCTCCCGGGCACCACAGCCTCAATCTACTGGACTCTGGCAATCCTTCCACCTTAGCCTTTCAAATAGCTGGAACTACAGGTGTGCGCTACCACACCCAGCTAATTTTTGATTTATTGTAGAGATGGGGTCTCGCCAAGTTGCCCAGGTGGGTCTTGAACCCGCGGGCTCAGGCAATCCACTTGCCTCGGCCTCCCAAAGTGCTAGGATTACAGGCTGAGCCACCGAGCCCCGCCAAGTTTTATTACTTTAAGAAACACATTTTGTAAGTCTTTAACTGCCAGTGACGGTGATCCCTCTGATGAATCTGGGGAACATATATTGAAAACCTTCTGGAAAGGACTCACCATGGTAGATGCCAATAAGACCATTCATGATTCATGGGAGGATTTCGACATGTCAACATTAACAGGAGTTTGGGAGAAATTGATTCCAACTCTCATGGATGACTTTGAGGAGTCCAAGACTTCAGTGAAGGAAGTAACTGAAGATGTGGTGGAAACAGCAAGAGAACTAGAATTAAAAGCAGAGCCTGAAGATGTGACTGAATTGTGGAAATTTCATGACAAAACTTGAATGGATAAGGAGTTGCTTTCTAAAGATGAGCAAAAAAAGTGCTTTCTTGAGGTGGAATCTACTCCTGGTGGAGGTGTTGTAAACATCATTGAAATGACAGCAAAATATTTGAATATTACATAAACTTAGGTAGGGTTTGAGAGAGTGGACTCCAACTTTGGAAAAAGTTCTGTGAGTAAAATGCTATTAGATAGCATCACATGCTACAGATAAATCTTTCATTAAAAAGTGCCCATTGATGCAGCAAAATTCATTGTTGTCTTACTTTCAGACATTTCCACAAACACTCCAACCTTCAGCAACCACCACCCTATTCAGTCAGCAGCCATCAAAAATGAGGCAAGATTCACTACCCACAAAAAGATGACAACTCACTGGAGGCCCAGATGGTTGTTAGCATTTTTTGGCAATAAAGTATTTTACAATTAAGGCATGTATTTTTTTTTTTTAGGCATAATGCTATCACACACTTATTAGACTACAGTATAGTATAAACATACCTTTTATATGTACTGGGAAAAAAAATTCATGTAACTTGCTGTATTGTGATATTCACTTTATTGTGGTGGTCTGGAACCAAATCCACATCTCCAAAGTATGCCTGTATTTTGCTAGTAGCAAAAATAAACTATAAACAATTTAAATTTTTATCAATAAGAGACACGTATGGATTGACCATACAATAAACTATACTGTGGAGGGACTTTTTTTTTTTTTTTTGCCATGTACATGATTTATTTTTAAACATTATTTATGTTTAAACATTAAAAATTTTTCTGGCAATAATCTAAGTGTCAGGGTGAATTTTCTTTTTGACTTAAGAAAAACAATTCTGTAATATGTAATATGAAACAAAGTGGAAAGGCCTACAACTGCTTTTGGCAAGTCGATTGCACAAGAACAATCTGAAAAGGGCATCTGAGTGTGACTTTGTCACTTGCTAGTCTCTGTGACGACTCTGAGCAAGCCATTTTGCTTCTGTACACCTCAATACTTCCATTTTGTTTTGAGTGGGAGTCTCACTCTGTCGCCCAGCCTGGAGTGCAGTGGCACGCTCATCGCCACCCCAGTGTGGACCTACTGGGCTCCAGCGATCCTTCCACCTCAGCCTTTCAAGTAGCCAGAACCCCAGGCGCATGCTACCGCAACCAGCTAATTTTTGATTTCTTGTAGAGACAAAGTCTCTCCGAGTTGCCTGGGCCGGTCTCAAACCCGCAGACTCAGGCAATCCACTTGCCTTGGCCTCCCAAAGGGCTGGGGAGACAGGCTGAGCTACCGAACCTGGCCTACTTTCATTTTTTAAATGAGAGTACTAATTTCCATTTTATACTGACCTTGGGTAAGTCATTTCACTTCTCTAAGCCTCTGGCTCTTTATCTCTAAAGTATGGATGATAATGTTACTCACTTGCTAGGACTGTAGTGAGGAATAAATAAAATAATGCATGCAAAGCATTTACCACAGCATCTAAGTAGGAAGCACCAAATAAACGATGATCAAAATGGTGATGGTGGTGATGGTGCTGGTAATGATGGAGGAGGAAGAAGTAAAAGACCAGGAGCAGAGGAGGGACCAAGATAAAGAGGAGAATGAAAAGAAAGGGAAAAAGGAAAAGGCCAAATGGAAGCCACTATGTGTCAGGCACTCACATCCATCAGCTCATGCAATTCTTCTAATTTTGCCATGACACATGCAGTAGCCTACCACCCCCCCGATCTGAATTTTATCACCAAGGAAATAGAGATCAATGCTGTGACTCCTCTGAGATCTCCAGGAAACCAATAGTAGAGCCAGCTTTGAATATTCAGCTTTGACTTTTTTTTTTTCTGGTTTCAACCTTTCTAACAGTTCCCAGCAAAATTAGTAGATGCTCAATAAATGTTAGATAAATCAGAACTTATTTCTGAAAGTCTGTCTCTCTTAAAATTATGCTTTGGGAGTTGCTGCAAGGCCTGTGGCTCATTTCTTTGAGAGAGAGTCCCCAGAGGTGAAGGTTGCCTTCCGCCTCTTCATTTTAAGCCCCCAATTCATCCTTCTGTATTTAGCTCCAGGTTCTGGGGCTGGGACTTTGCAAAGTCATTTTCACGCCACCACTAGTGGGCACTAGAGAGAGAGAGAGACTGCCAGGCGGGAGGGGAAGAAGAACCTTGTGGTTTCCCTTCTGCTACAGATCCCCTGAGCATCCCCCCAACCTCATTCTTCCGTCAGCAGTAGCCCTTCATCCTAGCAGCAGCATCTGGTTGCTGCCTCCAGTTTTTTCCGGTACCCCCAAGCCAACCCCATGACACTCCCTCAAGATCTCAGGGCCAGCTGGGCCACGCCCTCTGCTCAGCCTTCCAAGTCTCAGCTCTTTGGGGCCCCTCCTCTGAACTTCTGGGCTCTGTTCGCCTCTCCCCTGTGTTCCCACAGCCCTGGGGGCGATGCTCCTTCCTGAAGTTATTCCCTCTAGTTAGACCAGTTGTCCTCTGTAGTGCCCTGTAGCTTTTTCAGTCCTCCAAGACCTGCCTAGCTAATTCCCTCTGCTAAGGTGACTGGCATGTGTGCTTTCTGGTTTTTTATTGGACCTTGACTAATGCGTAAGGTCAGTTTGATCTTGGACAGTAACTATCCATCGGACCTCAGCCTTTGGGGGAAAGAGAAAGACAGATAGAGAGAGAGAGAGAGAGAGAGAGAGAGAGAGAGTTAATTGGGCTAACACCACTTCACATCAGATATAAGACTTGTCCATGAAGAAATAAAAAGGATTTTAAAAATTACCCACCTGTCTCCGCTCTCTTGGGTTTTGTTTCCTACCTTTACCACCCCGAGGGGCATGAAGTTTGAAGTTCAACATCCCAGTGGGCACTGGACAGAACCTTCCCTGGAGTCTAAATCTGACCCCTTCCAGTACTTCACTCTGGCCTCGAGGGCTGAGAGGTCACTGCTATCCTTTGTATGTTCTGGCTCAACAAGGACCATAACCTCCTTCCTGGATTTATTCTTCAATATCCTGGAATCAGACTGAAACTGCCAAAATACTTCACTAACTCTAAAGAAAAGCAACTGGGAAGCAAACTAACACAAAAAGGACACAAATTTAAGCAAGTCTTGCTCAGCTCGCCAGCCGCCACTTACCAGTTGAGTGACTTCAGGAAAGTGATGTAGCCTTTCTGTGGCTCAGGTCTGTCACCCATAAAATGGGACTAAGTATAATGAGAATCAGAAAAGATTTTACACCCAGTGCTTGGATCCTGCTTGCAGCCCGTCCTTCAAGAGAAGCCAGAGGAAGGTTGCTTCCCTGGGTCCCTCCTTGACCAGCTCGGAGACCAGTGCTATTTACCACCGACCCCGAGGGTGTCTGCTTGACTTTCTGATCCTTTTAGGGATGAAAATGCTGGTAGTGGTGAGTCACTTTATTAACTCACATAACCATCCTATGAGATAGGCACTATCCTTAGCCCCGTTTTACAGATGGCAAAACTGAGCAGTCACTCAGACGCTATTGAACATTGGGATTCGAATCCACTCAGTCTGGATGCAGAGCCTCCCTCCTCCTCATCCTCACAGTTCCAGCTCACTCTTGAATACTCCCACTGACCAGAAGCTTATTACTTCACAAGGCAGCCCAGATTGTTGGGACATGCTTTATTGAGATTGCCTTTTCCTTCTAGTCGTTTTTATCCCTGTTCCTGAGATTTCCCCTAAGACACAGAATAAATCCACGTTTCTTCAAAGCCGACATAGGTCTCTTTCTGAGTTTTCTCCTCTTGTCACATTGACTGTGTTCATCTGACTTCACAGTCTGCAAGTGGTGTGACCCTGGGCCGGCCATGTGACCTTGGGTGGTCATTTACCCACTCTTTGCCTTGGTTTCTGCATCTGTAACATGGGAACCAAAGGGATATGTACCTCACTGGGAACTTTATCCGTAAAGCCCTCGGAGTAGCAGTGCTGAGCACACAGTATTGTTCTGCAAGCCTTCACCTTCCAGTCTCTCAGATGGGGATAACTGTGGGATGTTGCTGGGTTCATGGTGTGGTTGTGTGGAACCAGCCAGAGATCAGCGATCCAGCCTTCTGTCTGTCCATGTCCACCATCCCCTCCTCATGCCCGGTCAGCCCTGCCCATGAATACACCCTCAGCCTAACACCAGTGTCCAGTTTTGCCCAGCAGCAACCCTGCTTCCACTGAGTAGTGCCCATGGAGCTCTTGGTAAAACACAAATCCCCCTAGGCTCCTCCCCTGCCTGACGGATAAAGTTCAGAGGCCTTCCTTAGTCCGTCTCTCGCTGGCCTCTCCACCTCTCCTCTCCTGTCTCTTCCCTCCTGCTTCCTTTTCAGCCAAACAACCCAACTCCTGGGCCTCTGAGCGTACCTGGCCATGATCTGTACCTGCCTCCTGCTGACTCTCCAGGGCCTGACAGGTTCCTGACACCATCCAGGGCTCTGCACACCTCGGTCGCTGTGTGCCTTCATGGGCCAAAGCGTAGAGCGAACATTCTAGAAGCCACTGTGGCATCGGCGTCAGGCCATGCCCTTATTTTTTCCAGAGCTTATATTCAAAATGCTTGTTCTGCAGGCCTCTGGATGTGCCAGGCATTAACCCTTTAGGTGCTGGATTGTGAGGAGGTTCTGCGGGGGAGGGAGATGCCACCAGTGCTGGGGTCAGTGCGTGCAACCAGCTGCTATCGAAGCATCTCAACGTTTTAGCAATTGGTATCGCTCAGTCCTTCTCCCTGGAAGGCTCTTTGTCTCCCTGGGTGCTGTATCCTTCCTGTGTCTCCCCAACTTCCCTGGTCCTTGCCCTGTAGCTCTGCCAGCCACCCCCAGCCCAGCTCTCTTGGGAGGCTTTTATTCTGAAGCCTGCATGGGGCCCGTGTGACCCGTTTTTCCCAGGTTTGTCCACAGGGCTTGGAAAGCCTCCCTCACCACATGGCACCATGGACACCCATCTGGCCCAGTTATTTTTGCTTAAAGATCCCCTGGCCCAAGGACCCCCACCCTCAGGATGGGGATATGGAGCTCAGAGCCTGCCCTCCCCATCCTGCCCTGGTGTACACTAAGCAAACGACACGGGCAGCATGTAAAACTGAGACCTTTGTCCAAATAGGCTTGCAAATGGGCTTGGCTTTTGAGATGACAGTTTAGAAAATGGAGGGTGTTGTTTCAGGTGCTGAGAATTCAGAGCCCTTGGGCTGATGGGAGCCGGGTGACCTGGCACCGGGAATCCAGCCTCTCTGGGCCTCTGGGTCCTCACTGGTCAGGTGGGATGGTAGTCTCCAACCGGGAGAAACCCTCTCTCATGTGTTCATTGCTTCGTGTTTTTTATGGCATGTTTTACGGTTAGCCTGTTGGATGCCCATGGGGTCCAGGGAAAGCCATCTTTGAATATGTGACAAGGTTTGAAATGTCTGCAAGGGAAGCAGTAGAATGGCTGTAGTGAGCCTTCTATAGAACTAGCCCTGCAGGGGTGTGTGGGTGTGGCACTTGAGAGTTCTGAACCTCAGTGTCCTTGTGTATCACATAGGTGCTGTTGCCGCCAGCAGCACTGCAAGAACACAGGTAAAGCTCCTGGCCAGCCCATGGTTCCCACGTCTGGTTTCCCATCAGGTGAAACATTGGCACTTCTGACCACATGATGTAAGAAAAGCCAGCAGGTCATTCTCACCAAGCCCCGGATTCCTCATCTGTAAGAGAAATAATGCAGAGAAGAGAAAAAATACACACGGCCGACCTTCAAAAGCAAGATGCCACTATGCTGCATTCTTGGGGGAAAGGGTGGCAGATGACTTCCAAGTTCAAAAAAACAACTTGATTAATTTTTTGTTGTTTTTGTTAAAAAGGGGAGACCTCCTGGGAAAAGTCTGATAGAAGACACTTACACATACAAAAGCAGTAAACTACTTTTTCAGAAAAAAATTATGGGCATTGGCCTCTCTTCCCTCCCAAGCACTTACTGACATGGGGGGGGAAATGTTTGTGTGTGTGTGTGTGTGTGTGTGTGTGTGTGTGTGTGTGTGTGTATGTAATATACTCCTAAAAGGCCAAAGAGAATAGCAAGGACATCGACAGGTGAGAGAGTGCAACAACACTCTATGGCAGGCAGGGTTTGTCTGCAGGAACGGTAATGCATCTGGAAAGACAGAGGAACCACACACGCCAAGGGGAATACCAGTGAGAGGTAGATGCATGCACCCAGAGACCCAGCAAGGTCCAGGACAGGAGGGGAGCAGGTGGGAAGGAAGGCAGGAGACAGCTGAGAGTGAGCAGCCAAGGGCTTACCCTTGAGCCTCCTGGGGAGATTTATTCTCTGAAGATGGCAGAGAGGATACTCTCAGGACACCAAGGGGACCCGTAGAGCAAACGGTAGGGATGGGACACGGGGCCGAGAGCAGCGTGTTGGTTGGAAGTCAGCATTCCCAAAGGTCAGAGCATCCTCCCACCCCCAAGCCGCCCACGCCTGTCCCCATACTTCAAGCCCCAGAAGACCAGAGATGAAGAGAGGTCCCAAAGCATTGAAAGAAGAAAGAAACCGTGAATACAATGAAACAAAAATAAGATTGATACTGGTACTTTTTCTCAAGATCTATACAGGATGCTAGAAACCAATGGAAAATTGCCTTTATATTCTGAGGTAAAGTGGTTTTCAACAAATAAACCTCTACCTGTCTAACTTCAAACAAGTGTGAAGATAAAATGAAAGACATTTTCAGACATGCAAGGATTCAGCATTTACCGCCAATGCATCCATTCTTAGGAAGATGTTAGAGGATGTGCTCCAGCAAAATGAAGGAGTAAAACAAAAAGGAGGCCCTGGCATCAGGAAATGGTGGTTACAACACAGGAGAATGAGCACAATGGGGAGAAGCCTCTGGAAGGTATGAGGAGACCCAGAGGGCAGCCAGCTGGGGCTTGGGGTGGCAGTCAGAGGACTTGGGGAAAAAAAAGTACATTAAGTGGAGTAGATGGTAAGTCAGGCAACATGATGAAGCATCTGGAAAGAATTGGCAATGTATATGTTTGGAACATTCTGGCAAGTAAAAAGTCAAAGCAGTTGTGGGAATTCATGGAAAAACAAAGATTGCTCAAAAGGAAAAATTAATCATAATACACATGACTCTTAAATGAATAATATGTATGGTCATAAATATGTACACAGGATTCCTATTTTAACTAAAAGTAATGATATAAGTACTTGTGAGGGATAGGGAGAAGGAAAGGTAGTGTGTGTGTGTGTGTGTGTGTGTGTGTGCGTGTGTGCATGTGTGTGCACACTCACATATGTGTGTCCATAGGGCAACACAGGAGACCCATACATAATATCTAAAAATCAATCAATAAATCAAAGATAGCAATATAAGCTTTTTTTTTTTGAGTTGGCTCACTCTGTCGCCCAGACTGGAGTGCAATGGCCGCTCCCGGCCACCGCAGCCTCGACCTGCTGGGCTCCGGCGATCCTTCCACCTTAGCCTTCTGAGTAGCCAGAATTACAGGCATGCGCTACCACGCCCGGCTGATTTTTTGATTTATTGTAGAGATGAGGTCTCACTGCCCAGGCGGGTCTCGAACCCGCGGGCTCAGGCAATCCACTCACCTCAGCCTCCCAAAGGCGCAGGATTGCAAGCTGAGCCACCAAAGCCGGCCAATATAAGCTTTTAAATTAGAACTGTAGAAGTGTTCAGAGGAAATAGTGGCAAGGTTTTAAACAGTTCCTTTGTGGGTAGAAAGGGAAGAACAGGGACTTACCAATGTTTTTCTTGTTTTAGTAAACTAAGTACTTTTTTTTTTTTGAGTTGGAGTCTCACTCTGTCACCCAGTGCACAGTGCGCTCCCGGCCACCGCAGCCTCCACCTGCTGGGCTCCAGAGATCCTTCTGCCTCAGCCTTCCAAGTAGCCAGAACTACAGGCGTGTGCTACCATGCCCGGCTAGTTTTTGATTTATTGTAGAGATGAGGTCTCGCCAAGTTGCCCGGGCGGGTCCCGAACCCGCGGGCTCAGGCAATCCACTCACCTCAGCCTCCCAAAGTGCTGGGATTACAGGCTGAGCCACCGAACCCGGCCAACTAAGTGCTTCTGGACTCAAACATTGGCAAACCAATGAAAAGCAGCACCAGGTGTGGAGTCAGAGCCACTGAACGAGGCGTGGAGCCTGGGAGAGAAGGGCCATGTATGGGGGAAGGACTGCACCCGGGTCCGGGCCTCCAGCCCGAGGACCAAGAGAGTGATGAGGAGTGTCCTATGGTGGGAGAGGGGGTGAACGCCTACCCCGGCCATGTGTACCCTCTGCCCTTCCACAGAAGTCTGTAACTGTGTTTTGTGGAGGCCGAGGGGCAGGGCCAGGCCCCACATGGGACAATGCAGGCCTCTGGGGGCCCAGGGTGCAGGTGGGAGTCTGTGGCTGTGGGAGCAAGGAGAGATAGGACCCTTCCTCCCCCTCATCACAGAAGAAGGAGCTCTTGGAAAAAGTTGAGGGATTGCTGGGGAAAGCCTAGATCTTGCTTCGAAGTGGAATGGGGGAAGGGATGGCCATCCCGTCTCACTGGTCTGAGTGGTCTGAGCATCAAACGTCATCCTCAGGGTGAAGCTCACTCAAAGATCGACACGAAAGCCGTCGCATCATCATCTTTGTTGTCACCCTGGGGGCTTCGGGGCTCCCCCGTAACAATCCTAACTCCATTGTCTTAAACACCTCTGTGCGCCAGGCAGACGTCACAGTCCTAATCCTTGTGCCACCTCTCCAGGGGGAGGTGTGTAGAGTCCTTAGGAGACGTAGGAGTTGATTAGTAGAGAAGATGTGGGGAGGGAGAGGAGGCATCGGAGTGGGCACAGGCCCGGGCACAATGGGGTGGCTGCCTGCACCATGGGTTTGGGCTGGTCAGGCTGGAGCCCAGCTGAATGGGAAGGATGTGGGCTCATTTTCCAGCCACGGGGATGTCTCAGGGACGTGACGCCTAGGAGTTAGTCAATTTAGGAAAGGCCTTCCCAGAGCCGACATGGACCACAAACCACAGGGCCGAGATGGGACAGGAAGAGCAGGAAGGAAGCTGTTGAAATAGTTTGGGCAAGAGAGGGGGACGTTTAAACTGAGACCCGGTGGCAGGGATGGAGAAGACAGGCAGTAGTGGAAACGCTTAGGGAGGCAAAATATGTTCCTGACAGATCAGCTGTGGCAGGTGAAGGAGACCAGAGGGTCCAAGGTGACTCCCAGGTTTCTGGCTTCAGTGGATGGTGGCAACAGAATGTGGGAGGAGGAGCTGCAATGCCGGCCTGGAGGGGCTAGGGGACAGCTGGTGGGGGCGGGGGTCCAGGAGGCATTTGGGGCACACAGGCCTGAAGCTCAGGGAAAGACTGAGGAACCGTTCGTGTGCAGATGGTGACAGCGTGCTCAGGAGTGGACGGAATCCACCCAGAGAGTGAGGAGGGTGAGAAGGTACCCAGGAGGCAGATGGAGAAGTGCCCCTCCAGGCAGGAGACCTGACACTTGGGGGAAGGTGAAGGAGTGAGTGGTGTAGGGGGAACTGAGACAGCGGTGTGGACTGTCAGCAGAAGCCTGGGCTGGAGAAGGACTCCAGGTGAGGGCTGGGGACAGGGGTGCTTTGAGGCATTGGCCAGGAGGCTGTTGGTGGGAGCAGGTTGCCAGAGTCATATTGGAAGGACAGTCACATAATTTGCAGGACTTCAAGTTGCAGAGCTCTGCTCTGGGGTGCAACTCCGGGGAGGTAGGGCTCCCTGGCAGTTAGAGCCACATTGTGGACAGGAGAGAGAGAAAGAGCCCCTTTAAAAAGAGGGCAGGGCTCATGAGGAGGAGGAAGTGTGTTACATCAGCCATCCGGGTCCAGGCCAGGCCCAGCAAGGGGGAGGCCCTGGGACCCAAAGCTCAGTCCTCCCACACGTCTGCCCACCTGCATTGGCCCTTCTTCACTCCCTCCCTTTCCTCCCTCCCACAATGCTTGTAGGTCTTGTTTCAGACACTGGTGATTCATGGATGAACATGACTGGGTCCTTGCCTCAAATGAGTCCATGGTACATAATCCTCAGCAGGAAGGGGTGGGAAGGTGAGAAGCTGCAAGGAAGGTGGCAGCCGGGCGAAGGAGCTGGGGAGGGGGCTGCCCCAGTCTTCAGGGGAAGTCTCTCACCAGCTCTGACTCTTAGGTGATGCAAAGAATCAGACGGATGAAGAAAAGTCATAAGATCAGAGAGGAGGGAGAACAGCGAGGGGAATGCATCCAGAGAGGTCAAGAGGATCTACTGGCAAAGAGTAGGAGGGGGAGGGGAGGAAGATGTGCCCTGGGCTGGGGCCAGAGGGAGACCCTGAGCGAACAAGAGGCTTCAGAGCAGCCCCACAGGGAGGAAGAGAAGAGGCCCATGGCGGAAAAGGTTGGCGCTCTGTGTTAGTTACCATTTGGAGGCAGGATGTGTGTCCATGCCGGCACTGGACAGCCTGGAGCCACAGCTTTGCTGCCGGCTATATCTTGTTCTCTTTTGATGTCTTTGGGAAAGCCAAGTTCCAACAAGTCTGAGCTGTGCAAATCGCAGCCAGAGGAGCCCTCCGCTCCCGGGGCAGAGTTTCAAAGGCAGTGGCACTGTAGAGGCAGCAGGAACCCAGAGGTAGCTCCCCGGAGACCAGGGGACCTTCAGTGGCTGCTCTGCCCCACCTTGAACTCACCTTCCTGTGCTCTTCTCAGCTCATCTGTCTTATCCCCCTCTGAGAATTCTTGCAAGGGAGACGCTGCTCTTAACCCTGGTGCAGCGTCCACACAGACTGAGGGCCGCATCTGGCCTGCTGGTTTATATATATATATATAAATAAAGCTTTATTGGAAGACAGCCATGCACATTCTATTATTTATTGTTTATGACTGCTTTTGTGCCATGACAGCAGAATTCATCAGTGGTGACAGAGACCAACGTCCTACAAAGTCTAAAATACTTGCTCACTGGCCCTTTGCAGAAAATGTTTGTCAATCTCTGCTCTGGTATATTTGGTAGAACACAGGTTCAGCGGCTGCAACAAAAGTAAAAGTATCAGTGGCTAAAACACAATCGAAACTTCTTTTTCACTGAACAATCTGAACAGAGACCCAGGCTCCCTCTGCTGTGTTGCTCAATCATTCTCCATACTTACCCTCCACAGCAGGGGGAAGGGGAGGCGGGAGACAGAAGATACACCTTCTTCCTTTAAGGAGCCTGCTGGAAGCTGTGCCATAACTTCCCCTCCCATCCCATTGGCCAGCATGTGTCACATGGTCACAAGTAGCTGCAAGGTAGATTGAGAAATGTCATCTTTAACTGGGGAACCATGACTCTAGCTGTATCTCAGGGACTTTGATCTCTAAAGGAAAAGGGAGAGTGGATCGTGGGGGATAGTCACAGTCTCTGCGACATATCATCAAGAAGGACAAAAGCATAGAGTGAGGAGGGGAAGGATTGTGCATTGCCTGCAGGACAGCGGAATAAAATGTGTAACACGTCCGAATTAGTTAGGTGTCAACAACGAATCTGAAATGCCTTCTTCCTCCACTTCCCTTCTCAAATATTTAGTGGGGGTTTTTATAGATAAATCAACTGAGGCTGAGGTTGGTTGAGTGAGTTGCTGAAGACCCATAGCCAGAGAGTGAGAGCTTTCTCTTCCTGGCTGCCCTGCCTCCCTTGGGACACTCTTTAAGCTGAGAGCTGGGTCTGTTGCCTGCTAGGATGGTTGGGCTTGGAAAAAAAAGAGAAGGCACACAAGTTATTTCAACAGTGAGAATTTAATATAGGAGATTGATTAAATAGACTGGGGAAGACTGAAAAGGCAAAGGGGAGGTAACCAGAGATAGGAACTTCAGGAAGCAGCCATCATCCCTATAGCTGTGGGCACAGATGGAGAGGAGGTTTTCACAGCCCGGTGAGATGGAACTCAAAACTTCAGAACTCTGAAGAGGAAGAGGAGTGAGCTGGTTCAGGGAATGTGGAAAGAACTAGAAACTGGAACTGCTACTGGGACCAGCATGGTTTCCAGGGCAGGGCAGTTGGGTCCCGCTCCCAAATATAATGGAGCAAGCCTATGCTATGCCCAGTCCTTCTGGTCTCCCTCTAGTGCCCCCTACTGGCAGAGACTAACAGAAATCGACCGGCAGCGCAGAAAGGTGGTTTGGAGTCACAATCCCAGCACCACAAAGCAGGTTTGAGCCAAGAGGAAATATTTCACTCAGCAGCCAGAGGCCATGATTCATTCACACCCCTAGTCGATTCTGACCTGGAGCTAACACGAACCGGGTGCCTTGGAGCATCCGTCTCCTGAAATGTTGGCTGGTGGGAATGCAAAATGGTACAACCATGCTGGGCAAGAATTTTCTTATAAAGTTAAATGTCTATCTACCATATGACCCAGCATCCCGCTCTTAGATATTTGCCCAAAAGAAATGCAAGTGCATGCCCGCACAAACGTGCATGCTCAGTGATTGTACCACCTTTGTCTTCACAGCCCCAAACTGGGAATGACCCTAATGCCCATGAACTTGTGAATGGAAAACAAATGGAGATACAACCATACAATAAAATACTGTTAAAATATTGTAAGAAAAAGAGTAAATGACTGATGTACACATCAACCTTGATGGATTTCAAAAGCATTATACTATGTGAAAAAAAGAGGCACAAAATATTACCTACCCTATGCTTTTATTTGTCTGAAATTTCAGACATGGCAAAATAGTGTGAGAGAGCCAGGTGAGTGGTTGCCAGGGCCTGGGGGTGGAGCAGGAGATTGACTGCAAAGGGTCATGAGGGGTCCTTGAGCTATGGACATGCTCTATCTTGTGACTATGGTGTTGGTTACACAGTCTCAAAACCCAGGGAATTGTATACATTAGGTTGGTAAGTTTCATTGTATGTAAATTACACTTTGGGAAAAGCTGATTTTATAAAATGGAATTCGAATGCGGTTAGGGTGATTTCTCCACTTGCTTTCAATGCTATCCTCCTGTGAGCCCCTCCAAGCAGGAGACCCAGGGATCTTACAAAAACATAAATCTAATCTGATTACTCCTTGTTTAAAAGGCTCAGGTGGTTTCTCTTTCTGCCTTGAATGAAATCCAGAGAATCACTGTGACCTACAAGTCCATCTGTCCTGCTCACTGACCTCAACACTTCTAGGGCCTGGAGCAATAGTACACACAGAGGCCCAAGTACCACGATTCTAAATCTGGACAGTTATAAATCAAGCCAATCAACTGCTCAAAAACAAGTTCCAGCCTCCTATCTTGACAAACATGCCTGCGTGACAAACTGTAGAATTCTTGGACTCCTTAGAGTTCTGTGCCAGAAGGTGATGTCATTGAGAAAACAGACCCCAGGCCACAGCCCGCTCCCCTTGCCTTTCCACCCCTGGCTCCATCTGGAACTGTGAGGCTCCCTGCCAGGCCTTTGTAGACATTTGTGTTTGCAACTCCTGGGGGCTGAAGATAGCATTGGAGATGGAGTTAGGGAAATTGGGTGCTAAGCATCTGTCTCCGGTTTCTTCTTGAATTTTACTTATCTCCGTATGTGCATGTGTGCATGAGTGTAAGCATGAGTGTATGTGTGCCTGTGGGTATATGTGAGTATGTATATGCGTGAATGCATGTGCACATGTGTACATGTGTCCGTGTTGTGCATGGTGCTTATCTGTGTACCTCTGCAGCAGTGAGAACTACCCGAGGGCAGCAACCATGCAATTTGCATCTCTGTGACCTTTATACAGAGTGCAGAGTGGATGCTAAATGCTAAATGAATACTTGTGGAGTGAATAAATGAATGGATGAATGAATGAATGAGGGCCAGTAAAGCACAGTTATTAACAGTGTGGGTTTTGAAGTCAGCCCCATCTGAGGTCCGCTTTCACTCTGCCGATCACGAAGTCACCCTGGTTTATGCTCCTAACCCCGTAGAGCCTCGGTTTCCTTATCTCCAGAACAAGGAAAAGAACAACCTATTTCATGGGGGTTGCTGTAAAGATTCAGTAAAACAATCGGAGCCAGCATGCATCAAGCCAGACTGTGGGCCAGGCGCTGTCCTAAGGGCGCTGCACATGCCAGCCGGCTGGCCCCTCCTGACAATTTTGTGGTGTGGGGGTGGGGATACCGGAAACTCTCGGTGCATCTCGGCTGTTATCATATTTATGATCACAGAGAGGAGATTCAGGATTCTCAACCCAAGGGGGCATCTTCTCCTGAGGGCTGCTCAGATTCTGACTGATGGGGCCGCCTGGAAAGATTAGTTGGATCCAGCAGACAGCCTCTGTCTGGCCAGCTATGACTTGACCCTCCATTCGGACCGGTCCTTCTAGTGTGGCCGATGACCTTCTTCCTCTAGAGGGCGCTGCAGAGCGGGGACTCGGTGCCTGAGTCGCGGCGCTCCCTGGTGGTCGTTCCCGTCAACATTTTGCTGCTTGCAAAACCAGTTCTGCAAGTTGAAGTGTGGGTCACCGTTACCCCGCGTGGTGACAGCGAATGACAGACCGGAAAAAAGTTGGAATTTCATGTAAGTTGTGTGATGAAGGAGAGCAAGATATGCACAGGGAGAATGAAAAGGGAAGGATCAAGCCACATCAAGGAAATGATCATCAATAATAACATTAACGTCTACTGAGCACCTACCGTGCACAAGGCATTGCACTAGCACTTAGCATTCATTGCCTTATTTAGCACACCTTGGTAGGTACATGTCTCAAGAACAATGACTGCTTCATTTCGAGCCAGGCACACAGTAGGTGTCTGGTGCATAGCAGGTACTCAATGCATTTTTTTTTTGAGTCAGAGTCTCACTGTACTGCCCAGGCTGGAGTACAGTAGCAGGCTCATGGCCACCGCAGGCTCGACCTACTGGGCTCAGGTGATCCTTCTGCCTCAGCCTCCGAGGAGCTAGGACTACAAGCGTGTGCCACCATGCCCAGCTAATTTTTTGATTTATTGTAGAGATGAGGTCCCACCAAGTTGCCCAAGCTGGTCTCGAACCCCTGGACTCAGGCAATCCTCTCACCTCAGCCTCCCAAAGTGCTGGGATAACAAGCACGAGCCACCACACCCAGCCCACATTTTGAAGAATAATCCTGTGAGGCAAATATTATCTCCACTTAGAAGAAGGAACACGGAAACAGGAAGTTGGAGAGTGCACAACCAGTGTCAGGCAGGGCCAGGGCACGTGCCATGTGCCATGTGCCAGGGTTTCTCAGAGAAGGGTGGGCCCTCTGCCTTCAGGGAGCTTGTTGTCTAATTGGCCACACCTCACCCGCCCTGTCTTCAAATACTGCAGAGGGGCCTGCCAGGGACGGCTATTTGTGGCTCAGGGAGGAGATCCAGTGAAGCTCCCCTCATAAATTACAAAGAGAGACACATGTGGGTCACGATTGGGGAATTCAGTGTGGAGGAATCCCCAGGAATCTTGCTCGGTCCAATCAGGGATTTTCCTTCTCTTTCCCAGGAGAGTGGCTGATGCGGGCTGTGGGCATTTGCTGAGTGTCCCGAACAAGCTCCCCGGGCGTCTCCTGGTCCTGCAGGAGATGCTGGCCTCTCCCCCATCTCGGTGCTCTAACTCTTGTGCCGGAGTTCTCCCCCCGATCCCTGGCAGCCCAGAGGCAAGTTTCCTCATCTCCAACATAGGGTGGATGGTTTACCTTGCACATCCCAGCGCCTGCATGAGGAAGGTTGGAAAGGTGCGGGGCATTTCTGTGATTCACATGTCCCCTCCCCGTGCAAGCTCTGGGAGCCCCCAGGTGTGACCGGAACATTTTAAACCTTTTCTTGGACATGAGTAATTTTGTAATGCAGAGATGCCCGCCTCTGAATGGCCTCTGGTATTTGTTTTTGAGTCTGGTTTTTTTTTTTTCCAGCATTTTGTCTTCATCATCATTGTCAGGCTGTCACGTAACTGTCACTTGTACCTGGCTGCCCTGGCAGTTTTCTTTCTCCTCCTAATCCGCTGTTTCAGTATTCTAAGTTGCTTGGTTTGGGTGTGTTTTCATACGAGCCTGGAGGCAGGGAGGCTAGAGGTGCTTCCTTCTGTGAATAAAGTAGACAGGTGTCAGTGCCTGGACTTTGAGCTGCCAATTCTGGCCACTCGATGGCTTTTTTGTTGTTTTACACACAGACTGTGGGGAGTGGAGATTACCAAAACCCGGGTCTCCATGCGTGAGAGGTCACTTCAGGCATTTCTTTGTACCTGCCCAGAAAGGCTTCATAAATCCATCCTCAATGGAAGGTGTGAAGAAGTTGACTCTTCTTCCCCTGCCTCATCTGCCCACAACCCCCAGCCACAGAAGTCCACAGGAGGGATGGGGGCAAAAGACACAGGAACTGCAGCAGCAGTCACAGGATGGGAGCCCACTGCTGACAGGGTGTCTGGCCTCAAATTACACTGTATCAGAGCTCGGGCATAAAATTAGCAGCAGTGTTCTGTGTGAGAGGAGCCAGAGAAATACTCGTGTTCAGCAGAAAAGGAGAGAAGGAGCGGGGGAGGGGAGGGGCTGGCCCACCGCAGGCTCCGGGGTCTCCCCTGGACACCCTTGGCTCCCTCGAGGAGGTTGCCCAGTGGCTGAGTCAGGGCTCTAAGGAGGTGTCTTGGAGTGCTGGGGGAAGGGGTTTGGAAGGCAAGACTTGAAGGAGCCTGGAGGGGCAAACGTGAGGGCTTGTCCTACCCAAACTCCCTCCCTCTCTCTCTCTCATACACACACACACACACACACACACACACACACACACACACACAGATGTACACATGGGAGACTATTTTAAAAATGACTAAGAAATTCTGTATGTCACTTTTCATTCATTTTTCTTATGAATTCTTGCCACACGCCCATCAGGTCAGACTGCGTTACAGATTAGTAAAGCAAGGATGCAAGAGGACATGCCAGCTTGCCCAAATACCATTGCATGGTGTGTCTGCACATTCTGCGCCCACTTAGATCAGAGCATCTAAGATATTCTCTCACACTCACAGTGTGGCCACTGTACACGTGACCTGCTCTTTTATCGACAAATACACACCTGCCTGCACACGCTGTGTGAGTTTAGACGCAAATATGTGTTTTCAGCTCTACACATATGCTACACACACTGTTTACACAATCATTTCCCAGCTGGGGCTCCCATTTTCTTGCTATCATTGTTTTGCCATTTCCTGTCTTTTCTGACCAATCATAGGCCAATATCTTCCTCTTCCTCAGTTGTGGCTAGGTGCTGGCACTTCCAGACACCAGCCCCTAAGAATGCTACTCCATTTCATCCTCATGTAACTGCTTCGCCCTCTAGCCAGCGACTCATGGATCCATTGTGTGTATTATTTCTAGCTCTTCAGGTGTGAATTCTTCTATAAATCGAGTCTATACCATCTTTTGCAGGGTGTGCGTTCTTTACAGGATTTGTAATTTTGCTTGGTGAGCTCACGGGGCAGCACCTACAGTCTCCCTGACTCCAAACTATTTTTATGTAATGCCTTGGCTTAAGACTTCTGCTCCACATGGGAAGCTTATATCTGGGCCTCACACCAGTCATGTCAGGCTTGAGGCTCTGAGCTAGGACACACAGCCCTCGTTCCGCCCACAGCTTGGGAGAGGACTTCGGCTCCTGCAGTGATCCCAGGCTGACAGCTGAGGGACTCTGTCTTCATAATCACTTGTGACACCCGACTTCACACGGAGAGCTCAGATTTGATTTCCTGCCAACAGCGGGACCTGTCGCCAGGACCCAGTCCTGGATCTGGCATTCGGATCTCAGCCCTAACAGTGCATGTCCATCCACTCTTGGTTTTCCCACTTGTAGAACAATGTGGGTAGCTACTAAGTGGCACAAGCCCCTCATGGGTGTAGGTTCCTGGCCCCTCCTCTTAGACCCTGGAAGTTACACCTTCTTGCTGTTGAGCTGGAGTTGTAGGTTTAAAATACTTAACCTCGTGTTACACAGCATCTTTTGTCTGCATGGAGTAGGACAGGAAATCCCCCCTTCTATTCCTTTCCTCTGTCTTTCTTTGTCTCTGTCCCCCAAGGAGTTCATAAAGGATCCTGGTTTCACAAGAGCCCTCGGTACCTGGTTGGCTGGGTACAAAGAAGGAAATCCTCATTGGGTCAGGGCTGGGGCGCTGGGCCCAGAGCAGTTTCCTTCCTGGGGAACCCGGCTCCACCCCGAGCTCTCTGTGGGGCAGTAGGTCCCTTGGGTGGCTGTGCGAGCAGAGATGAGGCTCAAAGGAGAGCTCAAGGCTGTCAGAGCTCCCCATTCTTGGAGAAGACAGACTGAAGGATCCTAAGAATGGCTCCTATCCTGGCCCCTTTGGGAAGTAAGAGACCTGGGGTGGGAGTTCCTGGCTCCAGCGTCAGAGCTGTGCTGACTGTGTCCCCACAAATCCCTGTCCAAGTCCTGGGGATCCTAAGGAGGCCTAGGTTAGGGCAGAGGGAACAGGAAGGCCTGCCTGTCAGAAAGGCCCAGGCAGGGACGCCTGCGATGTCAGGGCTCAGCTGTCCTCATCTGCCACCTCCCTCCACCATCTTTCTCCTCATGTGTGTGACCCAGGAGTGAGTGGAGATGTGCATATGAGTGTGTGAGTATGTGTGTGGCTGTGGGTGACTGGGGGTGGCTGTGCCCGTGGCCCCTGTGGACTTCTCGGAGCGCCCCCTTCAGAACCAAATAGCCACACGTGTTAGAAGAGGCCAAAGCTGAGACACGGCTGGCCAGGAAGGCACGAAACACAGAAAGACACAAACAAACGTGAAATGTACTAGACGGACAAGTGCTTTGCGGTAGAAACACAGGGATCTGTGAAAGGGTGTGATGGTGGGGTGGGGGGCTGGCTTGATTCAGGGTGAGGGGCCGGGGAAAGCCACACTAAAGGGGTGACTTCCAAGGCGAGACCTCAAGGAAGCAGGGAAGAGAGCATTTTTTTTAAAAGTGAGAAAGCAGGATTTATTGAGAGGACAGAGAAGCTTCCACAGCAGGAGGCGACCCGAAGGGGTTGCCCCGGAAGAGAGCACTCTAGCAGAGGGAAAAGCATGCTGGAAGGCCCTAGGGGCAGGCATCTTGGAACAGTCGAGAAACAGAAAGGAGGCCAGTGAGGAGGGCGCTCAGGAGAGGAAGCTGGGGAAGCCTCAGGGCATCAGAGGCAGGGAGAGGAATTTATACTTTCTCCCGATACAGGGTGAAGTGGAGGAGTTTAAACAGAGGGCTGTGATGAGGTTTGTGTGGTGAGGCCCATTCTGGGCTGGCAGCCCTACGGAGAAGGTTGGTTGGGCACCGGGTCTAGGGATGAGGAAGGACAGCCCAGGGCGCCAGAGTCAGAGCCTAATGGGAGCCCAAACCAACCTTCACACTTTAGGACTACAGAGGTTTGAGGAACCAGGGGGCTTTCCTGGAGGAGGTGGCATTTGCTGGGCCTGAGGGGTGGCAGGTAAGATGGAGGCTGGCGTTCCAGGCCTAGGCAATCGCAAGGGCTTGGCAGTGAGGGAGTGAGGGCTGGGTATCCAGCCACTCACAGGATGGACCAGAGGATGAGAAGTGACTCCCCAGGGTCACAAAGCCCCCACAGTGGCTGAGTTAGCACTGAAGCCCCGTCTCTGAGGGAGTGGGGCTTCCCATTCCCAGCTGAGGCTCGGCACCCAGGCCAGGCATCGAGGAAGCGGCCTCCTGCAAACCTGGTTCCTGAGGGTGGGCACTTCCCCAATCTCTGTGCGTCTGGAGGCGGGGGAGGAGGAAGTGCTGGCCACAGGCTAGACTCAGCGCCTGGAGGAGGAGCCTTGGACGGAGTGCAGAGAGGCAGGGTGGGCCCAGGGGACCTCAGGAACCACAAGCTGAGGCAGACGCAGGGTGACAGGAGGAAGTGAGAGGTGAACTTGGCCTGGGCCCGGTTGGGGGAGACCCTCCACGGCCTGTTCCCAGGGCCGCCGCCCGCTATGGCCACAGCCCAGCAGCTGCGGGCCGAGAGGTGAGTGCCACGGTGTGGCCCTTGGGGCCTCCTCACTGTTCCTGGAGGGCCGGCCCCTCCTCAGACCCTTATCAATTTGGAGACTGGGGTTTGAGTCAGAACCCAAATACTCAGAAGTGCAGACTCTTAGAACTGCGTCTAGCATCTTCGAGGGGTGGCTCACCACCCAGGCGTACATGAGAACACGGAAGCTCAAAGAGGGGGAGTGACTTTCCCAGGGGCACACGAGTGGGTGGTGGGGTTCTGGGTCCCAGGCAGGGCTCTTTGCTCCCTGCTGTGGTCAGTAATGGCTTTCCAGCTTCTGTTCAAACAGAATCACGGAATCCAGCTTGTTCTCTCTCCTAATTCAGGGCTTGGTTCAAATGATACCTCCTCTGAGAAGTCTTCCCTGACTGCCCCTACCTAATTACTCTCTGACCCCTTGCCCTGTTTCTTTTTTCTACATAGTCTGTATATTACTGGCCTAATATTATGGACTCATTTATTGTTATTTTTCTTTATCATTGGCTCCCCTAAGGGTTTTTGCCTGTTTTGATCACTGCTGTGTGCCTAGGAAGTAGAACAATGTTGGTACCTACTAAATGCTCAGTACATGTGGCTGAATGAATGAATGAATGAATGGATCTTTGAAACAAAAAAAGTCGTAGATTCTTCTAGTCTAACCCTGTCATTGTGCAGATGGGGAAACTGAGGCCCAGGGAGGATAAAAGACTTACTCAGAGTAATGTAGAGTAACTGGCCAGGCTGGGGTTTGGAGCATAGCCTCCCAGGGCCTGGATCTCCCGGTGAGCATTTTCCGAATGTTTCCTCAGCAGCCAGGCCTGTGCCTTGAACTGCAGGGACTGTGAGGGCACAGAGCGTGTCTCCTGCCCTCCTGGGTTGGAAGAACAGGTGACGTCAGGAAGCAAATGTCCCTGTTAACTGTTCAGAGACCACTGGAAGGGCCACCAGAGACGAGTCTGGCCAGTTTGAGCCTAAGAGGGCAGCAAAGGGCCCGTGGTGGAAGCTGGGGCCAAAAGTGGAGACTGGGATGGAATTTCCAAAGGTTGAAGGTCAGAAGGCTCGTCCTATGTTGGGGGGATATGAGGAAGCAGAAGCCAGCGCCTAGAGAGAGCATCAGAATGGCCTTCCTGAGCCGCAGAGTTGGGTTCTCGGGAGGCTGGTGCGGGTGTCCAGCCAGATTTCCTCTTCCCTACAAGTTCCACAGGAAACTGGGCCCGGCATGCAAACTTGAACCTTCCGGAAACAGCAGCTGTTTGAGGCTTGGGGCACTTCCTGCTTCTCAGGGGACAGGGTTCAGGAGATGACACTGGGAGCCGGCCCATAGGTCCGTGTATTCCCTGCCTCCTACTCCCTGTCCCTTCAGCCGCTGTGACCCTCAGGCGGAAGGGCTGCCCTCCATGGGCCTTGGAGCCAGGTACTGGCGGCACCTGGGCTCCCTGCACCGCGAATGCCTTGTCTGAAAGTCAGCCCTGGATTGTTCTGGAGACCAAGGCAGAGCATGCAACGAGAGAGTGAAGGGTTACACACCAGGGCTGTCTAGACCCCAAGAAGAGACATCCAAAGATGGAACGGGCTGCCCTGGGTGGCAAGTTCGGTTCCAACTGACATGTTTTGAGCACTGACTGCATGCCAGGCGCCATGAACCTGAACTAGCTGCTCTCCAAAGGCCGATCCTTGGCCTCCTCCAGGCCAAGCTCCAAGGCGAACTTTTCACAAACAGTGAGTGAATGGAGCCTGAGCAGCCGGGGGCTTCCAGCTGGGTTTGCTGCACACCCCCTCCCCTGACCCCATCCCCGGCCACCAAAGGATTTGCTTAATGCAGACAGGGGCAGCAGACACGTGTTGAGCACCTACTGTGTACAGGGTCCTGTTCTGGGCATAGGGGATCCAGCATGAGCAGGGTCCCTGCCCTTGTGGGGGTTTGGGGGTTTGTTACAGATGGGACCTCATGACTACCCAGAGGACTAAGTACGTCCACGGTCCCCACTTTGCCAAGGAGAGGACAGAGCCAGTGCACAGGCAGAACCCTGCCCTAGGGGATCTGAGCTTCATCTACCAGTGCTGCACGGGGCCTGGACTGTCAGCCGATGTCCGCCCTGCTTCCTCCCTTCCTTGAACTTGCCCTCTTGCTTGGCTATGAGCCTTTGCACTTGCCTTTCTCCCTGCTTGAAAGACCCTCCCCTAGGCCAGGCTCAGTGGCTCTGCCTATAATCCCAGCACTTTGGGAGACTGAGGTGAGTGGATTGCCTGAGCCCGTGGGTTCAAGACCTGCCCGGGCAACTTGGTGAGACCTGGTCTCTAGGATAAATTTTAAAAATTAGCAAGGTGTGGTGGCACATGCCTGTAGTTCCACCTACTTGGAAGGCTGAGGCTGAAGGATTGCCGGAGCCCAGCAGGTCAACACTGGGGTGGTCGTGAGTGTGCCACTGCACTTCAGTCTGGGCAACGGAGTGAGACTCCAACTCAAAAAAAAAAAAGAAAGAAAGAACTTCCCCACTGTCCTGTAGCCAACTCCTCTTTGCTTTTCCTGGCTGACCACTAGTGCTGCTTCCTCCAGGAAGCCCTCCCTGCCCACTCTCAGCCTGAGGATGCTCTACTTTCCTCTGACAACGCCTGAGCCTCCATCATCCTAACCCTAAACCTAACCTTAACCCTAACCCATCATCCAAGACTCTGCTCCCAATCTCTCTTGTCCGCTGCACTGCTGGTTCTTTGTGGAACAAAATTAAGGCCAGGCTCGTGTTGTAGCTCAAAACACCACGAGCTCATCCTTCATCACACTCAGGACCATTCAAACGATGCCACCATTTGTTCAGTGCCCACCTCCCTACTTCCTCTTGGAGCTAAGAGATCCCAGAGGCCCATATGTGCTCATGGGCTTAGAACAGTGTCTGGCCTTCAAGCAGTGCTAAAATTATGATTATTTCAGTCTGGGCGACAGGCTGAGAAGGGCTGGGACTTAGCCAAGATCACGTAGCCGGCCGCTGGGAGGCTCAGAGTGAGGGGCAGTGTGGCAGCGTTCAGGGACCAAGTTCTGGAGCCGGACTGCTTGGGCCCAAACTCCAGCTTCCCGACTTGGACAAGTCAGCTAACCGCTCTGTGCCTCCATTTCCTCCTCGGTCTTGGAAAAGCGCCTGGCGTGAGTGTGCCCTCAGGAGATGGGCAGCTGGAGTTCTGTGACCCAACCTGCCCCGCTACCCGCCCAGGGCCGAGTCTCTCTTCAGGTTCCTTCCTGCCCCGCCCCCATCACACTGCAGAGGAAATCCCCTAGGAAATGCACAGCCTTGGGGAGAAAGCGGAGGCAGCTTCTCCCAAGGGTGTCACCACGGAGGCATGTGTGGAAAGTGAACGGGAGGTGACCAACAGCCAGGAGATGCTCTGGGGTGGGGTGGAGAGCTTCTCAGACCACCCACTGCTGCCCTGAGGCTCCGGGTGCAGCCTCCTGAGTTCTGACGTGGCTTCAGATCCTGGGCGGACCAGGTCATGTGTGACTGGCAGGGACTGGGAGAGGGCGTGTGGACTCCAGAGGTCCCGGCCAGCTCTGGGGCCCTGGGTGCGGCTCCCGTCCCCACCCATCTCTTGTCACTACACAGAACAGTCATACTTGCTTCTTGTCTCCTCATCTGTCTGTAAGTGGCTGCACCTGGCAATCCGGGCCTCTCCTCCGCGGTCTCTCTTCTATTCCTCTCCCTGTCCCTCCTGACCCCCACCCTTGGCTCACTGAGAGCTCTTCACTGGGGGTCTTAGCCACGAGGGCAGGTGGCCCTTCCCTCTCCCACTCTGGCAAGTCCCCCCTGCTCAGTTGAGCTATACCCCTGCGTCCTGCTGGCCATCAACTCAGGAGTCAAGGGGCCTCTCGAATTAGCATGCCCCAAACAGAGTCCATCCTCCACCCCCTTCCTGATCAGACGTGTAGGTGTCACTCTTGATACTGCCCTTCCTTTCACCCCCACGTCCAAACAGTGACTAACGCCTGCTGGTCCTGACTGAGGAACAATTCCAAATTGGCAACGTGTCCATGAGAAAAGCATTAGGGTGCAGGGGCTGAGAAGCTGACAGTGACTTAAACAAACAGGGCTTATCTGTTCACATAGCAAGAGGTCCAGAGGGAGGCCGGGGCTGGTTCTGCTACCTAGTGACTTCTGGACCAGCACCCCAGGGAGTCTTTTGGTCTTCCCTGAGTTTTTGCCTCATGGCTGCATCATGGCTGCTGTAGGTCCAGCTGTCACACTTGCTTTCAAGGGAGGAGACCGTGCTGGCCTTGTCCATCCCTTCGGATCAGGAAAACAAACAAAGGGAGGCTGGGAAACAGGAACAAGATCATTATATTTGGCTCAGACTAGTATGATCTATTATTTTAGGGTCAGGCACGTTGCCACCCTGAACAAAACCGGTGCTTGGCTAGCCAGAAAGAAGCAGGGGACAGAGAATGCTAACAGTGGCTGCTAAGGGTAGTGGCCTCGTACCTGTGCCCTCCTCCTGTCTCTGCTGTCAGCTGAGGCCCATGTCATCCCTCGATTGGGCTCCCTCAGAGCCTCACAATGGTGCTCTCTCCCCCAAGTCTCCGCCCCTCCTTCCTCTCTTCATGGCTGCCCGAGGGGGCCTCCGAAAGCCAGCTGTATCCTGCTTCCCTTTTTTCCAAAGTCCTGCATGGCTCCCTGCTGCCTGAGACCTTCCTCAGACTGGCCTCACCTGCCTGTCCAGTCTCAGGTTGCACCAGATCTGGGCCCACCCTCAGGACACACCACTCCTCCTGCCTGGTAGACCACCCCCCACCATTCCCTACCTGGTGGACTCTTCTTCCACCTTCTGGACCTGGCTCCTCTTTGAGGAGTCTCCCACTGGGGCAACACGAGACACTCTCTGGGGGGCCCTTGCAGTGTTCTGTCCGGAGCGTGTTGATGTGGCTTGTCCTGTGACCCAGGGCCTGGAAGAAGGACCTGGGGAGGATGAGGTGTGTGATGCCGTGTTCTCGGATGGGTCCGTGTGGTTGCAAAACAGAGTGTCAGACCCTCACATGGTCCCCAGCTTTCAACCTCTGTGCTCGCACGGCCCAGGCTGTGTCTTGTCATCTCTGTACTCCCAGCATTGGTGGTGGGGCATGGCACACCGCCTCAACCCCAGAGGGTCCGCAGGACACGTAGGGGCAATTAACAGGTTATCTTCTCTGCCTCTCAGCGACTTTGAACAGCTCCCCGATGACGTTGCCGTCTCAGCCAACATCGCCGACATCGAGGAGAAGAGAGGCTTCACCAGCCATTTTGTAAGAGAGACCCCTGGGCCTTCACCCCCTAACCTCTGAACTCCCACCCAGCTGACCGCGAAAGCCTCACCTTCTGACCCAGCGGTTCTCAACATCGCCAACTTTACCCCTTGGGGGGACGTTTGACGAGAACCTTGACTATTTAGATTTTGCGTCTTGGGGCAGGGCTGCTCCTGGCGTCCAGCGGGTAGAGCCCAGGGGTGCTGCTGGACATCCTCCAGGGACAGGACACCCTGCCCTCACCAGGAATTATCCAGCCCAGCGTGGTACTGAGGCTGAGAGGCCCTGCTCCCTCCCTGTGACCTCAGACCCGCCACATTTCCTCTCCTTTGGCTTCTGTCCCCCCTAGGTTTTCGTCATCGAGGTAAAGACGAAAGGAGGCTCCAAGTACCTCATCTATCGCCGTTACCGCCAGTTCTATGCCCTGCAGAGCAAGCTGGAGGAGCGCTTCGGGCCGGAGAGCAAAGCCAGTGCCCTGACCTGCAGCCTGCCGGTGCTCCCAGGTAGGCCGCCATTCCCGTCTTCTGTCCCAGGTCTCTCCGTCCAGGTCCCCTGATACTATTTGGTGGCTATATCTCAACCCCATGTGAAGACTTCAATTAGTTCACAGCCCCCTCCTGGCAGTCACGGGCTGCCACCCACCCCTCCGTCTTCCTCTGCCTCATCCCCAGCACTCTGGCTTCACAGCCCTTGACTCCGATGACCTTGACAGCCAACGGCTTCTGCCATCCACACAGAGGAGGCCACAGTTTGGAACGCCCCAGCACCCGGCCTCCCTTCCTTCAAGACAGCAATCCCCGAGTCTCTCTTTAAACACACCCCACCGTACAGCCCTCCCCTGCCTCCTCCCACGAGACCAGTCCTCTCACTTCACAGTCATGGCTCCCACCCTTGCCTGCGGCTCTCCTTCCTGCCCTGTCCTGCCAGGAAGCCGGGGGTGTCATGCCTCTGCTTGTAGACAGTCCCCTCAACCCCTGGCCTCTCTGATCTTCCTCCCAGGCTTGGTCCTAATGTGCACCTTGGACAGCGCCAAGCCCCTGACTTCTCAGCTCCTGTCCCTGTGCTTAAGCCCTGCAGGAGGACACCCACCACGAGCGAGCTACACATGGGTAGTCTCAGGGCTCCCTCCATGCCCTGCCAGCCAGACACAGGGACCATGACCATCCTTCCCCAAACCCAGGGGCCTTTCCCACACTGTTCTGTCCTCAAATCCCAGCTGTGTACTTCCCCCCACTCCCCGCCCCTTCTCTCTCTCAGTGTGTGGCCATGTTCCTCCTCATCTAGCCTCACCGAGGAATCCACTCCAAGTTCTGCCCAAAGGGTCTCTCCTGCTCTATCCAGCCTCCCCTCTGGGGCTCCACAGTTTCCCCACGCCTCTCTTCCGGGGCTTTCCCCTCACAGCCCAGTCCTGTCTTTCCTTGACTAAACCTTTCCCCTTCAACACTCTTCTGTCTTTAAACAACCCCATGCTGTAAAGGAGGCTCCCTTAGTTTGATACTATTACAGAATCTGCCTTCTCTGCTGCTCCCTGGGAGGTGGGCATCCCCCGGGCCCACAGTGTCCTCTGCCTTGTCATTCTCCCTCCAGACACTCACCGGGGCAAGCTGACCCATGTCTGGGGCTTTGATTGTCATCTTTTTGCTACTAACTCCTTAGTGGCCAACTGTAGCCAGGACCCTTCCACCACCCCCATATTCCCCCCGGTGGGGGCTCTCTGCCTGAGACCTCCTGAGGGGACAGTTGCCTTTTCTTCGGCCATTATGTTTCCCCCTCCCCAGAACATTCCTCCTGGCGTTTGAGGAATTGTTCAGCCATCCACACAACAAATCTGTGTTCATCTGGGCATGACTCTAGCCACACGGTTCCTAACCTTGGTGACATGTTGGAAACACCCAGAGAGATTGAAGGAATCCTGACCCCTGGGTCCCACCCCCAGAGAGTCTAATCCAGTTGCTCTGGGGCAAGTCCTCCACGGGAAGATATTTAAAGCCCCATGGGTGACTGGCATGTGCAGACACTGTCCCGGGTGAGGGGACACAGCTGTGAACAAAGCTGACTGATGTACTGGAACCGAGAATCTCCCGTGTGTGTGTGTGTGTGTGTGTTTGTGTGTGTGTGTGTGTGTGTGTGTGTGTGTGTGTGTGTTTGGAAGAAGGCAAACACAAACAAGTATGTGTGTGTGTGTGTGTGTGTGTGTGTGTGTGTGTTGAAAGAACAGGCGGAACACAAACAAGAACAATATCAGCTGGCAATAGTGAAACTCAGCCAATGCACAGCGAATGGTGCTGAGTAGCCATTTCAGCACCGTGAAGGACAATGGGAAGAACGCAGGGCGGGGCAGAGCACGGGCAGGGATTTCCAGCCCTGGGGCCACGCTGGGCCACACTGGGCCAGGCACCTAGGACAGCTCTTTGCCTCTCCTCAGCCAAGGTCTACATGGGCGTGAAACAGGAGATCGCCGAGATGCGGATCCCAGCCCTCAATGCCTACATGAAGGTACCAGTGGGCTACCCTACCTCAGCTTCGGGAGGGCATGGAGCCTGGGGGGAAGCCGGGGACCAACCCTTTGGGAATGGGCCTGGCTCTCTGGCTCTGATGACCCCATCTTCAGTCCCTAAAGGCCTGGCCTGGGGAGAGAGTAGGAAGTGTCCTTGGGGCTCCGGGGACTGGGGCAGGAGCAGTGGAAAAGGCACAGGGAGCCACACTTTGAATCGACAAATTTTTGCAAGTGCCCCAAGCTCGCAGGCAGGTGTCTGTGTTAGGACACTGCAGTGGATCAGATCAGTGCCTGTCCCTGAAGTCTGCACTCATGAAATCGCACAGCCATGTACGCACACCCACATCACAGGGCATGGCCCACCAGGCTGCAGGTTGCACACACAGTGCCTCTGTGCAAAACAGAGAAGTTCCCTCTGGGCCCCCGTCCCCCAGCATCCAGGTTGGCATTCAGCTGTGCTCATGCATCTTGGCTGGGTGCCCTGGTATGTTTCCCAACCTGCAAACTATCTGCGTCCCTATGTGATGAGAACATCGAGGAAGGAGCATCTTTAGGGCAGAGGCCAAAGTGGTCAGGAAAGAATAGCCATCTCTCAGAGCTGCCCAGGAGAGGGACGGTATTTTTCATGAGGTAGTGAGCTCACCATGTGAACTTGATGTTGACCTCAGGCAGCTGAGGGTGACAGGCTTGATGTTAATCTCAGGCAGCTGGCAGGAGAGGCCTTCCTCCTCATAGCCCAAAGGTGTCCTTGTGCAGAAGACCACTGCTCAAGGAGTCTCTTGAGTCTTGGCTCTGACACTGACAGGTTGGGTGATTCGGGGCAAGGTGCCCATCCTCTCTCAGCCTTGATTTTCAAACCTGTGAAGTTCCCCGTGGTTCTCTGGCCTTGCGAGAAGTGAAGCTGGTACTGTTGAGTAAAGAACAGGAAGGTGCTTTGTGAACTGTGAACCTGCTTCTAGGACGTGAGAGATCTTGGCTTTTAAACGGTGGGAGGGACAGGAGGAAGGCAAGGGAGGGAGGAGAAAGCAGGTCGCTGCTAGAATCTGGGCTCTGAGCAGGGAGGAAGGAGGGAGGGAAACCCACATGGGCTTCCGCCCTCAAAAGGGCAGTGTGATAGTTGAGCCTTCAGGGTGGCTGAGACTCCACCCTCCTGTCTCTGGGCTGGAAGAGGGAAGCGGGCACTAGAATACAGCTTGGTTCTATCCTGGTATCCCAGGAGGTGGGAGGGGTGGTTGGGGACCTGGGGCTCGTCATTCCATACCTGGTCATGGCAGGGAGCTATCCAGAGGATCCCATCTCTGCCTGTTTGTGTCCAAATGGCTTCCCAGAGCCAGAGGTCAGTCAGTGCAGAAATCTCTGTCACAGCAACCTCATCCTGTGCTCCAGAGACAGGAAGCTCACTATCACTCAGCCCTTAGCCAGGCTACTTGTCCCACGGTCGGCAGCTATGAGAAAAGCCCAGCTCTTTGTAACTTCTGCTCCCTGGTCTCACTCCCATCCTCATGAAGAATATAAATCATGTAACCCCTGCCTGGAACCATGTGACGTGCTTTGACTGAAACAGGAGTTTCTTGATATACGTTTACGGATGAATGAATAGTTTTATTTAATCCCTTCAATGACTTGTGAATTTGGTACTATTATCCTCACTTACAAGCAGGGAGGTTACTCGGTGTCACAGAGCAGTTAGGTGGGAGGACGGGACTTGAACTCACTTCTCTGTGACTCCAGGGCTTGCGCTCTTACCCACGTGCTATGTTGTGTAAAAATAACAGCAATGGTGACATTATGTAACTTGGGTGGGCACTTGGTGTATGCCTGGTGCTGTTCCAAGTTGTGCACGTATTCACTCATTTAATCCTCACACAAGCCCACCAGGGAGGTACTATTATTATCTCTGTTTTATTGATGACTATCCTGAGTCATGTTTGCCCACTGTCACCCAGCTGGGGAGCAGCAGAGTTGAGATTCCATCCCGGGAACACCTGGCCCCTCAAACATCACCCAGGTGGGCCTCCCCCACACCCCATATGATAGCCTTTTCTAGGATCTGCATGCTCAGGTTGAAACTTCCCATCTCTTTCCCATCCTGCTGCCCCCACGAGATTCTCTGCAGAGTTCTGGGTGCCTCTGGTGCTGCAGCACCCAAAGGCGACCTCAGTGTTCCTGGCCCCGTGCAGCGTGAAGCTTGGTGGGGTGGCCCCACTAGGCTCTGGGTGCCTGTTGTCTCACCTTGAGCAAAGCGGTAGGCTTTAGTGGCAGACGGCTCTGGGCACACTTGCTAGCCTGTGTGGCCTTGGGCAGGTTCCTTCCTTTTTCTGATCCTAACTCACAGGTTATCGTGAGATGGGGCAAGGTGTCACATGTGGCACCCAGTGCAGTGCCTGACACAGTCACTGCCAGGCCCTGTTAACTGTCATCACCATTACTGTGATGAGAACTTTATGTCTTTTCCAATGGACTCCACTCAAGCCAGTGGTCCCCTCCTGACCTTGGACCCAGGAGCAAAGCTGTGAAGTGTTACCTTCAGCCTGCCGGGTTTGCTGTGGTTCTTGTTTTAAATAGCATCTTTCTAGGCATCAGGCATAGGATGCATGAATAGAGAGAGGCAAGCAAACATCAGGTGGACGGGGAAAGAGCAGCTGGGCTGGGTGTCCAGAACTTTCTGCTGACCACCTCCTGCCCTCCCCGACACAGAGCCTCCTCAGCCTGCCGGTCTGGGTGCTGATGGACGAGGACGTCCGGATCTTCTTCTATCAGTCGGTCTACGACGTGGAGCAGGTGCCTCAGGCACTCCGTCGCCTCCGCCCACGCACCCGAAAAGTGTGGGTGACCAGCCCCTGCGCTCCCAGGGGCAGAGTCCTGAACCCCTGCGAGAAAGGCGTTTCTCTTTCCTGGAGGGAGGGAAGGAATACAGCTCAGTTCTATTCCTGGGCACCCCAGGATGGGTTGGTTTATTAGATGAGCTTGGAAAGTCAAGCACAGGGTCTGGAGGCACGGAGGGTGCACGTGTCTTGGTGATCATAGTAAGGCCTGGAGGACGGGACTGGGACGTGGTTTGGTCCCCACCGAGGATGATGGCCCAAGAGCTCTGCGTGCCTGGAAAGAGTGGAGAGCGCTGGAAGGCGGAAAGAGCTCTGAAATCCGCAAACATTCCCTGAGTTGTCATGGTTCCAGGCTGGCTGTGTGCCGGCTGTAACACACTGGCCTCCAGGGGACGCTGCTGCTCCTTTTTCCAAAGAGCCCACCCCTCCCTTCCAGCCCCCTCCTAAGCAAAAAATAACCACCCAGATTCCAAGCCACTGAAATAGTACTGGAGTCCCACGCCGAGGTTGCTGCTATTAAGAATTCCAGAAAAGCTGGGCAGAGCTCCTGGGCCCCGACTTCCCCGCCAGCTCCCCCGTCTCCCTCCAGCCAATATCTTAAGTGTCCTCTTGGTATCTGGCACCTTCCCTGTGCACCCCGGTAGGCACTGTCTGAATTCCAGGTGTGCCACCTGTGGGCCCTGGAACAGGGCATGCCACCTCTCCAAGCCTCAGCTCAAAAATTAGAATAATTGCATTCACATTGGAGGTTGACTGTAGGGAGAAGAAAGAACCAATGTGAACAGTTTGGCACCTTAAAGGCACTAAACAAGAATATAGTCTCTTTCTCGCTTCCTTTCTGAGTCTCAGCGTCCTGGTGCATAAAGAAGCCGAAGGTGTGGCCTCTTTGGGCAGTTGGGAGAGCTAGAGACACAGGTGCCGGCCCAGAGGACCACTATAGCCACACTTTAACAAACCCGCCCTCTCCTCCCTCTCTCCTGGCAAGGGTCTTCTTGCAGAAGCAGGGTGCTGGGCCCTGGAAGAGTCACAAGGGCTGACAAGTCCCTCTTCTCTCTCCACAGCAGGAGCGTGTCCCCACAAGCTGCCAGCTTTGACCGCATGGAAGCTCCTCGAGCAGAGGTAGCCCACCAGCCAGGCCCTCACGCCGCAGGCAACAGCCTTTGTCCAACTGCCGCCACTGAGTCCCTCCTCCTGGGTGCTGCTGTGTGCTGGGCTGGGAGGAAGTAAGAGGCTATGGTCCCAGCCTGACATGGGTACTCCTAGCCCAGCTGCCATGAGGGAATGCAACCAGTAGGCAGAGGGAACAGGGGTCGCATCCATCCACATGCTCCTCTCACCAGAGTGCCTGGGTCTCCCCCAACTTTGTCATTTTTTCATGTGGCTGTGTTATCAGTGCTATCTCTTCATTTCTCCTTATAATTCCTTTCACAATCAGTTGCTTATCTAGCAAATGTTATAAGACCAATAAGAATAACAAAGGGAACCCCCCAAAAAACTGGAATTAGTTTTTGGAGGGTGGGCCCCTTGTAGTACTGGCTTCCTCGACTAGATCAGTATCCTAGGAATGCATTAGTATCAGTGTTGGGGACTGAAGCCACAGAGATGACTCAACAAGGCTCTGTCCTCACTGAGCTCACAACGCCTTGGGACATGCTTACAGATGGTCATTACAAGACCAGTGTGGGCAGGGCCCTGGTAAACAGGAGGTGGGGGTTATGGGAGGCCTGAGGCCTGTGGTAAGGCCTGGTGGCTGTGGAAGGTGCCTGGCCTAAAGAGTTTGGACCCTTTCCCCTATGCACTCAGCTCTCCAGGTCTGGAAGGAGCACCCATTCTGGAGTCAGGGAGACCTGGTTCAAATCCCATCTTCTCCACTAACAAATGGGGTGGTCTCAGACCAGTCACTCTTTCTCTCTGAGCCTCAGACTCTTCATCTGTAAAATGGGACACCAAAGTGTGTAAGGTACTTTGGTAGAACCTTAATGTTTCCTCCCTCCCTCCTGACCCTGCTCGTCTTCCCAGGCCCTGTTTGACTTCACTGGAAACAGCAAACTGGAGCTGAATTTCAAAGCTGGAGATGTGATCTTCCTTCTCAGTCGGATCAACAAAGACTGGCTGGAGGTGAGATTAGAGATGAGGTGGGGATGGAGGTGAGGATGGAGGTGAGGGCGGAGGTGAGGATGGGGATGAGGTTGAAGGTGAGAATGAGGGTAGGTTGGAGGTGAGGATGGAAGTGAGATGAGAGATGAGGCTGGAGATGAAGATGGAAATGATCGTGAGGAGAGGTTGGAGGTGAGGATGGAGATGATATTGGAGGTGAGGATGGAGGTGAGGTTGGAGTAGGAAGATGGCGGTGAGAATAGAGATGAGGATGGAGGTGAGTTTGGAGGTGAAGGTGAAGGTGAGGGTGGAGGCGAGGGTGGAGGTGAAACTGGAAGTAAGGTTGAAGGTGAGGTTGAAGATAAGGATGGAGGAGAGTTTGGAGGTGATGATGGAGGTGAGGTTGGAGGTGAGGATGAAAGTGAGTTTCGAGGTGAGCTCGCCTCAGGTATAGTGGTGGGTCAGAGGCTGAGTCGGGGTCAGTTATGGCCTTCGGAAAGGGATGTCATCTGAGGATAGTCTGGAGTTCCAGGCAGGTGTGGGGAGACTGTGGGAACACAGCCACTGGGGAGGCAGGTGTGTGGTAGGAGCAGAGCATTCTGGAGCTCATGCACCTGCCTTTGGTTCTGATCCTGTGAAATGGTTTGCTTCCGGCCAGTAAGTGGACCTACTGAGTTTCATTTCTCGGTCTGTACCAGGGTTTCTCGGCAGTGGCACTGTCGACATTTGGGGCCAGATAACTCCCTCTCATGGGACTGCCTTGAGCAATATAGGGTGTTTAGCAGAGTCCCTGGGCTTCCCACTAGGTGCCAGCAGCACCCCCAGTTGCAACAATCACCTGGGTCTCCCAGACATGCTCTTGGGGGGTAGAATGGCCCCAGCTGAGAAGCACAGGCCCATAACATGGGATCACATCGTCTCGGCGCAGGCGGCAGTGAAAGGTGGGGATGAGGAGGTGAGCTGCGAAGAGCCTGAGGGCCAAGTCCTAGCTCTGCTTTTAGCTCGCTTTGTAGACCTTTGGAAACTTGCTCAACCCCATGGTTTCCTTTTCTGTGCAAGTTTCTTCACACCCTTCCTGGAAGGGGTGACGGACATGGTAGATGTCCAGGGCTTGCCCAAAAACCTGGATGCCTGGTGCCTGACTGATGCATGGTCCTTAGGTGACTTAAATGACACTTCAAAGCCAGGCCCTGTCCCGGTCACTGCTTTGTGCCAGCGTGGCCTACAGAAGGGCTTTGTTCTGACTCAGTGAGTGGAGTAGGACATCGTATAGGCCCTGGTCTGCCCTGGCCTGCCCTGACCTGGGGCCAGTTTTTTGTATTAGGTCCTTATTCAATGAAATTATCTTGACTCCGTGCTCCTGGGGGAGGGGGGATAAGAGGGGTGCCTGAAGGAGCTTCTGGGATGGGTCCAGAGGCAGGCCCAGCCCCCAGGAGTCCCAGAACCTTGGAGAGTCCTTGGTGCCCATGGACTGGAGAGGAGCAAGCGGCCCCTGGTCTGGCCAACTGAGCGGTTTTGATTTTACCCTGATCCTGAAGCTCTGTCTCAGGAACTCCACAGCTTACAGCCCCCTGAGGGTCTCTCTGGGTCACTCTCCAGAAACAAAAAACATCTATTTCCTTCCTGTTTTCTGGAAAGTCCTATGTGTCAACTTCTGACCTCAGGTTGGGGGAGGGGCAGGGGAGCAGGGCAGGAATCACTTTGAGCCTCAGTTTATATGTCTGCAAAATGGTGTGTGAGTAACCCATTTTTCACAGTGTGGTGAAGATTAAGAAGAGCCTGTGCACTAAGCCCAGGCAGTGGCTGGATCTTGGGCCTGCGTTTTGGAGAGAGGCCTGGGCTGGAGAAGGAGGTTTCTGGTCTACTTGCTCTAAGCAGGGGCTCGGCGGCATCTGTGGAATGAATCATTGTGTGGGAATCACCAGCAGGCCCCTCGCACCCCTCACCCTCTCCCTCTTCTGCTCTATTTGCCTCCTGAGCCCCTCTCACCATCCGGCTCACCATACTGGTTGCGGTTCATATTCACGGCCGTCACACGCTATTGCACTGGGAACTCCATGAGGGTGAGGACTTCCCTCTACCTTGAGATCTCAGAGCCTGCCACAGAGCTGGTGCTCAAGATGTCTTTGTTGGATGAATAAATGAACAAACGAATATAATGAAAGCAGCTTTCCAGACCAATTCAAATCTTCACCTACTCTAAAACTGAAATATAAGTCTTAAGACGGACAGCTTGGTGAACTTCCTCACTTTTCTTCCCCCTCTCCCACATAAGGGGGCCCAGACCTTGTCTGCCCATCCTTATAAAGGGGCTGGGGGCTCCAAGGTGTGGCCCTCTGGCCTTTCCTCCCGCCAACCGGGCATTCCTTCCCTTCCTCCCCAGGGCACTGTCCGGGGAGCCACAGGCATCTTCCCACTGTCCTTCGTCAAGATCCTCAAAGACTTCCCTGAGGAGGACGACCCCACCAACTGGCTGCGCTGCTACTACTACGAGGATACCATCAGCACCATCAAGTTCGTGGCCTGGCCGTCCTGCCTGCCATCCCTGCCCCCTCCCACTTCCACCACACTTCCATGTGTCCCTCCCCCATTCCAAAGCTTGCCTTTCAGACGAGCCACAATGCTGTGCCAAGGTCAGCGTGGCCTGACCAGCCTCATCCCTGGCCCCCACCGCTGTCCCCCTTCTGACCCAGTGCCCCTCACCTCTGCCTGTTGCCCCCTCAGGGATATTGCAGTGGAGGAAGATCTTAGCAGCACCCCACTCTTCAAAGACCTGCTGGAGCTCATGAGGTGAGGGCTGGGGACAGGGCAGGGCATCAGTTGCCCTGGGAAGAGGACCGAGGGAAAGATGCTAGTAGTAAGGTGCTGGGTGCTTGGCATCTATATGGCCTTCTCATCTTATCCGCAGCCTGGCCTGCAGGTTAGGTATCCTCTCCCCGTGCTAGAGATGAGCCGGGAGCTGCAGAGAGGTCCAGGGACTTAGCTGAGGTCACGGCTTGGGAGTTCAGATCTGAATCTGTAGCTGGGGCTAAAGTCTCTCTCACTAAAAGCCTTGGATTTGAACCATCCACCATCAGGGACTCACTGCTTCCCAAGGTCCAGGCCATTGTCGGAAGGTTATTATGGAATGGCAAAAACGTTGTTGCATTTCTGACTGTAAAAGTAAGACCTGCTCATTTAAAAAGAAATGTCAGTAATCATGCCAGAAAGGTACAAGGAAATGAAATCGCCTCATGATTCTACTCCTGTCACTCTGTGATATGCATTCAGATTTCATCAGTCACATACAACATGCACACACATGCACACACGAATACTCCTTTAACTGTGTTGAACTCTTCTGTGAGTGCACCATCATTAGCATAGCCTCTTTTCATGTAGGTTTCCTTCCATTTTTTTACGACTCTAAACAATGTTGCAAGAACCATCTTTGTTCACCTATTGGATGACTTTTCTGATTATTTCCTTTTGATTTTCAAGAAGTGGAATTTGGGGACCAAAGTGTTTGCAAGTCTCCTAGGCTTCTGACCCATTTTGTCCAATTACCTATAGAAAGCTCAGGTCAACTTCTACATTCGCCAGCCAGGTTAAAGAATGCCCATTTTCCCACACCCACATCAGACAGTCCCAGTCCTTACAAGGTTCTCCACGATAGCCCCTCCCAAGTGTCTCCCTGGGGCTTTATTCTGCACTGTTCTGTGTCCAGCCAAGCTCATTCTTCTTCCTCGTGTTAGTTCTTAAGGTTTTAGCAGATTTATACACAAGACGTTCCAGGCTGTCACTCATTGTGAATGTCCCTTTTCCCCTTTAGGCCTCAGTTTCTCCATCTGTACAGTGGGATGTTGGGCTACTTGGATGATCAGGGCCTGTATCAAGCTTTGTGATTTTTAGATTCAGGACATAAAACTCTCTCTGCCCCCTCTTACTGCCCCTTTGCTTAGTTCCAAGGCCCTGGATTCTCTCTTCGGGCTCTTGATTAACCCTGACCTTTCCCATGCAGGCGGGAGTTCCAGAGAGAGGACATCGCCCTGAATTACCGAGATGCTGAGGGGGATCTGGTCCGGCTGCTCTCAGATGAGGACGTGGGACTCATGGTGAGGCAGACGCAAGGTCTCCCCTCCCAGAAGCGACTCTTCCCCTGGAAGCTGCACGTCACCCAGAAGGACAACTATGGGGTCTACAACACAGTGCCCTGAGCTTCCAAAACTGTGGTATGAGGAGCTTGGTGGAAACTCTGACTGGTGAAACAACTGTTTAACTTATGAAAAATACTTCTAATCAATTATTTAAAGTCTCCAGTAATTGTTCTAAGGGTATATAAAAAATAAAGAGACATTTATTCAAGAAGATCATAAAATCTCAATAAGACGGTGAGTCTGTAGCATGGGAACCATAATGTTCTCCCATCCCCTACCCCCAGCGCCATACAACAGAAACTCCACTCTGTATGCTCTATTCTGGATGGGTGTCAACGAGAAGACGGCTAACCCCTCAGTTCCTAGCCTTCTGCAGTTTCACCCCAGAAGGGACAGCCTGCAAATCTCTCTTACCTTTGCAGACCTGTCACACTTCTAGGCAATCACAGCTGAGAGTGGCCATATCAAAAAAACAAAAACAAAACCACAATATGGAGGCTTGAACAGCAGAAGTTCTGGATGCTAGGAGATAGAAATCAAAGTGTCCACAGGACCGTGCTCCCTATGAAACCTGTAAAAAAATCTTTCTTGCCTCTTCCTAGCTTCTGATGGTTTGCCAGCAATCTTTGACATTGCTTAGTTTGTAGATGGAGCTGTCTTCACAAGGCATCTTCCCGATGTGTCTTTACACGTCTTCCCTCTGTGCATGTCTGTCTCTGTGTCCACATTTCCCCCTTTTGTAAGGACACCAGTCATATTGGATTAGGGCCCACCCTAATGACCTCATTTTAACTTGATTACCTCTGTAAAGACCCTATTTCTGAATAAGGTCACATTCTGGAGTACTAGGGGTTAGGACTTCAACATATAATTTGTGATTTGAATCTGTCAGTTCAACCCATAACACTCCTTTTACCTACTTATCTCCTACTAAGGAGAAGTCTCTACCACAGGTGCAGCAGACCAGAAGTGCTGGTCCCTAATTCTCTTGCAGGGCAAAGGTTCTATGCTGAGAGGGACAACCCGAGAAGATCCAGGGATACAATGCCCCACTCCATTTCCCACTCATAGAACAGGATATCCTTCCAGGAGAAATGGTCTAATTTCTCTGCACCCAGCAAATGTTCTGCCCATGGAGAGAGTCAGGCTTTAGGGAGGGAGAATTCCACAGTTTTTCCTGTGTGGACTGACTTTATTGAAAATAATCCTGAAGAAGTTGTCAAAAATAATGGGAATCTTGGTGGCCAGCAATTAAGAGGGGACTGATATCAGCAAGATGCTCATGGCAGCAAGAGAAAGGTAAGGCTAGAAATTCAACAGAGAATCAAGTAAAGAAACAACCAAGAATATCTTTTCTAGGATTACAGTCATTTCCAAGGATTCAGAAGAATGTACACATCTGCTAGGCTGCACTCAGGAGAAATCAAAGTAGGAAGGGTGGCAGACTTGAAGTCACTCCCTAAACCACGTACAGATCCATCAGTAAAACACACAGTCTTACTGGCACAAGGGGCTTAAGCATAACCTCTGACCAAGCAATGGATGAACAATAAGCTCCTCTGACCCAGAGGGAATTCTTAGGAAGTCAGGCTTAAAAATAAAATTGCACTCCTTTCCTGGTAGTCTAGAAGACTGTGTGCATGCCCAAGGCTGATCGCTCTCAGGAGTGACTGGAGAAAGAAACTCTGAGCTATTAGTTCCTGCTTGAACATGGGGCAAAAAGCACTCTGATCTATGAAAGATGTTCCAAGCCACATGCACAGCCAAAAGTAGAGGGTGAAACTATAACTGGTTAAAAGAGCTTAAGCATAACTTCTCACCAGTAAGAGGTTTATGCAGACCCAATGGCAACCCCTAGGAAGAAATAGAATGAAAAACAAGATGGACAATCTGAGCAGAGATATCACAGGCTGCACTTGTGGGGGAAACAGATGTCAAAAAATTAGTTTAGTCAAGTTATTAAACCAATATACAAGTAGCTAAACAAATAACTACAATATGAAACTCTAGAAGAAACAGGAGGACAGTATTGAGAGTTGCTACAAAATATTATCTAAAATGTTCAGTTCCTGACAAAAAATTACGAGAATTGCAAAGAAACAGGCAAGTATAAACCATACACAGAAAGGACAAAAGCAGGCAAAAGAAACAGTTTTGTGCATGTGTGTGGGGGGGGTGATGGAGTTCAGATGCTGAACTTAGCAAACAAAGATTATGAACTACAAATATGTTCAAAGAACTAAAGGAAACCATGTTTAAAGAATTACATAGGTGTGGTGCCAATGACTCATGAAATAGATAATATCAGTACAGAGATATAAATGAATTTTTGAAAGAGAACCAAATTGAAATTCTAAAGTTGAAAAGAACAACTGAAATGAAAAATCCACCAAAAAGGCTCAAGAGTAGATTTGAGTTGGCAAAGAAAGAATAAGCAAACTGAAAAATACATCAAGATTATACGATCTTAAGAAAAAAAGAGGAATGAAGAATGAGCAAGACTCAGAGAAATGTGGGGCACCATGAAGTGCACCAACATATATATAATGAGAGTACCAGAGAGGAGAGAACAAGACAGAAAAAAAAAAAGATTTAAAAAATGACTGAAAGCTTTCCAAATTTTATTAAAAACACCAGTCTACACTTCCAAAAAGTTCAACAAACTTCAAGAAGTATGCATACAAAGAGATCCACATCTAAACACATCGTAGTCAAAATACTAAAAGCCAAATGTAAAGGGGAAACCTTGAAAGGAGCTACAGAAAAGTGATTCATTACATAAAAGTGAACCACAGTAAGCTTAGCAGCTGATTTCTAATCTGAAGAAATGAAGGCCAGAAGACAATGGGATGACATATTCAGAGTGCTGAAAGAAAGAAAAAATTTCAATCAAGAACCCTATGTACAACAAAACTATCTTACAAAAATAAAGGTGAAATAACAACTTTCCAAAACAAGCAAAAACTGAGAGAATTAATTGTGAAGCAGACTTGCCTCATGAAAAATATTAAAGCAGCACACTCTATAACCTCATTTTAACTTGATTACCTCTGAAAAGACACTATATTCATATAAGGTCACACTCAGGGGTACTGGGGGTTAGGACTCCAATGTATCTTTTTGGAGGGACACAATTCAACCTATAATAGTACACTAGAAAATAACTGCCTAAGAAAAATTAAACAGACCTTGCAAGGTGTGTTCTTTCAAACCTAATTATTTAGCTTCTAACGTGTTACCTGACCGGATTCACCAAGAAACAACTAGACCCTAGATAGGACATACCCTTTGAGGAATCACAAGCTTCACAAGAAGGGAAGGGTACTCCAATGACTCTCCTGTTAACTCCCCTCCCTCCCTCCAAAAAAACTATAATCAGAGGTGGGGCTAGAATCTGGGGTTTTATTCTGGAAAGTAGAGGCAGCTGAGAATGCAGACTTCTGGAGAGGCCATGAGATGGGAAGGCTGGGCCAAGGAGTCCTGTGCTAGGACCTGAGAGTGAGGATGAGAGGATCCTAAAAGAGTGGCATCCTTGGCTTCAAGCAGAAGAAAGTTGCCTCTCTGCCTGTAAGTGTCCCCAGTTTAGGTTGACATGAGTCAGTCACCCAAATTAATAGCAAGCAAAAGCCTCATTGTCAAAGATCACCAAATCTCTGTGAGTGAGAATAGGCAGAGACAATAAACAATAGTTTTAGAACACAGTTTGGTGGTTTGTAAAGGGACAAGATATTGACCTACCATGTGACTCAGTAATTCCCCTGTCGAGAATATACCTGGAGGAACTCAAATCATTTTACCAAAAATATACCTGCACCAGTATGTTTTTTGCAGCTCTAATCACAATTGTAATAAAACACGGTACCAACCATGTTGCCCATCAAAGCTGGAATGGATAAAATAAATGTGGTATATACCCAGTAGAATATTATGCAGCCATAAAAAAGGACAGATATAAGGATTTTGCAGAACTTTTTCTGGATATGCGTTAGGTCATTTTCAGTGATTTATCACAGAAACAAAGAACAGAGTTCCAAATGCTCTCACTCATGAGCTGAACTTGATCGCTCATAGTGCTGTAAAAAATGATTGCCTGTAGTGGAAAACTGTTTAGGGGGAGGGGTAAGATTGGCAGTGGAGGGATACTGCTAAGGAAGGGAGGGGCATACCTCATCAACCAGGGCTGTGCATAATCAATGTTTGTATATCTAACACTGAATTGTTACCCACATTTTTAAAAAAATTAAAATAAATAATTTAATAAATAAATAAATGAAAGCTTTAAAACATGCAACTGAAAAAAAAAAATTAGTTTTAGAACCCAAAGACTACAAATTATTGAACTACATGACTAAAATATTTAAATAAATAAAGGATAAAATCACAAAGATGAACAAGTAAAAAAAGAATCCAGGCAAGTTTTTAGATTTGCAATGCAAGAAGGTATATGTGTATGTGTGCATGTATGTATGCATATATGTGTGAGTGTGTGTGTACAATTCAAAAGGCAATTTGGTAAAAATAAATCCACATTTTTCAATAATTCTGATACTGTAAGCATAGATGGACTTAATGCACTAATTAAAAGATTGTGAGATTGAGTTTTTTAAAACCTAAATTCCTAGCCGAGCTCGGTGGCTCAGCCTGTAATCCCGCACCTTGGGAGGCTGAGGTGGGTGGATTGCCTGAGCCCGCGGGTTCGAGACCCACCTGGACAACTTGGTGCGACCTCATCTCTACAATAAATCCAAAAGATCAGCCGGGTGTGGTAGTACGCACCTGTAATTCCGGCTACTCAGAAGGCTGAGGTGGAAGGATCACCAGAGCCCAGCAGTCGAGGCTGCGGTGGCCAGGAGCGGCCACTGCACTCCAGTCTGGGCAACAGAGTGAGACTCCAACTCAAAAATAAAATAAATAAATAAATAAATAAATAAATAAAACCTAAATCCTTGTGTCATATAAACAAGAAAATCACATTAAATACAAAGACATGAGAACATTGAAAGTATAAGTATGGAAAGAGATATTTCTGGAAACTTCTAACCAAAAGACAGCTGGGACGTTGATACAGATTCATAATCTACTTTTGTGTAAATCTGGCACCAAAACTTATTTGGTGGTGATCTTTGACCTTGTTATTATTCCTGGAAAACTGCTGTGCACAACCCCTTCCTGAACAACTTGTGGAAAGTAGTGTTCCAGCTTTTATTTCTCCTCAGTGGGATATGAGTTTTATAGCCTATGTACAAAGAATTTTGGAGGAAGGGTAAACACTTTGTTCAGACTCTGTGCTTGCTGTAATCACAGAGACTAAGATTCTATGACTCATCAGAAGAGTTCAGCCTTAAGAATATCATTTACACAATTGCTAATGTTTGGAATGATGTTGATAAAGCAACATTAACCAGTGCTTGACACAGACTAACTGTAATGACTTTTGCAAACAAACCTGCCCATAAAGGCTTTGAAGAATTTTTGTGACTAATGAGATGGCATAAAACTTTATTTTTGTACAAAAACGTTTATCAGCCAAAAGTGTAAATACATTAAAAGAGCTCTATTACAAGAAAAGTGTTCATCTATTGTTCATTCTTTGCATGACGGGGAAATGGCCGATAAATACAGATAAGAGTTGATGGGAAGTCATGATGTTAATGACAACACAATGAACACAGATGAAAACATTCTCATTGAAAATATGGTAAATATTTGTGATTAGCTAACTACTGGCCTTGAACAATTTGCAATTAATGGTGACCAGGAGATAATGGAAAATTACCCAATTAAAAACAGATTTATTAAGTAAGAATCTAAGTTAATGACCCTGGAAGAAGTCATTAAAATCAATTGCAGTGTGCTTCTTGGTTCAAGGACTCTGTTCCTGGTTCATCACATATATACAATAGAAAAAAATGTAGCATTCTCAAATTAGGATAACTCAAGGAGGTTTTAATAAAGGGAGTATTGACAAAAATGTAGGCAGCATGTAGGAAAACCACAAGAAATAATTCAATATCTCAGAGATAGGACCTTAGACCTGTTTCAATCCTGGGTCCAAAGGAATAAAGAAAGTGTTCCCAAAACCTGAAAGGAGTGGGCTTGTGTAGAGAGGGTCTCTTTGACCAGTGACCTTTGGTTGGTGGACACAATTGGCCCAAAGTAACCCTATGGGGAGGGGACCAGAGGAATAACTATGCCACCCTCTTCTCCTTCTTCCTTCTGTTTTGCCTCAGGATAGGGGTTCCCCACTACCATACGGAACTGGAAGCCCTAGGACTAGGAGGCAATAATCCACACAGGTTGGCTTCCTAGGGCTGAGAGCAGAGCAGAGGAGAGAGTGGACTGTGAATGGAGAAATGAAGATGTCTGGCACAATCTACCTTGTTCACCCTCCCACCCACTCTTGTCCTTTATCCAAGTGAAAACTTCAATGTTCTCAAGATAGGAAGCACAGGAATTCTCAGCAGCTACAATATCAGTATTGGGTCATGTCAATGTAGAAGTATTCCCACCTACAACTCAAAAACGTTAACTGCTCCAGGTATTCTTTAGCTAAAGTAGTGGGAGGGAGCGTGAATTCAATAATATGCACCTATGGTTACAGCTCCTGCATCTGCAGCTGGTCACAAGTCTTCAGCTGGTCATTCGAGCTACCTCCTCTCACTGTTCATTTCATGTTCTCTTACTCTTTGTGAGAGCATTGAACCCATAGGGGTCTTTATTTGGTGGGGTGACTGTTAAACCCAAAATTCAAAATCCGAGAGACCACCAAAGAGCCAGCTCTGATGCAAACACACAAGGGTCTTTATTCAGGCTCGAGTCTGGGCTCACGAATGAAGCCGGCTGTGGCTTCAGGGACGAGAGCCCCGATCCAGTATGGCAAGCAGTTTTTATACACCATTACAGAGGGAGGGGAAAGAACTTTAAACTTGGTTTTACATGATTGGGTAATTTCTCCTAATGGTTACAGGAACACTTGGTATTGGTAGGTGCCTTTCGTGGGCTTCAACCTGATTGCCCGTGATTGACAGAAACCCGCTTAACGGGCAGAGTGGAATGTCAGACAAGTTAGGTTCATACAGTCACTGCGTATAAATTAACTTGAGCAAGCAGGCAGATTACTAGCGTCTCAAAGTCTGCTACAAAGGAATGTCTGAAAGGGGCTTATCACTTTAACATTTACATCCCGTTGTAAAAGCAGAAGTCAGCATGGCAATTGGGACTAACAATGCTTAACCCAAGAGTTCTAAATACAAACACTACTTAAGATATTATATAACTACACAATCAGTCGCTACCCGGCACCCGACATATGCCTAATTCTACGGGGTCTGAGGTAGGATTTAAAGTACTAAGATTTCATAAAGGACAATGAACATGAGGTAGGGATATATGAAATATAGTGAACTAAACACTACTTTTACAGCAAGTATGGCTTTTTAAGTTTCTTGGTTTCTTGGGTCTCTCATTCCCCCCTCTCAGAGGAACCTAAAGATAAGACCCAATCATGGGTCTACATAGGTTTTTTTGTTTTTGTTTTTGTTTTTTTAAAGCCATTCTGAAAATGGGTAGGAGAGTTGAGACAACAAGGGTGAGTACCAAGCGGTTGGCACTGGTGCTTGAGTACCATGAGTTGAACAGTGCTGACTTGATTTTTAACAAAGGCTACAAGCTTGTTGATGATGCAAGGCCCGAAAATAAGTAGAGAATTAAAACAACTAAAGGGCCAACTACGGTGGAAATTAATGTAGTAAACCAGGGGGTGCGGTTAAATCATGCTTTAAACCAATTGAGTTGTTGCTCTTGTTCTCTAAAATTATAACAGTAGGAAATAGAGACAATGAAATTTTTAAAATTAACTGTATCTTATTAAACCTTAAAATATTATGATTGGTCATGCTTGAACTAACATGATTCTTTGATGTTAGCATGACCTATTTTATAATAATTGAAACCTTACATTAATTGTAGTTAAAGCTGGCCTAAAAGAATGCAGCCCAGTCTAAAGTATGCGCTGGGCTCTCAGGAGTGTGGCCCAAACTTTGTGCTGAGCCATTTTTGATAACTTTATTATTGAAAAGCTTGAAACTGCTTCCTATAAGTGTATACTAATTTTACAAATATACTGTTAAATTGTATAAAGAAGCTTGTACCATATAAAAGGCTCTTAAATGTGACCTGAATTTGAATTATATTTAATTTGTAAGCCGAAACCACAGTTTTATGGGAAACAGGAACAATAGGTTTTCAGAGTAAGCCATGCCTGTTACAGTTACAGAGCTTTCAGCTTAGATCAGCAGAGTTTCTTTAGGTTACTTGTGTTTATGGTAAAAAGAGGAGGAAAATGGGGTCAATGGCTCCCAAACACATCCTAGCGGTCTTGGGGTCTACGGCCCTCCCTGATCCCTAACACTCAGTGGGCCTCCGTGGCCGGCTCCCAACATCTTCCCCTTTTTTATTTATTATTTTAGTACAAAACCATGAAACTTGGTGTTAAGCTGAAAAATGTTCCTTTTCAGTACTCTGGAAATAACTGGAAGACAAGAATTACTGTCCCACAAATTCTTACATTAATAAGTGTAGACATTAATGACTTTTGACTAGCAAACAATGAGAAGTTATTAAATATGGAGCTAGTCAATTTATAGGACCGGAACTGCTTTTTAGCAACTTATGTCCTGTATGTCTTGATGTAATTTAGTGAGGTTTATATTTAAGTCCGAATGACTTTAAATTTTAAGGATATGATTCTTTATCTTGTCCCAAGTATGGACAGACTTATTTACCTCCAAAGCAATGAGGTAAATTCACTTAAACTCAGAGTGACAACGGAGAGCCAGTTTTATTTTTAAAGTCGCAAGCTCTTGTTTTACTGCTAAAGCTGTCTTCTTTAAAGCATTAACTTTTACTTTTTAACTTTTGATCTACAATTTCTTGAGTAGACAATGCAATAGAAATATCCTTAGATAACTGATTAGCAAAGGTAGCTGTATGAACTTTCTTAGATAGAGCTACAGCTGAAACTGTTACTGAAGTAGTAATTGCTATTAATGCTATAATTTTTAAAATTAAGTAGCTAAAAAATTTTTCTGTCTTTCTAATATAGCATTAACCTTATATAATGTTTGTAAACCATTTCAGCATATTAACGGGATGACAAAGATATGGGGACCACTAAATAAGGGAGTTGCTTGAGAATGACAAATTTTTTACGAAAGGCCTTGGTTAAACAATTAGTAAAATGCATTCAGTACAAGATATCTTATAAACATTAGCACGATAAATAATTTTAACAGTGATATTCACTCTAAATAAGAAATATATAAGGAGATTGCAAGTATGCTCTAATATGGTATAACTGAGTTTGTCCAACAGATTTAGACAGGCTGCCTGGCTGAAGAGCTGCAAGAGCTCTCCATAGATGAGGCTGAATAATCTGCCGGACGCCGTACTTGATGGACAGTACTGGAGGCACCTATCCATTGGAATGACACCTAGCTGTGGCAAGTGTATAGTCATTAAAAACCCCAGTCACTAATATATTCTTATACCAGGCACAGGATAGTTCACCTTAGAGTTATAAGCACAGTCTCTTCATCTCAGGAAGCCAGTATGTTGCTGGATGAGCGACCAGTCCTTTTCCATATCATTGAAGGGGCAAACAGGTGCTGACAGGCGCCTAGTCGCATGACTAGGGTTAGTTCCTCCAGGCATTAACATTTGCAGCCATCATCCATCCTGATAAGGGCTTTCTGTACTTAGAGACTTAAAGGTAGATATCAAGCAAGAAGCCCGGTAATTATTAAAAGTAGAATTATTATATTATTATGTTGAAAACATTAGAAACATGTAGTTAGGTTATAGCTTGAATTGAGAATTTAAAACAGGTAAACATTGGCAGGAGACAGCAGTTTCCTTTGTTTTTATAATAGGTGTGACATACTTTTATAATAATTGATATGCTAGAGAGTGAAGCCCAGGTTATTCTCCATTCATCCTGTGGCAGGATGCGGCAAATGCTTAAATACATTTCTTGTATGATTGAGTGAATAAACACAGAAACATGTAACTGGTTCAGGATCAGCAGTTGGCCTCACCTGGGCTGCCACTAGCCCAGTGGCAAGGTTGATAGCAGTTAGAGGTATTTCCCTTTGAAAGGCAAGTTGCAACTTTAAAGGCCCGCCCTGGCGGGTTTTGTTTAAGAAAGGCCAAATGGCCCAGAGACTGGCCATTTCATTAAAAAAGTCTTATTTAGCCAAAATTACAGTTTAACGATTTGGAAAAGAAAAAAAAGAAGAAAGAAAAACAACAACAACAACAACTAAAAAAAACTTTGCTCTTTTGTAACAAAGTGGGGGGGAGCTAATTGGATTTTGTCTTAACAATGGATGGCACTTAGGACTGAACTTAAGGCTTGCATTTGTTGATTTAAGGCAAGACTTCCAAATTCTTTTAAGTTTGCCTGTATGCCCCTAACAAGAAGAGTTAAGATGCCTGTTTACTTTATTTAAAGGCCTGTTTTGGGGCCTTTTCCCTTAGCAGGGACTTTTGTTCACCGCCCTTTGAGACTTCATAGAGAAGTTAGGTATTTAAATTCTCTAGACTGCTATAGGAATAGGACCACACTTAGGGTCCCCCCCCCTTTTTTTTTTTTACAGTCGCTGATTGGGTTCTTCCTTTTTCAATTTTTAGCAGCACTTACTTCCCTTGGATGTTTGAATTTCTTCTGGTTCAAGAAGTGTCTAGGGAAATAAGCTCATAAACTGTGATTAAAATTTATTTCAAATAGACAACACATTTTCTTATGAGCATTTATGTTTGTGGCCCCCCTTTCCTTCACAGGCCTACCATTAAACAATTTTATAGGTTTAACAAAGTTCGTTTCAGGGATTTGGATCCTGAGTGATGAAATACCAAATACCTATGTTTAGTTAATTTATGTTTCCAAAGGATTTCTAGTGATTATTATGCTAACCTGCAAATTGAAATTATACTGTTCTAGTTTTATCTGATGGAGTTTTCCTTGGATTTGCAAAGGGGTGGGACAGGTTGCCACTTGGCCTGCAGTAGAAATGTTTGAACGCCTCTCAGAACCTATCTACAGGAAATTTATTTATGTCTAACCTGTGCTAGTTGCCCTGCCTCAATTCTTTATTCTTTAGAGATTTTTCGATCCCATAATTATTTGGGGTGCTGAGAGCTGAAGGTCCATCTTCTGTAATTTCTTCAGAGCTGATAATGGGTGCAGTCCTGCCTAGCCAGTGATCGAAAAATCTCCCTTTGCCTGACTGGAGGAGTTTAGCAGTGGCATTATTTGCAGGCACTGGCTGGAAGTTTTGCATGACCATTATGTGGGCATGAAATTACTGGATTTTAGCTTAATAAAAGGAATAAAGTCAGGCCTACATTTTGGCAGTTGTAGGCAGTGGCTGATTACCTTTTCATATAAAAGCTACCAGGCCTGAAGTTATTAGCATAACTTAAATGATAAACTTTAATTTCTGCGGCTTTATTACAAGTACCAGCTTTTGTATTTCTGGACTATAATGGTAGCCTGACAGATTGTTTTAGACTATAATTTGAACTAGGCACTTAAGTAAATTCTATACAAAATTTGAAGAGAAATCTGAAAATGTTTGGAGACTTGCATTTAAAAAAGACTTTATTATGCCTAGATTGTTTATAGAATTTCCTTTGTATGTATATTTTTTTAAAACTTTTCTTATATTATTTTTGGTGTGCTTATACCATTTTATTTTTGTTGTGTACACCCTTTTAAAAATTTTCATAGCTATCTACTTTATTATAGGAGAGAAATGTACCAGATAAGATTTCCTTTTAGATAAATATATATATATATATTTTACATTCCTTTCTTTTTTTTGTTTTCCCTGCTAAAACCTTATTTTTATATTAACAACCTTTTTACATTTTTTCTTTGCCTTTTGCTTTTCTTTTTATTTATTTGTAGATAACCTTTTACAGTGATAATTTGAATTTATTTTTTAATAGTTATTAGGTGAAACATTTAGTTTTTGGAACATTTAATTCCATTGGAGAGCCGGTTTTAGGAGGAAGAAGTTCAGTATGAGCACAAGGGCTAAAAGCTTAGCCTTAGTATTAATTAAGAAATTAATTTGGACCCCAGCCACATTTATATAGACCCAAGGATTCTCTGGGTGGATGGCATACAGAGTGCTGCGGTGGGCCGTGCCCCTCCCCCTTCAGTCAACAGCCACTATCGCTGAGCTAGGTGTTTCCCCTCCCTTCAGGAGAGGCCGCACCATCTCTTTCAGTGGCTTTTTAAGCCAGGTATTGGACAAAGTCCTGGGGGCTTAGGCTATTACTTTAGGTGCCCAGATTGACCACATTCATAGCAGCTGATACCATCTCCTTAGCAGGTTTATCTTTATCGGGCCTTTTTTTGGGTGGCTGGAGCTTTTGCCTTTGGTGGCAACTGCCAATTTGTTTAACTTTCCTCTGGCTGGTGCTCATTTTGGAGTTCTTCTCCTTTTTTTTTTTTTTTTTTTTTTTTGCTTTACGACTTTCCAATGATGTTTACAAAAACGGCCTGGTATAAAACCTTTTTATCTTTTTAGAGTGAACAGACCACGAAGATGTAAAATGATCTGTTCCTACTTATTCCTAATTATGAACAGGCAAAATTGTCAAAAATTCTCATGAATTACTAAACAGCAGCCTTAGTTGTAAGATGTGGACAATTAAATGAGCATAGCCAAAAAACGCAAGCATTAGTGTTACTTAGCATTACAGTATAAAGTAGAGACTCAGCATACATTACAAGACTCTGAGAGACTTCCTAACAGTTTTACAGGGACAAGCAGTTGATTACGATTTTAGGCAAGGCCTAAACCTTCAGAAACAGACTTACTTTCAATTAACCTGGCTTTTTGCATTTGAAAACGAGAACAGCCTATTCATTCCCTTAGTTGCCAGAGAAAGATCACAAAATTATTATTATTTTTTTAAGGCTAGCATTAACTTACATTGCATTTCTCCATTTCTTTACAGTTGGATTAGAACGAGCTCCTTCAGAATTTACGAAGGAGAATGCAGGCTAAGGAAGGGAGGGGGAGTGGTCCCCGGAAAGAGTTTAAGATAACCAGTTACACTTCCTATATGCAACAGGCAATTTTCCATTACCTTAACAACAAAAGGCAGAAATTTTAACAGCGCCAACGGGTTGGGAGAAGACACCACTTAAATAAGAGGAGACGATGACATTGAGAAATATGCACCAATTAAGTTTTTAGAAGATCCCATTAAACAAAGCATAATAACTTAACCAGCTTTTTAGCAGATTCAAAGTGACAGACACCTGTTAGCAATTGATAGGTTGGTATACCCCTAACGCAGACTAACTATTAACTTTTTTAGCCTCGAGAGTTTACAGAATTTCTTTTATTTGTTTCTATTAACTTTTACCTAGCATGTTTGATGAACTCATACCATTCTTTGACATATTTTAACTTTCTATTTTTGTTTTATGCTTTCTGTAACCAGCCATTCTATTATAGAACAAAAATGTATGATTAAAAACATACTTTATATTATTTATATATTGGCTACATATATCTTATATTGCTTATATTATTTATTTTGGCTGAAGATTCTAGGATACACTTTTAAAATGAAATGATAGAACTAGTTATTAGCAGAAATTCTTTTGCAGCAGTATTTAGAATTTGTAAGCTTTTATACTCACCTTGAAAGTTTTTTTTTTTTATTCATGCTCATTAATCCTCTTTGTTCTCAGTTTTCTCTCTGCCAAGAGCAGACTATGGCTCGCAGGCTCCGCCCCACTTGAAGTTGGGGGGCAAGGGTTGCCACGCTGCGCCTCGGCCGCCCAGGCCGGGCTTTGTTTCCTGTGAGGCCAGGACTCTGAGCATCGGCCCTGTTTGGGTAGAATAAAAGATTTGGCCCATGGGGTGGGGGTGGGGGTGGGGGTGGGGGTTTATCAGTTATGTACCTGATTTGGGCGGCTATAACGGAAATCAGGAAGATAATATGCTTAACCTGCAAAGCAAAACTTAGTGAGAAAGTGCTCTCAGATGGCCATCCTATATTGAAGGATGGCCCCCCCTTTTTTTTTTTCAAATGATTTCATTCTGATTATCAGCTTTACTTTACATTCGAGGAATAATCAGCCAAGAGTTAGAGGAGTCAGTCTCTGTCCCATGTTTTCCATCCACAGTAACACACACACGCAAACACAGCAGATAAAACTAAAAAAAAAAAAAAAAACGCAACCAACACAGAAATACATTTTCCTATGGCCATAGAGACAAAGACAAAACCTATCTGAAGGCAAGCCCACACCTCTCGGTGCTGGGCTACCTTCAGATATGAGGACAGCGCTATCCTCCGAATGGGGGCATACCAGACGACCCCCTCTCTCAGACCGCCAATGCATCCGAGAGCTACTGAGTCTGCGCCTCTCGTGCCTGGACCCCCTTTGAACCTGCGCTTCCCAGCGCCTGGGCTCCCTTTGAGCCTGCGCTTCCCAGCGCCTGGGATCCCGTTGGGATCAGGAGAAGTCTCCCAAGATCCTGGCCAGTGGCTCAAGAGCGCATCCGCTCGGCCTTCTCCTGACCTTATAAAATGGATATCGATATCCTACAAGAAGCGTGCTAACAAACAAGTAACAAATAAGCAGACAGACAGACAATACAGTGCACTCACCCATATGGAGACCCTGCAGGCTGGGGTTGGAGGTCTCTGGAAAAAAAAAATCTCGCTGGGGCCTCCAAATGTTAAACCCAAAATTCAAAATCCGAGAGACCACCAAAGAGCCAGCTCTGATGCAAACACACAAGGGTCTTTATTCAGGCTCGAGTCTGGGCTCACGAACGAAGCCGGCTGTGGCTTCAGGGACGAGAGCCCTGATCCAGTATGGCAAGCAGTTTTTATACACCATTACAGAGGGAGGGGAAAGAACTTTAAACTTGGTTTTACATGATTGGGTAATTTCTCCTAATGGTTACGGGAACACTTGGTATTGGTAGGTGCCTTTCGTGGGCTTCAACCTGACTGCCTGTGATTGACAGAAACCCACTTAACAGGCAGAGTGGAATGTCAGACAAGTTAGGTTCATACAGTCACTGCGTATAAATTAACTTGAGCAAGCAGGCAGATTACTAGCGTCTCAAAGTCTGCTGCAAAGGAATGTCTGAAAGGGGCTTATCACTTTAACATTTACATTCCGTTGTAAAAGCAGAAGTCAGCATGGCAATTGGGATTAACAATGCTTAACCCAAGAGTTCTAAATACAAACACTACTTAAGATATTATATAACTACACAATCAGTCGCTACCCGGCACCCGACATATGCCTAATTCTACGGGGTCTGAGGTAGGATTTAAAGTACTAAGATTTCATAAAGGACAATGAACATGAGGTAGGGATATATAAAATATAGTGAACTAAACACTACTTTTACAGCAAGTATGGCTTTTTAAGTTTCTTGGTTTCTTGGGTCTCTCAGTGACCCAGTACTTAATTCCTATGGGATCTGAGCTCTTGTCTTGGCTTTATTAGGTTGCCTCAGTATTCCATGGACCAGGACTATTAGGTGAGCAAATGCTAAGAAATCACCACAGGAATCATCATGGTTCTAGACATCATCCTCTCTGCCTCTTTTGCACCAACAACCTAATTTCCCTTTGGTAACAGGGTTTTCAGTGAATAACGACCCCCCTTTCCATCTATTGACTTAACAGCACAGTGTTTCAAATGGCTCTTTTTAACAATGTCACTGTGCCATATCCCACAAGTTTGTCATTTGATTGTAGTTATTCTTTACATTCAATTATAATTATCTTTTTTGATCTATTAGTTATTTACAAGTGTGATTTTAAATTTCTAAATGTGTGAGAATTTAAAAAAAAATTTTTGATTGTTAAATATAACAATACACAGAGTGTATGAAAAGAAAAATACCTGGAAATTAACAAGGAAAGCTTTCAAAATCAGAAGTCCAGAAAAAAGGAACAATAGAATTAGCTCAAGAAGAGAAGGAAGGGCTAGTGAAGGTAAGTCAGAACTCAGCGCCAACAATGATGAAAATACAGTCAAAAAGATCAGCAAAGCCCAAAACAGGTATTTGGAAAGACTTATAGAGATAACAAGGAAAAGAAAAAATAGTATCAGGAATGAGAAAGAGCCATAATTGTAAATAAAACAGAGACTTAAAAGATACTAAGAGGGCTGGCTCAGTGGCTCAGCCTGTAATCCCAGCATTTTGGGAGACCAAGGAGAGTGGTTTGCCTGAGTCTGAGTGTTCGAGACCCACCCGGGCAACTTGGTGAGACCTTGTCTCTACAATAAATCAGAAAATTAGCTGAGCATGGTAGCGTGTGCCTATAGTTCCAGCTACTTGGAAGGCTGAGGTGGAAGGATCACCGGAGCCCAGCAGGTCAAGGCTGTAGTGGCCAGGAGTGTGCCAGTGCACTCCAGTCTGGGTGACAGAGTGAGACTCCAACTCAAAAAAAAAAAAAGATACTAAGAGAATTCCATCAAAAGTCTTATATTCTAATATTTAAAATATAGATTAAACAAATACTTAGAATACTATAATTTGGTTTTAAAAATAAAGAGAACTAGCACCCTGAATTTTCCTTTAGCTATCAAATAAATTGAAATGGAAGTGTTGCCTTATCAGGCATACACAATTTTGTGGGTAAAGTGTACCAAACATTAAATAGCAGATTTTGGTCAGGTACGGTGGGCTCACACCTGTAATCCCAGCACTTTGGGAAGCCAAGGCAGGAGGATTGCTTGAGGCCAGGAGTTTGAGACCAGCTTGGACAACATAGTGAGATTCCATTTCTACAAAAAATAAAAAATTAGCTGGATGTGGTGGAATGCACCTGTAGTTCCAGCTATTCAGGAGACTGAGGCAGGAGAACCACTTGAACACAGAAATCTGAAGCTGGAGTGAGCTATGAGCATGTCACTCCACCTCAGCCTGGGTAACAAAGTGAGATCCTGTCTATTAAAAAAAAAATTTAAGGAAAAAAATGCCACTATGGTTCATCTATCAACACTGGAGGCCCCAGCCAGCACAGTGGGGCATTAAAAAGAAATTAAAGCATAAAGATTGGCAGGCAAAAGCATATTTGTCATTATTCATGCTTAATATAATTGTCTATATAGAACAACCTAGAATATATAGGCAAATTATTATATGTGCTAATAAAGTTTCACTGTGTGATTTATTGTATTAATACTAGAAATTGATTGCCTTTCTATTTTTCAGCAATAAACAATTTGAGAAGAATTTTAAAGAGACATTGAAACATCAATAAAATCTTTAAAGTACTTGGAAATAAATTTAACTAAAGGTGTGCAAAACCTGAATGTATAAAATTATAAAATCTGACTAAAAGACTAAAGAAAATCAAAATAAATGAAAAGACAACCTATGTTCATGAATAGGAGGCCATTATTATACAGCTGTTGGTTCTCCCAGTTGATCCATAGATATCCATCCATAGGTTTGATGCAATTTAAAAAACATGACCAGGCACAGTGGTTCTTGCTTGTGATCTCAGCAGTTTGGGAGGCAGAGGTAGGCAGATTGCTTCAATTCAGGAGTTCAAGACCAGCCTGGGCAACACAGCAAAACCTCATCTTTACAAAAATATATATATTAACCAGGCATGGTAGCATACATCTGCAGTCCCAGTTACTCGGGATGCTAAGGTGGAAAGATTGCCTGAGCCCAGGAAGTCAAGACTGCCATGAGCCTTGTGATTGTGCCACTATACTCCAGTCTAGGCAACAGAGTAAGACTCCCCCTCAACTAAAAGAAGAAGAAGGAAGGAGAAGAAGAAAAACATCCCATGTTTTTTTGTTTGTTTGCTTTAGAATTTCAAATATTTGTTCTAAGATTTACACAGAAGAGCAAAGGACTTGTTACAGTCAAGATACTCCTGAAGAAGAATGAAGTGATGGGAGATGCCCTCTGGAGAGCAAGACTCATTATGAAGCAGTGGAAATGAAAACAATGTAATATGGCCCCCGGGATCGACAATTTAGAAACGGAACAGAGAGCTCAGAAATACCCTGGGCACATGATATTTGAAATACTTTAGAGGTAGTTTTGCAGATCAGTGGCAAAGGAACACAATCAAAGGAAAGGAAACCAGTCAGAAAGGAACAGAATCAAAGATTGGTGCTTGGTCAGTTGTGCAACCATACAGAACACAATGCAAGTGAGACTGGATTTCTAACTCAAACCAACCCAAAAGACAATTTTAGACGCAGTAAATTGTAAGAGAGAAAAGCAATACATTGAGAAGATATATAGGGTATTGTCTACCAAATAGCAAACACAAAATTCAGGATAGTAGTTTCCTCTGGGAGGAAGACATAGGTAGATACTAAACAACGGATACTGAAATTTGTTCCCATACACTTGGCGTAGGGAAAGGTTTCTTAACAACAACAAAAAATTAGTTAATTTGACTCCAATAATTTCAAAGCATTCTCTTCATCAAAAGACACAAGAAAAAGATAAACCAAAATGAGAAGATATTTGCAAGAAATATAATGACCAAAAGATTACTATCTATAATATAAAGAGTTCCCACATATCAATGAGAAAAATGCAAACATTTATATTGAAAATAGGCAAAAAACTTGAATAGATATCTCACTAAAAAGGAGGAAACAAACAGTCAATAAATACTAAAAAGATGCTCAACAGTAATAAGAGGAATGCAAAATTGGTTTCCTCTTTTTGAAAGACCATTTGCAATTATTTTGTAAAGTTGAACATTCTCATATTCTACGACTTAGCAGTGAGGTCTTACATGTGATCAGGAGACTTAAGTTAAAACATTCATGGCAGGTCTTTTTGTAATAATTCCTGACAAGTGTACACAACTCAAACACTCGTCCAGAGAATAGTAGATTTGTACAGCGATTACTGCACAAGGGTGGCAAGAATTATTCTTAGAAACAGAATCAAATGAGAAAATCAAGTATCAGAAGATAGGATTCTATGCTTATAAAGTCCAAGAGCTACGAACAACAATAGCAAACACAAAATTCAGTGTAGTAGTTTCCTCTGGGAGGAACATAGGTAGACCCAAGCAACTGGTATTGAAATTTGTTCTTGTACTTGGGCTTCAATGGTGGGTTCACAGCTGTTTGTTATATTATACTTCATGACTTACATATATCACATATATTCTTTTGTATGTATCAAACATGACATTAGAGATATCATCTAGATTAAAAGTTTAAAAAATTGGTTTCCATGGAAGATTCATATTCTTCAGTTTTTAGAACCTTGACTTCATTTTGTGTGAACTAACTATTTTGATCTGTTATTCCAGGAAAGCGTCCACTCCCTCCCAGCCCTGGGTCACCTTGCACAGCTGTTGACATTGATACTGACGAATCCTCTCTTTCCTGGCCCCAGAGGGGCATGGCAGGATGAGGGATGGCATGTCACTTCTTTGCAGTGACCGCACCGTGCTGGTGATTCTGAGAGGGAGAGGTTTGTATTCTTTTCAGCAACCAAGGCTGCAATAGGCAGTTCATGAACGTGACCTCATTGTGTTTTCTCTACATTGCTGGCCAACATGATAGAAGTGGGGCTTTCCTGCAAGACAGGGTGGGATGAGCCTCCCCAGTCTAAGTCCAGCACTGCCATCAGGAGAGACCTGGAGCTCTCTTCCCTGGCTGAAAACTTCGGGACTTTCCACCTTTGAAGTTCTGGTTAATATGCTGTTTCCCTGCAAACAAGTGCAGTAAACCTTTACAGTAACCGTGACTGGAGGTTGTCTTAAGGGTCAATGAGGAATGGGACGAAAGGAAGGAAGGACAAATTCAACTGGGTATGGGGGTGGGGATGGAGAGAGGGCAGTTCATGCTGAAATAGAAAGGCGGTTACTCACTTGGGGGCTGCTACGAAGAGAATGCAAGAAAGTAGTGAGTACATGAGCTCTGGAAGTGAAAACATGGGTTCTGTCTCCACCACTTCCCAGCTGGCTAACTTGGGTAAGAGATTCAGTATTCCCACCTGTAAAACAGACTCATAATAATGGCAGTTCTCTTTGTAATTGCTCCCAACAAATGTAAACAACTCAAACACCTGTCCAGATAATAGTGGGTTTATACAATGATTATAGCACAATGATGACCTAGATGATTCTTAGAAACATCATTGAATAGAAAAATCAAGTATTAGGAAATAAGATTCCTTATCTTCTTACTTTCCTTTGTCACAGGAATTTTGTGAAAATAAGGATATTTTATTTTATTGAGTTGGACTCTCACTCTGTCGCACTGTGGCATAATCACGGCTCACTGCATCCTCGACCTCCCGAACTCAGGCAACTCTCCACTTCAACCTCCTGAGTAACTGGGATTACAGGAGCACAACACCATGCCTGCCTTATTTATTTGTTTGTTTTTTTGTAGAGTCAAGGTCTTGCTATATTGCCCAGGCTGGTCTCAAACTTGCTTAAGCAATTCTCCCACCTCGGCCTCTCAAAGCGCTAGGATTATAGGCATGAGCCACCACACCAGGCCTAGGAAATACATTTTTTACATTGTCTGGCATACAACGTCCACTTAATAAAAGCAGGCTTCATAAAAAGAAGACTACCTAGAAAGAAGTTTTAACAAGAAAGAGCAATTCGAGATGGTGACCGTGGTACAGCCAGGAACAGGGCGCAGTAATGGTGGCTGCAATCTGGAGGCAATCACAGACACTGCCATGTTTTCCTATTCCCACTGTCCCCTGTGACAATTCCTGCCAGGAATAAAAGTGCCCCAGAAACTTTAAACCATCCAGGAACTGTGTGGGAGACTCACTCTGACTGCTAAGCGGACTTTGACAAGCTTTGTTCTCTTCCTTCCGTACTTTTCATGAGAATCATCAACAGGTTTCCCATAGAGCAGGATGGATTGTTCACCCATTTGACATTTAAATAATGTCCACTTGGACCTAAATAATTCAAGTTAGAATGTCTGGTGATTTTGCCCTTCCTACTTGGAAAGTGGAGACTTTGAGAAGCAACACGGACTCTTCCAGATCCAAAAATTTTGCAACCTTAGAAGAAACTGGGTTACAAGCATCCTAGGATCCCCTTGGCCAAATCACAGAACCTCTGAAGATGTGTGTGTGGAGCCGGGCTCAGTGGCTCAGCCTGTAATCCCGCGCCTTTGGGAGGCTGAGGTGAGTGGATTGCCTGAGCTCGCGGGTTCGAGACCCGCCTGGGCAGCGAGACCTCATCTCTACAATAAATCAAAAAATCAGCCGGGCGTGGTAGCGCATGCCTGTAATTCCGGCTACTTGGAAGGCTGAGGCGGAAGGATCGCCGGAGCCCAGCAGGTCGAGGCTGCGGTGGCTGGGAGCGGCCACTACACTCCAGTCTGGGTGACAGAGTGGGACTCCAACTCAAAAAAAAGATGTGTGTGTGTGTGTGTGTGTGTGTTGTGTGTTAGTGTGTGTCAGAGGGGGCTGGGCAGAGAAAGAGAATACCAAAGCAACAAAAGTAACACGGGATGGATGAGATCCAAGTCATACAAAAAGGACAAAATGTTTCTGCAGCCTGGAGTGGAGAGACCTGAAGAGGGTTCGTCAGTGATGTCACAGGGTTGCTTGATTCAACATTTTCTCACATTTACTGGCCATTTCATTTCTTCCTTTATGAATTATTATTAATTAGTATGTTCATATTTTTCTTATGTAGTTGTAACATCTCTGTTGAAATTCAGGAGATCAACTCTGTTTCTAGCACATGTTTCTGCAAACCTTTGCCAGCTGGCTGTCATTTCTCCGTCTCTTAAGGTAGTCTGGCATAGATGATTGTGCAGTTTGGCTCTCAGGAGACCTGTTTTTAAATTCTGGACAGATGTCAGAGTGCTCAGAAACAGAGAAAACCCAGGAATTTCCTTATCAATCTGGCCACAGGAATATCCTTTTCCCAACTCACCCCCAGCCTATTCTCTTCTTTTCCTCGTATGTAAATAACCTGTCTGTGCCAGGTGGGAAGTGACTGTCTCTCCACTCCAAACCCACACTCTGCACTCTGCTTTGCTGTGATGCTGGGCCCGGGAGTCCCCAACCACAGTGATGACGCTCTGTCAGCTGTTCCTGGGACACTGCCCACGGGGCACTAGAGGGAAGCTGTGAGACTGGATGGGGAGAGGCTTGCTCTCCTGCCTACTTGCTGTCCCGGTGAGCCTCGCCCCAGGAATGTTGCTTCACCCTGGCGGTGACCCCCACCCCAGAGATCTGACCCCGACCCTCATCTTCCTCTTCTCAGTGTCTCCGTTTTTATAATTCTAACCTCTTCCTTTTGTTCCCCCAGCCCTAACCTCTCTCTCTCTCTCTTCCTTTTAGTCATCTAGTTAAACTTTAAACTCACTGAGCACATCTTTATGTTAAATTCTCTCTGGTCAAATAAATGGAGTGATATCTGTCTGAGGACTGGACCCCGGCTGATACAATAAATATAAGTTAATTGTGCTTATGGCATTGTCATTGTTTGGGATCTGGAGGTCTGTATTCCACACCTCACTGTAGCACTTGTATACCAAGTAATCAAGGAAACAATCTCTTGGACTATCCTCTCTCTCTCACTCTGCTTCCATTCCAAGGGTTACAAAGTTCTACCTGCTAGACGGCTCTTATTTCCAGGAAATAATAATAATCATAATATTTAATACGAGTTTATGGTATGCCACATAGTTCCTTATCTGTGTTTTCTCATTTAGCCCTCAAAACAACCCCATGAAAGGGATTCCAGCGCTCTCCCCATTTCATTGGCAAAGACACTGATACCCAGAGAGGCTAAAGGATTTGCCCAAAGATGCACATCGGTAGGTGGCAGGGCCTACTAAGAGGGTTGTAGGAACGTGCTAGGTACCACAAACAGACAGCTTAAACAACGGAAATCAACTGTCTGAGTCCTGGAGGCTGGGAGGCTGAGAGCAAGATGTCTGCAGGTGATTCCTTCTGCGGGCTGGGAGGGAGGGATCTGCTCCAGGCCTGTCTTCTGGCTTGCTCCTGGCTAGGTTCATCTGACATGGCACTTTCTCTGCATGTGTGTCTGTCTCCAACATCTCCTTTTTTAAAAGGACAATAGCTGTATTGAATTAGAGCCTGCCCTAATGACTTCCTTTCAGCTTGATCACCTGTGTAAAGACATTATCTTCAAATTAGATCACATTCTAGGGTACTGGGGGTTAGGACTTCAACATATGAAATCGGGGTGGGGGGTGCACAATTCAGCCCGTAACAGGCAGCAAGAGAGTAGTCAGAGAAGAGATCAAGACAGATAAGGATGCTGCTAGACCATGATTCCAGTAGGTGCAGAGAGAAAGGTTTGGAAGGCAGAGGAATCAGACAAGGCATCCAATTAGAAAGTGTACCGAGGAAGAAGTCCTGGGTCTTAAGCAACATTCTGAGAGTCTGGACTTCTGTCAGTAACTATGGGAACCAAGAACTTGATTGCTGGTCCTGACCCTGATGGTCTCCTGGGAAAGGTGGGTTCCAGCTCTAGCTGGCTTCAGGCCACCAGACAACTGACATTTCTTCCACTCTTAGGAAGTCAGTGCTGAGTGGGGAGTGGAGGCTTCCTCAGGGTCCTCTCTCTCAGGCAGTTCTGGGAATAGGGATTCATCTTTCTAGAAATAGAAAGAATGGGAAATCTCCTCTAAGGTCACCAAAGAAGAGTCAGTCTCACTGAGCATCACGGACCAGTCTGTACACAGTAAGGGTGTGGGATACAGCTCCAGAACCTTCATGACTATCCTCAATCGACCAGAATTACTACCCCTATCAAACTTTCTCTTGTAAGCTGCAGGAAAGCAAAAAATCTTGGGAAAACAGAGGGCACTGGTGACTGTTTTGAGGTATCCTGCCTTCTCTGGGGGAGCAGGAATCCCGGAGGTTGTGGAGGGAGCAACTCCTTGAAAAGAGGCGGGTGATGTGGAGAATTTTTAGAGCCCCCAGGAGAAGCAGTTGCTCAGAAAGCTGCCCCATCAGCTGGGCTGGAAACGAAGAGAGGTGCTGGGAGCCAGGGTCCTAGGGCAACTCAGAGACAAGAGTGGCCCCTCTGACCTTGGCTCCCGGGCTGACAGTCCCCCGGTCTGAATTCACTCAGCTCTTGTCGTCTTCCCCCCACACCTCAACCACTCTCTGCCCCACCATGGAAGTCCATCTGGTGTGAAGAACCCCATGTTCTTCACACCAACCCCAGCTCCACCAACCCCATGCTAATCACCCCAAGACACATGCTCACCACTTCCTCGGTGGTACTCAAGAAACTATCAGTTCAAAGCAATCAAATTATGCAACAAAAGAGAGCACAGTTAGAGATCTGGTCAAAACCACAGTGCAGAGAGAAGCGGGGTCTCATGAAGATAGCACCTGAGCACTCCATGAGTCCTGGTCAGCTCACTGACAAGGGTGGTGGGGTGGAGATCCCCAGGACAGGGACAGTGGCCACGTGGACCTTCAGCTCTCTCCCATCTCCTCTGCCATCTTCCTGACCAGACCCGTGGCTGTGCAGGGCCTCAGCCCAGCCCCCTCTGAGCCCAGCACGCCCTTCCCCCTTGCCTGGCTCCATACCTCAAGCTACACTTGCAGGATTTTCCTGTGCTCAGAGTCCCTCCCAGGGACCCCTGCATTCTCACCAAGAACACAGTCTCAAACCCTACCAAACAGCACTCTCAGGGAAGACCCACCTGGTTCCTGTCCTCTGGTCCTCATCACCTCCCTGCTGGCAGCTCAGATCCATTCCCAGTCTAAGTCAGGAGGGCTTCAATGGGCCACAACTATTTCCTGATGGCCCTCAAGCCTCTGTTCTCACTCCCGGGGCCATCTTGGTTTCCAAGGGCCAGGACTCACCAACACCTGATGGGTGAATTTCTACGTTCCTTCCAATGGCAGGTACCCTGTCCTAAGAAGTTTGAGATGGAAGCCTGCCTCATCCAGTCTCATCCCGGCTCCCCTCCTGTCCTTGCATCTGGGGGCCCACCCTCAGGCTTGGGGCCCAGCTCCCTGCTGATAACCTGCCCCTCGAACAGTCCTCTTTCTCTGTCACTGTAATCAGCCCAGGACAGGGACAGTCCTCTCTTTGGGCAACCACAGCCTACCACCATAATCGCTGAAGTCTCATAGGACTGAAGTCTCCTACAGGGAGACTCTGAGAAGAGCCTGGCTCTAGGAAGGGAGTGTGGCTTCTCAGGAAGGGATTTTCCTGCAACTTCTAACTCAGGGTCTGTTGTTTATCTGTCTCTGCACAGATGAGACTTTGACGGGCTTATCTTCCTCATGACTCCAAACCACAGAGTTTGGTTCTCAGTATCTCCTTCACCATCTTGGCCTGCCCCCCCAAAACCAGCAGGTGGTTTCAGGAGCACAGGTTTGGGCCTCCACTCCATTTCCCAATTTTCAGCTCAGGATGCTCCGCTGGTGAGAGGTGCATCAAGCACCTTTCTGATCTTAGAAGAGCAGAAGATTCAGGGCGAAGCCACTGCGATGGTCTAGGGGTGGGGGTGGGAGAAACCAACAAAGAAGGGGAACAGAATACATAGCTTATAGAGGGGGCGACTGTCAGAGTGCTGTCAGCTGCAAGTCACCAAAAAACCACTGAAAGCAACCAAGGAACAAGGGGTTTGTTCCTGTTCAGATGCAGAATCTGGTACAACAGTATCACACAGGGGAGTTAAGGGTCTTGAGCTCTTCAATAACCCAGGCGCTTCTCCTCTTTCTGCTCCAACACTGGCAGGAGGAGAATGACCAGGAGTAACTTCCACTAACCACTTTCCACCTTCTTGGGACTGGGGACAGGAATGTACTTTAAATCCGAGATCGGATGACCCCAATGTCTTTGGCTCTTGGAGGTCTTTACCTGGTGTTGGTTGTTTCTGCTTCCTCTTACCCATGGGGCACGTGTCCTTGGGAGTGTGGATTGTTAATAGGAGGCTCGTACATGGGAGTGTGTGGCTATGTAGAAAGTCAACATGGTTCGATGAAAAAATGGCGTCTTTCACAAACAGTGAACCAGAGCCTGATGCCTGAAAGAAATGTGGAGTCCAGCTGCTGCACTGCTGCTCCTGGTAACTGGTCAAGCTGGTGTCACATGCCCACACTGTCGTGCTAGTTCCTCTTATCAGTGTGACTTTGGAGCTAAACCATGGAAGGCAGGAAGCAGGAACAGGCAGAGGAGCAGGTTCCCTTGCCAAACACCCTGTGCTGGGGTGAAGGAGGATCTGGGCAGCTTGCCTGACCCTGATTCTGAGTTTGAGCACACAGAGCAGGCAGCACCCTCCAAAATGGAATCCCCAGGAGCTCCTACTGGCTATTTCTCTCTCTTGGGCTTCTCTTGTGACCATATTTCCTCGCACCCCACCCCCACGAGCCTTCTCATGTTCCTCCTCTTAACCCAGACTTCAGACTCCAACCCAAACCCCCCATCACCTCTGGCTGCTCTGCCAGGGGCCCCCCGAGACTTAGTTACCCAGAGCACGTCTGTGTTGCGAGATAATGTTCTTGACTTTCAGAGACAGAAAGGAGCATGAGACCTCTCCAAAGATCAGGGGGAGAAACAGAGACCTGAGTTACAGCGTTTGCTTGGGTGGAACTCTCCAGGGAAACACCTCTCGAGATGAGCTGAGGGCATATGTGGGGCCCTGGCAATACCATCACCTAAGGGATGAGCAGAGAAAGGAGGGAGGGATCACCAAGGAGCCCGCCAAAGATCCACAGGAGAGGGTGGTGTCACAGAGGCCAAGGCACACACGGGCATCAGGAAGTACCAAATGTTCCACAGTGCCACTTCTGTTGTGACTGTACAGAAAAGTGAGCCCTGGCTTGGGCACAGGGAGGCCTTTGTTGATCTCATCAAGGCAGGGATGTGGAGCAGGTTTTACCGGTTGAAGAATAAGGGGAGGGAGAGACACTGATGGTAAGTGTAGACAGGGCTCTTTCATGGAGGTGTACCCTGATATTTCAGCGCATCTGGGGCCTGGCCTTCCCATCTGCCCAATCACCTCATGACTCTCCTCTTTCCACTGCACCCTAACCCTAACCCTTCCAAAATTCTCTAAGCCTTACATCCCTACTAACTCACGATGTTCATGGTAGATTTGGTCTCTCCCCCGCAAGACCGTAATAGTCCCCAAAGCAGAGACCCTGCTCTGGTTTGTCACTGACACATCTCAAGGACCTAGAATGAGGGTGTGGCCTCCAGTAGATGTTCAAGAAGGTTGGTTGGGTGAATCGAATGGCTGAGTGGGGACACAGAGATTGGGATTGGAGAAGATACTGGGGCCAGCAGGCTTGGAGAGGATGGCCTGGTACAGGGAAACTGGGAATGGTAAGATGTCAAACTGAACAGATGGACTTGTAAAGTGTCTTGAACGACTGTGAGGGCTCAGAGCCAAGGTGCTTGGTGAGGGGAACCCCTTGGGTGATGGGTTTTTGGGGAAGGGAGCAACAGATCACTCTGGTGTCCACTCAGGGTCACTCTGCTGCCAAGCTCGGGAGACACCATTCACATCCCATAGAACACAACGTGAATGGTGCCCCTGGAGGTGTGTGGCATGGCAGCCTGTAAGAAAGGGCACATGTTGGTGTGGAGGCAGGACCCTCTGATGGGAAACTCTCGGAGACTCAAGTAAGGCCTAGTGGGTAGCAGACAGATAGAAAGTGACAGAGGTCTGAGGCTGAATTAGCACTCAGCCTGGCAGCAGTGGGATGGTGAGAGGGCTGGAGGGTTTGCTTGTCACTTGTTTACGGAAGGACCTTTGGGACAGGGATGGCTGTGCTGGGGAGATAATGAGTTGAGGTTTCGATAGTTGCAGTTGCTCAATAAAGAAGAAGGAAGTCACTGAGATACCATAACATTGAAAAAATACATGATGGTAGATAAATTCTCAGACTAGACCCATAAGAGAATTTAGTACCTATCCTGAAAAGCACAACTGGAAGAGTCTGAAACTTCTGAGACCAATGTACCACACATGTCCTACTGAAGTCATCTTTGGTGTCGATTTGTGCTTGATCCAGTCTCATCCCAAGCACTCCATTCACTTCAATGACTTTCTGGTCTGTTCAACAGACATGGATTGAGCATCTACATTCTTCAGCACTCACTGGCAATCAGAGATAAACGGCATGGTCCCCATTTCTGATTGGCTGCCAGGCCAGCAAGAGAGACAGTGCAAGCACCTATAGCAGAACATGGCAGATGCTGAAATCAAGGTCTGCAGAGACTCGAGGGAGGGCAGAGGCAGGATCCCGCAGAGCTGCCCATGGGAATAGGACACGCTGAGCCTCGCTTGGCCGTCTTTCTTCCCAAAGTCCCAGGAGCTCTATGGAGGAAGAGAGTGCATAGCAAGGTCAGGATCCCACATTTGCTCCTGAACTCCTCAGAGACCACAGAAGTAGCACTGGTCTCAACTCAATCTCTCCATGGCTCTGACCTTGGAGTTCCACTCGTTGCCTGTGAGCCTGGAAGTGGGGCTTGGGCCAGTCCCGTTAGAGGCCCTCTTGACTCCCTGGTATTCTCTCAGCTAGCCAGATTGGTGAGTAAACCCCAGGGATGATGAGTCAGAAGGCCAAAGCTACTGCGTCCAAGAATGCCTGGCTACTCCTTTCCTCTGTCTGGCAAGACTCTCCATAAACTCCAAGGTCTAGCTCTGGGGGCACTTCCTGTGGACCTTCCTTTGACCCCCAGGAGATGAGTTTCAGGCTGCTACATGCCTCCACCATGAGTGGGGGTCTTCCTGGTGCACAGGCAAGAGAGGTTTGTGCATCATGCCCCTAACTTGTAAACTCCATGTCGTCATCTTCACACTTGATTTCTTAGCACAGAGCAGGTATTCGACACCCTTCAAATGGATGAATTAGTTCACGAATGTCAAAATCTTACATCCTCCTTCATAACTCGGTGCCCTGAAGGCTTCCCTTGTCTCTTTAATCGACATCACCTCTGTCTTCCGCATCTTCCAACAGGAGGCTGTTGGAATGGCTACACTAGAATAGGGCTTTCTATAAAGAAACCGACAGTAAATACAGATTTGTGGGCTGTGCGGTCTCTGTTTCAGTGACTTGACTTTGCCAATTGTATCACAAAGACGCAGTGCAGCCACAGAAAACACGAATGAGTGGAGTTGTGTTCCGATAAAAGTAGTTGAATTATATAAAAATTGAATTGGATATAATTTTCACATCACAAAATTTTTAGATTTTTTTTCCCCCAACATTTTTAGCTCGTGGACTAAGCATAAACAGGCTGTAGACCATGTTGGTCTATAGGCCACAGGGCACCAGCACGGGCTAGAGAGCTTAAGACCAGTTGCTGACAGGCTTATGTTGATCACTCCTGTGAGTCTATAATAAGACAAGAATACTTGGAGCATAGCCTTTGGACACAGATGGGCCTATCTTACAATTTGGATTTAGACTCCCTTTCTTCTTTTTCTTTCTTTCTTCTCTTTCTTTCTTTCTTTCTTTCCTTCCTTCCTTCTTCCTTTCTTTCATTGGAGTCTCATTCTGTCATTCAGGCTGGAGTGCAGTGGCATGCTCACGACCACCACAGCCTCAACCTGTTGGGCTCAAATGATACTTCTGCTTCAACCTTCCAAGTAGCTAGAACTACAGGTACATGCCACCATGCCCGGCTAATTTTTTGATTTATTGTAGAGATGAGGTTTTGCCAAGTTGCCCAGGCTGGTCTCGAACCCATGGGCTCAGGCAATCCTCTCACCTCAGCCTTCCTAAGTGCTGGGATTATAGGCGTGAGCCACTGCACCCGGCTGCTTTTCTATTTTTAAATAATAGACGCTATCTGTGTCCTGTTTAAGAAATCCTTCCCTACCACTAGGTTATCCCATATTATTTTCTAAAAGCTTTATGATAATAATAACAAAACACTAATCAGCCTTCCAAGTAGCCGGAACTACAGGCACATGCTACCACACCTGGCTAATTTTTGACTTATTGTAGAGATGAGGTCTCGCCAAGTTGTCCGGGCTGGTAGTCCTGCAAAGCTCCAGAAGGTAACCCAACAGTAGCCAGGCTTCATACCACCTAGGTGTATCTGTTTTCCAGGGCTGTTGTAACAGAGTTCCAGAAACTGGATGACTTTAGACAACAGAAATGTTTTGTTTCACTGTTCTGAAGGCTAGAAGTCCACACTCTCTCCGACAGCTCTAGGGGAGACTCCTCCTTGGCTTCTCCCAGCTTCTAGCAGTAGCCAGCAATCCTGGGTGACCATTGGCTTGTAGACACATCATTCCCATCACATGGCCTTCTTCTTTTGTGTTTCCACATTGTTTCCCCTCTAGGCCTGTCTGTCTCTGGGTCCAAACTTCTCCTTTTTTATAAGGACACAGTCACATTGGATTAGGGTCCACCCTAAAGACCTCATTTCAGCCTGATTACCTCTGTAAAGCTCTACATCTAAAAAAGGTCATATTCTGAGATACTAGGGGTTAGGACTTCAGCAAATCCTTTTGGGAGATACCATCCAAACCCATGAGAGAGGGTGTGAGCTCAGGGCAGGGCCCATCCCAGCACAGAAGGGGCCGTATGCAGTGGGTCAGGGGTGGGGGAGCAGCTAAGTACATGTACAGTGGTCTAGTTCCTCACAATCAAGAAGAGGTGCAGAAATAGGCAGGGAGAAAGCCAGAAAGAACCCTATGGGGTTGGATTGGAATTGGCAGCATATGTATAAACTTACGGTTTTCCAAATTATTGATAGAGAAATAAACGTAGCTGTCAACATATGTATTCATTCATTCATTCATTCATTTCCTGGCTCTGTCCACCTAGAGGCCTGAGGGCAGGGACACCCCAGGTGCAGGGAGCAAGAACACCTTGTACTTAGATCTTGGCTGTAAATACAGTTCTCCACAAAGAGGAGCCAGAGCTCCTTGGAAAAATGCCCAAGTCTAAGGCCAGGGTGACTCAAGTACAAGGTGAGGCTGGAGCATCTCAGGTGCCTGAGAGTCAGGGAGGTCTTACGGAACAATGGATATGTCAAAAGGACACAGGAGCCCAATGAAAGGAGTTGTCACCAGCCAAAGCTGGGGTGACTGAGGTATTAAAGTAAATGATAACAACTGGCTATCACCCATGTAATAAAATAGAAATCCGTGAGTCCATTGATTAAGTGAATAAAAACACGAGAACGAAAGAAAGCTTTCTTAGGTAGAATACCAACTAATTCACGCAAAAGGGATGATAGAATTTTACAAATCGCGATTTGGCAATGATCATCGTGGTAATATTTAATTTAGTTAAGGAACATCAGATTAGTGGTGGAAGTGGGATTGAGGAAGTTTTAAAGTATCTTCATACTAAATATGTGTTAATTACAACGGGGTTTGGGGGAAGTCGCTCTGCCATGGAGAAACTTGGCTGGCACCAACTTAATCAAATGGTCAGAGTGAACATCATTCGTCATGGGACAGGTTGACATTGAGACCTGAGGGGACACAGTGAATGCACACCCTGGGATGAATCATCAGACAAAGCCAAACCGAGGGACATTCTGCCGAACAGCTGGCCTGCGGTCTTCAAAGATGTCAAGGGAAACTGAGGCAAGACTGGAGAGACATACAGGGTCCCGGATGGACCCTCCAACAAGGTACATTAGTGAGACAATTAGTGAAACTCACTGGGGTTTCCATGTGAAGGGCGTGTGAGAGTCTTTTTCCCACCATCTGACTAACGCTTTTTGAAATAGTTTCAAAACAAAAATAAAATGGAAAAAAATGCAATGTTACTGTACACTCGTTCTATTACTTTTGACAAGTTGCTTTACCTTTTAAGCCACAATTTCTTCATCAGCAAAGTGAAGACAATAACAGCTACATAAAGGATACTGTGAGGGACTGAAGAGGGTGAAATGCTGGGTCCAGGGGCTGGCCATAGCAAAAATGCTCAAACCCTGGTCCCTGGGAGTATTATGTTCCTACCAATATTTTCCTGGGTTTCTTAGTCTCTAAAATGTCATCAGTTATAAGACACAATATTTTGTATACCACTGAGGGAAAAAAATTCAGTGAAACCCTGACAAAGTGATTCTTCTCTCTGAGAACTTGTAATACTCATCAGGAGAGCTCTTTTCGACTCATTCAAATGCAGGTGTTTATCCTATGCTGCTCTGTCGATGACTTCCCAAAGGGAAGGGTAAGTCCCATGAACTATCTGGTTGACTTGTTTCTAAGACTTCTTCACACTTGGGAGTCTGGTGTCTTGAATTATTTTGACTCAGAGCCTTGGTGTCTTTGATTTTTCACCCAATGGCCCCTTCTGTGTCTCCAAGAGCACTAGGCTCTCAGCCCTGGCCAGCATCAAAGAGGAACTTGAGGAAAACAGACCAAGTGGGGGCAGTGGGAGGGAAGAACGCCAGGACACTACTTCAGTGCCATCCTCTCCAGCCCTGGATAAACTTCTGCAGGAACTCTCCACACAAGGCGGGGACGTCACACGGTTGGCATGCCACAGAGAACCACTGCGCTGCCCTCCAGCCCTGGCTTTCTCTGCCAGGGCAGATTCCTGGCCAGCCCTGTCCTCCCTGGCAGGGGAAAGCAAAGAACAATCAGACCCCAATCCAGTGACTTCGGGCAAGCTCCTGCCCCTCCATTCTCATTCCGGCTCACCACTCTTCCCTTCCCCTGGGAGATGACTGCCTCTCAGCACAGGAGAAATGTACCTGCGTTTCCTTTTACTTCAGACCCAAATATGGACAGACAAGGCACTGTAACCCATCCTGTCTTTCCTGAAGATTTTTTATATTTGCTTCACCATAAATATTTTTTGCATTAATTGTAATTCTTTACCATATTGCATTCAAATATTACCTTGATGCCTGGATTTTGGGGTGCCTCCTTGAATTTTGTACTCAAGAAAGTGCCTCTCTTAACTTTGCCTTGACTCGACCAGCCCTGCTGTGCTCAGAGAGCTACTCGTTCGTTAATTCATTTACACAATCCCTAAAAGCCTCCTCTGTCCTGGGCTATGTTCTGGGTACCGGGAAGAAAATTGTGAGCCATATACAAGCCAGCCCTGTAGGCGTGTTGGAGGAAAGACAGCCATGACCACGCATAACTGTAGGGCATATGGGAGTGGGAGCAGAGGAAGACACCAGGGAGTCAAACTGCCACCAGTTACCACCTGGGGGTCGCCTGTGGCCGACTCTGAGCTAAGGACTTCCCATGCAGCATTTCCCTGGATTCCCTCAACAGCCCTTCCAGGTTTGTAGATGCTTCTGCAAAAGTGGCAGACAGAGGTGCCAAGGTTTGAAGAGGTGACATGGAAATGATTTGCATAAGGTCTCATTTTAGGTAGTGGTCTTGGGTGTCCAGCCCAGCTCCCTCCGGCTCTGGGCTCACACTGGCTGTGATTGCAGCAGCCACCTCCCTGCATTCCTGTGGAGGAGTCAGGAAAGGCTGCATGGAGGAGGTTGTGTGAGCGCTGAGGCTTCAAGGATGCGTAGGAGTTTATAGGAAGACAAAGCAGGGCAGAAGTCCTTCTGGCAGAAAGAAGAGTCATGTGCATTATCAGCAAGGCAGGCCTTGGCCGGCACCGCTTCCTCTTTCTGCTTCTTGGTTTCCTAACGACGTCACATAAATGGGAAGCGTGAGGGGCCCGCTGCTGTGTGCAGCTCCAGAAGAGGGCTGGTCTGTCCCACCACACAGAGGTATGGCCCGGGAGCAGTGGCATGTGTGGGGAGCCCAGGGTGGGGAAGGACGGGGGAGTTGGGGTGTTGGGTGGGCAGCTGTGCCCTGAGGACTTGGGGGAATGGTTAGGGCTTGGCCTCTTGGGACGTCCTGAGCCCAGACTCCTCTGGTAGTCAGTGGGTGGGGAAACAGCCAGGGGTGCCAACCTGCTTAGGTTTTGTAGGAGGGCTTTGGGAAGGACCTAGCCTCACCAGCAAGATCTGCTGTCCTGGAGGGAGGGCACCTGGGGGCGTGCGGAGAGCTCAGGCCTGGAAGTCAGGCATCTGGGGCCTGTCCCACTGTTCTTGTCCCTGAGGTATTGGCAACAGAGAGAATCCCCTTTCTGCTGTGGGCTTCTGTCTCCTCGTCCATGGAATGGGGAGCACAGACAGGGGGGCATTCTGGTTTAGAAAGAGCGTGTGTGCCTGTGTGTGTGTGTCTATGTATGCCTGGGTTTGTGCCTCTGTGTGTCTGTGTATGTGCCTGTGTGTGTCTATGTGTGTATCTGTATGTGTCTGCGTATGCCTGTGTGTTATTGTGTGTATGTCTATGTGAGTCTGCGAGTGTGTAAGTGTTATGTCTCCACTTATGCTTCTGTGTACCTGTATCTATGTATCTGTGTATGTGGCTGTGTGTGTTTGTGTGTGTCTGTGTGTGTGTGTGTCTGTGGGTGTGCATGTGAGTATCCGTGGGCATGCAGGGGTGCACAGAGACTGAGAGGCAGAGGGTGAAACCCAGAATCTTGCCGTGCCAGGGCCCAGAGCTGAGTGCAGCTTGGGAAGCTCACTTTGAACTTGAGAAGGGAACTAGCCCTGTGCCCAGAGACATGCAGGACGTCTCTAGCTGTCTCTCCTTCTCTTTAAATGATCACACTCGGCCCTCAACCACTGTTTCTTATTTGGGCTGGGGCCAAGTTGTGAATATTCTATACTTCTGTGTTGGCTGGAGGGCTGGGGAGAGTTGGTGTGGGGGAGGGATGAAGGGAGGGGGAGAAGGGGAGCATCTGTTTCAGGGTGTGTGCAGGTGTGTGTGCTTGCTCTGAGGATGAGAGGCAGGTGTTTCGGTGGGTCCGCATATGGGTATGAGCCCGTGGGGCCTCACCAGAAAGACACCAGTGGCAAGTTGCTTATGTGCAAATTTTAGTCTTCAGAGGCCCTGCTGCTATATTTTCGCATAACAAGACTGTAATTTTTTTCTGTTATCTTTCTGCTTTTCAATAGTTGTTCATGAGTAAGCCTTTCCAATTTGCTTTGGCCACTATCTTTTTCATTTATCAGTTTTATTTATATTGTTCCAATATAAGTGTATATGAGTACTATAGGAAAGTTTGTGAGTCATTTAATATGTGTATTTAATGTTAAGCAAGGAAACACATAGAGCCTTGCTTTAAAAACTTGAATAATGCAGAATTGAGTAGCATAAAAGACAAAGTCTCGAGTCATCACTATTCCCTAGTTCCAGATTTCACTTCTAGGACAATTTCTAAGCATGAAACAAGCATATAATTTTTCTTTTTACAGAAATAGGATTGTAGTATAAATATTGTTCTTATATTTTTATTTGCTATTATGTTTTGGAATGTTTCCAAATTTCCACAGTAATACATATGACAACTCATTAATTAACTCTGGAACATTATTAGTATAGGCACACCGCAATGTGTCTAATCCCATATTGGATAGACACTTCTGGTGTTTCCAATTGTTTCACACCTATGAAAATGTTTCTGTAACCTAGAGTCCCAGATGCAGATTCACTGTGCAAGAAGTTGTGTATTTAAAATTTTAATAGGTGTTCTCCAGTCACCCTCAAAGTCGCTGAACTAACACACTCAATATAGTGCATGAAAAAGATGATTTATCTTTAGGGATATTCTCAGTCTTTCATTTTTGCCCAGTGTAATGAATGAAAATTATCTCATTGTTGCTGAATTTCTTTCCCTGATTATGGGTGAGTTTGTGTGCCTTCTATATGTCTCTTGGCCATTTGGATTTCGTTTATGATGAATGTGGGGAAGTCCTACGTAGTTTCTGGATGAGCTCTTTGTTACAACTTAACTTCCTGAGTGATTCATTGATCATGTGTATCAACAATTCATTTATGTATTCTCAAAAGATATCCTCCCAGATTATCACCTGTCCTTTTTCTTTACCGTGTTTGAGATATCTTGTGTCATGTAAAAATATTCTAAATGCTAAGTCAAAGCTGTCATATTTTTTACGGTATGGTTTTGGTGTCTTGTTCAACTTCTAAGGTTACAGAAATATTTGTAATGCTTTATTCTTTTTATCTTTTACTTTTAGATTTTTGATCCATCTAGAATTTTGAGGGATGGGTCATGTGTAATGCAATAATCTAACTTTTAAAAATAAATATTGCCAGGTGCAAGATTCCAAGATTATCTGCTTGAGTACTCTATTAGCAAAGTTCCCACTTACCAGCTGGATTATCAACATCTGGGTAAATGCTGCAAGCACAGTCTGCCAACTGTGATGCTCATTTCAGCATTGCTCTAGCCACTGGCTGAAAGATTCTATCTCATTTGCCTTCTTCTGCCACCTGGAAGCCACACTGGGACAATCTCTCTCATATTCTGGTGAGGAGGGGGTAGACTGGTACAACCTTTCTGGAGGGCAGCTTGGCAATGTATCAAACACCCCCGATGTGTGTATTCCTTGGGACTCAGTCCTTCCATTTCTGGGAATGTGCGCCAAAGAAATGATGTGATAAGTGCAACGTGCATGTACATGGTTAGCATGGGACACAGCATTCCAGGTCCAGATAGATAAGTAGATAGGCCAGGCATGGTGGCTCATGCCTATAATCACACTACTCTGGGAGATAGAGACAGGAGGATTGCTAGAGGCCAGGAGTTCAAGACCAGCCTGGGCAAAATTTCAAGACATCTGGGCAAAATCACAAGCTGCCATCTCTCATTAGAAATGTTTAAAGATAGATAGATAGATAGATCTGAATGAACCATCTGCTCAGTCATTGATTAGCCACCCCTAGACACCCTAAAAGCCACCATTGTCCACTTTGATACACTAATAGGTATCAACTCCCACCTAGTGACAGGTACTTAATTTAAGGTACTATGCCAAGGATGAACTATCACCTAAGATGCATACCTTGTGAAGTCAGCTAAATTTTACTGACTGCATATATCCTGATTTCAAACCAGAAATTAGAAAGAAAAATCTCTAAATAAAAGTATTGCGTTCCAGCCAGGGGCAGTGGCTCACGCCTATAATCCCAATATTTTGGGAGGCCAAGGCAAGAGAATTGCCTGAGCTCAGGAGTTCAAGACCAGCCTGAGCAACATGGCAAGACCTCGTCTCTAAATAAATAAAAAAAATTAGCTGGGCATGGTAGCACATGCCTGTGGTTCCAGCTACTTGGAAGGCTGAGGCAGAAGGATTGTTTGGGCCCAGCAAGTCGAGGCTGCAGTGGTCATGAGCATGCGACTGCACTCCACCTGGGTGACAGAGTGAGACTCTGACTCAAATAATAATAATTATTATTATGGTAATAATAGTCCCTGTCCCAATGATTTGAAGTGCCACTATTCCTAAAATTCTCTATATTGCTTATTTTCCTTACTACTTTCTGTTCTGTCTACTGTTTTATATTCCTTATACTATTATATTCCTTATTATTATTTTTCTAGCTAATGGAGCAATTCTCTCATCTTTGGTTATACTTTTTTTTTTTAACTGAGGTCTTACTCTGTCTGTTGCTCGGGCTAGAGTGGGGTGGCATGATCACAGCTCACCACAGCCTCCAGCTTTGAGGCTCAAGTGATCCTCCCACCTCAACCTCCTGAGTAACTGGGACTACAGGCGAGCATCACCACTCCCTGCTTTTTTTTTTTTTTTGTAGAGACAAGGTCTCGCTATGTTGCCGAGGCTGGTCTCAAACTCCTGGGCTCAAACAATTCTCTCACCTTGGCCTTCCAAGACGCTGAGATTATGGGCATGAGCCACTGTGCTCGCTCGGCTGGTTTGTTATAATTTAGAATCAGTTTGCCAAGGCCATTAAAAATCCTTTTGGAATTTCCCCTTTTTGTTGCATTAAATTTAGGGATTACTTGAAGGAGATTTACCACTGAAGATAAAGGCAGTAGTGGGAGTTGTTTCCCATTTGTGCCTTTGACAAGAGGGCACTAACGATCCCCCGCTGACACTGCATTGACTCTGCCATTGCCTTCGGTCTCTGGTAGCTACTCAGTACTGCCAGTGGTTCCTCCCTTCTTCATTTGCCAAGGTTTGCTTGCTCATTTAATCAGCAGTGACGTGTTTATTATTAAATATTTAGGAGCATCTGTCAGGATGAACTCATCCTTTTTCTCCCTTTGAATCTCATCATCTGTTTTTTAAAAATCATAAATAGAATTCCTAAGGGCTTGCCTTCCATTTATGAAATACTCTCCACTTGGCCATAATGCATTCTTCTTTGAAAAGTCTTTGTCAGATCGTCCTATGAAATTATTTTTCTTGCCTAAGCCCAGCAGGTCGAGGCTGCAGTGGTGGTGAGCGTGCCATTCCATTCCAGCCTGGGCGACAAGAATGAGACTTCAACTCAAAAAAAAAAGAGAAATTATTTTGCCTTCAAGTGAATTTGTGTGTTGGTCCCCCTCCACCCCAGTTTTTATTCCTACCATTAAATTTCTTCATAAGCTCAGATTAATTCATAAGCTCATAAGATTTTTATGTGTGTCTTTATCTTGAGTGAAAAGATGTTTGGTTTTTCTCTTCTCTTTCTCTCTCTCCCTCTCTCTCTTCTCCCACCCTTTCTCTGTCATCCTCTTGGCCCCGTGTTTATTCCTCATTCTTAGTGACTTTTAACACTTACATTTTAACACATGTGTTTACCGTGTATTTTCCACCAGCATTTAGGTTCAATGAGCACATATAAACTCTTCCAAACAACATGAGATCTCAGCGGATTTTCAGTTTCCCTGCAGTCTCCCCCTAGCCTTACAGCCAATTCCTACGTTAAAACCCACGTGTTGAATTTTTGTTCAATATTATCACATATGTATTTACTTTTACTTTGTGCAGTAATGTTTCTTCATCACTTACCTGTAAGTATTGTTGATTTCTTTGCTTCTATTGCGTCCTACCTTTCTTCCTTAGGAATTTTTTCCCCTTGAAATATAGCCTAGAGTCATTTTTTCCAGAAAAGATCCAAAAATTTTTTTTGTCTTTACATACTCCCAAATTTTTTTGTTGTCCTTGAATGTCAAAGAAAACTTGGCATTTTGTGATTCTAGGTTTAAACATGTTTTCCCTTGGTATTTTCAAGACATGCATTTAGAATTCAAGGCTGCTCATGAGAAATCTCCTGACCTTTGTTCCGTTTAAAGTCACCTGTTTGTTTGTTTTCTTCTGGAAGCTTCTCTAGGTTGATCCTTTTATTCTTGGAAGACTAAAAGCTTACCAGTGTAAACCAGGCATTGCCCTATTAAAAGGAATCTTGGAAATTAAGCCCATTCTCTGTCCTCTACTACAAAATCTCCGTGAAGTAGCACCCCTTGAGAGAAGTCCTTGCTACTGCCTTTAAAAAATATTTTTTAAAGGAATCTTGCTCTTCATTTCGTGAATTGTTGTCTCCGTGAATGCTGTATGAAGTTCTCTACCTGGTTTCACATGAAAAATCTCCAAACAACAGTGGCTTTACAATGTGGAGGCTTCTTTTTCCTTCACATAAAAGATATGCAGAGGTAGGAATCTCAGGCTGGTATGGTGACTCCAGAGTGACCACAGGAGTCCAGCTTCCTCTCTTTCTGTTGCATTATCCTTGCCTATATCTTCCATCCTCATGGTAACCGTAAGGTCCAAAGTGGCTGCTGGAGTGCCAGTTATCACTTCCAAGTTGCAGGCAGGAAGAAGGAAGAAAGGCAGAAGGGCAAAAAACGAACCCCTTCACCTTAGCCAACTGCCTTTAAGCAGCCGCTTTTGGAAGACAAATACAGTGCTTTCACTCACATCTCCTTGGAAAACATTTAGTCACTTGACCACACCTAGCAGCAGGACAGCATAGGAAATATAACCTTTTAGTCTGTGCAGCAATAAACCTGGATAAAACCTGGACTTCTGTTGCTGGGAGTAAGGGAACAGCTAGGTAACGGATACTCTCTGCCACACCTGCCCTAATTCTCTCTGCCTTTTGAATGCTGGAATTCTGGAATCTCTTTCTCAGGTCTCAACTTTTCCTTAAAGGTGTTTCATCTCTTTGCCTATTTACTCTGTCTGCCACATCTAAGTTTTTTATGTGTGGTGTTCATTTTTTGGTTTGGCCAGTCATTGATTTTTTTTTTTAATTACGAGTCTCATATTTTCAAATTTCAAAAACTCTCTTCTTTGCGTAGCAGTTTCTTCTTTCCAGTGACTGTGAATTCTCAGATCTCCCCGAGGATGCCAATTTAGATGTTTCAAAGTTTTCTTTTATTTTTGCTGTATCAGAGCATGTCTGTAAAAGTGTCTGTTGGGTCAAGAAATACCCTCGTACTGATGACATACAGATGCATAGACACATATACAGACATAAATAGACATGCACATACACACACATATACACCTACATACATACACATGCCCGATGCTGATGACAGGAAATACAATCACTGTTGGTGAAGTGGTTGAGGACACAGAGTCGAGAGCCGACCTGCCGTGGGCTTCAAATCCAGCCTGTTCCTTCCTGGCTGTGTGACTGGGGACCTACTGCCTAATGTCCCCTCCTTTGTTTCCTCATCTGTAAAGTGGGGGCTCTAATGGTAACCTGTGCCTAGATGTGTTAATATCTGTAAAGCCTTTTGAACCACGCCTCACTCATGGAGAACATTAAAATATGGTTAGCCATGACTGTGAATTCTTCCCATGTATGTGAACATTCTGTTTGTGTTCTTTGGTGACATTAACTTGTAACCTTTTACAGCGAAAGACACTAACCAGCCCTCCCTAATTGTGGCTGCCATGGTATGTGTGTTTGAGTCCTCCCCCAAATTCATATGTTGAAACCTAATCCTCAGTGTAAGGGTGTCTAGAGGTAGGGCCTTTGGGAGGTGATGGGTGTCGCTATAAAAGGCCCTGGAGAGCTCTCTTGCCCCTCTCATGTGAGATTACAGTGCGATATCTATCAGGAACAGGCCCTTACCAAGTACCAAACCCGCCAGCACCTTGACCTTGAAATTTCTAGCCTCCAGAGCTGTGAGGATGCGTGTCTATTGGTTATACGCCATCTAGGCATGGCATCCAGTTCTGGTAATCCTGGAGGTTTTTCTTTTTCCACTTTGTCTTTTGCTTGATGGTTCAGTATGCTTTATAAAGTACAGATTTCACTTTGATGTACTTCTGTCCGTCCTTGTCTCTGATTTCTTCTACTGTTTTTAAGCTTAAATCGTTCAAAAGTATTCACATCTATGGTTTGCAAGTTTCATACGATTTAACTTTTTGAGTTAAGTTTTTAATTAACCTGCTATTTGGGGAATGGTGTGAGATGTGGATTTAAGTCAATATTTTTTATGCTGTTATTCAATTATCTTGGCATTTTAAAATCAAATATTCCATCTTGTTACATTGGTTCCTGGTTCCTTGTCTTCATCATACAGAACATCCTTGGGGAACACAGAGTTTGTGTCCAGTCAGCCTGTCTAGTGACATATTTTGTGTGTGTGTGTGTGTGTGTGTGTGTGTGTGTGTGTGTGTGTGTGTACGGAGGTGTATATGCACCTGTATGTCCACGTCTATGTGTGTCTGCATATGTGTGTCTATGTGTGTGCATGCATGTCTGTGTCTGTGTAATTACATCTCTGTGTGTCCGTGTATGCAATGTGTGTGTGTGTGTTTGTGCATGTGTGTCTGTATGTGTGTCTATGGGTGTATGTATGTGTGCTCGTGTGTGTATTTGTGTATGCATGTATGTGTATGTTGTGTGTATGTGTGTATGTGTATGTAAATGTAGTGTATCTGTGTATAGATGTATATATGTGTGTAGGTGTGTGTGTGTCTTTGTGTCTGTGTGTCTATGTGTGTATATGTGTATCTGTGTGTGTATGTAGGTGTATATGTGTCTGCATGTGTATGTATGTATGTCTATGTGTCTGTATATGTGCCTATGTTTCTGTATGTCTATGTGTGTGCATGTGTGAATATGTCTGTGTATATATATATACGTGTGTGTGTGTACATGTTACGTATATGTGTGTGTGTGTCTGTGTATGTGAGTGTGGTGTGTCTGTGTGTGTAGGTGTGTAGGTGTGCGTAGGTGTGAATGTGTGTTTATGTGTGTGTCTGTGTGTCTATGTGTGTATGGGTGTGTCTGTGTCAGGGCATGTATGTGTTGTTTGTGTAGGGGTGTGTGGATGAGCACCTCGAGTGAAGTTTCGAACAATCTTATGGAAGAGAAGGAGCACAGCTTCCTGCTCCGCCCTCCTGGGGACTTCCCTGGCTGGGCGAAATGAGGAGGAGAAATTCCCGGGCTACGTGGAAAAAGGGGAACTGGCCTGCTCGGGGTTTCAGGAGGGATGACGGTCATCAAGCAGAGCGGGGGAGCCCTGACCTGTGTGCTCCAGAGAGTATGTGTGCATGATCGCACCCGGGGATGACACCAGGCACAGCACCCAATGACTCCCCAGAGCAGACGCGAACCAGGGGACTTTAGCCCAAGCAAAGCCTCAGCCTCCCTCTCCACCGTCCTCAGTCGCTGCACGGTGGTAGTCGCCGAGGACATGAGTGGGGATCCACTGCCTCAGAGGCCACAACGCCCACATCCCTCAGCTCCATGGTCAGGGGAGGGCACTGTCCCAGGGTGTCAAACGTTAGAGCCCCCTTTCTGGGATCTCCCAGCAATGACAGCTGTGTCCCTGGGACTATGGGGAGGGGAGGTCCCTGCTAACTTCTCCTTCTGCAGGCCTAGAGGAGACAGAGGCCAGGAGCCAGGAGCCAGAAGATGGATCTGTCCTGGCCCCCTGCTGAGCAGGACCACGGGACTCTGGGCCACTGAGGACCCTGACCCTGCCCACAGCCAGAACCACGTGGGCCAGCCCCGCTTGTCCAGAGCTGACCAGGGAGATGGCGCTAACCTGGGTGCTGCTCCTTGTGGACCTGCTGGCTCTGAGCTGGGGGCCTGGCCGGGCAGGGGCAGAGGGTGAGTCCAGTTGCACCTTCCCAGTCCTCAACCCATTCTCCCTGCTGGGCCCTGGAGAGAGACCACCCCCACCGCATCCCCAGGACCAGAGCTTCCCTCCTCCCTGTCCCTCCCCTTCCCCCTACCTCCTCCTCTTCTTCTCGCGCCCTCCCCTCCCCCCACTCCCCTCCCTCACTGTTCCCTTCCTGTTCTTCCCTGGACTTCCCATCCTACCCTTCCCTTGTTCCCCTTGCTCCTGCTCATCCCTTCCTGGTCTCCTGGAAAGTCCAGCTGATGGTGCCTGGCTTCCCTGCCCACATTTGTCAGGGTGGCATTCTAGGCCTCTAGCCTCCAGGGTGGCTGTCCTGGCCTCTCCTCTGTCCCGCCTTCCCCACCAGACACTCTGCTCCACTGACAGCCTCCAGCAGTTCCCACCTCCAGGCCTTTGCTCCTGCAGGCCCGACCACCCTCTGCAGCACCCTCCCTGTGCCTGGAGGCCCTGCTGGGGTGCTCCCGGGGCTCCTGGGGATGAATGAGTCCTCTCAAGTGCTCCTAGAGACCTGGGTTCTGGGACAACCATGGAAACTGCACCTCCTTTTCCAAATACTGGGCCCCCAGGCTGAGGCCCAGGATGGAGGGTCTCTGCCACGCCGCATCTCAGGTCCAGGGGAGGGCCTCTGCCCAAGGCATGTCCCTGTCCTGGGGGGGATGTTCGGGGGATAGTCCGGGAAGGAGCAGCACACAGCCGGGGCCCAGGAACCGTGCTGAGAACCTACGAGAATACTGTGTCTCTGTCAGGGGAAGAGGGTCTTCAAGCAGGCCCCACCCCAGCAGAGCCCTAGCCCCATTTGCAGGGACCTTGCAGGGAGAAGTGACCCGTCTTCCTCTCTTGGTCAGAAACCATCCCGCTGCAAACCCTACGCTGCTATAACGACTATACCAGCCACATCACATGCAGGTGGGCAGACACCCAGGATGCCCAGCGGCTCGTCAATGTGACCCTCCATCGCCGGGTGAATCAGTGAGTTGCGCTGGGCTAAGGGGCCGGGGACAGGGTTGCAGTGTTCACTGTGCCTGGTGTGGGGCTGAGGCATGGAGAGGGTCAGCATCAGCAGCCTGAGCAGAGGACAGAGGAGAAAGCGGCCATCCCAGGAGCTCCTGCCTTGCCAGCCCCCTGCCAGGCAGGCCCCCGCTATCTGACACTGAATGTCTGAGCAGAGCCTTGTACGCAGATGTGGCTGTGGTTGATGATGGCTGTGGTGACATCTTCTCTTATTTTGCCACAAATCAGCACAGTTGTCCCCATGACCCATCTTAGTTCCTCCTCACTGGGAGGCAGGTGGGGCAGGGCCACAGTGCCCAGGTCCCAAATGGGAAATTGAGGCTGTAAGGCGAGGCCCGCACCCTGGCCACACAGCAATGAGCAGCACAGCAGGGTGCCGTGTGTCAGGGGGCTCTGCCCTCTCCAGGGTTCCTCCTATCTGGGCTTCCATCTTTCTCACCTGAGGCATCCTGGGCACGTGCCCCCTCAAGAGGTGACAGACAGCACTCTGGGATGTCAGTGAGAGTCTAAGTCAGCCGTAAGTGACATCATTAGGCACCTAGAGCCACAGGGACAGCCACATCCCCTTCGAGCCACCTGTGGGGATGGCTCTGTCACCCCGTCACCCTACACCTCCACGCCGTCGCCTCTCCTTCACTCCTCAAGTACCACCTCGCCCTCCCACCTCGCTGTGACCTCCTTCCTGCCGCTGGACAAGTCCCAGAGAGGGCCTCTCTCCCACCCCCCAGCCCCAGGCCTGGCCCTGAACTAGACCTCACCCTGCAGTGAATTACCTGTCCTGGCTCCTGTCTGAGGCCTGAGACCAATTCCACCCCTTCTTGTTGCTCAAGGACATCTCTGCCCCCAGTCTCCACCCTCCTCTGTGCCCTCACCAGTGCTCCCTCCTGGGACCTTTCCCAATCACCCTGCAAACCCGCTTGGCTCCCCCTTATAGACACCAACAAGGTGGGCAGCACCGGCATCTCCTGACCCCACGACCCTGTGGCCAGCCCCTTCCTCGGCTTCCCTTGGCAGCAGCACTCCTCTCAAGAGTGGTCAACACTCGCTGTGCCCAAGGCCTGTCCAGTTACTTCTTCCTGAATGTGCCCTCAGGATCCCGCTGCCCATCAGCGCCCCATACCACTCTTGTCTGTCACTGAATGTCCCCTGTGTTTGAGCTAAGGGTCATCCTCCACCCTCCTCGTGCTGGACCCATGGGCAGCTCCGAGGCAATGACCGCTGCATCTTCCCACAGCTCCTCCAGCACCTGGCCTGACCCACCATGCCCCCCGGCGCTCCCCGTGCCCCTGGCCACCCTTGCCCTCTCCTTGTCTGCCTCCTTTTCTTTCTCTCCTCTGCCCAGCGTGAGGCACCCAGAGTGGGACTCTGACCTGTGCTCTTGTGTAGCCAGTCTGCAGAGGGCCCCCAGGCTGGTGGTGGAGACCTCCGAGGTGGGTCTCTAGCCCAGACATCCTCCAAGGCCCAGACCTGCAGGCCGCTTGCCTCTGCACCTGGTCACCTACACAACGGGCAACTCTGACTCACTGTCCTAAACCAAATTCCCGTTCTCACCCCCAAGAGACTCCCCTGCCTTGGCTTTCCCCCACTCACTTCACTGAATGGGAGCTCCCAGTGGCTCAGAATGAACAGCTAGGAAGTGTTTGTTGTGTTTTGACATCCCTCTACCCCCTTTCTGTCCCCACGGCAGCATGTGAGCCAGCGGCAAATGCTGTCAACCTTACCTCACACAGAGGTAAGGTTGAGAGCTTGACTCTCACCCACGCTGGCATCACCGCCTGGGTCCAAACTACTTCCTGTCACTTGGATATTCCAGCAGCCTCTCAACTGCTCTCTCTGCTTCCAATATGGCCACACTCTCCACTCCACTTATTCACAACCCAGGACCCAGAGGAATCCTTTCAAAGCATGTGTCAAACTAGACAACTCCTTGCCTCACAACTCTCTAAATGCTTCCCGTAACTCACAGTAAACACCAGTCCTGTCACCTTGCTCACTAGTCTCCTGGAACATGCCCCCAACACTCCATGTGCACTGGTTATATGCCTAATCAGGTAACGCACCAAACCTGTGCCTGCACCAGAGCCTTTGAGTTTGCTGTTCCTGGGTCCAGAAATCCCCTATCTTCCAACTTGCGTGCTTTCCTTCAACTCCTTGAAGAGTCTGCCCAAATGTCACCTTCTTAGTGAGGCCTCACCTGTCCCCGCTATTTCAAACTGCATCTTCCACCCCCAGCCCCCCCTTTCCATGTGCTTCACCCCATTCCTTGCTGTATTTATCCACATAGAACTCCCCCATTTGACACTCTGCGTATTTAGTTCAGGTGTTTAATGGGTGTCTCCTTCTCCCAGGAGGCCAGTTCCCTGGGCAGGATGTGTGTGTTTTGTTCCCTGCCAGGCCCTTGGCTCTGGACAAGGCCGGGCACTGGTGACCCCTCAGTAAACACCTGGTGAGTGCACCCGCTGAGCTAAGCCAAGTGCTCTCTCGACAGGAACCCCCTGGAGCCAGTGTCCTGCCAGCTCAGTGATGACATGCCCTGGTCAGCCTGCCCATCTCCCCACTGTGTGCCCAGAAAGTGTGTCATTCCCTACGAGGTGTTCGTCATCGCCGACAATGACTACTTCTCATTCCAACCAGACCGGCGCCTGGGCATCCAGCGCACTGTTACTCTGGCCCAACATGGTGAGGGGTGGGGCTCCCTGGCCGGGGCTTGGTCCCCTGTCTACACAGTGGGCACCAGGGGATGACCCAGGGAGCCTTTCAGGGGAAGACCCTAGCTTGGGCCAGTTGAGTTACTTGAGGGAAGAGGATATGGTCGCCTTAGAAGCAGGCACTGTGAGAAGAGCCCAGGCCAGAGCTCCCTGTACCCTGGCTGCTCCCGCCTCCCGCCAATTACAGGCTTCCAGCTCGGAAGGCTTCCCTTTCAGAAAGAACCTAACCAGCTTTAAAAAACACTTTCACTTAGTGGTCTCCTCTCGTTTCTGCATCAGCCTCCTTTATGGTTGAGGCCCTGGAGGCCAGAGAGGCCACATAACTCTTCCAAAGTTCCAGTGCTGAGCAATCACGACAGGGATGGGTTGGCCTTCCTGAGGGCTTCCTGCACTTTAGACAGGAAGCCGGTCTCTAGTGTCCCCAAGGAGGGCCTGAGTATACCCTGGGAGCCCACGGTGGCTTCTGAAATGGTCCATGGTCTTGGGTGGGTAGATGATCATTTCCTACAGCTGGGTCGTGGTTGACTCTAGTTTAGAAGAGAACATAAGCAGCACTTCACACTCACGGATTTGGGGAACTTCCTACTTAGAATGAGGCTGACATAAAAGCAGAGGCATTTTGTGAAGACAGCACTGATGTGGCAAGAACCATCAGGTGGTAGGTGTGAGGAGACACTGCAGATGCTCATTTAACTCAACACAGCACCAGGTGGGGCTGTCATTAGTGCCTTTTGGCCACTGATGAAACTGAGACAGAAAGGGGGTGACTTGCCTATGACCTCTCAGCTGCTGCAGGCAGTGCTGAGATCAACCCAGGATGGTCTGAAGCTCTGGTCTTAACCACTGGGCCACCCAGCTGCTCCTTGCCAGGGTCAGACATCCTATTTGTGTGAATATTTGGGTTTAAAAGTCTCCCTGAGCAACCAGACACAGAAACTTCAGGAAACCAGGAGCCATGTCATTCATTAGTGTTTTTTCTTGGCGAACCCAGTAGGTCTCATCAGATGTCTGCTGGCTTTATTGCTGGAGGGATTTCAGGAGAAGCCCCCAAAGGTTGTCCAAATTCACTCATTCATTCACTCACCATGTCCCCAAAATTAACTAAGCAGCCACATCTCAGGCCAGAGGTAGGAAGGAGGTCAAGACCCATCCCTGCCACCCCCACCAAATTGTCTCTTAGGGGATGCAGACATGGAAACACATACCACCCCTGGGTCTGGTAAGACTATGGTGCAGGGATTTCTAATGAGCTACAATGGGACAAGAGAGAGGGACCGAGGGACTCTGCCTGGGGTAGGGATCCCAGGAGGCTCCTGGAACCAGGGGCATTTGTGCTGGGCATGGACTGCAGGAGGAGGTCTGGGCAGGAAGAAGGAGCTTAGACAGCAGGAGGGGGGCCACCTCAGCAGGCGGGACAGTGGGGCCTCAGGACAGAGTGTCCTCACGTCGCCTTTGACAGGAGCTCATGTCACACGTGCACAGTGTCTGCATGGCTCCCAACTGCTGTCACACCCAAACCCCACAGGTGAAGGGCTGAGACTGGGAGGGACATGGGTCTGGCTCTGCAGGTGGGGCAGGTATGGCTTGGAACCCGGTGTCCACAAAGAAGCCCACACAGGCCCAACTGCCCCGTCCATTCCTTAGAGACCCTTCCTTTCTTCTCCTTCCAGTCCAGCCCCCTGTGCCCAAAGACCTCCAGATCCGTGCAGACGAGGACAACTTCCTGCTGACCTGGAGTGTGGCCCTTGAGGGCGCCCACACCCACTGGCTGTCCCAAGGGGACTTGGAGTTTGAGGTGGCCCACAAGTGGCTTCACGACTCCTGGGAGGTAGGAACCTGAGCCATCCGTGCCCGCGGCCAACATGACGAGTCAGCAGCCCTCCTCCAGTGCCGCTTTCCTCCCACAGGACGCCACCACCCTCCTCTCCAATGCCTCCCAGGCTGTGCTGGGGTCAGAGTACATGGTGCCTGGCAGCACCCACGTGGCCCGAGTGAGGACCCGCCTGGTCCCAGGCTCAGGGTTCTCAGGACGGCCCAGCGAATGGAGCCCAGAAGTTCACTGGAACTCACCACCAGGTAATGCAGCCAGAGTCCGAGAAATGCCCCTGGGACCACAGCATCTTCCCACAGCTCCTCCTGCACCTGGCCTGGTCTACCATGACCACCCAGTACTCCCCGTGCCCCTGCCTGCCCTTTCTTTCACCCTGCCTGCTTTTTGTTCTCTCCACTGCTGAAGAGAGCATGGCGGGTGGGCATCAGGAGTCCAGGGACAGCAGAGGTCCAGGAGGCCACCCTGTGGCTTGCCGGATCTCTACTGCGGCCTCTCTTCAGGCCAACTCTGCATCTGTTCACTTTCTGCTAATAACAATTACTAATACCAACGAATAGCACTGTCAGCAGCCAGGCGTCCATGAGTGCCACACGGCATGGCCACAACGCCATTCTATTCGATCCCCAGTATGGAGACACAGGCCCAACCAACCCTGTTCTCCGGGAGGGTGGGCAAATACCCAGGATTCTCTCTGAGCCGTGGGCACACGACGGGTAGGTCCAGGCTGAGGTTCAACCCTTTTCTATTGGCCCCAAAGCCCACGGTCTCTGTGGGCGAGTCCTGGGGTGGGTGCCCACTGACAGTGAGTGAGGAGACACTGTCTCCCTCCCAGGGGATGAGGCCCAGCCACACAACCTACAGTGTTTCTTCAACGGGTCCGTGCTCGACTGCTCCTGGGAGGTGAGGTCAGAGGTGGCCAGCTCGGTCTCCTTTGGCCTCTTCTACAAGCCCGGCCTGGATGCAGGGTGAGCACCCCCCCCTCTGCTCCTCCCCACCTCTCGGGCTTGCTCTCTGCAGTCTCCCTCCTGTCCCTGGGGTCCCAGCAGAAGGCACAGCCCCCTCGAGGTCTCCTCCCCTCTGCGGCCCCTCTCTGCTCCCAGCCCTCAGCTCAGCTGTGGTCCTCAGGGAGGAAGAATGCTTCCCAGTGCTGAAGGAGGAGCCCCGCCACCTCTACACCAGGCACTGGTGCCAGATTCCTGTGCCCGACCCGGTGACCCGTGGCCAGTACTCCATCGCTGTCCAACCAAGGAAGGAGGAGAAATACATAAAGAGCTCAGAGAACAGTGAGTTTTCTCCCAGCCTGCTGTGCGGGTGGTCTCTGGTCAGCACTTCCTCAGGGTGTAACCCAAATAAACCCAGGGTTCCTCCTGGCTCAGGCTTCGTGCTTGTTCCTTTCTAAGAAATGCAGCCCAGTGAACAAAAGTGAGCAAAAATAATTCTGGTGTCTTCTTGAAGTTCTCATAAAGCAATAATACAACATGACAATGACCTAAAATATGAATGAAGACATGATTGCCAACCCCAGGACCAGGTCTCTAACCTCGGTTGCCTCTCTCCTCCCTACCTCCCCAACCCGGCAACTCTCCAACTCCCGCTTCTGGCCACACCCTCCCGGTCCTCCCACCAAAACTTTCCCTTCCACTCCTGAGTGAATGTTTCTCTTTCTGACTTTCCAAGCTCTCCTCTGAGTGATATTCCCAGTCTTCCACATAATTCATTCACAATTTGCTTTTCGATTGGGGGCTGAGGTGTGTGCAAGTAGGTTGTTGATCCTTACAGCTTAAGGTCCCTCTTTGCTGCTACACAGCAAGGACCCCAAGACAAGGGAACTCACAGCACTGTGTCATGATGACCGAATCCACTGCTAATTTCCTGGGATCCTCACCGGGAAAAGGAATTCCGATGGCTCAGATGCACAAAATGTAAAAGGGCCTAGTACAATGCGTACCATACAGGAGACCTTGACAGGTGGCACCTGTTACCATTATTTTTATAAAAGCCCTGTGAAGACTTGGAGCACATGAGCATTCTCTTTTTTCTGATGGGTAGACTGGAGCTCAGATGGGTTGAGCGACTTACTTAAGTTACACAGCTAGTAGCAGGCAAATCAAGGCTAGAGTCCAGAACTTCTGTTGTGTTTACCTTGCACCTCTTTCAACTTGTGGGTCTGCTGGCCAGGAGGGAGGTACCATCTGTAAGAGGCTTCCCTTTTGGGTCGACCGCTATCTGCCTGGGGACAGAGCTGCTGAAGGCCTGCTGTTTTGGCTGTAATGGGGATTTTCTGGCGGTGAGAGCCTGTGAACCAGCCCTGGTCCGGAGATATCTCCCGACACCTCTGGGAGTGTTGAGGGGGAGGGGTCTAGGAGAGAGCTTGGCCTCAGAGACCCTGAAGAAGCAAAGGAGCAAAGGGAGTGACTGAGGACCATAGCGTTCCACGCCAGGGCTACAGAATTTGCCTCTGCCACTGCTTAGCTACCTGTCTGTCCTCGGGCAAGTTACTTAATGGTTCTGTGATTCCATGTCACTGTCTGTAACTTGTAAAGGTTCTTGGTACCTACTGTGTAGGGCTGTTGTTAAAACTGAGTGGAATAATTCGTGTAGAGTAAGCATGTATAAGTGTAAGCAGTACCTAGACCACAGTCAATATTCTAGAACAGAATCGATCAATCGTGGTTTTATTTTTACAAAATGTAGGAGTAGCCAAAGCTTTGGGCCATCTCAAACAAAACAAGTGCATCTCAGCATCTCCCAAGAGAGGGCCTACTCGGGTCAAAACAGATGAGATGGTGAGGGAGGAAGGCCAAGGGACCCCACATGAGCAGGACTCGTACCAGGGGAGATGGCACTGGCATCGAGCATTTCATGGGAACATTCCGTTGGAGGGTGGAGGTGATGACCACCCTGAAAGCTTCCCTCCCTCCAGTCCAGATGGCCCAACCAACCCTCAATGTGACCAAGGATGGAGACAGCTACAGCCTACGTTGGGAAGTCAAGAAAATGCCGTACAAACACATAGAGCACACCTTTGAGGTCCAGTACAGGAAGGACGTGGCCACATGGGAGGTGAGGCTGAGCCCAGCGAGGGTAGTGGGAAGTGCAGGAGCATGCGCCTTGCCCCCAACAGGCAGCCAGTCAGAGGGAGCCATGGAGCTTGGGGATCACAACCTTGTGTGGTCAGTAGGTCACTGTCCCATTTCTTGGTGAAGCAGCTGAAGTTTGGGGAGGGTTAAGACTTGGACAAAAACCAACAGCTGATGCTGAGTTGTAGGAAGCATGGACTTTCAGGGCTGGGAGAGGCTTAGGAAAGGCTGGATGAAGGTCTCAAAAGTCATAAGTCTTTCTCCAGAGGACTCTTGTCTGGATGCAATGTGCAGCTGCTCAAAGCAGAGCTGTTCCCAACAGGCAGGTGGGGACCAGCCGGGGGCTCAGAATCCTCCCTCAACTCCTCAGGCCCAGGGTGGAGAACCTGGGAGCCTTAATGAGCCTAGAGCAGAAACCACAGAGCCAGTTCAGACCCACAGGCTAGAAATGGGGATACTGAGGCCAGGAGTGAGGCGGGTCAGTGCTGGAGCCAGGAGCGGGCCCCGGACTCTTGAACTCTCACTCAGGGTCCAGAGTCCAGGCCACCTGCACCGCATCTCCGGAAAGGCCACAGTGTGGTCCAGGCTTCCCCAGAAAGGCTACAGGGACGAGGGGTCTCAAAATGAAAGGAAACCAGGCAACTCCCCAGAGTTCTGGGCTTGGTCTCGTCCTATGGCAGAGGGCAGTATTGCAGAAGGTGGAGTCCCGGTCCTGTCCACAGGCCCACAGTGCTACCTCTGGTGGGGTACCCTGTGGTGGAGAGAAGCCACGGCAGGTCTGGGGTGCAGCCACCGTGGGGGCCACAGGTAGCCAGAAGAGCGGGATGTCGAGTGGAAGGGGTTTGCAGCTACACTCAACGGCCCCAGGCGGGAGCCTTGGCCTCACACACCTGCTGAGCCTGCCACCCCACAGGACAGCAAGACAGAGATCCTGCAGAACACCCACAGCATGGCCCTGCCAGCTCTGGAGGCCGCCACCAGGTACCGGGCCAGAGTGAGGGTGAAGCCGGCCCGCGTCGGCTACAAAGGAGTCTGGAGCGAGTGGAGTGAAGAGCGCTCCTGGGACACAGAGTGGGGTAGGTTTCTCGGGACTCCACCTGCCTCCCGGGACAGCCCCGAAGGCAGAGGACAGGGTGATCCGGACACAGAGACTCAAGGCCATCTTCCCTCCCATGTGCTGCTCCCAGGTGGAAAAGAGCAGAGGCCTGCGGGGGCCCAGCCTGGGAGGGGCTCAGGGATGGCTAGCAGGAATCATCAGGGACCTCTTTGGGGGCCTTTGCACATGGTGATTCCTCTGCCAGCATGTCTTTCCCCACCTCCACCTCTCTAATCCTTCCTATTCCCGGAGGCCCATCTTATCTGCTACCTCCCTCAGGAAGTCCCCCTTGATTGCCACAAACTGGTCATTGCCTTCCCCATAGCACCTTCCTGTGTTCCCAGCACTGTGAACACTGTGGGGATTCAGACCAGTGCCCTCTTCCTAGTGTGTGTCTGGCCTTCCCCTGAGCCACCCACAGAGGCCACTCCAGAGTCTTGTGCCTGCACAAAGCAGGGTCTTGGGGAGCTACCAAGCCAACCTCTCTGCCCTCCTCCTGAGCCTCCAGCCTTCTCCCTCCCTGATGCTAATACTCCTTGTCCCTCCTGATGCCGGAAGTGCTGCCCATGTGGGTGCTGGTGCTCATCCTGGTTCTCTTCACCCTGGCTGGGCTGCTGGCCCTCCGCTTCTGTGGCATCTACGGGTACAGGTAAGAGGACTCTGCAGTTGGGGGGCAGTGCCCAGGACCCCATGAGGCACCAGGGATCCCACCCCAGCTCCTTCCAAACTCTGCTCTGCTACCCACTTCCTGGGCCTCAGTTTCCCCTCTGTACATGAGTGAGGGAGCAGCTGGCCCTGAGGTCTCTGATGACTGTCACCTCCCTGGTGTCTTCCAGGCTGAATAGGAAGTGGAAGGAGGCAATTCCCAACCCCAGCAAGAGCCACCTGTTCCAGGTAGAATCTGACTGCAAGGAGTGGGGTGTCCCCTGCTCCTGTCTCTGCAGTCTCCGTCTCCACCTCTTCTTTCCCTTTCTTTGGGTGGGCTTTGGGTGGTGGGGGTAAGTGGACTGGGGAGAAGCCTGGGAAGCTCCAGGAGCTGGGCCAGCATTGGGAAGTCCATCCTGGGATTCCCTGGACATCTGGAGGTGCCCAAGCCCAGCCTTGCCTGTCGGGAGGGGAGGACTGAGTGGGCTGGGTGGGCTCAAGGAGGGATCACTGCTACCGTAACGGGTCGGGTGTTGGGAGGCAGAAGGGCTTACCGGGGACAGGACACCTGAGCCGAGCTTTGAAGGCATGGTGGAGCCGGCGGCAAAGGTCGCTGCTTTCCAGGTGGGTAGGAGTGAAGACAGCCTCCTTCCTGAAGGGATGGGGGGGTGGGGCAGGAGCCTGGACACAGCTAGGGAGGCTGAGGCAACCCCAGGGCGAGGTTGGCTCAGGGTGGTGGGAGCCATGGCCAGGCAGACAGGGCGTGGAAAGGAATGGGAGTGAGCATGGGGGCAGCGACATGCCAGGTCAGAATCCACAGGAACAGGGTCCTGTCCTCAGGCATCAGGGACCCCAGGGAGTCAGAGCCCCTCTCCAGGCCTCACTTTCCTGATGTCAGAAGGCTGTGGCAGGTCGTGGGGATGTGAGGATCCTTCCATGTCTGAGGGTCCCCACACCCCCATCCCCCACCATCTTCCACCCTGCTCTCCCCACCCTCCACCCCACCACCCACCCACCAGCCCATCCCCGCCAACCTCTACCCTGCCTCCACCACCCTCTGCCCCACCCCCATCTGCCAAGGCCTCTTCGCACCCACAGACCCAAATGTCCCTGTTCTCACAGAATGGGGGTGCAGGGCTGCGACTCCCAGACAGCACATCAGCCTTCAGCAAGAGCCCTCCACACCAGGGGCCGTGGGACAGCCGCTTCCCTGCACTGGAGGGGTGAGTGTCTGGAATCCTGACCTCGGGGGAGCAGGCAGGGAACTGACCCCAATGTGCACATCAGGGGCTGGAGTCAGGTGGCCTCTGGCCTGTGACTCACAGTGAAGAGGTCCAAGGGGGGTTGGCTTGCACTAAAGCAGGAGACACCCCAGTTGGCTATCAGGAAAAACTTCCTCCTCCCAGGTTAGGGGGGTGACAGACAAGGGACTTGGCCAGAGGCAGAAGCCTGGAGCAGATGTCTACTCTGGCTGCTGCCCAGGGAGGAACCACACTGCAGAGGCTTCAGGGGGAGGCCGGAGGTGTCCATCCCAGGGCCTCAGCACCGGGGCAGGCAGTCCCCACCGTCTCACCCAGGAGAGCAGATGGCAGGGTTGGTAGGACGAAGGGAGAATTGCACAAGGCACAGGTCCCAAAGGAGACGTCAAAGGGGAGAGAGCCTCGCCCAGCAGAAGAAGACCTTGACCTGTGAAGAGGAGAAAGGGGTGATCCAGAGATGATGAGTCAGGGTCAAGCATTCCTCTCTGTGGTCCCTGCTCCTCACCTCCCTGTCTCGGGCCTCCCAGAGAATCCCCACCCCCTCCCACTCAGATCCCTGGGCACCAGCTGAACCCAAGCTGAATCCTCTGCCCAGGGTGGTCCCAACGTCTCTGCCCGTGTTCTCCCCACAGGGTGTTCCCCATGGCCTTCAGGGAGAGCGAGGTGTCACCTCTTACCACAGAGGACCCTAAGCATGTCTATGATTCGCCATCTGGATCTGACATAACTCAGGCTGCCTCAGGCCTGTCCACAGAGCGGCCCTCCGGCCCCCAGCCAGGCTCCCCAGCCCCCTCAGGCCAGCCTGAAAGCCGGGTCTCCAGTTTCGACTTCAATGGTCCCTACCTGGGGCCACCCCACAGCCGCTCCCTGCCTGATCTTGTGGGCCAGCTGGCGACCCCACAGACGAGGGTGGGATGGAAGTCATCACCTCCAGGGTCCCTGGAGTACCTGTGTCTTCCTGCCGGGGGGCAGGTGCAGCTGGTCCCACTGGCCCAGGTGGTGGGGCAGGGCCAGGCCACGGATGTAGAGAGGACGCCCAGCCCAGGGGCCCAGGGGAGTCCCTCCCTGGAGTCTGGGGGACGACCTGTGTCTCCTGCACCACTGAGCACGGGTGAACAGGGCCCAAAGGTCAGCCCAGGGGCCCTGCCCACGAGCTCTGGGGATCCTGAGGACGCTGTCATGGCCTCTGGTTATGTTGCCTCTGCCAACCTGTTATTCACCCCAAACTCGGGGACCCCGTCTGTCTCCATGACTCCCTCGCTGGACCCCTCAGACGAGAACCCCAGCCTCTGTCCTGGGCTGGCCTACGGGCCCTCTGGAGCCCCGGACCCCATGAAGCCAAGGTTTGAGGGCTATGTGGCACTCCCTCCAACCATGGGCCAGTCCCCCAATTCCCCCCTGGGCAGTCCTGCCCCTCCTGTTGCCACCAGCCCTGTCCTGAGGCCAGGAGAGCCCCGGATGGATGTGGCCCCGGTATCCCCACACCCCGAGGGCCTCCTTGTCTTGCAGCAGGTGGGTGATTATTGCTTCCTCCCAGGCCTGGGGACTGGCCCTCTCTCACCACGGAGTAAGCCCTCTTCCCCAGGACCCTGTCCCGAGACCCAGGACCTAGACCAGGCATTTCAGGTCAAGAAGCCCCCAGGCCAGGCCATGCCCCAGGTCCCAGCCATTCAGCTCTTCAAAGCTCTGAAGCAGCAAGACTACCTGTCCCTACCCCCTTGGGATGTCAGCAGGTCTGGGCAGGTATGCTGAGAGCCCCCAGACCTGGGGAGGCAAGAAGAGGGAGAGACCCCTCCTCCTGCCTTCCTCCTGGCCAGCTCCTTACCCCTTCCAGTCATCTCTGCAAAGCATGGAGGCTTCCTGCTGAGGTAGATGGAGACCTGGGTAAGAGTCAACCCTGCTCCTGTCCCCGCTGACACCTCTCTCTGTCTCTCCAGAAAGACAGTGCAATTCCCACTTCTGCTGGCCCCGGATGTGAGACTGCCAGCCTATGTCTGGGCCTGTACTGGGGATTATAGTTCTTTTAAATCTTTGCCTTTCTGAAATACAAAAAAGGGCATTAAATTGCTTTCATTTGGATTATTTGTTAATTATTAAGTTTGCACATTTTAAAATTTAAGTTTTATTTTATAAGAGGCGAGGTCTCGCTATGCTGTCCAGGCTGGTCTTGAACTCTTAGCCTTAAGCGATCCTCCCATCTCGGCCTCCCAAGTTGCTGGGATTTCAGGCGTGAGCCACTGCGCCTGGCCCAGCATGTATTTTTATCTGTACCTTGGCCATTGGTAGATTTATAATTGGGCTAAGCCCAGTTTTCCTGATTACGTTTTTAAAATGATTTACCTATGGCCTCTCATAGATGGTGCAAATTGTTTCTCTGAGTTTGTGATTTGCCTTGTAATCTGTGTAAGAGGCTTTTTGGTGTACTCAGTGTTAACGGTGCTGTGCTTTCAAGAGAGAGTGCGAGCATGCTCCTTCTCCACTTGGGGTGTCAAATTCACAAGGACCCTCCCACTGCAAAGCTGCATTTGTCCTCATTTATCCTTTTTCCAGTTCTTTGTGTGTTTCAAACTTTCTGTGTAAAACTTGGGTTCTTTTGGAGCGTGTGGCTGTGAGACGGAGGTGCCAGGCATCTCTGCAACATTTGTTGAATCCACTACCTTCTGCCGATGCATCTGAGATGCCACGTCTTTGGACTCAGGAGGGGTCCTTGTATGTCTACTGCTTTGGAGTCTAGACTTCCCATCTCATTACCTGGCTCTCTCCATGGAAGCCACGGTTTTGATTATCCCAGCTTTATGGTGTGTCTTCATAAATGGCAAGAGCAAGCGTTCTTGTTACTGTTGTTCATAAATCCTTGTTCCTTACAGCAGTGTTTGTGGTCAAGGAAGATTATAAACAACTTAAATGCCCACCAATACTGAGCTTCATAACACGTTTTAGTACACTGTAAAGCAGAATCCTCTGTTAATAATGAGCCAGATACACCAGCGTGTATTAGAAAGAAGTCCAAGATATTAATTCCAAATTCCCTGGACATTGTTAAGGGGGAAATGATTGCAATAAAATATGTGTACTATAAACAAAACCCTGAACTTGTGTGTCTGTGCTGGAGTCGTTGGGGGGAGAAGTTGCTCTAGAGAACCATGGTTGCCCTGTAAGGAGATGCTTCTGTTCAACGGAAGGGCCTTTGGGGCACCATGACAAGCATGGGATGGTGTGTGGATGCCACACAGTAAAGGGAAGTATTCAGTACCTACCAAGCAAGAAGCAGGGGCTCCTGGGAAATCCAGGAGGAATAAGGGAAGAGAAAAGATGGTGAGGGAAGACCAGAGAAAGAATGTATGCTAAAATGCCCCCTGCTGTGTTCTGACTTTCAATTCAACTGGACATCCTGCATTTGGTCTCTTATCCTAAGAGTGAAAAACTCAGTAAGAGACCGAGTTTCCCATACAAGTAGCTGAGGGGGACTGAGAGTTTATTTCTGGCAGGTCCCATCCAAATGTCCTACTGACTCAACTTTTCAGGTCTTGGCAACTCTCTGAGGCCAATTTGTCACACCATTTCTTAACTGAGGAAACGGAGGCACAGAGAGCTCACACAGCTTGCTCCAGGTCAGCCAGCAGGGACAGGGAAGAGTCAGGATTTGAACCTTAGCCCTGTGATTCAGAGCCTGTCCTCAAAAGCAAGGACTCTCGTCTAAAGACCCACACATGGATGTGAAATGCTTCGTGTTGTTGGAAAGATAGAAAACTCCATCAACACAATTGACTCAGTGATGGGGGAGGTGGAGCCAGAGGGGAGCAGGGAAAATGTTTGCATTTCTCTGGGGACTGAATAGTGAGGCTGCATGTCCTCACACACTGGAGTCCCTAGAGACCTCTCCCGGAGGGCAGCATCTCTCTCATCTGTCTTCCCCTGAGAAACCAAGCCCAGAGCTGTGCACATAGTAGGTGGTCTTGAGGAGTGGTCATTGAGCCAGGCTCCAGGAGGTTGTCCCTTAGATGGGGTAGACAGAAAACTTACGGGGGGGGGAGGCAAGCAAAAGAAAGGCAGAAAGTACAATTGGGCCAGAGAAGCCATCAGGTCATCCGGCCCTGACACCTGCCCAACCACAAGAGTGAGAAATGCTTGCTAGAATAGCCCACGTCCAGCAGTGTCCTGGGTAGACTAACAGCATAGCTAAAGCCAGCCTGAGTTCATATCTCAGCTCTGTCACTTGCTGTGTGGCCTTGAGCGAGTTACTTAACCTCGCTGATCTTCAGTTTTCTGATCTGTAGAATGGGGATGATAATAGTCCCTTGCTCCCAGGGCACTAATTCTTTTGAAATTCATCCTATGGTGGATTCTCCTAGCCAGACTCAGGACATGTCCAAGGCGGCCTTATCATTGCTGAGTTTTATGTTATTAGAAGGATGTATTAGCAGGTGCATACAAAGCACTTGGACAGATCACGGCACGTAGGTGTTCAGTCTACATGACCTAGCTGTTACTATGGAAGGCACTGGGGGCACCCCAGGTGGTATGTGGGGGATCCCCTTCCTCAATCCCTGGCCAGCAGTGTCCTCTTGACCCAGACCCCAGGCATGCTTTCTCATTTCATCCATGTGTTTCCATCAAATAAATCTCTGAGCAGTGGTTACCTGCCCCCAGAATTGTCCCAGGCATACCTGAGAGGAGAGACTTCCTGCCTATTTGCCTGGGGTGACGGATAGAGTCTCATCTCCCTTGCAAGAGGTGTGCCTCTAGCCCCTCAGCCCAAGCCACGGGCTGACTCTCCAGGTTTTTGCCAGTTTCCCTCTGATAAACTGCCAGTCCTGGTTTCCAGACAGGTTTTGGAGACCTGCCCGGAGGCTGAGATGTTGGCAGAATACGGAGTGTCCCTTGTGGCACGTGTAATGTCAGCAAGGGTAGCTGGGGTTAGAAGGACCATGGGTGAACACGTGGGCCTCAGATGGAGACACAGCAATCTGGGGTAGAAACGTTACCGCAGGGTTCTGCTCACACTTGGCAGGCGTGTCGGGGGTAAGTTCAGAGCTGAAAGATAAAATGATGAGATTTTGGTAGAATCATAGATGGAGAGCTCACAGCAGAAATGCTGAGCGGGGGTGGAGGGAGGTTGGAAACAGTCAGGGCCTTAGAAGTAGCAGAAGGGACCCCAAGTTCACTTCCCCAAGAGAGATGAGCTCTGGCCTTGACTTAGCCTCTACCTGACCGGGTGAACTTATGAGAGGGGAACTGATAAAATCCAGAATTATATTTTGTAGGGCGGTCCCCTGTAGTTCAGGCTCCCCGAGTTAGTTAGGCGGTCCAGGAACCCATTAGTTTCAGTATACCAGCTAGCTTTGTTGTGAGAGGCTGCATTCAGCTTCAGTAAATTTTTTTTTTTTCAGATTCTTTCAACACATTTGCCCATTTCATGATGGGTGATTTGCAAACCCGCCCACATCATGCTGAGCTTTCAGCAGTTTTTGACAAACACAACATGACTCCCGAATCCCACCCTCCCTATTCACTCCATCCCACTCTGAACAACTACCCCACCACCACCCCCAACCCCCCACTGGATGAAAAAAGTCCTCAAAGGAAAACATTTTGCCATTGTGGAAGAGGTGAAACAAAAAACAGCAGAAGCCCTAAATAAAAGGTGTCAAAATCTATGAGTTCGGAAATTGTTTTGAGCAGTGGAAAAGCATCTCACTAGGTGTATTGCATCAAACAGAGAGTACTTTTAAGGTGACTAAAGTTTAAACAGGTGAAAATAACTACGCAACTTTTTATAAATAAATTCCAGTGTTTTTTGCGCCACCCCCCCATAGGTGTGACACTCACTGGCTCTGAGCCTGACTCTGAACTCTCCTTTTCTGTAAAATGTGGGTATTAAAAGATATTTAACAGTCTGTGTCCCAACTCCCCTGGGCCAAGGGGAGCCCTTTGACCACAGTCTCTGGTGCCCAACCTGCTCCTCCTCCAGCTCCATCTCCCTGAGCCTGGGGGATGGCTGAATCCTCCTCTCAAGCAAAGCTCAGGGCTTCAAAAAAACCCAGGTCAGCCATCACCATCACAGAACAGACTTCAGGAATACAAGAATACATCTGAAATGCTGTCAGTCCAGAAATGAAAAATTACTACAATTTTATTATCATAAATGTTGGTATCCAAACTTTCAATGCTGACATTTTTCTGAGTAAGAATGCCAATTTCTCAGCACTGTTTGCCCCAGATTGTTCCTGAGTTTTCTCTCCCACAATCCCACTGGGCACAATAAACATTTCTGCTCAACCAGCCCATTGAATAATGTCTGTACTCTTTCAGGGCACAGTAGAGCATGATTCAGACAACGTTTCTGGTAATGTGCTTCTGGAAGGAATCTGTATTTGGGATTAATGGCTCAGGGAGACTCCCAAAGCCTTTGTCTTCAACGTCTGAAAATGGCTGGCAGTCCACAGAAGTCATTTTTACAAATGTTTTGCTTAAATTTTAGCCTCCAGAGACGTAAAACTATGAGCAATTCCTTCCTAAAGCATTCTTGTAAAGTCTGCTGTTTTGAAGTTTGAATAACAAGAACAAAGCATGTTTGGGGTGTCTGGCTTATTTTGAACAATGTTTTTCTTCACTCTCTTCGTCGTCTTTATTATGTCTGATTAAATACGTTCTTTATGGTTATATACTTGGTTTTGAACTTTTTTCCCTCTGTGAAATTTGGACATGACAAAGTTGATCTTTTGCTCTTAACATCTTCCTCACAAGACATAGCGAATTCTCAAATATGGCTTTTACTTGAGGGATCCGTGTCCTAAATGGAATTAAACTACTAACAAATAGAGTTCTTAAAGGGTTTTTTTTGTTTGAGTTGGGGTCTCACTCTGTCACCCAGGCTGCAGTCCTATGGCACCATCACAGCTCACCTCAGCCTCGACCTCCTGGACTTAGGCAATCCTTCCACCTCAGCCTCCCAAGTAGCTGGGACTACAGGAACACACTACCATGCCCATCTGATTTTTTAAGAATTTTTGTGGAGAAGAGGTCTTACTATGTTTCCCAGGCTGTTCTGGAACTCCTGGGCTCACGTAATCCTCCCAACTTCAGTCTCCCAAAGTGCTGGGATTACAGGCATGAGCCACCGTGCCCAGTCAAAAAGGGATTTTGTTTCATGTAAGTAATGCTATTTCTCTACAAAGATTAGATGTCTACAAAGGTAGATGTATAGCATAATTAAATCTCTATTATTCCGCCTCTTATTGTTATTCAAATTGTGTAAGCTCAGTCTATAATATACTTCCTAAAATTATCAAGCATGTACACTCTCTCAATAGTCATATTAATGATCAACCTATTTTCCTACCTGACTACTCAAAGTTCTTAGTTATTGTTTTTCCCCATACAATTAATAGCTTTCACAATCATTAATTAATGCAGCATTTTACTCTTGAAATAATCGATATGTATTTACAACTTTCTGCTTCATTTTAGCACAAAAAGTAAATAGGCAAGAAAAAAAAAATCCTGGACAAGCAAAGACATTGTAAAGAAGGAAAAGAAAAGGGGAGGAAAACCTGTAGACTAAAAACAGGCTACACCAAGCGACAGGGTTCAGAGATGCACATCGACTGATAAAACAATAGGAGAAAGTGCTGGAAACTACCAGGGAAGTCGGGATGCTGGGAGGTGTGTCTGGCACCGAGCAGGATGCTGGGTGGCTGGCAAGGTTCTAGCTCCCATCCTGGGGGGTAATTGCAAGGATATTCACCTTATAAATAATTTATTATGTCAACCATGTTTCATATGATTTCGGATATTCATGTTGTATTTAACGATAAAACAGGGTTTTAGAACAGATAAAATTCCAATCTGGAAATTAAAACAAGCAAAAAAAACCTGGAACATACTACATAGCATCAAAGGCTCTTCTTTTATAAATATGTTTTTTCCATCTGCCTGTGTTTGTTCATGTTTTTTTCTTTTCCTCTTGCCCTGGTGTATCCCTGTTTTAACCCTCTCTCGGGTGTATGCAACAAACTCATTCTCTCTCTCCTGCCTCTATAACCTCCCTCCATCTCCTCTGGCATCCAGCGCATTCCTCTGCTGTCCTCCCACCACGGTGAGTTAAAATTCCCTTTTTATGCATTTGTCTTTCCCATTCTCTGTAGGCAGCTTCAGGGGCCAGGTACACAACATCCAGTTTTGAATCCTCAAAGCCCAGTATGTTCCCAGAAATGTAGTAGAGACCCAGTAAATCAGGTTGAAATTTCACATCCTTTTTTGTTCCCATAACATCTCAAGTTCTGCTTACTGGTTTTAATGATTATTTGAAGAGGGCAATATGTCTTCTAAGAATTAATTTAATTGTCAGAAAAGGCATTTCTTGCTGAAGGAATTACAGATTGAGCTTCTGTCTCTAAGTTCAAGAGACTACAGAGTTGTACACCTGCTGGGTATTTTCTTTAAGGGGTAGAATTGCAGGTGACTTGCATTTTTTTCTTTATGTAAGACACTGCAATTTTACCATGATCAATGCACACTTATTTAACAAGAGAATACAATTATAATATTCATTTAAAATAATTTTTTTTCATTTAATTCACATTCACTGAGTAGTTAGAAAGGCATAAGATGTGCTCACTGCACATCATATCTGCAATGCCTGGCTAAGTTTGAGAGAGAATATTCAGCTGGAACAGTGACTTCTGAGACGCATTGTGCTCAGTTGCTTCCAAAGGTGGTGGCCACAGTCCCGCCCATCCTGCACAGCCTTCTACGCTGTCACTTTGCAGCTCCTCCTGTTAAAATGTGGTATCTAGGCCAGGCATGGTGGCTTATACCTGTAAGCAATTTGGGAGGCCAAGGCAGAAGCATTGCTTGAGCCCGGGAGTTCAAGACCAGCCTGAGCAAGAAAGGGAGACTTCGTCTCTACAAAGAAAAAAAAAGAAAGAAAGTGGAATCTTCTTCCCTCTCCGCTTGAATCTGGGTCTCCTTGTGACTTGCTTTGGTTAGTAGAATGCCTTGAGAGTGAAGCTGTGTGATCTGGGAGACTAGGCCTCCAGGTGCCTTGCAACTGCTTTTGCTCTCTTGAAAGTCAGCCATGGTGTAGAGTGGTCCAGGCTCCCCTGCTACAGAGACCATGTGGAAAGAGAAGCCCTGGAGGAGGAGAGGCCACAAAGAGGGGAATGAGGTGTCCTAGCTGACAGCAGTGAAGCCACTTCTTACGTTCCAGGCTAGCCAAGTTCCCAGCTCAGTGCAGACACATGAATGACTCCACCTGCTTTGTGGAGCAGAACAGCCACCCAGTTGAGCACCGTCAATCCACAGAATGGTGACAAATAACAAGTGCTTGTTGTTTTCAGCCACTACGCTTTGGGGGTAGTTTGTAGGGCAGCAACAGACCATTTGTTCTTATAACAGACATTTATTTGCTGGTAAGATTCAATGGAACCTTTGGGATCACATGGTTAAACACACATAAACAATGTCAGTAATGTCCCTAATAGCAGCCACTTGGTCATTTGGCCTTACCAAGGTCCAGCTTCAGAGCATCCTGCTTCCCAGCCACTGTCTCTCAACTTTCTGCACTGTACCAAATATAAGCTGGAGTTCATCCCTCCCATGACCCTCGCCTCATCAGTTGATCCCCTCTTTTCCATGTGTCAAAAATTTTAGTATGTTTTCTCAGACCTGAAAACAAAATCCCCTCTCACCCCAACCAAGTATCCACCTTGAGCTTCCATGCCATCTCTTTCCTCGCTTTCCAGCCAAACTTTTCCAAAGAGCTGTCTCCATTTCCCCACTTCCTACCCATCCTCTTTCTATTTACTCTGAGCTGGCTCCTGCCCCCACCACACCCCAGAATGACCTCATGCCAACATCCCTGAGGAGCTTCACATCACCTGATCTGAGGGCCTCAAGTCCGCCTTGACGTCTCAGACTCAGCACCAACACCACAGCCATTCCTAGTGCCCTGACAGTCTCTCCCTTTTGATGTCTCCCACTACACTCTCAGCTTCCTCCTCCCCTCTCTGACTGCCCCGTCTCTGTTCTCTTCCTGGCCTCAGGCTGCTCACCAGGCCCTTGGGCCCCAGTGTCCTCATGGGCTCCAGTGTTCCTCTTCTCATCCCAGTCTACTTGTCCTACCTTAAGTTTGCAGGCTCTCCCAAGTTTCTTCCTATAGGTCTCCCTAAGTAAGGTTTCTACCCAAACTTGAGAACTGTGAATCCTGTGACCTGTAGGACCTCTTCCCTTGTAAGATCTAGAGACGAGATGCCTCAAGGTCAACATGCCTGACTGTACCCCCTTGGCCACACCCACCCCCAGCTACTTCTCCTCTTGTAAATGGTCTTGGCCTGGGCCACTGCTTCTGCTAAGGCCAGAGAAGTCCCCCGACAAATGGTTACTCATGAATAGGGGTCATCTGAGCCAAAATGAGGAGCTGGAGAGAAACCCCCAACTCACCTTCCTCTGAAGCATGTGGCTCTTCTAAACGGTGAGTTGGGGAGGCAAAGGAGTGCGGTCATAGGAAGATAAGGCCTCACCAGCAATGGTTTCGTCCAAAGATGGATAAGGGCTGCCTCCCAGGTAGGGACAGAGGGAAGAGAAACATGGCAGCTTTCCTTTCCAACGATGGGGCTGTGTTTACAGAAATCTACCCATCAGAGCTCACAGCCAAGACTAGATCTGCAACCTGGAGCCATGGAAGGGGTGCTGGCTTTGCATCCGGGCAGGAAGATGAATCTTGCCCTTAGGCTGTGTGACCCTGAGCAAGTTACTTCAACTTCTGGGTCTCAGTTTCCTCATCCATAAAATGGGAATAATAATAGTTACTTCTTTGCCTCATAAAGTTATCAAGAGGACTAAGAGAAATTAAGATAATCCCCCTCTACAAGGCCTTAAGTTGTCTCCTAAGAGTCCTTGGGAGGATGAGGAGGGAGAGAAAAGGACTTTTGTGTCTGCAGACCTTTGAGGTTGGAATGTGAACCTGGAGGAAGAGACCCTTTCTTCAATGAGGTGCCATAAAGAGTGCCAAGAGCAGTGGATGAGAGCAGGGTGATCATTCTAGTCTTGGGCCAGTGCCCAGGGGCTGGGGTGGGTGTGGAAACTCTCCAGAACCCTCCAGGAAAACAGTCCAGTTGCCCCAACCCCTAGAAGCTCAGCCTGCCTTGCCCCTCTAATGAGAGTGGTCCATGTCCCTCCCACCTGTGCTGGGAAAAACCCCACGGAGGTGGCTCAGCTCCCAAGTGGGTCACTGCCTTTCTATAACACTCAGAACATCTGCATCCCCAAGGGACCAATGGACACCCAACCCTATGCACCAGGGAGTATGTGCCTCTCCGATCCCCTTCATCCATTAAGATCCAAAAATCTTAAAACATGAGATTTGGGTTGTAGAGATTGCCAGTAAGGCTCTGAACGTCCCTAGGCATTTGTTTTTGTATCACTAAAGTAAAAGATAGAGACAGCCTATGAAATAAAGAGAACGCCAAGTCCTGACACATCTTGCCTTATGAATAATGGGGGTGATGCAATTCATTTCCTGCTCCTGGCTTGCTGGAAACTGGACATCAGTTTTAACCAGATACTAAAAAAAATTCCTCTTTGTATCCTAAGGAAATTTGCAATAAGCAAAAAAGATTACCAACTGTCTCCTGTGGAAATTACACTTTGTTTAGAGCACACCCAAAGTGGGAAGGGGAGGGAGGAACAGATTCTAGCTTTTTATTGCCTTTGAGATATTTTACAACTCTGTAAGTTATATATAACTGAGAGCAATGCAAAACAATCTTGTCTATTGATGTGCAAATAAATCCTGTTCCATGGGGGGACAACCGCCCAACACACACCCACCAACACACACACACACACACCACACACACACACACACACACACACACACAAAGTTCATTTCAATATTCCTGATCTATAAATGTAAACGTGTCTGTTCTTTGGGCTCTCCTCAAATTGGGTATAACACCTGCTATGTTCCCTCATTAATAATGAATTAAATTAAATCTACCATGTGTTCATTTTATATTAGCATGATTTTGTCCTCTTAAGATTTCTCTTTTAACAGCATTCAGTGGAGGACTAGATGTAGAAAAATTGATATGAGGCTAGGCATGGTGGCTCACACCTGTAATCTCTGCACTTTGGGAGGCTGAGGTGGGAGGATCACCGCAGGCCAGGACTTCAAGACCAGCGTGAGCAACATAGTGAAATACTATCCCTAAAAAAAAGGAAAAGTGTTATAACCAGGAGTGAGGCAAAGGCCCCAAAGGTTCATCCAGCCCAGGGAAGTGGCCCTGGAATCAGACTGACCAGTTTTTTCGTACTGCTGAGGGTCCAATATGGCAGCCACAGCCCCCAACCCGGAGCCCTTCCCTCTTTGGCTCTTCCATCAGGAAAGAGACAGTTGGGGTGATGGCTTGTTTATCACCTTGAACTGTGGCAACAAGGGCAGTCCTGTTAGTGTGGAGAAAAATGAGGCCCAATTAGCCAGCAACCACTGGGTAAATTATACTGAAGAAGGGAATCTCAGGGTAAGATTTACAGATGTTGCAAAAAAATTTGCTAACCACAGCAAGAGTTGTAAAAGCTTATGAGCCAACTGTAAATCATTATTATAAACTAGCTTGTAGCTGACCACTATAAATGAAACAGCAGTTAACCATTGTTGTTCATTAACCCTGTCTTACAGAAAGAGCCCAGCACAGCCTGGCACTGCACAAAAACTCCCCAGGACTGCAATATAAACTCCCCTCCAGGCCATGCTTTTTTGCAGAAAGCACAAACACTCTCTCTTCCTTTGCATGCATCTTTGCCTTTAATAAATCTGTCTTTCTAAATTCACAACTGTCTTGGTGAAATCCTTCACAGTCCGCAACTCCGGCCTCAGCTAGTCATATGCATGACATTTTGGTGGCCCTTTCAGGGATTTCTCTCCTCTAGGGACTTCTCTCCCATGGAGACTTCTCCCCCACTCTCCTTTTTCTTCCAACTTGAAACTCTCAATAGACGGTGTCCAAGTTCAGAGACAATTGATGATTCCTGGCCAGGGCGACTCCCCAGTGGACCAGAAGTTCCCAGAGGAAAAACATCAGATTGCCACCACCTGACCAGGTGAGGGGCAAGGGGTTACTTGCCTTTTCAGTCTTGCAGTGGACAATCTCTAGTATCACTCTGAAAACTGGTGGTCACTTGTCAGGGCTACTCTCCAGTGTAGCCTGAAGGCCAGAGAGTGAACAAGTTTGACTGCCTTTCGCGAAAGGAGGACGACTTTCTCCTATTCTTTCTTCTCTCTTTCTCTTTCTCTCTCTCTCTCTTTCCAAACATCCCACGAGAACAGCTGGTCTTCCTGCTGCAGACCCCAATGAACCAAATAAGGCCAGATGGCACTGGAATGATAGTCTCCCCTTCACCCTCTTTCTTTGTCAGCATCAGTGGACTTACTGCCATGGCTGTAGCTCCAGGAGTTTCTTTCTGTTAGGCAGGATACCCCTATAGAGAGCAACTTCATGTTCCCTGATCCCTAGTGGACATCAGGGAAATATTTTCCAGTAGGTGGGACACCCCTTTGGAAAGTGCACCTCGGAGTCCCTCAGTAGACAAAAGTAGAACTTCTTTCCCTCAGTGGATGCCCCAAGAAAAACTGCAGTTTAGGTCCTCAGACTTTCATGGCTCTATCTCAAAATTCTGACCTGCATAACAATTGCCAAATGTGGCTCACTCTTTTGACATTCTGATTAACTCCTTCTTTACTATGTCTCAGACCCATCTCTTCCCTGGAGGAGCTAACGACTCCCACTAAGCTGACCACCCTTCCTCCATATCAGAACACTGTTGTTTATGACGTAAGGCTTACTAAAAGAATTTGAGGGGAAAAATCTGGTCACTTTACTACACCTGCTGACTTCTGCTGACCAGATGAAGCCTTAAATACAAGGTACTGTTTGTATACTACATTAAGACATGGGAACAGCCATTCCTACCTAATTACCCGCACCTCTTAACTCCTTCTCCAAAAGTCCTACGTCAACCTGTTACATCCTCCAATACCTCTCAATCTACAATTCAATAGTCTATAATGGGTTCTAACAAATCTGCCTTCTCACAATTGGAAATGGGTGAGAACAAACCATTTAACTAAATTTTATTATCTTAAATTTTCAAATGCCTTGAATACAAATAGCCCCCCTATCCAAATGGTCTGCTGCCTTCAAAGCTTATAGATTAAACTATTTTAAACAAAAAGTTCCTTATATACAGACATTTATGACTTTATATCAACAAAATTCTATTCATCTATTTAAAGGTTAATTCAAATTATGAATTTTAAAAAGTATGAAAGAAGGTAAAGAAAAGAACCAGTAAGTAGAAGAGAAAGATGTGAAGGAAGTTATGAATATGAAAATGTATTTTTGGTAAGAAAGGCTATAAAGAAATAAAATAATATTGTATAAGAAAGAATTTTTGTTCTATAATAAAATAGCTGGCTATTTAAGAAAAAGCAAAATATAGGACAAGACAGAAAGTTGAGACATGTTGTAGATGGTCCGTGAAAGGATATAACATGGAGTCAATATGCCCAATGACCAGCCATTTTAATATTGCTCAGCTTCGTCATATCTTTCTAACAGTTCACTTTATCCTCTAATCACTAGCCAAGGCCAGGACTGGTTTCTCAGAGGTAAATATTGATAATTGATTTACAACCCCCTCCCTCTCCAGTTTGTTTTATAAACGAGCTAACCTAATCAGCTCTTCATGACCTTCATGACATAGACCCCATCAACATGGCAACTGTCATGTGACTAACCCAACCATCTGCCTGCTGTTCATCACCTAACGTCAGTACCTGTGTGTACCTGCTCTCTGTGATGATGTGGAGCAGACTGCCACCCAATCAATTTAACAACCCTCCCCAGTCAAAGGGAAAGTTTAAAAAGGATTTGACTTCAAGCAGCCAGTGGCCAATGCTTTACTAGACTCTGGTGTGGCCATGTGCTTTTTGAGCTATGGCCACCACCATGTTTCCTGAGCTTTGGACTCCCTCTCCTGTCTTGGAGAGGTGAATCTCCTCTCTCTCTCTCTCTCTCTCTCTCTCTCTCTCTCTCTCTCTGTCTAATTTGCTTTCTAAATAAACTATATTTTTCAGGCTAACTTCTGTGCAATTCTTTGCATCTTTCTTGTGGCACCAGATCACACACTCCATCCCAGCAGGTCTAATCTAACATTTTGGTGCCCCTGCTGAAATATATCTTTAACCTAACATTTTTGGAGACCCCACTGAGATCTTTAACCTAACAGTCTGTGTTAAGTTCATAAAAAGAACTGTATGAAAGGAATTCTATGTATAATAAGGGGATATTTAGTTATTTTTATAAATTAACCATTAATATCAAAATCACACTGATATTGGACCAAATGCCATTATGTCAAAATAACAGTGCTTTCTTAAAACATGGATCTGACTTTGATAAAAATTGTAAAGGGTTAAAAAAAGTGTTTAAAAAACTCTGACCTTGTGATCAAACTGTATTAAAAATGGACTTCAGTGTTACTAATACACTCATACAAGGATAAAATTTATTATTCTCTTTTAAGCAAAATTTTTGTGTAATTTCAAGAAATAATCAAATGTTTTTATTTACTTTTTAAGTAAACTACAGGGAAAAAAAAAGAAGGAAGGAACAGATTCAGTTGGCCCCTTGTTGTCTTTCTTAGTACTTGCTGTTTAAGAAAATGAATCTCCTCTATCAAAAAAATAAGGTTTTTGCTTCCCAAAATCTCTAAATTATTTGGCTAAATGAATCATTTTTTGACAATGGACTTTAATCCTGTGTTATATAATCATGCTTTAAAAACCTTTAACATTTAACAAACTTCCCAACATAAAAATTTCAAGTTCTAAATTCAGTTTTGTTTGGTTTGGTTTTTTTTTGAGTTGGAGTCTCATTCTTCTCTCCCAGGCTGGAGTGCAGTGGCACAGTCATGGCCACAACAGCCTCAACCTGCTGGGCTTAGGCGATCCTTCCACCTCAGCCTTCCAAGTAACTAGAACTACAGGTGCATGCACGCCACCGCACCCGGCTAGTCTTTGTGATTTATTTTAGAGACAAGGTCTCACCATGTTGCCCAGGCTGGTCTCAAACTCCTGGGGCTCAGGCAATCCTATTGCCTCGGCCTCCCAAAGTGCTAGGCCACCACACCCGCCTAATTCAGTCTTTCTGGGGAGGAAGGGGAAGCTGCCACTCAAGGTCAATCAATATCTGACTGCTTAAGGAAATAAAAAAGACATTTAAAGGGGGGGGGGCTTTAATCTCCAGAAAGCTCACAGGTGTGGTGTTCTCCCATACCCTTCCACCTGGACTGCCTCCATAGTGGCTCAAGTTCAGTGGGTTGTACCTGCCAATCAGGAGAATTGTTTTTAAACAGCATCTATTGTAAAACCTAAAAATAGTATCTCAAATCTTTTTCAAACTTTGTACTCCGGCAAACAGAAACTATTACCCAGGCCCAGTCATCCACAATTATTGTTTTACTCTCATCCTTTCAAAAAATGGTTTTCAATCACCGATAGGACTTTGGCTAGTGCTCTCCAGTAACAATTCCTAACAACTTTAAAGATTGTACCATTAAAGTAGGGTATACTCTTGAAAGCTAAATTGTTTTTATTATTTTCTACAATTTAAACTGCATTCTAAAACCTTTCCTAACTACATGTCTCCAGACTAACGTTTTCAAGTCTTTCTTCAGATTTTATATAAACTTCACAAAAAGTTCGCTCAAATGCCTGGTTCAAACTACAGTCCAGAAGAATCTGTCAAAATACCACTGCAATCTGAAGATACATAGAAACTCTTAAAGCTAATTTTTAAGCTGGGCCTGGTGGCTCATGCCTGTAATCCCAGCACTTTGGGAGGTGGAGGCAAGAGGATGGGTGAGATCAGCCTGGGCAACATGGCGAGACCTTGTCTCTGCAATAAATCAAAAAAATTAACCAGGTGTGGTAGCAGGTGCCTGTAGTTTCAGGTACTTGGAAGGCTGAAGCAGAAGAATCACCAGAGCCCTGCAGGTTGAGGCTGCAGTGGCCGTGAGTGAGCTGCTGCACTCTAGCCTGGGCAACAAAGTGAGAATCTGACTAAAAAAAATAAAACTTAATTTATAAACTATTCCACACATTAACTTTTGTTTTTCTTCTTTCTCCACGGAAATGTCCTTTGTTAAGAGTCTGTTTACTTTGCAACAACTTGAATGGAATTAGAGTCTATCATACCCAGTGATCTATCACAGAAACAAAAATCAGAATACCATAAGTTCTCACTCATAAGTGGACCTTGAACAATTATCATAATACTATAAGGAAGGGATTGGCAGTAGTGGGAAACTACCGGGGACAGGGGCACACTCATCAACAAGGGTACCTGCATAATGAACATTTGTATACCTAACCCTGAATTGTACTCCATATCTTTAAAATAAAAAAATTTTTTAAATCTGTTTATCAACATCATCTATATAAAAAAAAGGCCACCAAATGCCCACCAATCTATCTAATAAATTAACTACCATTAATAAACAAATTACAACCTCACTCTGGGAATATATGCTAGTGACATATATATCAAAATAGCTGTATTTCCTTGTTAAAATCATTATCTTAATATTTATTACATATTTTTTCCTTTTGCTCATACTTATTCTCCTCATCGTTCCAATATTCACAGCATCCTCCTTCATGTACGTGAAGCAAAAAAGTGTTCCTAACTTTCCTAACTTCTTCCCTTTCTGGGATCCTTCATTTCAGTATTCCTCCTAATATCCTCCACTCTTTGATCTTTTTTTTTTTTTCCCCAAGTGTGTCTCTTCCATACTCCAGCAACTCCATTTCCACATGATGCTTCGACAAGGTTTCTAATCCATACCATCAGAAACTCCATTTCCCCGAAGCCCTTTAAACTAAACTCCAAAGCATTTTTACTCAGACCACCTCTAATCGCCCATGTGGCTCTCTTATTCCAACCTACTGGCAATCAGGGTCCCCTGGCAAACCAACAATACTAGGTGAAAGGACCCACCGAGAGCAGGAAGTCATTTTGTTTTGTTCCTAGATCTTAACACAATGATAACAAAATAGAAACTGTGTCCTGGAGCAAGGCGTGTTCTAGGTCAAGATTAACTTTGCTAACTTTGTCTTTTCAGAAACACAGCCCCGGCAAGCATGACTGGTATCAGTCTATTGTAATCTAAAAATAAACTCCTGAGGGTGGTGAGAACCTGAGACTCAGTGTGCCTGGTGACCCAGACACCTCCCCCAGGGTCACCAAGACATTCACAAGTGGTCAACAAGGGAGTCATGGCAGTCAGGTCTACCTGATTACAATATCTCCAAGGGAAAGGATTTAATCCAGGGCTCAGGGGGCCACTATACCACACTCATCTTAGAGTGCTGGCCCTCTTCCTATCTGTGGCAAGTGAACTTTTCTTTTTCTTTTTCTTTTCTTTTTTTCTGTTGGAGTCTCACTCCGTCGCCCAGGCTGGAGTACAGTGGCATGGCCACCCCAGCCTCCACCTGCTGGGCTCCGGCGATCCTTCCACCTCAGCCTTCCAAGTAGCCGGAACTACGGGCGCACGCTACCACGCCCAGCTAATTTTATGATTTGTTGTAGAGACGAGGTCTCACCAAGTTGCCCGGGCTGGTCCTAAACTCACGGGCTCAGGCAATCCACTGGCCTCCGCCACCCAAAATGCTGGGATTATAGGCTGAGCCACCAAGCCTGGCCTGAACTTTTCTTAAAATAAATCTTTTCTCCTTTCATCTCTTTGTGTGTTGCAAATCTTTACTCGGATCTCTGGTTACCAGCGTGCACCTCCGGCACGCAGGCTCAGGTGCTGTCCCACCTTAACCCTAACAATAGGTAGTAGGTCCAGTGCAGCAGCCCTGCTCAGCATGAAGCAACTGTAGAAAATGGAACTTCCGCCCCGTGCCAGAGATTTGGCATTGCTGCTCTGTTGGGGGAATGTGGAGAAATATGAGGCCCAATTAGGCCAGCAACAATCAGGTACATTATACCAAGGAAGGGAATCTCAGGGTAAGATGGACGATGTGACAAAAAACTTGCTAACCACAGCAAGAGTTGTAAAAGCTTACAAACCAGCTGTAAATCACTGTTATAAACTAACCTGAGGCTGATCGCTATCCGTTGCTGTTAATTAACTCAATTTTAAAGAAACAGCCCAGCACAGCCTGGGACATGAAAAACCTCCCCATGACCACACTATAAACCCCTCCAGCCTCTGCCTCTTTGCAGACAGCAGACACTCTCTTTACTGCTGCCCTGCCTATTGCTCCCGTGCAGTGTATCTTGCCTTCAGTAAATGTCGTTTTTTGGCGGTAACGGGAAACTGTCGGGGGGTGGGGGTGGTGAGATTGGCAGATGAGGGAGGATGCTGGGGGGGGGAGGAGCATATCTCATCAACAAGGGTACGTGCATGATCAATGTTTATACCTAACCCTGAATTGTACCCCACATCTTTATAATAAAATAGAAAATAAAAATAAATCTTTTGGCCAGGCGCAGTGGCTCAAGCCTGTAATTCCAGCACTTTGGGAGGCCAAGGTGAGGGGATTGCCTGAGCCCATGGGTTTGAGAACAGCCTAGGTAATTTGGCGAGACCTCACCTCTACAGTAAATCAAAAAATTAGCCGGGCATGGTAGCGCATACCTGTAGTCCCAGCTACTTGGAAGGCTGAGGTGGAAGGATCGCCAGAACCCAGCAGGTTGACACTGGGGTGGCCATGAGTGTGCCACTGCACTCCAGTCTAGGCAACGGAGTAAGACTCCAACTCATAAAATAAAAATGAAAAATAAATCTTTCTACATTCACAACTGTCTTGGTGAATGCCTTCACCTCTTCAACTCCAGCCTCAACTAGCCCCACACATGGCAGTCAGCATGGGATCCCAAGAGCTGAAGGCCCTGCAGTCTGCATCTACCTGGCTCCCCTTCAAGGAGTCCCATTCAAGTCCTCACCCCTTATCTCCCCAGGCCTGTCAGACGTGAGGCGGTCTGGTGTCTAGGTAACTCCCATTCTAGTCTCTCAACATACTTCCTCTGCCTTATTCAAATGATTAACTCAGAAGAATCATATTAGTCAATAGAGAGTGATGGAAAGTTCCAGACTAATCACAGTCCAGAGAAAGGCAGGTTCCCATCCTGGCCTGTAGAAAATGGGGAGGCAAGGTTTGGGCACCAGCGGGAGCTGGGCAGGTCCTTGCCAGGGTGGTGACTGAGGCATCCCGGAGGGGAAGAGCCCGTGTTGGCCCAGAGCATCCTCTCAGCTCCCTCAACCAGGGACAGCCACAGGCTCCCCCAGGCTACACAGGGCCCCAGCCCAGCCTGCCTTCTCCAAGCCCAGCATGCCACACTTACCTCCTCCATTGCACCTTCACCCACAGGCCCTGTCAGAAGGAATTGCACACTTTGAACCATACTCGAAACAGCCAACAGAAAATCATGCCCTGAACCCTGGCAGGGGGGCAACATTGATCAACATATTCTTTCTTAATCAATGGACCTAAAACTGCTTGAAGACAAGGGTCAGGATAAAGGCCAAAGCAAGTGGCTTCAATCTCCAGGGACCCCACCTACTCCTGGACTGCCTCTATAACATCTGGTGAGGGATGTCATACCTGATAGTCATGGGACTTGTTTTACAGGTAGCATCTATGCATCTATTGTATGACCTAAGAATAGTACCTGAGATCTTTTTCAGACTTTGTACTCCGATGGACCCCGGCCAGGCCAGAACACCAGGAAGTCGGCTCAACCCATCTGTGAAGCCATTCTCAGAAACCAGCTCGACGACAGGAAGACAGTCTCCACCCCACAGCATCATCAGCCCACCAGCAGCCCCTAGCCCTCTTCCCACCAAGTTTTCTTTAAAAGCCTCTTCCTCTGAACCCTCGGGGAGGCAGATTTGAGCAAATTCTCCCACTCTCCTTACTTAGCTGCTTTGCGACATTAATCGCTTTCTCCGTTGTATGGGCTGTCTCAGTTTTGGTTTTTCTGGGTAGCGTGCGTAAGAACCCAGTTCATCAGCAACAAAATCTGGCCTCTAGCCTCCCAGGCCCAGAACAGCCATTTCTGGGGTGCCAGGGCTGGCTAGACTGTAGGAAGTCAGCTCCTGTTTTCACGGAAACGTGTCCACTTGTCATGAGAAATCCAACAGGCATGCCAGACAAGCCCATTCAGTGTGCCCTCACTCCGTGAAACCTTGCTGGGAAACCGCGTGGTAGTGGCAATCACTCAGCCTCTAGGCAGGGCAGCAGGTAAGGGGTGGCTCAGGCTCTGACAGGAGCAGGGACCCATCACACTGTGACCAGAGCTGGGCAGAGCACACACCTGGGCTGGGGCCAGGTGAGATTGGGAAAGCCTCTCCTCTCTGGACCAGAGGGCCAAGTGGTTCTTCTTGTTACCCATGAAATTACTGCAGAACACCAGGAGAGAGACTCGTCAAAGAATGCCCCTCCTGATGTCCTGTTCATTGCTTTGCCAGGCACAACCCAGACAACCCCAAGCTGTCTCCAGCACCCTGCTGGAAGACGGGAGGCTACGACTTCCTGGACAGGTCTTAGCATCTGGCCTTAAAACACCAGTTCTCCTTCAACGGTGGCCACACCAGTGGTATCTGCCATGGCCCAAGAGAGTCTCTGTGACAGCCAGATGGAGAAGTTCCTAGCCCCATGTATCATCCAATCACAATTGTCTTCTGTCTCACTTGGGATAATGATGCAATCACTTTTCTCTAATTTTTAAGAAAATCACATACACATATAAACAGCAAGCAAGTGAAATTCCAAGTACAGAGGGGTTTTAGCATGATTTTGAGAAAGCTACTTTGAACAAAGAACTTGCAGACATGGTGCAATTCTATCTTGTTAGAGATAAGCATGTTTTTCTTGGAAGGGACTGAAGACTTCTTCATAGCCTTCTTTAAAAAAAAAAAAAAAAAGACAGTAGTGAACAAGAAAGTAATTTCCCCTTCCCACAAGAAGAAAGTACTGATGCTTTGGGTATCATGGCATCCAAGTTCAATGTGCAGTGGGAGATAACTAACACAACCTTCACCTGTCCCACTGAAATATTTCTCTGTTCCCATGACTGCACCATACTATTCCGGTTGCTATCACTTATGGTACATTTCCATGTCCAACATCCTCACTCGTTACTCTTCTTTTTCAACATTTTACTGGACATTATCATGCTATTATTCTTCCAAATTATCTTTAGAATCAATTTATCAAGTCATAAAAATGTCCATTTGGACTTTTTTATGGGAATTACACTAAATTTAATTCTTAATTTGCAAAGCTCTGACAGTTTTGACAACTTTGTAATACTGGCTCTTTTGATCCAGTAACTCTGGATCTCCGTTTATTTTGGGAATTTTACTTCAGCAAATTTTAAGTTTCTTCCTAGATTATTCTTAGATTTATCTCCGGGTTCTTAAGATATTTCAAGGTCAGCCTGCCTTCTCTCTCTCCCTCTCTCTTCCTCTCTCTCCCTCTCTCTTTTGTCCCCCACACCATCTCTCTCTCTCTCCCCTCTCCAGCCCCTCTCTTTTTCTTTCTTCACTTTCTTTGTCTCTGTCTCTGTCTCTGTCTCTCTCTCCCCCCTTTCCTTCTCTCTCTCTCTCTCTCTCTCTCTCACTCTCTGTCTCTCAGCTAATATCTTCCCAACCAATTATATTCCAGTTGTTAGTATAAACACAAAGGAAGGCTATCAATATCTCTACAATAAATGTATATTCAGTTCCTTTCTGAAGTCTTATTTTTGAGAAATTGTTATTTGAATCTTGGAGGCTTTCTAAACATACAACCTACCTTCTCCAAATCATAACAGTTTTTCTCTCCTTTTTAATACTTACTGTACTTACTGCTCGGGTCCAGTTGCATTCACTAGAAAGTTCAAAACAGTGTTGACTAACACTTGGTAGTACATGCGCCTGCTCCAGTGGATTGGATTGGGAGTGATAAATGCTTTACCACTCAAGAGACTTGGTGTTGATTTCTGAAAAATACTTTTTACCCTTTCAAAAATATTTTATTCATGACAGCTGCATTCACCTTCCAAGGGTCTGTGTTTGCATCTCCAAGCAGCCTTGTGAGGTGTTTTAATAAAATGACCCTCGGACTGAGGCCAAACCAGAAGACTCCAGTGGTGGGACACAAGCAGCCGGTGATGTGGGCCTCTGACCAAAGTGGCCATTCTGTTCCCCTCAGCTTGACCAAATTTTAGACAGGCTTCTTGCCGACTCTAGGCCCTGACTTACCTTATTTTCTTTAGAAAACTTGTAATTGTAAATGATTTATCTGTCCCTTTGAGGTGTAGAGAAATATTTTTAAAAACCTCTTGAAAGCCAAAGCAAAAGGATCACTTGAGTCCAGGAGGCCAGCCTGGACAACATAGCAAAACCCCATCTCTACAAAAAATAAAAAGATTAGCCAGACATGCCTATAGTCCCAGCTACTCAGGAAGCTGAGGAAGGAGGTTCACTTGAGCCCAAGGTTCAATGAGTTCAAGGCTACACTGAGCAGTTCAAGGCTACACTGAGCAGTGATTGCATCCCTGCACTCCAGCCTGGGTGACAGAGCAAGACTCTGTCTCAAAAAAAAAAAAAAAAAACAAGAAAAAAAAAATCTTACCAGTTTTACAGAGCGACACTGTCTTACCCAAGGAGCCATCCCTTGAAGTGTAACCCCCAAGAAAGAGAGTACCCATCTCTCAGTCTCCTGAGAGGCTAGGAGCCTAACTTTTGTGGGCAGTTGTAAAACTACCTTCTGTCCAAAAGATATAAGAAAGTTTACTTTTTCTTTTGGTAAAATCAGTTGGCAAACACAAATGGATCTCCCTCTTACCCCAGTGCCAAAGCACCCTCCCACCCTTTATTTCCACAGACCTGAGGTCAGGCTTAGTTCTGTTCTCGCTCCTTTGTTGCAATAGCCTTGAACAGAGTCTTCCTTGTCTGTTAACTTTGCCTGGTGCAATTTTTGCTTTAATTCCCAGCTTTGTGACACGGAAGCCTCAGGGGTGGGACAGTTCCTTGGCACCTCAAACTCACAAGGAAGACAACTTCCCTGGGTTATAGGAGGACTTACAGTGTCAGGGGTTTCTCCTCTAGCTGAGTGTGCTGACTGAGTACCTAAGTTGGCATGGTTGGAATGAATTCTACTTGGTCAGAGATTCATTTAAAACACTTCTGAGCCGGGCTCGGTGGCTCAGCCTGTAATCCCGCGCCTTTGGGAGGCGGAGGTGAGTGGATTGCCTGAGCCCACGGGTTCGAGACCCACCTGGGCAGCGAGACCTCATCTCTACAATAAATCAAAAAATCAGCCGGGCGTGGTAGCGCATGCCTGTAATTCTGGCTACTCGGAAGGGTGAGGCGGAAGGATCGCCGGAGCCCAGCAGGTCGAGGCAGCGGTGGCCGAGAGCGGCCATTGCACTCCAGTCTGGGTGACAGAGTGAGACTCCAACTCAAAAAAATAAAATAAAATAAAAATAAAACACTTCTGGATTTGATTTGCCAATATTTATTATAGTTGATGGTTTTGTGTCTGCATTTTTACGTTAAGTAGTCTGTAAGTCTCATTTTGTGTTACCTTTATCAGATTTGGGGAATATGGGGAAAAAGTTAAAAATGAAAATAGGCTGGGTGTGTTGACTCACACCTGTAATCCCCAAATTTTGGAAGACCAAAGTGGGAAGATCACTTGAGGCCAAGAGTTCGAGACCTGCAGCTTGGGCAACACAGCAAGACCCTGTCTCTGCCAAAAAAAAAAGTTAGTCAAACATGGTGGTGCATGCTTGTAGTCCCAGCTACTCGGGAGGCAAAGGTGGGAGAATTGCTTGAGCCTAGGCGTTCAAGGCTTCAATGAGCTTTGACTGCACCACTGCACTCCAGCCTGGGTGACAAAGTGAGATCCCATATCTAGAAAAAGAAAAGAATAAAAAGCATTGTATATATTCAAAATTCTGGCACTGTAAAAAGAGAGAAGCAGACACCTCTCTCTCTCTCTCTCTTTTTTTTTTTTTTAAGAGTTGGAGTCTCACTCAGTCACCCAGGCTGGAGTGCAGTGGCAAGCTCAGGGCCACCAAGGACTATGCTGGACTATGGCGATTCTTCCGCCTCAGCCTTCCAGGTAGCTGAAACGACAGGCACACGCTACCACGCCCAGCTAATTTTTTTTTAATTGTGGAGACGAGGTCTCCCCAAGTTGCCCAGGCTGGTCTCAATCCTGTGGGCTCAAGCAATCCCCTCACCTCAGCCTCCCAAAGTGCTGGGATTACAGGCTTGAGCCACCACGCCTGCCCTCAGACATCTCTCAATGCTGCAATCACCCGCTGAGGTTTCATAGTCTATGAATATCACACTTATTTAAGAAATCTGCTAAGCTTGCTGTTGAATCATTTATGTACACTGACATAATTTTTTTGAGCCATCATCAATTTTCATGAATTATATAATTTAGACTGAGCAATGTTTCACAATCATTTGAAATTACTAAGTTATTCAGAGTCTTAATATGTGTAACAATGAGTAAAGTAACATGTTTAATAGCATCAGAAGATCTCTTTTTTTTTTTTTTCCTGAAAACAAGAGCTTTTCAGTTCAGGTAAAGCAAAACTGTGTTAGTTTTGAGGCTTTCTTCGTATCATTAAACTCTGGTCTGCAAGACATTTCTGATTAGCAGCTAGTTGACCTCCACTCTAAAAAAGGCCTTAACCTCCTTCTTGAACTTAGATTTTCTTTTCTAAAGAGGCACTTGTCAGGAGTTTGAGGCTGCAGTGAGCTATGATCGCACCACCACACCCCAGTCTGGGCAACAGAGCGGGACCTCATTTTTAAACCAAAAAAGAGGGACTTGTGTGCTTTCACCCCCCATTTTAAGGCTATGATAGCTGCATTGAACACATTGGGAAATTCTCCCCCCATCTTTACCTTTCCACTGATGTTATTTAAATAGCATGAAGATTATCTGTTACTTAAAAGTAACTTACACCTTACAAGCACTTGAAAACATATGAACTCAAAAACGTAAACAACCTTGCCTATTAAACTGTCTAGGCCTGATGCATTATAGGAGGTTCATTACTAAACAAGTTTTTTCATTTTTTCTATAATTATTCTGGGTTTCAGTATCTTTAGCATTTAAAAGGCAACTTGTTGCTTTCTGAAAAGTTTCCTTCTTTTTCTACAAGGCAGCTGGCACTCACCTCTCAAGGATCTGTGTCTAAGGCAAACGCCCCTTCCAGGAACAAGGCCTGTCCCTACCTCCCCGTGGGCTTCCATGGCTTCGTGTTAAATCAGGCGTCTGATGAAAACCAACAGAAGAGTTCTCATCTTTGATTTCACCAGCATTTCTCCTTCCTCACGACCTGGTTGGGGTCAGTCCTATTTATTTTACAGGTTAACCATGCCTCTCATTGAGTGATCAGGAAATGCTTGCACGCTGTTATAAATTGCGCCTTGCTGTTAGGCGCTCATTCGAGCAATGATTCACTCTGAGCAGGCACTCCGCAGGCTCATTCCATAATATTTTTGTCTCTGTGCAGCTGCACAGCTGCTCTGTAGTATAACTCCCTGTCCCTGGATGACTGAGGGAAGCAGGCATCTCCATGCTAAATAGGCCTCACGACGTCTCATCACACCGAAGTATTTTTAAGGGGCCTGATGAAAGCACCATCCTTGGGAGCATCCCGCAGGAAGGTCAAGCAGGTTGTGCATAATAAATACACTAAACAACATTGCTATCTGTCAAAGGCTGTGGACTCCCTCCTCTGCGATATACTCAGGAAGACACCTACATTCTGGCTTTTTGTTGGACGGTAGGGATCCAGGCTGCAGCACTGAGCAAACTGTGGGAGCCACGCCCAGCTGCTCCTTCCATCGGACTGAACCAGGCTCTCGGGCGAGTGCTTCCATATCGTTCAATAAAACTGTCCAACGTTGTGTTCCTTTTGCCCTGGTCTAATATCGTGATTCATTCCCAGACATACTCCCCCAGTTTCTGCCAACATAAATTAACAAAACCCCTGCATTTGCTGTGGTCCCACCTCCCAGACCAGCCTCTATCCTCATCATCCAAGGGTCTGTCTGAATCTCGCGTGCCTGGAAGCCATGAAAGGTGGAAAGGTGTTCTTGAGTAGAATCAACATTTCCCTCAAGGTAACGGCCTCAGGTGAGTTCATTAAAGTCTTCAGGAAAAAGGAAACTGGCCTCCTCTGTAGGAGAGAAAGGGCTGCCTGACAGGGAGGCGCAGCAGAATCGGGGGCTCAGAGCATTCAGATTCATCAACATCTGCCCAAATGTCCCCATTCCAATTCTTGGAGTCTTTCTCCTTCTCAATTAATCTCATCACTTTTACATAAGAGATCTAACGAGGTCAGGAATTCAATTTGTATTCTATTGTATAACTCCCAAAAAAATCAGACTTCGGGTTTGGTTTTCAGAAATCTTGGCCATGTGACTCTAAGAAATAAAGGACTATTTCAGAGCGATCTAGAAATTCTCTGGTTGTCTTCAGCTGGAAATTTAAAGCCCGAAGTTTGTCTTTCTTTTTTCCTCCGTTGTGTTCAATGTCAACAAAAGAGCTGCTCTACATAATGTCCCATTGGTGTCCCAAGGCCTTACCTGCCATAGGCACTTGACGCCAAGCAATCACAGATGCTAATTAAAGTAATTGATTTGCCTATGCATGACATTAACCACTAGTCCACTTTCTATTGACAATGAGGTCATTTAGTCTTCAAATCTAAAAAGATCAAAGAAACAATTCTGGATTCCTATATTCAAATATCTGTTCTCTAATATCACTTCTAGAACCAATACAGCTATTAGCAAGCAGGAGGAGCAAACTACTGGGTGGGAGAAGCCACTGCTGGGTGGGAGAAGCCACTACTGGGTGGGAGAAGTTGCCACTCAAGGGTGAAGATGGTTTTCAAGCACTCCCAAGGATGTCGCTGGGGGTCTCACTTGTGCCCACACCTGGCTACAGGGAACTTCAGAAGACAATGCCTTCTCTCCTGCCTTCCAAATCCTGCTCAAGAACCTCCCACTGGGGAGAGTTACACAAGGAAGGGAATTCTGGGAAGCCTCTGCCACCCAGAGGAACCCTTAGAAGGAAATGGTGGTGACACTGAACGGACACAGACAAGTGAGCACAGCAAGAGGAAGGTGTATCTTGCAGCAGCTTCACTTTGAAGACTGTGACTGACCTAAACCCTCCTCATGCCAAGAGTATAGTCTTGAAAGTGTCGTGAGGAACTTTAAGGACCTAGATACTTCACCTGGACTGGAACTTGGACCCTGGACTTGGGCAGACAGCAACAAAAACCAAGTAATGGAAAAAAGTATGAAAGAAAAAAAGGTTGGTTTGTAAAAACAATTTAAAAACCTAGCAGGAGGAATTTCCTTCTGCCCATCTGAGGTGCAGCCTGTAAGGACGGAAAGGACTGAGGACAGTGAAGTCACATTCTTCTCCGGAGGACTCTGTGTCTTCTTGTGGTTGTCTGAGAGCATGTTCCTTCTGCTTCTCTCTCTCTTTGCGGAATCCCCTTCTGAAAGTCACAAGCATAAGCAAGGTGTTAGAAAGCAAAGGTACTCGATTTCACTAATACATAAAGCAACGTAAAGTGAAACAAATGCAAAACCAACTTCAGCCTATCAGATTAGTGAAAATAAAACAAGGGATAGCAAAAGTGCCAAAGGGAAGAAGAAGCAGACACTCTCACTTTTGTGCTCATGATTGTGTGAACAAGTGCAACTTTTTTTTTTTTTTTGAGTCGGAGTCTCACTCTGTCGCCCAGGCTGGAGTGCAGTGGCATGTTCACAGCCACCGCAGCCTCAACCTGCTGGGCTCAGGCGAATCTTCTGCCTCAGCCTTCCAGGTAGCTGGAACTACATGCACACGCCACCTGCTCAGCTAATTTTTTGATTTATTGTGGAGATGGGGGTCTCGCTAAATTGCCCAGGCTGGTCTCGAACCTGTGGGCTCAGGCAATCCTCTCGCCTCAGCCTCCCAAAGTGCTGGGATTATAGGCCACCGTGCCTGGCCTGATGCAACTTTTAGATAAAAAATTTAACTAATACCACAGGACTCTCAGAAAGCACGTAAAGACAGACACATGCAAGGATGCTCACTGAGTGCTGTTTGTAACAGTCCCGGGCCTGAAATATCTGAGTGCCCATTATGAGACTATGGTTAGTATAATAATACGAGGTCCTCTTTGTATGTTGAGGAGGACTTTTGCCATTGGTCCATTATTGGCACCCAAGGCTCCAAACTTAGACAAAGAGGTGCCAAGGACCCCACATCTGAAGAGAATCACAAACAGTGGCGCTCAGATGCCTCAAATCTTCACCAACACACTCTGGTCCTCCCCCTCCCCTCCCAGAAGCCTGGGGTAGAGAGAAGAGGAAGAATTTTCAGAAAGCTGAGCGCTCGCCATGAGAAAAAAGGTAGGTGTGTGCTCAAGCCACATGAGGATGCCTCCAAGAGACTTCCAGGTAGAGGCTGGGGTTGGGGGAGATGCCCATGTTATTCCTTGGTTGGGTGACAGTGCCTGCAGGGCTGTGCTGCTCCTCCGCCTTCCAAGCCCTGGTCACGGAGGAGACGAGACAAGGTGGGGAGAGGGTAGGCAGATGCGGAAGTACAGCCACTACCATCTGACAGCAGGATGAGGAAGCTTCCAAAGTGGCTGTGGGTGCTGAGGAAGGGAGGGGGGCGTGAGTGGCCACCCAGAGTCCACCCAAAGGCAAGCCATTCCCAGAGGAGGGTAAAACCTGGGTGTTTCCAGAGGGGGGTAAGACCTGGGGCAGAATGAAGGGTGGCCGAGCCTCTGCAATTCCCTCATCAGGACACTGTGCGGCGGGGGTGTCCACACAGAGTGTGCACCCCTCCTCCAAGGGAAGGGCTTGATAGCTGGTCAGAGCTGACTAGAGAAGCAGCACCAGGTAACCCAGGCCAACCACAGAGGACCAGAAAAGAGGTACATGGGCGAGCCAGAATGATGAGACGGAGGGGCTGAGAGGGCCAAGGGACCGAGGCCAAAGTCAAGCAGCAGTGGAAGGGAGAAATGAGATTCAAGTTCATTCTTTGTGATGGAAATAAAATGATTGACAGTGGACAGAAAGCTGGAGACTGTGCCCAGGACATCATCAAGGGATAGGAAGGGGAGAGTTCACAGAACCCAGGGCCATCATGGAAGGAGACAAAACCATCTCATGTTTGTACCCACTGCATGCAGACTGTATTGTCCACTGGTGACCTCAGTTGTGCTAAAGGCAGACTCAGGAATATTAGATGCCAAATGTTTGAGGGCCGAGGCAGGTCTGCTCATGCTGGCTGGAAAATACGACCAGGCTCTACTGAGTAAAAGAGTAAATGGCAGAGCAAGTGTAGAAAATGAGCCAACGTGGCAGGAGTAAAACACTGTAACGCGCGTTTCTATGTGTACATCATAAATACATGTAGGTGCTTAAGCAGAGAGAAATGTCTGGCAGTTTATGTAGTCACTGAAGGAGGGGAGAGGAGGTGACATCTTTTCATATCCTTTTAAAAAAAGAACCCAGATATGCCAAGTTATAAATGATTCTTACCTTCTAGCATACACTATTCTCTATCATAAAAAAGTGTTGCCTAGCTTGGGCAGCATAGTGAAATCCCATCTTAAAATTAAAAAAAAAATAGAGAGAGAGAAAATTAGCAGAGCATGCATGCCCCTTGTAGTCCAGCTACTTGGGAAGCTGAAAGAGGGAGGATTGCTTGAGCCCAGAAGATCAAGGCTGCTGCCAATCACACCACTGCACTCCAGCCTAGGCGACAGGGTGAGATTCTGTCTCAGCAAAATAAAATAAAAATGAATTTAAAAATTTTAAAAACAAAAAATGTGGTGCATTCGGACTCAGAAAATGTTTTAAAAGCCAAAAAAGAAAGCTATTAAAAGGGAATTGACAGAAGAATGGATTAGAGAATCTCTTGGAGACGGTTGCTTTGAGAAATCTCCACGCTGTCTGGAAGAGTCACCGACGACTCAGGGACACCCATTCCCCCATCCGCTTCCTTCCAGGACTCAGCTGAGGCGTGGCGTGGCGTGTGCTGCCACCTAGAGGTCATCGGCAGACATGATTTCAACCCCTTTGCAGGCGTCGCCCCTGCTCCGGCAGTTTTCTGCTGTCACTTTAAGCCCCCGGCTTTCAGGGCAGAGGAAGGAGCTTCGTGGGAACTTCCAGTGTGAAGTCAAGATGGGGGAAAGAGCAAGACAGAGTGATGTAGGGAACACCTGTGTGTGTCTCTGTGCACGCAGGGCCCTGTGCAAAACGAAAATGTGGGGCCCCTTGTTGAAAATGATTGAGAACTGGCAAGACCATCACAGTAGAGCACCAAGCCAAGGGCAGGGCTCTCTTGAGTACAGCTCCCCCGGAGGCCTGCTGGCCCGCCGGTGCTTGCATGTAAATCAGCAGTGCTTTCGTATGCCATGCCTATGTGTGCATTTGTAGAGAGACACACACATGTATGTATACATCATGTTGGTGTGCACTTGTGTGTACAAGCACGCTTGGTAACAGTGAAAGTCCATGTGTGGCGCATTTGTGGGTGCGTCTGTGTGTGCACCTGTGACACAGCAGGCTACTCTGTTCCAGGACAGGACACGAGAGCTCGGGCCTTTGACTCTGAGGCTGAAGAATGAGGCGCGCACAGGCGTTGTCTTCTTCGAGCCTACCCACAGGAGGAGCTGTCAGGCCCTGGCGTAGGGTAGATCCCGTGGCACATATGATTCTGTACACACCAAAGACCACATTCCAGCATGGCTCCCAGCAACTTAAGGACATGTCCCTAGGATGACTGCAGCACCACCACCCTCCCCTGATTAAGATGGCTGCCCGAGGGCGTCCGACACCCCCTGAAGAGTTGACTGTTCCAGCCAACACATGACCGGAAGCCCTGACCTCCCTTTCTTGGAGGATTTACTACAAAGGGCTTACAGTTGTGACTGCTGCCCCTGTCCCTTTGAGGTGTCTGCGAGAATCTCCTACCACCCAGGAGTGTCTTCCTCAAGGGCCGGTGAGCAATTCCTTTGAGATGGAATCCTCCGGAAGGACAGGACCTCCAACCACCGTGGGAGGACAGGGTCCCGGCTTTGATCACTGCCAGCTCGCGGTCCTACTGACACTGAGCGCCCTTTGTCGCTGTTCCCAAGAGCGCCTGCTCTCTCCCTGACTCCCCCATCCTCTCTCAAGCACCCGTGGCCTCTGCACAACCCTGTCCAGAGCTCAGCTCCGTCCCACTGAACCGAGCCCGCCTTCCCGCTTGCACACGCGTGGCTGTGCATCCCTCTGACACCTTCCCTCCCTCCGGGGGCTCCTCCTGACTCCCCAGCATGCAGAGCTCGCCCCGAGGCCGCAAGGGCCAGGGAGGTGGCGCCCCGGGGGCCGCTCTCCCCACGCCCCCTGGTGGGAAAGCTCGGAAGTGCGGGTCCCACAGCTTCCCAGAATTCTTGGGGGAATTAAGCTCCAGCTGCCTTGTTAATTTCCTTAGTGGTGTCGATTTCACTGACTTCCTCGCTTCTCTCACTTCCCGCTTCCCCACTTCCCAGCCCCCATCTCCTAGTCATGGCTCCCGAGTAAACGCTCCCATGGGTATCCTTGTCCCGGGATGGGATTCTAGGGAACCCATACTCTGAGGCTACCCTCCAAGGCTCCTCGCCAGGGACTCTGGGAGGGGGTTCTGTTTTCCTTCTCTCGGGGTGGTCTGTTACACGTTCATCTGTGCCCAGACTCCTGCCCCTGTCTGATTTCCGACCCCATAGATGTCTTTCGTCTCCCCTCACAGCCCTCCTGCTGCTGAACGGAAAGGTTTCTTCCTTTTCCCTTTCTTTATCTCTGATGATTTCTGGGAAGCAGGGGTATGTGGAAAGCACTGAGGCAAAATCACGTTTATCTGGCACCTGCTCTGTGCCGGCAGAGCAGCAGCCACTGCACTTGGGGGCCAGCAGCTACTGTACTGCACTTGGCCCCTCACCCAGGTTCTCAGATGAGGAACCAGAGGTTCAGAGGAGTCACCTGCGCGGTCCCACAGCACCACAGGGGAGACTGAGAGACCCAAGTTCATTTCCAGGTCTTCTTCTCACTTGTCTTGGGACCTTGACAATTCACTTCATTCTCCATGGGTGCCTCAGTTTCCCCATAGTTAAATAAAGGGGTGCAAGTAGGAGTCTCTGAAGACCTCCCAGCCTTTCCCTCACACTCCCCTTTGGGAGCGCAGAGGTCTAATGACTTGGGCTCACAGTCCAAGATGCCCACACGCACGGTCACCTGTAAATATCCTCGAATTAATTCTCCTTGAGGATGTCGCCTGGTTCTTACCCAAATCTTACCAAGTACACCTGCGGTTCCTCCTCCTCCCAGCACTAAGAGATTTCTGGCACTTCCTCATACACTAGCAGCAAAGGTGAAAATCTCCATGTAAACTCCCTCCTCTGGACCCTTTATACAAACCTTCTAAAAACATGCCCCAGCACACCTGAATTCCTGAGACAACCATAGTTTACACCTCCTCCATCTCCTTCGAGCATTGTGACCTAGTGGGTAAGGGCGTGGACTTCAGACTAGACCACCCAGATTCATATCCCAGCTCTGGCACTTATTGGCCATGTGACTTTGGCTTCTCTGTGCCTCAGTTTCCGGATCTGTAAACTAGGAACAGTAAAGTGCCCACCTCACAGGGGTATGGTATTGACTGAGTGAGTTAATGCACATCCAGCTATTCTTCAGGGGTCATCCTATGGGTCAAAGCCCTTAAGTCTGAGAAAATACAGTACCACCTCTCTGACGACTCAGCTTCTCTGTGATAGGCATTGCAAGAAGGCTGGGGGGTGAGGAGTCACCCCGGCAGCCAAGGGGTCAACAGATCTAGCCAAAAAGCAAAACTTAGGGGAAATCCCTTAGAGGGTCACAGGTCAAGAGGAATGGAAAGCAGAACCTTCCAGCCACCTGGCATTGATGACACCAGGCGATGGGCGTGAGGGTGTAGAGACGCCCCCTCTGGGGAATGTGCTGTGGCAACCGTGTGGGAGCAAGTGAGCAGTTGAGCTCTTCACTTGGGACCTCCAAAAGGCCCACAGTCCCCAGTTCTCTCCCCTCAGGAGAACTAGAATGTCCTGCAGGAGACTCTGATCTGCTCCAGGGCCCCAGCAACACTGACCTCAAATCATCTGTGCCCTGGGGCACAGCGTCACAGCTTCTAAATTCCCACCCTGGAAGCCCCAGGCAGTTGACTTCCTGCACCCTGCTCTCTCCTGACCACTCCCGCCATTCTCAGCTCATCTCTGCCCCATCACCACCTGCTCTGATGCAAGGACTACTCATCTCTGTCCCCCGCCCCCAGGCCACTCAGCACATAGTAGGTGCTCAGTAAATACTGACCCACTGGGAAGGAACATGGACTGGGAGAGGCCCAGATCTGCCTCTTGCCATTGCCCTGGACCGGTCACCTAACCCCTTTTGCTCATTGTAAACCAGGGAAGCCAGCAGCACAGGGAGCTGGGGTGCCCTAGCTCAGCCTGATTCATGTCGTAAAAGCCACAAAAGAAACTCCCTTCTGTTATCTTGAGATGAGGTTCCTCCTCATCTCCATTGTCCTGAGACAAGGCTCACCTTCTCTGATTATTTATCAGCTCTCAAGTGGATGCCCCAGCACTGACCAGAGGGAAGAAGTGGCCAGGTCGCCTGGCAGGCACCCATCTCTGTGAGCCCTAATAATGGGCATCCTGGTTTACATATCAGTCCATCTAACTATCCCCCAGAACCTGGGCTACTCTTCCTGGCTTGATTGCCCAGCCTTCTGAACCTACAATTTTAATAAAATCATTATCATAATCACAGCTGTTGTCACAGCTATCTGGTTTGCTCCGTCTGTGCCAGGCACAGTAGGGACCTGTGAAAACTATGTACAATAATTTAGAGTGACAATGAATTTTAGCATATTCAGGGTTCTGAGAAGTCTTACACAAAATAAATCTGTATAGTGTTATGTAAGCCAGCATAACCCAAATTCATTTGACAATGGGACCATTTTTCTTGGGTTTTGTTTTTGTTTTTGTTTTTTTTTTTGAGACAGGGTCTCACTTTGTTGACGAGGCTGGAGCACAGTGGCACGATCATAGGTCACCACAGCCTTGACCTTCTGGGCTCAAGCAATTCTCCCACCTCAGCCTCTCAAGTAGTTGGGACTACAGGTATGCACCCCTATATCTGGCTATTCTTTTATTCTTTTTTTATTTTTGTACAGATAAAGTCTCACTGTGTTGCCCAGGCTGATCTCAAACTCCTGGCCTCAAGCAATCCTCAAGCCTTGGCCTCCCAAAGTGCTGGGATTATTGCTGCACTGGATGGGGAAAACTTTTCATATTACATCTATTAACATATCAGTATTCTTTTAAACATATTTAGGATGCTCAGGCTTGGAGGAAGGAAAGGCCCAAGCATTTATGACAAATCTACACCTGCCACTGAGCCAGGAACTTGGCATACATTTTCAGAGAATTCTTTCAGTAAATACTGACCCACTGGGAAGGAACATGGACTGGGAGAGGCCCAGATCTGCCTCTTGCCATTGCCCTGGACCGGTCACCTAACCCGTTTTGCTCATTGTAAACCAGGGAAGCCAGCAGCACAGGGAGCTGGGGTGCCCTAGCTCAGCCTGATTCATGTCGTAAAAGCCACAAAAGAAACTCCCTTCTGTTATCTTGAGATGAGATTACTACCTCTGAAAGAGGTGTAATGGCCCATCTATTATTGCTCTAGAGATAAGAACTGGCTCTGATAAGTGAGATCTTCCCAAGAACTCAAGCTTAGCTAGAGTCTCTTATGTTTTCTCTTGCCTGCAAACCTGTATTTGGATTTTCCTCCAAGTTTGCTTTGGCTCCTACTAGTTTCTGTTTATTACAGAGATCATGTTTCCAGGAGGGAGAACAGGAAAAGGATAAACCTGCCACTCTGTGACATCATTGACAGATTTGCAAATAGGCAACATGAACTGTTCACTCCCAGTTTAATGAAAATTTGTTCCCTTGGGCCTCAGTTTCCTCATCTGTAAAGTGGAGCTAAGGCGGGCATTGGGGAAGGCATGGTTGGAAAAATGAAACCAAGTGGTCTCTAGGTCTCTTCCTTAGCATGTGTATTGTGGATATATGATTGTTAAGCTCTGAACCTGCAATTTGGAGATAATGCCACCAGGAGGCGAGCTGAATGGGAATATAGCCATGACGGACATGTCAACTGTGTCCTAAGAGAAAGCATCTTTTCAGTTGCTTTTATTGGTATTCCCTCGAGTGGTACATGGATATGATAGAAATTATGGAGATGAGCCGGGCTCAGTGGCTCAGCCTGTAATCCCACGCTTTGGGAGGCTGAGATGAGTGAATTGCCTGAGCCCCCGGGTTTGAGACCTGCCTGGGCAACTTGGCGAGACCTCATCTCTACAATAAATCAAAAAAATTAGCCGAGCGTGGTAGCGTGTGTAGTTCCAGCTACTTGGAAGGCTGAGGCAGAAGGATCGCCGGAGCCCAGCAGGTCGAGGCTGCGGTGACCGGGAGCGTGCAGCTGTCCTCCAGTCTGGGCAACAGAGTGAGACTCCAACTCAAAAAAAAAAAAAATGGAGATGATTCTGAATCACTATGGGCAAATGAGACACTACATGAGTTCAAGGGTGAGTAATTTTTTCACTGTGTTAATTAGTGCTACTTGAGACCTGGTCCCTGTACCTCTTTAAAACTTATGAATCTCTAGGGACCTCAGGGGCATGAAGAACAAGGAATGTTGTTGGAAACCACAGTGAGATAAAGACCTTCTTTAAGTTAAAACAAAATCTATGCATGTTTTATTTACTTTGCCAAGATTACAGCTTTTCTCTCTCTAAAATATTCAATGTTTAATTAAAAAGGGTTCCTCTTAATGTTCTGAGATGAAATCTTTAACTGAGACAGTCATAAAACATGTTACATTTGTTCGCTTATGTCAAAATTGCAACTGCTCATTTAACTTTAAATCAACTCCCAGACGTTGTGTTAGTCACTCTTTCAAGAATCTGAGTTCTGGCAGCTGAAAAGCGCTAAACTAAATGCAATATGGAGCTGGATTTCTGCAGTTGGATTGCCAACCCACCTTCCATACTCATAAGTATATTCATAAGCATTAGGGTGGTTTTGTGTGTGCCTTTTGCAGGCTACGTCAACAGAACGTTTTCTGCTGTAGGCTCATTCTGCACTGATGCTCTGGGAGATCTTTCCATCAATAAATGCAGACATGGCTCATTCCTTTCCACCACCCAAGGTCGTTTGCCCATTTCCCTGCCTGTAAGAAATAGAATGACTTATTTTCAAAATGAACCCAGAGCCACGCTTAATACCTTTGCTGAGTCACTTCCTGCTTCTGTATTTTCTTTTTCACGGACTTTCACTTTGGCAGGCTTTTATATTCAAATTATGTTCAAATTTCGGAGGGAACCAATCAAAATGAAATCCTGTAAGCCAATCAGCAAATAGGACATACAAATGAAGGGATTTTCTAGCAGCTCTAACCCAATCAGCAAATAGGATATGCACATGAACTAATTATGTGACCCAATTGATGTGTGCCAATGTAGGCAACACTGTGACCCTTATAGAGCCCAGCCTATGTGAGGCTGGGGGAGGGACTAGCGTTCTAGGCTACAAATATGCTAACTAACAGCCCAGGTGTGCCATTAAAGTCTCACTTCTTGCTGCACTCCACATCTCCATGTCCATCCTTTGATTTTGGACAGGTGAGTTCATTTCTCACATGCCGAAAGACACTTAGGCTGTTTCCTATTACAAACAACACTGCAGTGATTCTCTCTGCATGGGGATCCTTGTGTGTATGTTTCGGGGTTTCTCTAGGCTATGTAGAAATGAAATTTCTTTTTTAATTTTAAGTTTAGCGTCGTGGGAATACATGTGAGGATTTGCTATGTAAGTAAACCGCGTGCAGATGAGGTTTGGGCTTCTCGCGAACCCTCTCTCCCCCTGTAGTGGACACGGCACCCAGTGGGTGGTTGTGCGCCCTTCACCCCCTCCTTCCTTCATCCCACTGGTAGTGCCCGGGATCCGTTGCTCCCACTTTTGTGCTCACAAGCCCAATATTTAGGGCCCACGTATGAGTGAGAACATGTGGTATTCAGTTTTTAGTTTCTCTAATAGTTCACACAGAATGATGGTCTCCAGCTGCATTTGTGTTGCTGCAAAGGACATGATTTTGTTCTTCTTTATGGCTGCATAATATTTCATCATTTTTATCCCTTTGCACTTGGATGTGCCCTCTGAGGGGACATCATAAATCTAGCAAACCACTCAAATGTCCCCTCTCAGGGGACATAAAGAGATTGCGGGTGATTATACAGGACAAATATATGCAAGCTCAAGTTTTTCAAAATGTATGTTTCCTGGAAGTTTTCTGTTAAAAAACAATGAAAAACCCATGTCTCATTTGAAATGTGTCAAGCTTCTGATCGATCAGTTGAGAAGTGGTTTCAGGAATCACAAGTGTGTCCTTCTACATCTTCTTTGAAAAACAGACTGGACAATAAATTACATATTATTAATGTGGGAGGAAGAATGAGACTGCGCTGTCTGCTCAAATGGTAAAACACCAGATGGAAGATGCCAAACAAATTACTATTGCACAACATGTATCAATGAACCTGCAGTCCATGTCGGTGACTGTTTCACACGTTACCACAGGTTAGAAAAATATAAGATATACAATTGTGATTTTTTTGATGTAAGTTCCTCACCATCTAAAATTCCATTATAAGCCAAATATTACAATAAAATAATTAGTTCCAACACTATACTATTTAATATGAAGTGATTTGTTTGTCACTATTTTGTAAAAAAGTGCAGTCAAGTTGCTGGTAGATGATCCGTGAGGATTCTCCAAGTGCATCTGGATTGTATCACATTTTCTTTATCCAGTTCACTTTCAATGGACGTCTAGTTCCATGTTTTTGGTATTGTGACTAGTACTGCAGTGAATATACACGTGCAGGTGTCTTTTTGGTAGAGTGATTTATGTTCCTCTGTATATATATTCCCAGAAGTAGGTTTGCTGGATCGTATGGAAGCCCAATTTTTAGTTCTTTGAGAAAACGCCATACTGCTTTCCACAAAGGTTGAACTGGTTTACATTCCTACCCACAAGGTAGATGCACTCTCTTTTCTCTGCAGCCTTGCCAGCACTTGTTGTCTGACTTTTTAATGACGGCCATCCTGACTGGTGTAAGGTGGTATCTCAGTGTCGTTTTGATTTGCATTAGAAATGGAATTTCTAGGACATAAGTTCTAATTCCAGTTTTGCTAAGTCCTCCCTTCTTGTTCTTTGTTCCTGAATTATGGAGCACATGAACGTTTCCATTTCCCTCATTCTCACCTGGACGTGACTTTAATTTTTGCCAGGCTGATAAATTTGTTTTCCTCTGCATCTCTGATTACTGGGGAAACTGGGCATCTTTGCAACACTTCTGGGTGCCTTTGTCAGTCATTATTGACTCTTTGTATTCCAGTCTGACTGTAAGGTCCTAGAGGGAAGAGCTGGGTCTTGCATTTAAGGCCCTCACACGGCACACCCTGTCTAAGCATAGACCCCACCCTCCCTGCCTCACCCGTCTCTCCATCCTCCAAGCTTAGTGTACCTGCATCTCCCCAGACACATCATACCGGGCTTCTGATCATATCGTGCCCTCTCTCTGGAATGCTGTGCCTCTTCCGGTCCACCAGAACACACCTACTCGTGTTCCAAGACTCATCTCTGGAGCCACCTCCTTCACGTACCATGTGACCAGCACCCCACCCTGCCCCAGATAGAGGCAACCATGTTCTCACTGTGCTTTCGCTGGTCCCATATAAACATTTCACTGCAGGCATAGAACTTCTGAACACCAATGTACTGAGTATTCGTCTCCCCACCAGACTCTGTACTCTTCGAGGACAGGCGCCATGTCTTATTCATCTTTGCATTCCCAGCTGGTCAAGGCAGAGCAGAGGGAGATGCCAGCACGTATTAGCCAGATGTTTGGATAAGCCTCAAAGCCAACTTCTTCCGCATCAGACCTCTACAGACTGAGGACAGAGACCGCATTGCATTCTTATTGCTGTCCCCACAGTGGCCACCAGGCTGAGTAAAGTTTTTTGACACTGCAGTATGATTGCCCAATAGAGTAGAAAGTGGCTTTGGTCAGAAATTCCTAGGTTTGTATCCCAGCTTCCTACTGGCATGCTGTCATGCAATTTCCTTGGCCTAAGCCCCAGTTTCCTCACCTTCCCCAAGGAAATGATAACTGAACTGAGGACTGGAAAAGGATGTAATAAGGTTGTGTGTGCAAAGCATATGGCATGTAATCACATGCCTTTGACATGCCATCATGTCTCTGTTAGAGCAGTGCAGAATCTGCTTCAGCCATAGCACTTTGGGTAGATATTTGTTCAGGTGCCACATGCAATGGGCACGTAGTAGCTACTCAATAAAGATGAAGTCTGGTTTTTTCAGCACCGAGAATAGTGCCTTGTAGAAATTAAGTACCCAATAAAGAATTTAAGCTTAACTCAACACCTGGCACCCAGTTCAGTATCAATAAATAGCAAGTCAAAGTGAGGTGCAGTGGCTCACACCTATAATCCCAGCACTTTGGAAAGCCAGGGTGGGAGGATTACTTGAGCCTGGGAGTTTGCGATCAACCTAGGCAACATAATGAGACTCCATCAGGACAAAAAAAATTTTTTTTTAAATAGCTGGAAGTGGTGGCACATGCTTGTAGATCCTGCTACTGGGAAGGCTGAGGCAGGTGGATCACTAGAACCCAGGAGGTCAAGGCTGTTGTGAGCCGTGATCGCACCACTGCACTACAGCTGGGGCAACAGTGAGACACACACACACACACACACACACACACACACACACACACACACCACAAAAATCAAGTCAAATTCACTCTCCTTTTGTATTGCATCTTGATCCAAATGTATCACAAAGAAATCATTCCCTTTTGTGGGAAAAGGAACAGTTGGAGAAGTGGGCACACACATCTCCCCTTTTCCAGGCAGTGATTTTGATTTTTCCCTTTGCTTTTGATCTTTCCAAAGCAAGACGATCACTGGGACTGACTGTCATTTTGGTGGTCTCCAATGAACCACTCCTGCATACAGTAATGTTCTTGTGTAGTCTCCTCCCACAAAGTCTGGGCTTGACTACATGTTCCTCTGGGCCACAGGGACATTGACAAGCCAGTGCAAGGCTTGACAAACCCTCGTGCATTGCATCATGTCCCCTAAGAAGGCTCCTCTTGGCATCTGGTCACCATAGCAGAAGAAGCCCAAACTAGCCATAAGGAGAGGCCCCACAGGGAGAGAGTGGCTCTCGGCCAGCCCTCGGCCGTGGTACCTATTCCAGCTGTGGTGACCATTCAGCTGGGGCACCAGCAGATGCCACTTGGAGGATATATGGAGCATACCTGCTGAGTCCTGCCCAAATTGCACAATCATAAGCAAATGATTGTGTCATTTTAAGTCAACAGTTTGGTGTGGTTTGGAACACAGAAAATAATAAATAACCCATGAGTAGAGTACATTCTGAGAGTGCAAATCAGTGATCTGGGGGTGGGGTGTACTATTGGCTTAGAGACCCGCCAAATGAAAAGCTTTGGGATCAATGGGTAGACAGATCTGTCTGACCCAGAACCCCCAGTCTCTGGGGGCTCTTCCCTGAGGCTCTGTTTCCCAAGTCCTCACCCTGTCATTACCAGGGATCTTGTCGACTAAGGATGCTTTCGGCAGTTTGAATGATGAGGAGATGCTCAGACTCACATACAGGAAGTCCTCACACACAGGCCGGCGGCTTCTGGCCAAGTTGATGGAGTGGCCCAGTGAGATCATGGAGGACCCAGACTGTGCTGCATGGTCTGCAGTTATTCTGGGCACAGAGTGTCTGCCAGGAGCAGTTTGGGTTGCATGGTTCCTCATTCAATACTCCAGGAGGGAGCAACGCTGCCCAGCATTCCCAACTGAGAAAAGACTTTCCGACAAGGCTCCACACACCCACCCTTTCCTCGCATTTCATTGGCCAGCTGGAGTCACATGCCCATTCCCAAGCCAATCACATTTTGTGTAGGGTTGGGTAAGGGAGGTAAGAGGTACCAGGAGACCAGTCAAAACCACCACTAGATTGGCAGGGATGTATGTGTCCAGTTCTTCTGAAGTCCATGGTCCACAGGGAAGGAATGGATGTCTGGAAATATTAGCATTTGCTAGGGAGAGCATGCAGGGTAGGATCCAGCAGTGTCCACTACAGGACCCCTCCGTACAGGGCATGTGGGACAACCCAGACACACAGAGCTTGAGACAGAGCCATGCTCAGCTCTTATGTCCTCTCCTAGGATAATGGGGGAAGATGTGAAGGTGTGTGTGTGTGTGTGTGTGTGTGTGTGTGTGTGTGTGTGTGTGTGTAGGGGGAGATCTGGGGAATATTTGGGCCCTCCAAACCTCTATCTTTCTTCAAGTGGTCTCTCCAACACCACACATCAGTCCCCACCCCAAGGTAAAGAGAGGCACCAGGCAGAGAAGGACTCAGATTTGTGCCTCTCTTGTCAGTACTTTATTTGACTGGAGGGCACCTCTTCTGTGTCATATCTAGTACTTTGAGCTCTTGGTTTTGCTCTTTTCTCCATATTTCTCCTCTAGTGCTTTCTGCAAGTTCAGGTTCATGGCATTTTTCTGGTGCCACCGTCCTAGAGAGAGAAGGAGAGGAGCCAGCACAGATCACTCCTCTCTGTCTCTGGAGTGCCCCGGTCCCAGTGGTGACCTATACCACTTCCAAGTCCACCCCGGGATCTCTCCTGCCTCAGTTTCTCTCCAAACCTTAGAGCCAACAACCCTGCCATGGAGGAGAGTGCCGACCTCCCATCACCCCAGTTACCCCGCTTACCCAGATCATCCGTCTTCCTGCCATGCCAGTGTTCTATGTCCCTCACTGATTTCTCAATCACCTCTGGTGTGTAAGAAGCCTTCATGAGGCTCTTTGGCTCCTCAAGGGCCCCTGTGGAATACCATGAAGAAATCCCCAGGTAACCAAGTCAACAGAAGTTGGGTACTCCATGGTTTATACTGGGCATCTGTTTCCTCTGTGAATGGTGGATTGTGAAAGGGAAAGGGAGTGGGGAGGGTTTCAGAGTAAAGCAGGTGTGGGTTCAAGCCCCAGCTCTAACGTTTATGGGCAGTATGGCCTCAGGCAAGTTTTTAACTTCTCTGAGCTTCAGTTTCTTTATCTATATAAAGAGAAAAGATTTTCTTGCAAGGTTGGGAAGATTAAATTATTGGACATTCATTAGGACATCTAGCATGTGGAAACTAATACCTACAATTTCAGAAAATTTATCCCCACATAAAAAATTTAAAGATGCACGAGAAAATATGTTACAATGATCAAGTCAGCAGAAATATCAAATAGAGGACCAAATCTCAGAAGTTAGCAAGGATTTGAATAGTCAGAAACAGAATATAAAAGTGGTATATTTAATGTTTGAAGCTATAAAAGAGAGAATAAAAATATAAAGGTAAAGAATAAAAAATTATCCAGAAAGAAGAGATAGATTAGTAAAAGATGCAAGCGGAATTTCAGAAATGAAACATAATAATTTTAAAAGTTAAGCTCAGCAGATGATAACATGCCTGGTATTTTCTTTGAAATAATCTTTCAAAGTTCAGTGGATGATAACATGCCTGGTATTTTCCTTGAAATAATCTTGGGTGGGGATACATGGGTAGGGGGGAGAAAAGATGAAACAAGATTGGCTATGTATTAATCACTGTTGATACTGGGTGATACATGCAACATCTAGTTACTAATTTCTCTACTTTGTCATAAGTTTGAGAACTGACATCATAGAAGCTTAAAAAGAACTTTTGTGGACAGGTAAAATAACAGAACAAATACAGCTGAGAGAAAATGACAAAATGGAAGCTATTTCTAAAGAAATTACCACGAGGATGCAACATGGGGATGGGGGAAGATATGGAAAATCCCAAAGAGATTTTAAGATGTAGGTTAAATGAGAAACCCCAACACATGTCTAATTGGAGTTCCAAAAGGTCAGACTACAGAAAATGGGCAGAGGTGATATTTGAAAAAATAATGGGTGAAATGTTTCCATCCCTAAGATGTGAATTCTTAGATTCAAGAATCATAACTCTCCAATCAGGGTGAGTAAAAAAATTCTTTGTCTAGGCACATACAGGTAAAATTTAGAACACCAGAGGCAAAGAAATGTTAGAATTAGCCAAATTACTTACAAAGAATAACAGCTGATTTGATTCATCATCAAAGACAGAAAAAAAATAGATCAATCTCAAAGTGCTAATAGAAAACAATCAACAATCTAGAACTGTTTATAGTATAACTGTCTTCCAAGAGCAAGGACACAACAGACTTTTCTGACGGAGACTACAGTTTACCAAGAACAAAATGTCACTAAAAAAACACCTTCTAAACATACTTAAAGAAAAAAAGAAAATCCCAGAAGGAAAGTCTGAAATACAAGAAGAAATGATAGTCCAAGAAAATGGAAACTAAGTAAATCTAAATATATATTCACTATAATAACAGCATCAGTATCTAATTTATGAAGCCAAATGATGATGATGGATAATAGCTAACCATTTTTGAAGATTTACCATGTACTAAGCACAGTTCTAGGAGCTTCACGTGAACTTACTCATTGAACCTTCTCAACAATCCTAAGTAAATATGATTATTATTCTCATTTTACTGTTGAAGTCATTGAAGCCCAGAGAAGTTAAGTAATTTGTCTAAAATCACACAGCTAATAAGTAAGATCTAGCACTCAAACCCAGACCCCGTGACTTCAGGTTCCACAGCTTAAACTGCTTGCGTATAATTAAAATTCTATAAAATAATAACATGTAAGCCGGGCTCGGTGGCTCAGCCTGTAATCCTGCGCCTTTGGGAGGTTGAGGTGAGTGGATTGCCTGAGCCTGCGGGTTCGAGACCCGCCTGGGCAGCGAGACCTCATCTCTACAATAAATCAAAAAAAAAAATCAGTCGGGCGTGGTAGCGCATGCTTGTAATTCCGGCTACTTGGAAGGCTGAGGCGGAAGGATCGCCGGAGCCCAGCAAGTCGAGGTTGCGGTGGCCGGGAGTGGCCACTGCACTCCAGTCTGGGTGACAGAGTGAGACTCCAAATCAAAAAATAATAATAATAATAATAATAACATGTAAACTGAGATGACAGAGAATAACTGAAGTTGAAGCCCTCTAAGGCCCTTCTAATGGTCAGGAAAATGTAAATACCTAGATTAGTTTCACAATGTGTTAACACATGAAAATGTCAAAAACGACCACTAAAAGAATAGGAAGAGTAGAAAAGGACAAATACTGAATTGATTTAAAAAAAAAAAAGAAAGAAAGAAAAGAAAGCTCATTCAAGTCCAAAACAAGAAATTAAGAGGAAGCTACCTAGAAAAAACAGCATAAGCCGGGCTCGGTGGCTCAGCCTGTAATCCCGTGCCTTTGGGAGGCTGAGGTGAGTGGATTGCCTGAGCCTGAGGGTTCGAGACCTGCCTGGGCAGCGAGACCTCAGCTCTACCATAAGTCAAAAAATCAGCCAGGCATGGTAGCGCATGCCTGTAATTCCGGCTACTTGGAAGGCTGAGGCGGAAGGATCGCCGGAGCCCAGCAGGTCGAGGCTGTGGTGACCGGGAGCAGCCATTGCACTCCAGTCTGGGTGACAGAGTGAGACTCCAACTCCAAAAAAAAAAAAAAAAGAAAAAACAGCACAAATAGAAAACACAAAACAAGGTCATGGAAATAAATCCAAGCATATCAGTAATTCAAATATATATAAATGGACTAAGCCCACTGATTAAAAAACATTATGAGACTACAGAAAATGTTCTTCAGATATACATCATTTAAAGTACTCTTAAAAGGACACGAAAAGAAGAACGGATGGAAGAATGTAAAAAGACACACCCAGCAGATGCTAACCCAAAGCAATCTAGTCTAGCTATGTTGATATCAGACCAAATCAATTGTAAGGCAAAGGCACTATGAGAAATAAAAATGATTGCAACTCACTAAAGTGAGGTCACGATTCTAAACTTGCTGCACTGAAATAATCTCAAAGTAGATAAAGCAAAATTGACTGAACCACAAGGAGAAATCTAGGGTCGTAAGATTCAAAGATACATCTTTTAGTAATTAATAGATCAAGCAAAGAGCATTAATAAAGAATCAGAAGATTTGTAAGGAAATAAATAACAAAGCCATTCTATTAGACAAGTACCGACTCCTGTACCCTAGAGATTATTTTCAAACACATACAGGTCATCTACAAAACGTGACCGACTGCTAGGCTGTCCAGCAAGGATCAACCACTTCAAAGGCCTGAAATCATTACAAGCTATGCTCTTTAATGATGATACCATCAAGCTAGGAGATGTGTTCCACCCCCCAAACCAGAGAGTAAACCAAGAAAGAGGAAGACACAGAACAGGGAACATGAGAAGTCTGACACTGGGAAAAGGGGAAGGCTGCTTCCACGATCCCCAAAACCTCAACACGGAGGGAAATGTTAAAACATGAAAATGTCAAAGTCGACCACTAAAACAATAGGAAGAGTAGAAAAGGACAAATACTGGATTGATTTAAAAAAAAAGAAAAGAAAGCTCAGATGGGGTTCACAAAACTCTCAGGGCAGCAAAGGCCAGACGAGAGCCCAGGGTGGGATCTGTCCACCTTCTTCTTTGATCCTTGGACTGTGGCAGTGACAGTCGCCTCTTGCACATTTATTTTGTGTTTAACAAATGTTTTCTATGTGCCAGATTCTAAGAACTGTACAAATATTAAAACAACTTATTCTGTTAACAACTCTGTAAGGCAGGTGCTATTATTATTCCCATTTTCCAGAGGAGGAAACTCAGTTGCAAAGGGAAAGAGTCACGTGATCCTGGGGGGGCGGCACAGCCTGGATTCAGACTCCTGCCACAGGGCTTCGAGCCTATGTTCCCTGTACCTGTGCAAGGCTGTCCCCCAAACCCGACGTGTCCCACGAGCTCCCCCATCTCCACCAGGTTCCGCATTTGCTTCCCCTGCCTTCCCAGGCAACTCCACCCCATATTCCAGGCCCTAGGTCATCTTTGACTGTTTTTCTCCCTACCCCCCACCACTCCAAGCCCAATCTCTCAAGAAATGTGATTCACTCTGCCTTCCACATACACACAAAATCCAACCACTTCTCCCACCTCCAGGGCCACCACCCTGGTCTCCCTGCTTCTACTATTGTGCCACTGTGTTCTGTTCAGTCTCAACACGGCAGCCAGTTGGAGCCTTTCGAACACTAGTTACTCTACTGAAGTTGAAGCCCTCTAAGGCCCTTCTAATGGTCAGGAAAATGTAAATACCTAGATTAATTTCACAATGTGTTAACACATGAAAATGTCAAAAGCGACCACTAAAAGAATAGGAAGAGTAGAAAAGGACAAATACTGGATTGATTTAAAAAAAAAAAAGAAAAGAAAGAAAGAAAAGAAAGCTCATTCAAGTTACATATTAGTTACTCCTCTGGACAAAATCCTGCAGCGGCCCCAGGAAAAAGGCAAGTAAGAGCCCATGTCATCCACACAGTCCTCCCACCTGACTGCTCTTCCCCCAGGAATCCACAGGGCTGACCCTCTTCCTCCTTCGAGTCTTCCCTCAAATGTCACCTGCTCTGTGTGCTCTATACTGACTGGGCTCTTTGACATAGCTCAGAGGTTCATGCTTAGGGGGTGACACCACAAGATAAGCAAAGGGATTATTAACAACAGTCAGACAGAGGCCAGGAGTGGTGGCTCATGCCTGTAATCCCAGCATTTAGGGAGACCAAGGAGAGAGGATTGCTTGAGCCCAGAAGTTCGAGACCAGTCTGGGCAGCCTAGTGAGACTTCATCTCTACAAAAAAAATCAAAAATTATCCTGGCGTGGGGGCACACACCTGCAGTCCTAACTGCAAATGCAAATGGCTGTCTAGCATTATTCTTTCAACCGCACACATAGGTTTTACACAGGCTCCTGTATGGGTGGTAGTTTTCATAATTTAAAAAGATAAACCTATGCTGATTAAATATGTTTTATTTAATATTTATTTAATTATTTAATATTATATTTAATATTAGGAAATCAGTTCATATAATTTACTGGATCAATAGATCAAGGGAAAAAAATCATGTGATCATCCAAATAACTGCAGCATAAATAGTCAGTAAAACTCAACATCTGTTAAAATTTTTTTAGTTAAAGTGCAAACTAGTAATAAAGGGAGACCTCCTTTACCCAAAAGAAGGTGTCTTCCAAATTCTTTTTAAAACATTGTACTTATGGTTCAGTGTTAGAATCAAGAAGAAGAGATAAGGACACCTGTTTTTGCTGTTTATCAGCACTGTTGACTGGACAAGTCAGACAGGCACTGGTTCAAAGGTGGAAAAAATCTCTTGGTTAAGAATGTGAACCCTGGCCCCTGAGTGGCAGAGTTTAAGCCCCTACTACTCTGACCATTCGCACCTGTGTGGCCTTAAGCAAGATATTTAACCTTTCTATGCCTCAATTTTTTCTGTCTGAAAAAGTGGGAATTATATAGCACTTATTGACAGAGTTACTGTAAAAATTTGAATGCATATACTTAGGCAGTGCCTGGCACATTTACATGCTGTACATAAATACAGACATCATTATGAAAAAGAAGTCCCAGAGACTACAAATAATTATTGGAATTAGCAGGGGAGCCAGACAAAGTTAATATATAAGATTAATATACAAAAATAAAAGTTGCATCTGTGTATACAGTACCAGCAGCAAAGTTAGAGAATGCAATTTTTAAGAAGATATCATCTGCAATAAGCAGCAAAAAAAAAAAAATTAAGAGATTCTACACTAGGCACAGTAGCTCATGCCTGTAGTCTCAGCACTTTGGGAGGCGGAGGCAAGAGGATTGCCTGAGTATTTGAGTTCAAGACCAACCTGGGCAAGTTGGCGAGACCTTGTCTCTACAATAAACCAAAAACTCAGTTGGATGTGGTTTCAGCTACTTCCTTGGAAGGCTGAGGTAAAAGGATTGCCTGAGCCCAGCAGGTGGAGGCTGTGGTGGCTGTGAGCGTGCCACTGCACTTCAGCCTGGGCAACAGAGTGATGCTCCAACTCAAAAAAAAATTAAGAGATTGTCCCAAACAAATCTAATAAAAATTGCATGATCTTTATAGAAAAAAAAAATTACAAAATGTAATTGATAGATATTGAAGGAAGATCTAAATGAATGGCGCTATGTGTCATATTTATAGTTTGGAAATTCATTATCATAAAACTGACAACTTCCCCTACATTGAGCTGTAGATTCAGTGTACTTCCAGTCAAACTCCCAACATGGCTTTTCATGGAAATTTCCATGTAAAATTTATATGAAAGAGTAAAGACCTAGAAACTCAAGACGTTAACTGGTGATGGCAGTGGAGAGGTGGTAGGGGGCGTACTTCCTAGCCAGACATCAGACGACTTATAGCACCTTGGTAATTAAAAGTGTCATATTAGACTATGGACAGAATGGAGAGCCTGGAAACTGATCCACGCACATGTGGAAACCGGACAGACAACAGAGGCCACCGCAGGTCGGCGGGAACAAGATGGGTCTTTTTAATAAGACGTGCTGAGACAATAGGTAATCTACATAAAGGAGGAATTAAAAGCGAATCCTTATGTCATACTAAATACAGAAATCAACTCCAGGTGGATTAAAGACTTAAATGTGAAAAATAAAACTAAATATCTTAGAAGACGATATAAGATGATCTCTGTGACTCAGCATAGGATAGGATTTCTTAACCTTCTCCTGCCACCTTCTCTATCTCAGAAAGTAGCAACGCCACACGTCCAGTTGTTCAAGGTCGAACACTCTGAAATCAGCCTTAACTCCTATCTCTCGCTCTCAGATTCATTCATTAGCATATTCTGCTCCATCCAGAATCCTGCCACATCCAGCCATCTTTGCTATGACGCCCAATGCTATGAGCTGCCATACCACACAATGTTCAGACTTGTGGGGCGCACCAGCCCAGCTCCTGAGACCAAGCCACCCCTCATCTGTCCCAGCTGGAGATTTGCTCTTGCCTCCTCACTGGTTTCCCTGTTTCTGCCCCAGCTCCCGAGATCTATTCTCAACACTGTAACTGGGGTGTTCCTTTAGCCTAGGCCACTCAACCCCGGCTTGGTTTCTCATCGCTCAGAGCTGTCAGTGGCTTTCATGACCTCGTCTGCTTCTTCTCTGATTTCTCCTCCCTCAGTCCTGTGCAGCCAAGCATCTCCAACCTTGCACAGCCAGCGCAGAGGCTAACGCTAGGCAGGTACAGACAGAGTGGGAGGCTAGACAGGCACACCGACAGTGGTGAGCTGCAGGGTGAAGCCCTGATTTGTAGCGTTTGCCGATTTCTGGAGTGTAAAACTACTCCCATGGCCAGTTGTAAGACAGTGTTTATATGCCAGTCAGTCCAGGAAAATTCATTAATAGACTCTTGTGAGCTGGTGCAAGCTGGTATGAGCTGGCTCCAGCACCTGCTTGGCACAGCTCTGCCTCCTAGGTTGGGTGATGGCTGCACAGACTCTTTTAAAAAATATTATTCTTTTGCATTTATGTAGACATGATCAATAAGGCTGTATGCATGCATAGATATTTGGTGATAATTGTTAAAAAGAAAAGAAGGCAGACTCCTAGGGCCCAGAACAGAGGGCAATCTGAGCTGTATTCTTGCTTCCCTCCCCCAGTACCACCCCTTCTCCAAGCTCAAAGACAAACCCAGAAAGGCTTTCAGTGGGTGTCTGGTTCCCTGGGTGACAGGGATGTGAGCCAGGTGGAGGTGTGCCAGGCCCTGGGCACACTGGAGAGGGCCTGGAGTGAGGAGGGAGGAGAGAGGAAGAACCAGGGCTCAGAAAGATCCTCACTTTTGACTGAGCACCATGGCTTACACCTGTAATCCCAGCACTTTGGGAGGTCAAAGTGAGAGGATAACTGGAAGTCAGGAGTTCAAGACCAGCATAGACAACATAGCAAGACCTCATCTCTACAAAAAAAAGAGAAAAACTGGACATAGTGGCATGTCCTGTAGTCCTAGCTACTAGGGAAGCTGAGGCAGAAGGATTAGGAGGTCAAGGCTATGGTGAGCCATGGTTGTGCCACTGTACTCCAGCCTGGATGAGAGTGAGACCCAACTCAATAAATAAATAAACAAACAAACAAATAATAAAAGGACACAGATGAGCAACTGGGAAACCCTTGGGATAGGGTCATAGCTAGGGAGGTGACCTAGTGTGATGCCCCGTTTGCAGGAACCCCTTCTTTGGAGGCAGAAATAAAACCTGGATTTGAGTTCCAGACACCGCAACTCCTAAGAGGTCACGGGTCAGTGATCTCGCGTCTGCCTGTGAAGTGGATCTCCCAGCACTGCCCCAACCAGGCAGGGATACGTGGCCCACGGGAAACCCTCTGTACACGTCAGGGCTCCCAGCCCACACCACCTTTCCTCCCAGGTGGTGCCACTCCTGGGCTCTGAGAAAGAAAACTGATGGCCTGACCGCTACTGAGCACTCACTCAGTGACACCGGTCCACCGCCCTCATGCGGCATATGAAGTGTTCTGCCAATGCCGCAGTGAGGGCCACGCTTTCATTATCATCCCTGTTGTACTGAGAACGCAGCAGAGGCTGGGAGAGGTCAAGGATCCCGCCTAAGGTCCCATGCAGCTAGGGAGTGGCTGAGCTGAGCTTCCAACCCAAGAGACCTGACACTGTCACTGTGGCCATAGGTGCCCAGGCCAGGGGTTTCTGCTCCTCCTCTTGGCAGACTAAGAAACCAGAGATGTCTTGGGGCATGAGGGGCTGACCGCCCCCAGGGTTGTGTTGTCTCCACAATGAGGACAGACTTGCCAGGGGATGGGTTTTCCCAACACCCACCCGACAGAGCCTGGCATAGAGGATGCCCTTGCTGGGGGTGAAATGAAAGTGGAAATGTGTCCTGGGGTCCTAGATCCTCGATGGGTGGGCACCCCAAAAGCCTTCCCTGCCCAACGCCTTGGAGACCATGATGCTCACGGCCCCCCCTTGCCCTTTGACCTGACCTTGAAACAAGTTTGACCGCATGTTATAGCCCAGATCGTAGTAGTCTGAGAAGATGGAGATTTCCATGGGACTCTGGGTCCTGCTGGGCCACGAACTTGCCCTTTTCTGGCTCTGGAAGCCTTCACCAATAGCCCTTCGAGCCTGAGGGGGGAGACAGGGAGAAGAGATGAGGGACAGGAAAGGAGAGTGGAGCCCCATCGCTCCCCTCCAACTCCTCCTGCCCCAACTCTGCCCTCCCCATCCTCTCCCCAACCCTTAGTCTGTAGCCCTCACCCAACCCCAGTTGGGGAACCAGAGTAGTCAAAGGCCCCACCCCTACTCTGTTCCATCTTCCCCTAGACCTCACAATGGGTTGAGGGCATCAGGGATGATAATGGCCCTAAAACCTCCTCCAAACATTGAGCACTTTCTCTGGGCAGCATCAGGAGGGGTCTTTATAGGGAACACCATTCCCATCATTTTATAAACAAGGAAACTGGGCCTCAGAGGCCAGAGATTGCCCAGGTCACTCAGTTGGCAAGCCTCAGACCTCCAGCATGCCTCCTGCAATTGAGGCATCACACACATCAGCTCTGGGTGACTGCTTAGCTTTCATTGAGGCTGACTCTTTCTTTGTGCCCATGGGGATACTGAGGCCCAAAGAATTTGAGCCCAGGTCTAGGGGGGGCAGCGCACTGGTTTGAGTTTCAATTCTGTCATCTACCATCTGCTGACATTGGCAAGTCTCTTATTTCTCTCTGGGCCTCAGTTTCCCTACTTGTAAAATAATGTGAGCGAAGGGCAGATCTGGATGGTCTTTGAAGTAGCTTTTGGCTCTGACCCTTGCTGGCTCAGTGACATTGCGGCCTGTGCCACAGCTGGGCAGAAAAACAGGATCTCTTGATTTGAGCCCAGGACAATGGTGGCAGAAGAGAGAAAGGACATCGTCCCAAGGCCAAGAAGAGGTAGCAACCATACAGTCAACCTCAAACTGGGGCAAAGTCCTCTAAGTAGGGCAAACGTTTAAGATTGTGACCTCCCAGGCTTTCTGGTGGTGAAGTCACTGCACTTTAATATGACAGAGTGGAAGGGGAGCCCAGAAGAAGTCTGACCCACAGTCTTTGTGACCCTAAGAAGATCATATCACCTCCTTGGACCTTGGTGTTACCATCTGTTGTAAAGAAAGTAGTAACTCCTGCCTGGACTACCACACAATGTTGTTGCCCTGAGGGTTGAGATGGTGGTTTTGAAAATATGTCTCAGAGTGCCACAGCAGGAAGAACACAACATTTCAGTAGAAATGGCAGATAAATTTCATCTCAAGCTTCACTTGATTAGTGGTGACTACCTAGAATGGCATATCAGGTAGGTGAGAATGCCAGCATTGATTAGCAATGTCTGCCGTGAATGCAGGCTAGGGGAGTTGTGATGTGCAAGTCATCTATTTGTCAGATTGAACTAGTCCAACTGTCTCGCTTTACAAACATAGAGACTGAAACCCAGCAAGGGGAAGTAACTTATCCAAAGTCACCCAGCATTCAAGGGCAGAGCCAGTATTAAAACCCAGTTCTTCCCAATAAATGCTGTCCATCCACTTGATGCTGTCTCCCTCGGAAGACTTGTTCAAATTGAAAACATCCAATTCAAACAAAAGACTTTTATCACAAAGTCATTAAGGGCCAGGGATCCAGAATCTGCCAACCTGGCTTGCATCCTCATCTCACACCACTGGGTGAGTTTGGTTACCTGGCTTAACCCCTCTAAGCCTCAGGCTCCTGACCTGGAACATGAGGGTCACCTTAGTACCTTTCTCATGGGGCTATTGGGAAGACTGGACAGGTCGTTACATGTGCAGGGTCTGAATAGTGCACTGTGCCTGCCATACAGCAGGTGCTCAGTGAACACTGTTTAGTGATGTGACTGCAGGGACACTGCTCTCAAGAGTAGGCTTCTTTTGTGTCCTCTTTGAAAGTCTCCATGCGTAACCCTTATGCTGCCTATAGCCTATGGGGGTCCCACTTTGACACCTGCTCCTCGGAGACCAGCTGGTCCACCACGCTGCTCCCAAACTTGTGGCGAATGTTGTCAGGAATGACGCTGTCCTTCTGGCTCCCAGGCTTGCTCCCCTGGGCCTGCGCCCCCACGTTGGGGCCCCTGTCTGGCCCTTGACATGGCTGAGCCTCCCCCTGGAAGGTGACCCTGTTCTCTCTCGAGGAAGATCTGGAGCCCCCCTTCTGTGGGTCCATCTCCAGAGAGCCCCTGCTGACAGCAGTGGGGGGCGGAGGGCGGATCTCCTCCCTAGGGCACTGCTCTAGGGGGCTTCCCGGGGTGCTGCCTTCCCAGGGCAGACACGGCTGCTGCTGCTGCGGAGAGAGCGGGGCCTGGTGCTTGAACTTGGAGGAGTCCAAGGAGCTGCAGGCAGTTTTCCAGGGATCCATATCCTGCTGGCTCTCCTTGTTGCTCAGATGGGCCCCAGTCAAACCTGTTGTACCTGAACAGGGGAAAGAGTGACAGAGGGAGGGAGGGACACACAGACATAGCAAGTAGAGGGTAGAAAGAGGAGTGGAGACAGAGTGGGAGGGGGACAGACAAGTACAGAGCGCCAGAGATCCAGAGAGAAAAGAGAGGAACAGGGAGAAATCACAGAGTCAGAGGCATGGGTGAGGAATAAGGAGACATGCAAAAGGAGGAAATATTCAGCCCACCAAACCTCCATGGGACAGGGTTCTTCCACATTACCCTGGATAATGGGGGCTGCAGCCCAAGCCCAGGCAGCCTTGATGCCTAGCTGTGTGGCCTTGAGCAAGGGATTGGCCTCTCTGTGCGTTTGCTTCCCTTGCTCCATTTAGTTAGCTCCCTTCCCCACCTGGAACCCCCCAGTAGTCCAGGGAGGGAATCAGCAGCTGGGGTGGGGAGGGATTTGAGGGTCTGGCAGAGGTACTCTTTGGGTTGGCCAATGACACTCAGAGTTGGATCGGAGTCTCAGTCTTTGCTCCCCAATCAGGGCTGCTTCCCAGCTCAGACTCTCTGTCTTCTCTAGGGCTGGTCAGGAGGTGCCCATCCAGCCACCTCCTGGGCTCTCTGCCCCCACGTTCTTCCACCCCCTACCCCCCTGCCCACAGCCCCCCTGCCACCCATCCCAGTGGGTCTCTGTTCTCAGCCTGCAGTGTCTCCTTACCATCTTATCCCATCCACACCCATGATGACCCTCCTCCCAGCGTCTGCCCAGGCTGGTCTGCTACCCGGCCTTTCCCTAAGTCAAAATCCTACCATCCTTCTAATGCAGCCCACCAAGAAGTCCTCCCTGACAGTCCCCCCTCCTCTCAACTCCTCCCACTGGCCCCTCCAACACACCCACATGCCTAATGACACTGGGCTTTCCCTTTTTGTCTCACTGTGAGAATGGTCTCATTTCCCCTCCTAGTGGGGGGGGTCAAAAGGCGAGTTCATGTGTGAGTCAGTCCTGGGTCCCCAGAGCTCCCACCAGAGAAGCCCTGTCCCCCTGCAGTGCCAGTAGGGTGGTCAGTGGATGAGCCTGGCTGCAGGGGTCAGGCCCAGCGACACAGTACCTATCGATGCTAAGACCCTCCCTTCTCCCATTTGTACACCACTGACCCCAGGCTGCCTCTGACCATCGACAGCCCTGGGTCATTGTCTCCTCTCTCTCGTAAGTAACTGTGCATCTCATGACCAGTTGGATGCCGACTTTGAATACACACTTGTGTAGCACCCGAGTAGGAAAGATTCTCACTGTGCAAAATACTGAGGTCAGGTACCCCTTACTGGCCACACCTCCCCCACTCTCCACCTCTGGAGCATCCCTCCCAACCTCTAGAGGGGCCCTCCAGTTCTCTTAGAGGGCACATAGCTTTGTTTCGCTTTTGTTTGTAAATGAGATCAGAGTCTATGTGCTGTTTTGTAGCTTGCTGTTAAAAAGCACCTCCCTGCCTTGGGAATCTGCATAAGGTGGACAGTGTAGACCTAACTTTTGTTTCGACCCTGTGGGATTTCGTCCTGCCCCATGGCCACACATTCAAGTGTTCCAGCTTAGGTGACAGACGCTGTGAGTGTCAGGTTTCACCGGCCATTGGAGTTTTAATTTCACTCCTGCTCTGCTGTCTCCAGTGACAGTGCTCTGGGAGGCCCTTCTCACCCACCCCTCAGAAGGCTGCAGACCCTTCCCAGGGTGGCAGGAGACAGACACTTTGCCCTTGCCCCTTTGTCCCCTACACCAAAGATGGAGGGAAAACCTGTTCCCCGAAAGCGCTTCCCTCTTACCCTGGGTTCTGTCCTGGGTTCTGCCCCAACCAGCAGGCCGCCAAGCAGAGGGGAGCCTCTGGGAACAACTAGGCTGTCAGATGGGGCTGGTGACATTTTTCAAAAGAGTGGCGGCAGAGAGCAGGAAGAGCACCCACCTGACCAACCCAGGGCCTTCGCCCTGCTCCTGGGCAGACTGAGGCCCAGGGCAGGGCCAGGTTCTTCCTGGAGTCCCACAGGATTCAGGCTCAGAACCTCTGGGCAACACTATTGGTGTCTCCGTCTGTGCTCCCGGCTGTCTCCCCTATCAGCATGAGCTGCCATGACTGCCTGCCACCGCTACCTGCTCTTTGGGGTTACAAGCACCTCAGTGGCGTCCCCTGGCTCAGAGGACCAGCATATTCACCAGTTCACCCACTGAGTGGCCCCAGCTGTATATCGGGTGCTGTGCTAGGCGTAGGGATACAACAGTGAGCTGGACAGGATAACCCCTGTCCTCTTGGAGTGGAATAAACGAATGAATGAATGAATGAATGAAGGCCTGAACCTGAACCTGGCATTTCAGGAATCTCATTCCAAATCCATCTTTCCTTCATTTCACTCATTCAGTTGTCAAGTGGCAGGGAAAACCCTGCTTCACTTGCTCTTATAAGTATCAAATGATCAGTCCACAGTTTTCTAAGCATGACCCGGTATCGGAACTCCCCTGGCATGCATTTAAAAATACAAATTCCTGGGCTCCTCCCAGAGCTGCTACACCAGAGAGGCTGACCCAGGGGTATTCAGGTCATTGGAGAAAGCTTGCAGCTCCCACTTCACTGGACTGCCATCTCCCCACCCCACCTGCCAGCCCAGTCATGCTCCAACTGCCCCTGGGGACTTCCTCAGGACTGACCTGACCCAGTCCTCAGGGCAGAGCCCCGGTCTCAGTAATCTAGCGACCCCCCCAGCCTCTACCCACACTGCTCCCCCTGCTTGCCCCACCCTCAACTCTCCTCCTTGGCCACACCAGCCCCTGGTCTTGGCTCCCCTGTAACCCACATGGGTATGGACATCCCACCCACAATGGCCAGGCACCTCACTATGCTGTCCCACAGTCCTGTCCTGGTACACACAAGACTTGGAGCACCAGAAAACGGGGACACTACTGGGGTCACGAACCCCACACATGACAGGATAGGAGGGTTCAGTAATTTCTCTCCTTCCCTTTTCCCTCTGTCTTCAAGCAGAATGTCCCTGGGAAGTCAGGGGTGACAGTGGGTCTGGAGACCAAAGAAAGATGAAGGAGAAGAGGGAGAGACTGTGCCCTGCGACCCAGAGAGTCCCCTCAGGCCCTGGATGTGCATTCAGCACACCGGGTCCACCTGTCCTACCTGCTTGGCGGCCCAGCTCCATCAACTCTTGCTCTTGGACAGGTAATTCCAAGCTTAGTCCTGTAGACAAGGCAACACACTTCATCATCTCAGATGACACACACAGTCTCTGTGAACAGGATGAGCTGGGAGTTGCACAGGGGCCCTGTGGCCATCTGCCCAGTCCCTGACCAGAGGTCCTCAGGCTGCTCCTGGTGCTCTCTGGCACTTCCCAGACCCAAAGAGCCCCTGCCCCACCCACCCATCACCCCTGGCCTTGGGCCTGCCTCCTGGACCCCCCCAGATTCTGCTGTCTCTGAAAAGCCTGGTCTCTCCCCCTGACCACTGGTGCCTCAAAGGCCTTTCTCAAGCAGCCCTAGGATCCTGGGCTCCTTTTCTTTTCTCTTCTTTTTTTTCAAGTCGGGGTCTCACTCTGTCATCTAAACTGGAATGCAGGGGCATGATCATGTTGATCACGGTGCATGGCAGCCTCGACCTCCTGGGCTCAGGCAATCCTTTTGCCTCAGCCTCCCAAGTACTGGGACTACAGGCGTGCACCATCATGCCTGGGTAATTTTTAAATATTTTTGGTCTCACTATGTTGCCTGTGCTGATCTCGAATTCCTGGGCTCGGCGACCATCCTACCTCAACCTCTCAAAGTGCTGAGATTTCAGGCATGAGCCACTGCACCCGACCCTTGGGCTCCTTTCACTCCTTCAACTTTTTCTTCCACTTCCTCTTCCTCTTCTTCCACCAGCACTACCCTAGGAGCCGCCAGCAGGCCCCTGGCTGTGGGACCATTGCCCTGCCTCCTATTCTGGTGACTATTTGTCTCTCTGCAAATAGGGTTGTAACCACTTTGCTGGATGGTCATTCATGGTCGGAAAAGGGAAACCCCTTGGCACTATGGAGAGCTGAGAGCAGGGCCCCACACTCTGAGGTAACCTCAGCCTTCTTTGTGAGGAAGAGCCCTTGGGCCAAACTGAAGGGGCGGCTCTGGCATCTTCAAAAGCCTCTGCGGCTTCCATGTTTGAGTTCCTCCCCCTGCATGACCTTTTCGTTATTTACATTCTCTGATTTTATCACACTTGGGTTTTTTTCCTAGGTTTTTGCAAATTTTGTAGTATAAATAAAATAAAGCCTGGCCCTGCAAGGTAAGTGTCTTTGTAATAAGGGAGAAATAGAAGCAACAAGTCAGGGTTGGAAGGGATCTTTGAGGACTAAGAGGCCCAGAGAGGTGTGACCTGTCTAACGTCACCTGGGCAAGTCGGTTTCCTGGTAAGCTCAAAGTAGGTAGGAATCAGATCGATTTTATTCTCTTGAAAAATTCCCAAGTAAAATATCCTATTCATTTTGACGCTTAATAATCATTTGATGATTGTGCCACTGTTGATATGATTCCCAATGATCTCTTTTCCCCAGGAATTCACACACTGTATAATCCCTTCACCCTTGAGTGCAGGCTGGACCAAGTGGTGGGATGTCACTTCCAGGAATGTTAATGATGTCTGTCTTATTCGCACACCCTCCTTTGCCCTCCTTGTTTGCTTGCTCTGAAGGCAGCAACTGTCATGTTCTGAGCTGCCCTGTGGAGGGACCCATGTGGGGAGGAACTGAGGGTGGCCTCTGGCCAAAACCTCCTAAGGAACAGAAGCTCTTGCTCCAACAGTCTCCAGAGTACTGAATGAATCCTGAACCTGGAGGAGCTTGGAAGCGGATCCTTCCCAGGGTGAGCCTTGATATGAGAACACAGCCCAGATGACACTTTCATTACAGTCTGTGGGATACTCTGAGTCAGAGGACCCAGCCAAGCCACAAGCAGGATCCTGACCCTTAGAAACTTAGTGGGTCACAAATAGATCATAAATCTGTGCTCTTCCAAACACATAGTTTTAAGCTGCTGAGCTTTGTGGTCATTTGTTATGCAGCAGTAGATAACTAATAATATTTTTATAACAAGAGTGGGCTGTTGGTATACCAAATACTGAAAAGTGTGGGAGTGGCTTTGGAACCAAGCAGCAGGCAGAGCCTGGAAAGATTTTGAGAAACACAATGAAAAAAGACTAAATCACCCTAAACAATTTATTAGCGGAAATCTGGACTCAGAGAATGCTGCCAGGAAGGGCACAGAAGGAAGTCAGAAATGTGTAATTATAACTTAAAGGGAAAAAGTCCCATATTACATGGGGGCAGAAAGTCATGACACTTAAGTGACAAGCAGAATGTGTGACTATAAGCTGAACAATTTAGCTAAGGAGATTTGCCAAACAAAGCATTGTAGTTGCCTCCTGGTTTCTTCCTTCTGCTTGCAGTGAAATGTGAAAAGAGGGAGATAAATTGAAGGAAGGACTGTTAAATAAAAAGAATCTAGGACTTAATGGTTTTGAAAATTCTTATCCTCTCTAGATGCCAAAAGATGTTAAAATTAAAAAAACAGCTTTCAGAACACTGCCCTGGAAAATGTGGCCAAGAGTATGACTGCACAACTTCCTGTTAAAACTTTAGAAAGACCAAAGGATCGGAGTTTTACAGTTACACAAAGGGCTCTTTAAAGAGATTAAGGATTCACCTTGTATATCCCATTAATGAAATCACCAGGCCTCTAAGAAGCTTAAGGGAGTTGTCTCTCAGCAAGAGTCCTTGGTTAAAAAGGTTGTGGTTTTTTCCAGTGGAGTGAACCCCTATAAGGTTCACAGTTTTTGAGAAAACTGTATCAGCAATAGTACTGGTAGCTTGGAATGAAAGGGAGACAGTAAAAAATGACAAGAAACCACTGGGGGGAGAAAAGATGAGTCTGTAAGCAGAAACCAGCGTCCTTAGAGCAGAGCTGGGCGTGATGGAGAATTATTCCCAGGTCCTGAAATTGAATCAAGCAATGTCCAACTTTTGTGTGGCCGGATTTCAAAATTGCTGTGGACCAGTGATGCCTTTGTGTCCATTTTCCTCATTTTTTTTTTAATAGGAATGTTGACAGCTGTTATCCTATGCCTATCACATCATTGTATATCGGGAGTGCTTGGGGCTGATGGACTCAGTTCATAGGGCCACCAAATGGAGAAGAACTGAACTCAAGAAGCTCTACTCAAGGAATGATATCCAAGGAGCCTCATTCACATGCAGACCTGGTTTAGATGAACAGAGTCTAGATTTTAAGCTGATGCTGTAATAGGATAAGACTTTGAGAGACTGTGGGAGAGTATGAATGCATTTTGCATGTGGAAGGAACATATATTATTGGAAACCAGAGAGCAGACAGTGGTAGGCAGTTGGCATGGTTAAAAAACAGGGATCTGTTTTTTGGTATCATTCCCTCCCTTGAGTGTGGGCTGGACCTAGTGACTTGCTTCTAATCAGCAGAATATGGCAAAAGTGAGGGATGTCACTTCCAGGATGAAGTTATAAAAGACTGTGACTTCTGCCTTGGTCACGCACTCTCTCTGGCCCTCCTTATTTGCTTGTTCTGATGGAAGCCAGTTTCCATATCGTGATCCACCCTGTAGAGAAGCCCTCATGGCAGGAACAGAGAGTGGCTTATGAGGAACTGAATCCAACCATGTGGCTGGCCTTGGAAAGGATTCATCTCTGTTTGAGCCTTGAGATGAGCCTGGAGTCCCAGGCAACACCTTGATTGCAACCTGTGAGACTCTGATACAGAAAACCCACCAAAGCTGCATCTTTATTCCTGGCTTACAGAAACTGGGGGAATAAATGTTGTTATCTGCAGCCACTAAGTTTTGGGGTGATTTGTTGTACAGCAAGAGATATTACAACTCCGTGCCAAGAATTCTCACATCCAGTAGATTAGTCTATACTCACAAGTACCCAGTGAGGTGAGGTATTCGGAGAAACTACAAACTCACCGTCTGTCACAGATAGAGAGACTGAGGCTCAGGAAAAAAATAGGACTTTATCCAGGTGGAGCTAACTCTAAGCCACACATCTTCAAGTTAACTGAAGTTCAAGTTAGCTCATTCAAGTCAGCTTTCTGCTCCAGTCCCAGTCTCCCGTCCTGAGCCACCCACCTGATGTGCCCACAGAAACAGTCTGTCTGCCTCCATGTCGAGAGCAGCCTGTACTGGCTGGAACTTCCAGTTTCTGACCTGGAGAGATGGGTCCCAAGAGATGTCAGTCAAGGAAGGCAAGTGGGCAGGTCCAATGGCAGTAGGGCCACTCTTCACTCACAAGCAACTCTGAATGGGGAAAAGGTAGATGAAGTCCCATGTCCTGGAAGAGCCCCGACCCACCTCATAAGTCTCTGCCTCACCTCTGCAATCTCCTCATACTATCAGGAAACATGGGAGCCACACTGGTGTGTGCTAAAGCCCAGGGGGCTACTGGGGAAGACCAGAGGATGGTTGCTGGGAGCAGCTCTCCCCAGAGGTTCATTGGAGTTGCCATGGTGATCACTACACACAGGGCTCTGTTACCTCAGAGGGCTTAAGGGCCCACTCTCAGGGAAGAGAGGCTAGGGTCAAGCCAGGAATGAGGAGGCAGGAGGGGGCCTTCATTTGCTGTGTGCTCTTTTAGCCACTCAAAAATGTCACCCAAGAACCCACCCGGTGCCTGGTGTGTGCCAGGCACAGAAGGCCCAGATGCCGCCAAGTGCAGTGCAAAGGAAGTCCTCAGGAGTACAAAGGGATAAGTAGAGAATGACTGTCTGTCTGGGGGAAAAGGAGGCAGGGTTCACAGAAGGGCCATCTGAGCTGGATCTTGAGGGATGCATAAGAGCTTAACAGTTTAGAAGGGATGATACTCTTTTTGGTTTTTTTTTGGGGGGGGGTTGGTTTTTGGTTTTTTGGTTTTTTTGAGTTGGAGTCTCACTCTGTCACCCAGACTGGAGTGCAGTGGCCTCTCCTGGCCACCACAGCCTCGACCTGCTGGGCTCCGGCGGTCCTTCCGCCTCAACCTTCCAAGTAGCTGGAACTACAGGCGTGCGCTACCACGCCCGGCTAATTTTTTGTTTATTGTAGAGATGAGGTCTCGTCAAGTTGCCCAGGTGGATCTCGAACCCGCAGGCTCAGGCAATCCACTCATCTCAGCCTCCCAAAGCACGGATTACAGGCTGAGCCAGGAGCCCGGCTGGGATGACACTCTTAAAGGCATGGATTGTTTAACAGCACAAATCCAAGTCAAGGACAGGGAGGGGAAAGGAAATATGCACCTGGAGCTGTCTGAGCTGGATGCCTGGGGATCAGGTGCCATAGAGTGAAACTTAAGCAGGGTGGGACAGTCCGGACCCTCTCTTCTCCCCTTGAACCACAAGGAGGCTGAAGGAGATGAACCATGTTAAGTGACTTCCTTTCTGCTGAGAAGAACGAGGTAGAAGTCCTTGGTGCCAGAGCCGGCTCAGGCCTCTCTGGCTACTGCTCAGCATGGGCGAGGGATGAGGGTAGGGAATGCCTCCTGCACACCCAGCCTTTCCTCCCAGGGGACAGAAAACACTGTGGTTACACTTGGGGCACCCGGAATCTGATCTTGCTACTCTTCAGATGAGCGACTGTGGCCAAGTTTGTTAGCTGAACTATCCTTGTAAATGAAACATACAACCCACCTTGATGTTTGTTGGACTGAGGTCCTCAGGCTCCTGCCAGCCTACGGCCAGAGGTCACCCTCAGATCCCTGTTCTATGGGACCCCCAACGTGCCACAGTCTTCACCAAAGTCAGCAAAGAGAAGGGTCCCCTAGCAAGATGTGCTTTACAATCTCATGCACCATAATTACAGAAGTGACATCCATCATCCTTGCCATATGTTGCTGGTTAAAAGCAAGTTATAGGCCCCACCCATTCTAAAAAGGAGGGTCATATGGGCATGAACCCAAGGAAGCAGATATCAAGGGGGACCATCCTGGAGTCTATCCACCACTTCCTCTTATAGACTTGTCACCTCAACAGTTAAACCTATGTCTGTTAAAACCTATGTCAGATCATGTCATTCCTCTAATCAAAACCTTCTGGTAGCTTCCCACCACTTCAATCAGAGTAAAAGCCAAAGTCCTCCCATGTACCTGCAAAGCCCTATCTGATGTGCCACCCCTTCTCCTCTAACCTCAGTCCCTCCCATTCTCCTACTTGCCTCCTTGACCCCAGTCATGCTGGCCTCTGCTGTTTCTTGAACACACCAAGCACAGTCCTGCCTCAGGGCCTTTGCACTGACTGCTTCCTCTACTACAACTTCCTTTTCTAGATGTTAACATGACTTGCTTCTTCACCTCTTTCTGGATCCTACTCACCTTCCCAGGTCACCTTTCCTAAAAGCTGTCCTGGCCCACGCCCTACTCCCATGTCCCCTGCCCCATCTTTCTTCCATTGCATTTTATCACCATCTGACACACTATGCGTTTTCTCCACTCCCCCCCATAGGGTGGGAACCATGTGTCGTGGTAGGACTTTTGGCTACTGCACGGAGGCGAGAAGGGTATTTCTCACCACCCCGTCCCTCCACTTCGTATCCCAATGACCTGCCTTCAACCCCACCCCCAGCCTGGCTGCCCCTTAGCCGAGCTCCTCAGCATGGGCGCCTATTTGCCCTGACTCTGGGCTAGGAGCTGGGGTCCCCACAGACAAGCTTGGTCCCTGGCCCTCCAGGACCCTGTCTTGACCCAGGAAGGTTGCAAATTCGGGAGGGGTCCCCAGTAGGTGGGGCCTGGGTTCATCTTGTAGCCCCAGAAGAGGGTTTAGAGAACCTGCTTCTGGGAAACTCAAATCCAGGTAACGGGACCAGTCTACTTGTTCCTTTTTTCTGCTGCAGCTTCCTGACTTGCCTGCCAGAGCGCTCAGGCTTTCGCCCAGGGACTGAAGCTGCTTCTCCAGCCCCTCCCTCCATCACTCCCCAGAGGGTCTTCTTCTGAGCCAGGAAGGCTGTCCAAGTTCAGAGGCCACCTGCCTTTCGCCTGTCTTGAGCATCACACACGTGACCCCTCTTTGGACACTCATTTGAAAGGCCAGCTGCCCCGCCCACACCCACGGGGCTGGGCCTGCAGTGGGAGGGTTTTCACCTCTCTGGCTTCCTGGCACCACCCCCAGCCCCACCCCCGGCCGCCTTCCCAGTGGGTGCTGTGCAGCAGAGGCCACCTGGCATGGGATAGCAGGAGGCTTCCTCTGTCAAAGCTGAATAATACAGTGGCGTCCTCAGTGCTGCTTCCCCAGCTGGAGATTGCCACAGGGGGCCACTTTATTCGATAGATTCTAAGCAGACCAGGAAATGGGAGTTTGGGGCAAGTTAGGAACCCAGGGTAAGGCAGGTAAACGTGCTACTCAGAAAAGGCAGCGTTTATTCCAGTGTTGACAGGGAAAGGGTGGGCTCTGCTCGCTGATTCTAAAACAAGTCAAGCTCCTTCGCCTGGGAGGTGTGAGCCAGCTGCAGGTCACAGGTCGCTAAGTGGCTGGAGTTATGGTCGGGGGGAGGTCACGACTCAGGCCTTCCCACCCTTCCCCTGGGACACGCAGGTCTCTGGGGGTGCCCGGCGGAACCACTCGCCCCAGGAGCCGTCGTACACAGCCACATCAGGCTTTCCACAGAGGTAGGCAGCCAGGGCCACGTGGCAGGCAGTGACCCCCTTGCGGCATGTGGCAATGAGGGGCTGCGTGAGATCCACCTTCTTGGCCTGGAAAAGGGCCCGGAGCTCTTCAGGGTTCTTCTCAAAGCCGTCCTCCGTCAGGAAGTTCACGAACGGCATGTTGAGAGAGCCACGGATGTGGCCAGAGTCCAACCCTGGGTGGGGACAGAAGACACAGGTCAAGGGGGACCTGGAAGTGGGGACTAGTGGGGCCTGGAGGCTGAAGTCAGCTGTGGCTGCTATTAATGCCTATGCCTGAAGACACCTGTACCTCCTCCCCTAACACCTGTCTTGAAGTAGAGATGCCAAAAATCAGAGCTGCTCGAGAGGACAGGTGTGTCTCAGCTCCACGAACCTTTTCACTAATCTCCACGTGGGCAAACCACGCCACTTCCCTGAACCTCAGTTTTCTCATCCATAAAATGGGCTCAGTGGTCCATACCTACCTCAAAGGTTTGCTGAGAGGAGCAAATGAACAAATGAATGCAAATGCTATGTGCTGTGCCCACTGCTGAGAACACAGCATGGAAGGGGAGACAGTCCAGGCCCTCTGGGAGATCAGTCAGTCTAACAAGGAAGACAGACGGCAAACAGACAGCCACATCAATCATTATGTCACTCCATTTTTCAGATGAACACACTGAGGCCCGGTGAAACAAAATGGCTCACCTGAGACCACAAAGAGAGGCCAAGGCAGACCCAGGTGACACCGGCCTCTCTGGTTTTCTGTCAAGCACACAGTTGCAGAAAGAGCACGTGACCTGGTGTTGGCCAGGTCAAGTCACGTCACCTCTCAGAGTCTCAGTTTCTCCATGGGTAAAATGGGAATGAGTACCCACCTGTGTAAGGGCTGCTGTATGGAGTAACTGACACAAGAAAGCACTGGGCTACTGAGGTTGGCCAACCACCCTCGGGTGCTATGGCCCACAACCCTTCACTGCCTCTTGTAGGGGGAAGTGTGGCCCCTTCCAGGCCCTCTCAAAAGCTTAGATGAAGGCAGGGGGGGTCTAGGCTGGTTCTGAGTTTTTTTCCAGAACTGTCTCAGCACCCGGTGAGGCCCCTCCACCAAATCCCGCTTCAGAATAGCCAGCCAGTGGGGCACAAGGAATGGGCTGTGGCCAGAGCTGGTGAGGCCCACAGGGCAGCAGGCCCCAGGCTGCTCCCCTTTTTCTCACATACCCCCATAGCCTCAAAGGCTTTGGGCTCTGGACCGGGGCCCCACACAGGCCTGTCTCCATCTCTCTGGGGTTTTCTTGCTTCAAAAATCCCCGTGCCCCATTAAGCCCAGATCACGGGGTGGGGCAGGATCAGGGTGACAGGAGAGGGAAGGGACCTGGCTGGTGGAAATTGGGTGCACACTGAGATTGTGTGTAGCTGTGTGCAGCCAGGAAGGCCCTGCACCTCCCAGCTTCAGTCTCCCTTCTGTGGAACAGGGAGGCAACCCCCACCTCACAGGTGTGTGGGAAGTTTAGCTACCACAGGTAAAAGCTCCTAGTGACCTCGGGTACACAGGTGAGCGATCATGCCAGCAATGTCCTGGTCCCCTCACCAGAGGCCAAAAGAGACTCCAAAGTCCATTAGCACAAGCCAAGTTTGAATAGATGTCCCGGCTTATAAAATCATAGCGATGTCTTCCTGTTGTTTTCTTTCTTTTCTCAAACCTGTTGTGATGTAATCTTTTTTGTCTGGAAACATTAAGATCAAGTGTGTGCTATATCCCAACCAAGGAGGAACAACTGGCTGGCATCACCAAGAAACCTCGCTTAAGAGTGTTTTTGTATCCAAACAGTGGGCTGGATTTCAGCGCATTTATAAGCACCAGTATTTGACCATATCTCTGCCCCCACGTCCAAGAAACAGCCCCACTGTCTTCTCTGGTTATATACAGGGCACTTTTCTGAGTCAAGATGAAGTCAGGGAGTTTCTGCAGAGCCTGGTGTCTCACTCCTGGCCAGCCCTACTCTCTCACCCCTGGCCACCCCTGGTGTCTCACCCCTGGCCAGCCCTACTCTCTGCCAGCGAGGGCTCAGGGCCTGCCTGGGGCATTTAAATGAGCAGGGACCAGTGTCTGTGTGGGAATGGCCGTGATGAACCGGGCTAGGGAAGCTTGGAGAACAGCCAACTGGAGAAAAGGCTCCTGGGCCCCAGAGCAGAACTCCCATTCAGGCCCATGCTTTTCCCTGCCCCCGCAGGCAGACCTCCAGCCTCAGCGCCTCGGGCACCAGGCACTGACAGGCAGGTGCTCTCTAAACTTCAACTTCCTCAATCTTCACAAAGCTGGGGAGATTATCCGCCTGGCACTGATGGGGAGCCCGTACAGAGGGGTGAGGTAACTTGCCCCAATACACACAGCAACAGTGTGTGAAGTGAAATCAGGTCAGTTCAACCTCAAAATCTGTGTTCTCTGACCACCCTAAACCTCCCAGGAAAAGGCGGCTGAGGCCGGAAAATGGATGAGATGACCTTTTGTGCTCAACTGCTGAGGCCTAGGACTTTGTGTTCCAGCTTTGGCCAAGAAGATGCCAGTCAAGCTGGTGGGTTAACATTCCTCAGGCCACTGATAGGTGTGGATTTTTCAAGGCCAAAAAAATCTGGTTGGCCCTTTCTAGTTTTCCTCCAAAAGACACTTAGGAGTTCAGTGCAGGCCGCCCAGAGAGCAACCACCCCATAGGGCAACTCCTCAACCCCAGCCACAGGGAGACAGCCTCCACCCTCCCACCTCCCTCACCCAGCCCCCAGGCCTGGAAGAGGACACAGAGAGGTTTCTGCGTCCCATGAAGCAACAGCGAAGCAGCACCGTGGCACTGTGACCTTTCCTCCCAGTCCCAGAGTTTGCTTACAGCTCACCCCACCCATGGCAGTGGCCTTGGGAATCATCCCACTTTGATGTCTGCCGACTCAGGGTCAAGCCTTGGCCCTTCTGCCTTGCTAGAGAAGTCTCTTCTCCCTTCCCAACCTGCAAAGCGGCACCGAGTCTAACACCTGCCTCCCCCCTTCGGGGCTGCTGCGGGTGTCCAGAAGAGACTATAAATATAGGGTCCTGTGTTAAAAATGTCCCTTAGGGGCCCATACCCTCCTCTCTCCCCAACTCCCCCACTCCAAGTGGGAGGCAAGAAGAGTAAGTTTACAAAGAAACACCCTCTGTCTCTCACCACCCCCAACTCTCCCATGAGGTAAGCAGCGTTCCTTTCATGAAAAGGACAGTTCACTGGCCTGTGGCCACACATCTGTGCCACGCCTGGATGTAAACTAGGGTCTGTCTGACTCCAGGACCGAAGGTACTTGGAGGCACAAAACAAAAGCCTGAGAGGAAGCTGCTTGCCTAAGGTAGGCAGGAAGTAACAGTCAAGTTTCTAAGACCTGGCTTCCGGCTCCTCCTTGGAGTCCATCTTCCAGGGATGCTCAGGCCTGACCCCCACATGTCCCTGTGGAGTGCCTCCCTGACCCCACCCCAAGCTGACAGAGCTTGGCAGATCCCCCTGTGCCTTTGCATCCCCAAAATGTCTTGCATAGGAGGCCAGCAAAGCCTCTTGGAGGAGGGAGGAAGTGCCATCCTCTTGGTCTTTCTAGATGGCCCTGGCCTTTAAATGGCTGCTCACTCCTCTGGAAAGCCCTTTCCAGTCACTGCTGCATTTAAATAAATACATACCCAGCTGAGTAGGGCTGATGTTGCTCCTTTCACTTTATGATAAGGGAACCGAGAGGGGCCACACCGTTGGATGGAGGTCACCCCAAAGAAATGCTGAGCTGAAATAGAACCCACGTTCCCTGGCGCTCTGGAGGGAACAGGATGGCAGAGCACAGGAGAAGCCTCTGAACTCCAGGCCTTCAGAGGGTATCACCCGCCGTGTACCGTTTCCCCTCTCAGAACCTCGGCTTCCTCATCTACAGAGTGAGAGTGAGGGGACTGGGCCTGGCACCCCCGGGCCCCCCCTTTCACTCATTTCGCAGGCTGGGAAGCAGCAAGAGAACCAGCTCCACCATTCCTCCTCCGTGGCAGCTTAAGTCCCAGAGAGAAATGGAGTCTTGAACCCAGGCCAGGAGGGGTCTCCGGGTGCTCCGTGCCAGGAGTCTCGGGAAGGTACCAAACGAACTTAGATCTTCAATGTCAGACCTTCAGAGAGCCGGGCAAGAGAAACATGGGACCTGGACAAAGCAGTGCTGGGGAGGATGGAGCCCTGCACTGTGCCACTAACTAGCTGTGTGGCCTTGACCCCTAACTCTGTGCACCTCAGTCTCCCCTCTGTTGGATGAGGTCAACTTTCAGGCTCTCCAGCTCTCAGAGTGTGCAAAACAGCTTTGCAGCATTCTTTCCCTTGGAGGCACAGGCAGGAAAATATGTTTTTCAACAAGTTAGGCAAACTGTTGCACACAGATTAGATACTGTAGAGAAGGAGCTCTGACTAAGGAAAAAGCCACCAAAGAGGTGCTGGCCATCCTGAGGGCTCAGGCCAGCCTGGGCCAGGAGAGACCCCAGATAAAAGGTCCCTGCCCTGTAGGTGTCTCAGCGGGGACGGGGCGCCCCGCAGGAGTGATGGTAGTAAGAGTCCAGTCCTGTGCCCAGAAAAGGCAAGACTTCTATGGTTCCCTCTGGTTAGGACATTCTAGAACGCAGCATTTCCTCTCCTGAGGCTCCCCCACCTGTCACGCAGTGTTGACTCCTCCTGGTCTCCCCTTCCACAGGAGGGGGACTCACAAGCCACCTCCCTGGGGATATCTAGCAGAGGAGACGCCCTCCCAGCCTTGGGAGGTGGGAGCAGGTCAGGTTGGGGCATATCCTGGATTAGAACACTGGTTTGAAACAAGACTCAAGGTTCAGATCCTGGCTTCCACTACTTAACTAAGCAAGCAACTTGCTGTCCTGGCGTCTCAGCCCTCCCCCCACACCCCGAAAATAGGGGTATTGAGCTTTGTTGGATGGGATAATGCAGTGCCAAGTGTCTGGCCTGAAATGGCAACTGTTGTTACCGCTCTGCAGACAGGCTGCAGCTGCTTGGAAAGGTTATCCAACAGCCTGCCTTTGCAAACACCACTCAGGGCACCCCAGGGGAGCGGCCGGGGAAGAGCACTGTTGGTGTCTGTAAGGGTTTCTGGGGGACTGAAGAGGCCTGAAGAAGCTGGGTTTGTCCATGGGAGGCTTCCAGACAGCAATGCAAATGTTGGTTTCTGGCATATCATCCTCTGGTATACCCGAGAGAGTGCAGGGGAGCTGGTGCCTGGGAGTGGGCATGGGTGGACATGTCACCCATCACTTCTGCTGCTACTCCACACAGGCACGAGGTCACTTGCTTGCACGTGGCTATAGGGACACATTCTAGGATCTCACACAACAGAGCTAGGAACCCTTTTAGGTTTGGCTCTACTCTCATTTTATAGATGGGAAGCCTGAGGCCAACGTGGGGGACAGGGGGCAAAATCTGGAGAGGGTTCCAGTCATCCTCCCTATCTTTCCATCGAGCAAAACTCCCCGGGGACCACCCAGTATTGGGACACCTACCTACTGCATCCGGCTCCGGCTCAGTGCCCAGGTACCGCCCTGGGGACCGTGCATCCACCAGCTGGAACCTCTTAGACTTGAGGTTATCCAGCACCTGCTCATAGGTCTTGAGCAGGGAGCGGTCCAATGTGGCCTTGAAGATGGCTGGCTCTGGGCGTGAGGGCTCGGACGTCACGGGGTGGCCCTCCTTCAGCCAGTTCCGGAAGCCTCCGTTGAGCACGGACACCGTGCGGTGGCCAAACACACGGAACATCCACCAGACCCGCGGGGCATAGAAGCTGCCCAGGCTGTCCCCGTCATACACCACCACGTGCGTGTCGTTGCTGATGCCCAGGCGGCCCACGTAGTCGGCGAAGGCCGCCTCGCCGGGCAGCATCATCTCGTAGGGCGACGCTGTGTCCCGGCACTCCTCGATGTCGAAGAAGGAGGCGCCGGGCACGTGGCGCTCCAGGTACTCCTTGCGGGCCTCGCGGGTGCCCGGGGAGTACCAGGAGGCGTCCAGCACCCGCAGGCCAGGCCCCAGCTGGCCAGTCCGCACGGACTCCGCCAGCCACTTGGTGGAGACCAGCGCCCGGTAGAGCACCTGATGAACCATGGCTTCCGCGCTGCGAGTCACCTGGCGCGGGCGGGAACCGGGAAAGAGACAGGCGTGAGGAGGACGGCGCGTGCCGCGGGGCGGCGGGAGGAGCCTGTGCCCACCGCAGTCCCCCCGGAGCGTGCAGCCTGCGGGAACCCAGCGGGCCTGAGGCGTGCGGCGGAGAGGGCGGCAGATTCGCCAAGGAAAGCGGGCCCCAGCCCCAGCGCAGAGGGGGGCGGGGCGAGTGTCTACGGGCTCCAGGTGGGGGCGCTGGCTGGGGGGGGCGGGGTCTGGCCCCTAGAAGCTCAGTATCTGATCCTGCCAGAAAAAAAAAGCAGTGAAAAACACGCCCAGGATGGGGGCAGACGGCATCGTGGGCTGAGAAGCCCCCTTCGTGGGAGGGCAGAGGGTGGGCGCAGTCGGAAGCCCCGCCGGAGCCCCGCGCACGCCCCCGCCCGCGGCCTTCTCGCCACCCCCGGATCGCCCGCCTTCGGAATGCCCAGCCCCCGGCTCGGCGCCCTCTGCCCGGTCGGGTCAGGGGCACCCGGGGCACCCCGCCCCGCTCTCGCTACGGGGATCCGTCCCTGGGCGGCAGGTGCCTGGCCGCCGACGCCGCCCCGCCGCACTCACTCGCCCTGGCCGCCGCGTCGGCTCTCGCCCGGCCCGCCGGAGAACTTGGCCGGTTCAAACCCGGAGCCCGCAGCTCCCCGGGCGGCGCGCACCATCGCGCCGCCTCCCGCGGGGGGACCCCGCGCCGCCCGTCGCGACTCTGCGTCGCCCCCTCGCCGCCCCCGCTCCGGACCCTCGCCGCCCCCCGGCGCGCGGCCGCTCCGGGACCCGCGGGGCGCCACGAGGCGCGCGGGGCGGCGCGGGGGCGGCGCGGGGCCGGGCGGGCGGCGCAGGGTCCCCCCACGGCGCGGCCAGTGGAAGGCGCGGGCGGCGGCGGCTCCGAGTGGCCGCGGCGGTGGGCTGTGCCGGCGTCTCCTCCCTTTGGCCGGCCGCAGGTTGGTGGCAGGAGGAGGGCACGGCAGCGGGCGCGGGGAGGGGGCGCTGCGCCGCGGGGGCCATGGCGGAGCCTGGAAGCCGGGACCCCGAGACCCGGGTAACTGCCGCGGCGTCGCGCTTGCCTTCCCGTAGGAGGGGAGTTGCCCTTGGGGGTGGGCGGCGCGGGGCTCCCCCGCGGGGCCTGAACAGAGGAAGGCGTAGACTGGGAGGGAAAGCGCCCCCCTCGGTTTGCCCTCAAGAGTACGGTCCGCGGCTGCTGGGCGGCCTGCAGGGTGGGGTCGTGGTGATTGGCGGGTGGGGAGTGCGTGGGGCCGGGGTGATCTGGTGCCCCCGGAGAGGGTAGGAGGTAGGAAAGGAGGACTCAAAGTTCAGAGAGGCCGGGGAGACGAGACCCCACTGGCCCAGAGGCTCTAGGAAGAGAAACTGGCCAAGAACGTGCTGGAGCAAAAGGAAACTAACATTGTCTAGGCCTGCTTGGTGTGGCATTTGGCTGAGAGTTACTCAGCTCCCCCAGTGACCCTGCGGGGTAGATCAGAAACTTATTTAAAGACAGAAGGGAGCGGCAGAGCGAATGGAGTTGTAGGGGACACACTTGGAGTTGAGGCTGGGCCTGATCCCGGATCTGAGGCCCATGTGGGACCAGCTGCCTTTGTTTACCAGGCTCATCCCTAAAGTCTCATGCTTTCTAAACAAAATTGCCTCTTTTTAATTGAACCCATTTAGTCATCAACTTATATCATCTAATTTCAAACAACGGCTGTGTTTAGCAACCAGTTGGCAAAACTGAAACTCTTAACCATTGGCAACCAACTGGCAGGCCGCCGCTGCTCCTGCCCAACTTTTGCACAGGCTAGCCTGGAATGCCTTCCTCATGCCCCTGTTTTAAAAATTGGTTTTCTGAAATGCTCACCACAGTCCTCTAAGCCTGGTGCTTGGTGGGGGGAAGGAGGGGCTTTGCTGGGGGAGTTCCCTGAGGCAGGCCGAGCTCTACTGGGAGCTCCACTGGGAGCTCCACGTTGGATCCAGCCTGGGGCTCACAGTACCTTAGTGTAGCTGTGGACATCCCTGACTTGGGCCTGGGGCTGTTATGTCCTGGGATTCCTTACTCCCAAAGCACTCCCACCTACGCACATGCACAGGCACCCGGTCTTTATTCCTGGGCTGGGCCCTGACACCCACAGCCTGCCCTCTCAGACCCTCCTCATCTGCCCACAGTCTTTTATGAGACCTGCCAATCAAGCAGGAGGGTAGGGCAGAGTGACCTCAGATCTCTGCAGTCCCATCCACTCTGAAATTCTAAGATCACAGATTTGCCACTGTGAGTTGGAGGGCCACTTGTGAGAGTAGAGGAAAAAGTCATGTGATTTTATTAAGCTGTTTTTATGATTTGTAAGCCCAGCCATATGTAATGCACTATGGTGGCCTCTCTACAGTCATTGTTTGATCTTTTCTACAAGAGGTTGGGGCTGGAAGCTCCATTTTAAGGAACTGAAGCTGCCAAGGAATCCTTCAAGCCATTATCACACAGCCAATTAAGCAGTGGAGTGAGATTTGCATTGACTTTGGGAGACCTCTGTCAAACCAGGGTTCTTTCCATTCTAAGTGGATCTTTGGGGGGGCACGGATCCTCAAGAGTGGGGTGGAGGCAGAGGCCACTGTGGTTCCCAAAATGGGTTCCCTGAGAAGAAACCTGCGGCATTCGCCCCCATTACCTAGCTGTGGTGTGACGCAGACACTGGGATTGCCCCTAGCCACACTCACCTTGGTAGCCTCCTTATCCTGAAGATCAAGCTAAGGTTTCCTGGGCCCCTAAAAATATCAGGTTAGTTTGGAGTTTGCCTCCTCTGGGAAGCCCTCCCACTCCTTCTGTTCCCACCCCAGGCTTAGGTAGGGGCCCCTCTGTGCTCACATTCAACTCCAGACTGTCCTCAATTTCACTGTCTCGTGAGCGGCCTAGACAGGCCTAGGGCTGTTTTTATCCCCAGGGCATGGCAAAGTCAAGTGTTCTCCAGTGTCCAGCACAGGGCCTGAGCAGATGGGCAACAGGATTCCTAAAAGTCAGCTGTGACAAGACTGTGGGGGTGGGGTTGAGCATGGTGTCACACCGTGGACTCATTAGGCTATCCTGGTGCCCAGGGCTGTGGAAGTCCAGCCTCAGGAGTTGAATTCTGGCTGCCAGTCCTGAGGCTGCCCGGACCAGCTCTGTGACCAAGAGCAAGGCACTTATTCCTCTCACTGTCAGTTGCCCCATTCATGAAGCAGGCATCCCAATGCCCACCCACAGCCACGGTGCTCAACAGGCTGCCTGGCCCACTGGGGTGCTCCGCTGATGTTCTCAACCTAATCCTCCATCTCGCTCACAGGACTGGCTGCCATGGGTGTGAGGGTTGTGCCCTGCACGGGGGTACGTGCAGGCTCCCCTGCAGCCCGCACGCCCAGCCATGTGCCTCAGTGGGGGCTCTCCTCTGCCTGGAAGAAGGAACCCTTTTCCTTCATCTGCACAAAAGCATCTTAAGGACTACCCAGCACAAAGGACTTAAAGCATCTGGAGAGCCTGGAAGGCTATGGGCTGGTCCACTCTCAGCCTCTGACATGCAGAGGAAGGAGAGGGAAGGAGGAGGGAGGTGTCAGATCACCGTTGCTGCTGCTAGAAAAAGGGCCAGAGAGAGGACTTGGGCTGGAGGGGCAGAACCTGGCTTGCTGGACTTCCAGAGCCGGCACAGCGCATGCTGCTGAGAAGTCTGGGTTCTGGTGCCTGGTGTGACGCCTGGTGCCACCAGGCCAATTAGTGCACTACTGTGAGCTTCAGCACTCCCCTCCTTGAAATGGTGACAATACCAAACTTCTTAAGGCTACTCATTCAGCAAATAATTGAGAGTCTACTGTGTGAGACACTGTTCTAAGGTATTGTGAGGATTAAGTGGTAGCCACCAAGACTCCATCCCATAAATCCCAGCTGCTGTTCCTATTAGGCGGCTTAATATAATTGCCTGGTGGATGCCTGGGACCTTGCTGGTTGCAAATGACGCTGAGCTGCGTCTTAGGGAGGGGCTGAGACTTTGCCCTGCTCACCTTAAAGCACCAGCAGGGCCTTCCCCTGCGGGACACCTCTACCCATCTTCTGGTCCAGCAGGTGGAGGTAAGGGGCCACCGGGCTCTCGCCAAGGGGTCATGGTCATTCGGTCACTCGCCGCTGTGCATTTACCCAAGGTCTGGCATGGGGAGGCTCCCAGCGCCCCACGTCTGTGCCCGGGTTCACCACGGTTGGTCTGTGCATTCCCTGGACTCTGCCCTGCCGGGGCCCCACCTCCCCGCCGCCCTCGCCCCCGCTCCAGTCCCAGGGCGCGGGCGTTCTCCACCCCAGGGCCGGCCTCTCCCTGCTGCTCTCCTGACACCCTCCCTGTCGCGCAGGCCTGCAGCCCGAGCGTCGCCGCAGCCATGACCCCGCCACAGCTCTTCCGCGCACTCGTGTCGGCGCAGTGGGTGGCCGAGGCGCTGCGGGCCCCGCGCGCGGGGCAGCCCCTGCAGCTGCTGGACGCCTCCTGGTACCTGCCCAAGCTGGGCCGCGACGCGCGCCGCGAGTTTGAGGAGCGCCACATCCCGGGCGCCGCCTTCTTCGACATCGACCAGTGCAGCGACCGCACGTCGCCCTACGACCACATGCTGCCCGGCGCCGCGCACTTCGCCGAGTACGCGGGCCGCCTGGGCGTGGGCGCGGCCACGCACGTGGTGGTCTACGACGCCAGCGACCAGGGCCTCTACGCCGCGCCGCGCGTCTGGTGGATGTTCCGCGCCTTCGGCCACCGCGCCGTGTCGCTGCTGGACGGCGGCCTCCGCCACTGGCTGCGCCAGGGCCTCCCGCTCAGCTCGGGCAAGAGCCACCCGGCTCCCGCCGAGTTCCGCGCCAAGCTAGACCCCGCCTTCATCAAGACGTACGAGGACGTCAAGGAGAACGTGGAGGCCCGGCGCTTCCAGGTGGTGGACGCCCGCGCCGCCGGCCGCTTCCGCGGCACCGAGCCGGAGCCCCGAGACGGTAAGGGCGCCCTGCCCCAGTCTCGCCCCCTGCCGGAAAAGGACCCATGGGGGGGGGGTGTGGTTTAAGGCGCCTCCTCCAGGCCGCAAGCGCTTTCCTCCTAAAGGGAGCGATGACACTGGCCCGACCTGTCCTCTCCCGGGCCTAGGCACTGCCGCTCCTAGCGCGTTGGGAGCCCAGGGTGCCCCGTGTGGGTGTGAGATTCCTCCCAGCTCTCACCCCAGCACCATGGGTGTGGGGTCACCGCGGAATGGTGGGGCAGGCCCAATGTGGGAGACATCCCCGGGAATGGTCCTGATCAGGCTGCCCCCGGCTGCAGAGGAAAGGGAAGGCTGCTTTCCCAGAGCGAAGGCATGGAGAGCAAGGATGAAGGGGGCGGTAAATCCAGCGGTCACTGCCCGGGGTTGGGGCAGAGCCTCCTGCCTGTGGGCTGATGTTCCCAGACAAGAAGCTGGTAGGAAAGCTCTGTATGATATGGGAGGGCTCCCCGCAAAGCAGACTTGTCAGTGGCCATTTTGGTGTGAGCTTTCCAAAAATCCTGTGAAGGCCAGCCCAGTGGCTCATGCCTATAATCCCAGCACTTTGGAAGGCCAAGGTGGGAGGATCACTTGACCCCAAAGTCTGAGACCAGCCTAGGCAACATAGTCAGATCTTGTCTTTACAAAAACAATTTTAAAATTAGCTGGATTTGGTGGTGCACGTTTGTAGTCCCAACTACTTGGGAGGCTGAGGTGGGAGGATTGCCTGAGCCCTGGAAGTCAAGGCTATGGTGAGCTGTGATTGTGCCACTGCACTCCAGCCTGGGCGACAGAGTAAGACCTCAATTCAAAACCAAACCAAACCCTGTGAGGCAGGTACTGTCATATACAGAAGGGATGGATCCTTGCCCAAGCTCTCAGGAAGTAGCCCCGTAGCGATTCAAACTCTGGAGGCTGTACTTAACCACAGAGAACAGCCGGCTTCTCCCCAGTTCTGTCTGTGTTCAGGGGTGCAAGGAACAGGCCACTTTCCCAGGGACGTGCTCTGCAAGTGGTATTCCCATGCCCCTGGATCAAAGTTGGACTGGGGCTCAGCCTGGCCCAACAATTGTTGTGGACGGCCTGGGGGCGAGGACTCCAGGGCATCTTAAGGACTAGCCCAGGACCTGGCCCAGAGTCTATGTCCTAGAGAGGCCTGGTGGATTTAGAAGTCCACTGCCTCACAAAATCCAGCACAGCAATGTGGATGTTGTTTGACCCACAGGAAATGGCTGATACCTAGCCATTCTGGAACCTACACAGGTGGCAATTTCATATGGTTCAGCCTAGAAAGGGCATCGCCTTGATCCCATGGGTCCCAGGGAGCGGAGCAACATAGCGCAGCTGGCTGGTGCCAGACCTGTGTGCAGAGCCCTGCCCCACTGCACGGGCCGTATGACACTAGGCAGGTTAACCTGTCTTAACTGCAGCTTCTGCCTGTGGAGAATGGGAGCGGGAACATGGAGCTTGAACGATACAGAGAGGGTCGGGTGGGGGCAGGTGTGTAAGCTCTCGGCTCCGGGTCTGCACACACAGGTGTGTTGCACTCAGGAAAGGGAAGGTGTTAACACTTACCCCGTTGCACTCTCTCATCCATAAAATGGGAGATGATGACACCGTCCTTGCAGGCTTGTGATCAGGATGGACATGATCAGTGCTGCTTGATCAGTGGTGAATATCCCTCTATCACCATCACGCCTGCTCCACAGCCTGAGGTCAGGTGCACCTGTCAGCTGCCATGTCTGTCCAGCAGGCAGGGGAGCATGCTTTGCTTGGTGGGGTTCAAGGTGTAGGGACAACACTGCCGTGACAGTCACTGCCCTGGGTTGAAAGCATGCGCATCCTTGATCTGGGCTGGTCTCTGTGTGATGCCTGACTGAGCCTGGTTTCTGCAGCTGTCAGGTGGGGATGCACGACCCATTTTGTCCTTTCCATGGACTCGGGAGTGGTGTCTATACACCAGGCTCTGAGACAGGTACCAACGTGGGTCTGGCACCTCCCTGGAGGGTTGTGGTCCCACTGTGGAGGGAAACTGAGGCGCGAGTTGCCCTAGAGTCCACCCCTAAGGTCCAGTGTCCCAGATTTGAATCATTAGCTGTGAGAGTTTATTTTGTGTCAAATCTTAGTCCTCACATGAAAATGGGACTATTAGTAACACATGCCTAATACAGGTGATGAAAGCAAAATGTATCAGAGCCCTGGGGTTTGTAGAGTTGTGGGTGAGGTGATGATCCTCTTTTTTTGAGTTGGGGGTCACACTCTGTTGCCCAAGCTGGAGCTGCGGCCTCCACCTTCTGGGCTCAGGCGATCCTTCTGCCTCAGCCTCCCAAGGTGCTGGGACTTGTAGGCACATACCACCATGCCCAGCTACTTGTTTTTATTTTTGTAGAGGCGCGGTCTCACTATGTTGCCTAGTCTGGTCTCGAACTCCTGGCCTCAAGCAATCCTCCCGCCTCAGCCTCCCTAAAAGTGCTGGGATTACAGGTGTAAACCACCACACCCAGCCAGGTCCTCTTAATAGTTCTCTTGCCTTGACCTGTCTTCTCCTTGTGGTCAGAGCCCTCAAATCTTGCTCCAGGCCAACGGAGGCATTCCCACCCCCTCAGCTTCCCCTGGGGCCTATCTTCCCACTGTCTATGCTTTGTCCACAATGACCTTTAACCTCTCTAGGCAGCAGGCTATTCCCTGTCCCTCGGATTCTCTTGAATTCCCTCTGCCTGGGACACTCTAGTTCCCCTCGCCCAGACCCAGCCCACTTACCTGGCTGAATCCTACTCACCCTTCCATGCTTTCTCAGAGACGCTCCTTTCACCCCTCCCCCTCCGACCCTGTGGCGACAAGGTTGTGCCTCACCTGGGTTTAAACTCTCTCTGCCCTTACTAGCTTGGCAGGCTAGTCTTCGTGCCTCCTTCTCCACATCTGAACAAAAGAGAGGAAAACCCTTTATTCCCATTGAGTTTGAGGGAGGATTAAAGAAGAAAATACAGCTGCAGGTCTCCAGGTGGGACCCGGCACAGAGTGAGCATTCTATAATTCCTCAGTTGTTACTCTTCCAGGTGTGATTCTGCATGATATGCCCCATGCCACCCAGCAGGGTCTTTTTATAGCACCCATTATACCTGTAATTATTCAGTATGCCTGTCTGCCCTGCCAGATCAAAACCCCCTGCCTGCAAGTGCTGTAGTGCTAGCGAGGCAGGGGTCCTGCTTATTGCCTTGTCGACTCCAGGGAGCATAGTCAGGAAACCTTGGGGGCCGAGTGGGGTTTGGGGGAGTCTGGTTCTTCGGTCCCAACTTCAGCCCTCACCTTGCTAGATACACTGGCCTTGGGTGATACTTAAACTCAGCATCACTGCCTGTAAAACAGAAACGCCTCTAAATAATGCTGGGTTTCATGGTTGTGAGACTTGAATGAGATGGTATGTATGGAGAATTTAGCACCATCTTGCATGGGGGGGCCGGTCTCAATGCCTCAGGCACCACAAACACAGGGTGCTATTCATACTGTCTTTCTGTTCGTTCCCTCCTTCCTGCTCCCCTGCTGCAGGCATTGAACCCGGCCACATCCCTGGCTCAGTGAACATCCCCTTCACAGACTTCCTAACCGCGGAGGGCCTGGAGAAGAGCCCTGAGGAGATTCGCCACCTGTTCCAGGAGAAGAAGGTGGACCTGTCCCAGCCACTGGTGGCCACGTGTGGCTCTGGTGTCACAGCCTGCCACGTGGTGCTGGGTGCCTACCTCTGCGGCAAGCCTGATGTGCCTATCTATGACGGCTCCTGGGTGGAGTGGTACATGCGTGCCCAGCCCGAGGATGTCATCTCTGAGGGCCGAGGGAAGACCCACTGAGGCTGGGCAGGACACAGGCGAGCTCGGGCAATGCCCGACCACCTGCAGTGCCGGGCCTGGTTGTTCAGACTCTGCTTTAACCAAGAGAGTGTTTCTTCATTCTACCAAGCGGCTTTTGAGGTGACACCCCAGAGGCCAGGAATCCTGTTGACTTGCGGGCTGCCAGTGGAGGCAAGAGAAGGTGACAGATGGGCTCTGGGAGAGGAAGCCAGAACTCCGAGCTGCCCCATGTGGTGCTAAGCCGGTGCCCCGCCTCCCTTCTGTTTTACTCCTGGGAAATAAAATAGCCAAGTGCTTAATCCTTGTAGCTGTGGGGCTGCCTCAGTTTCCCTAAGGAGCCAGGGGTTCTGGCATGCCAGCAAAGTCACTCCCTGGAGAGCCTGAGAGTCTCAGGGATCCTGCCTCTGCCTTCTTAGTAGTGCTGGTTCCCCAGAGCTCTCCCTTCCTGTGACCACAATGCCCCCAGCAAACCTGCCCTCTAACCCATAATCCTGGGGATCTCTCTTGTGGCTTCTGGGCTATTTAAGGTGAATTTTGCTGTGACGTGTCCGGGGTCCCACCCACAGGTACAAAGCGGATCTCATTTCAAAGAAAGAGATGGTCGAAAGCTTAACAGAAGGCTGTACCACGATGAGGAGGCCTGCCCAGCCCTGCCTCAATGTCCCTGGGAAGAGCTGAGTTTAGCTCACCTGGAGGAGAATGGCACCAAGCTGTGGACACTCACACCTGGAGACTGTTCCTTGAAACTCCCAGCAGTGGGTGGACCCAGGAAGTTTGAACCATTTCTGCTCAAGGAGAACGTCTTCCCCCACTTCCCGAGTGTAGGGGCTCCATCCGTATTTATCTTTGGGTTTTTTTTGGGGGGGGCGGGAGGTTGGTCAGAGTTTCACTATGTCATTCAGGCTGGAGTGCAGCAGCACAATCATGGTCACTGCAGCCTTGACCTGCTGAGCTCAGGCTGTCCTTCCACCTCAGCCTTCCAAGTAGCTGGAACTACAGGCACGTACAACCACACCCAACTAACTTAAATTCTATTGTAGAGGTGAGGTCTCACCAAGTTGCCCAGGCTGATCTTGAACCCCTTCGCCTCCCAAAGTGCTGGAATTACAGGCATGAGCCACCACACCCTACCTGTATTTATCTTCTGTACAGAGGTGGACATAGGGTCAGGGAAGGCTCCAAATGTACCCTCGTCCTCAGGGTCTGGTCGCCCCTCCCCCTCTCTATACTGTCTCAGCAGCCAAGAGGCAGTGTCCTGTCTACCCGTACCTGGAGAGAACTCTAGAAGTTACCTCGTCAGCCCCTCCTTGGGAAACAAAACCAGAGGGGCAGTGACTTACCAAGTTCCCGCTGCATGTTTATGGCAGAGCCAGGATCAGATTCAGGTTCCCTGACTTTGAGTTTCCTCTTCTTCTCACCTGACTGTATCCCCATCGACTTCCTTCTGATGCAGAGTCCCTTCCCAAGTCCACAGGGATGAGGACCAGCAGCGTGGAATCTTGGTTTGACAAGGAAGAGCTCTGAAGTAAGTCCCAGCCTCTCTCAGCCTCCGTTTCCTCATCTATACAATGAGGATAATGTGTATTTCAGAAGAAGGAACTTCAGAGAGCCCTCCAAGAGCTCTCCGCAGCGTCCCATTGTTCTGGACTCGGGTTACTCAGCTTTGTTGTGGGGGCTGTCCTATGTTTGCAGGATGCTTAGCAGCATTTCTGGCCTCTGCCCACTAGAGGCCGGTAGCACTGCTCAATTTTGACAACCATAATGTCTCAAACACAGCCAGATGGCCCCTGGAGGGCAAGAATCGCCCCCAGTTGACAACCGCTGCTCCAGGGGCAAGTCACACAGTTGCAGCAGTCAGGAAGAGTATGGACACCCCAATACGGAGGGGGCTCTCTCCCCGTCATGAGCCGCTTCCCCTGGAAACTAAATGTAGTGGTTTAGACCCTTCCTTTTGAGCTGACCTCAGACAAGCCTCGTTTTCTTTCCCTGAATGTCTTTGCCTCTTTGAGCAGGTGGGTTTGTCTGCAAACACATGAGGTTCTGATCTGGCTTCCTGCTCCACCCATAGCTGCCTGACCTTGGACATGCTGAGCTTTCTAGGCTTCAGTTTCTTCATCCTTAAAATGGGCATAATAGGACCTTCCTAAGCTATATTAGGATTAAATGAGATAATCCATAGAAACAGTTTGATTTGGTGCCAGGCACAGGAACCATCTAGTATCGCGGTTATTCTTAAGGAGTTTTACTTACTCAGCTGTTAAGTGCCTCTCATATTACTGGGTGGGGGGAAAAAGGATGACATTTACAAGAACTTTGTATCCTGTAACACAAAGACACAAAGCTTCCAAACCAGGGAGGAGAAACAGGTCTCCCCCCCGCCCGAGTCAGAAACCCAGGCTGGAGTGCAGTTGCAACCTCATGGCTCACCACAGCCTCAACCTTCTGGGCTTAGGTGTTCTTTCCACCTCAGCCTCTGGAGTACCACAGGCATGCACCACCACACCTGCTAATTTTTTTATTTTTATGTTTTGTAGAGATGAGTTTGTGTGGCCTAGGCTGGTCTTGAACTCCTTGGCTCAAGCAGTCCTCCCGCCTTGGCCTCCCAAAGTGCTGGGATTACAGGTGTGAGCCACTGTGCCCTGCAAACCGGTCCTTTGTATCACATTTCTGGCATGAAGGAAGAGGACTGTAAATGATCTGTTTTACAACAGACTCATCTTACAGGTGAGAAGACAAACTCAGAAAGGTTGAGTGATTGTCTTTAGGACACACAGCTAGCTTGAGAGAGGAGCCTAACAGGAGTGAGAATTCTCAGGGTAGCGGCTTCTCCAGTGGATCTCACTGCCTTTGGTTTTCCAGATCTCAGGGTTAAGGTGAGAATAGAAATGCATAGGACAAGCTCATGGAAGGTGGCCAAGTGTCTCCTAGCTCCTTGAATGATGGGATTTAAATTTAGGGTTTTTAGTTAGGATCCCCTCCCCTACCCCAAGCCAACCCCCAGCAAGGAAACTGAGGCTGATCCAAGCTGGGACTTTGTTCTCCTGATCAGGTCCCCAGTGGGTCTGGACAGGTTCAGAGGTGACCTGCCCAGAGGTGGGAGAAAGGGGATCCAGCTGTGCCTTTCTAGAATTCACAGGGCTTCAGTTGAACTTTGCCAGAGTTTGCTAGTGATGCCTCAGACCCACCCTGCTGTCTGCCCCCCAGCTCTGTCCTACCGCTGGCAAGCCTGAACTCTCAGAATAATTAACCACTCTGCAGGAACCCAGCCTCGGCCGGTGCCCGCCCCACCCACCCCATGTGTTCCAGGCAGGAACTTGCAACACTGGCAACAACAATGATGAAATTTTTGTCCACTTGGCAAATATTTGCTAAGCACCCCTCCGTGTCAGGGACAGCTGGAAGCGCAGTTCCCAGTCTTGCCTAACCAGCTGGAATGGTCTTCTCCCTGGATCAAGGTAATGCATCAATGTGATGACTTGGTCCTGGTGCTGTGCCAGCTCTGCACCAGGCCCCAGAGAGTCTGTCTTCTAGAGTCTTCCTGGCAGGGCCTCAGTCTTCTCATCCGAAAAAAGGAAGCAAACTCAGTCCTGCCACACACAGGGTGGGTGTGATGTCAGGTAAGGTAAGGCTTAAAACGGAGGATAGTGTCACGCCTACTCGAATAACCTCAGATATATAAGCATTTTATTATCAGAGTTTTTTTATCCTAAAGTCACAGAGAATGTGTCACTTGGGGAGATGAAATGTTCAGGTTAACTGGAAGCATTATAATATTAAGCACCTACATTTTAGGGTGTTAACCTGTCGGGTTGGAACGTGGTGTATACTGAGCTCACCGCGACTCCCAGTGGCTTTGTTTTATTGCTTTATTGCATAGTGACACCTTCAAGGGCTGCCCCTAAACTAAATGGCCCCAACTCTTATGACTTCTCTGTGCTCAGGGCTTCGATACTCTGAACTGTCCTAGCTGACTGCTCTGCCGGTTGACTGACTGTGTCCTCCCAAGTCCTTTCAGTCTGCTTCGAGGTGGGCCGCTCTCTCTGGATAATACCATCCAGTCCCATGGCTGAAACCACCATGCCAAGCACCTCCTCTCTCCTAAACTCAGATCCTCAAGTCACTGCCTGCTGGGCCCCAGCCCTGCTCCTCCACCTGTGCCCCTGTCCCACCCATGGGTCACCTGTGCCCAGACATGGCAGCCAGTAACCTGAGGCTCTACCCTCTTACCCACAGCCAATCAACCTGTGAACTTCCACCTCTGTTCCCGCTGCCTTGGTCCAGGGCCCCTTACCAACTCCACACCCAAGTCACATGGCACACAGCCTGTCTCATCTGTTAATTCTAGCAGGCCCTGTACTAGGGATATGGGGTTCCAGAGGATGAAGACAGGCCCTGAAAGGGGGCACTGGCCTGTTGAGGGGGCAGCAGACACAGACAGACCCTGGCAGCAGTGTGGTGAGAGGTATCTGAGAGGTGGAAACACAGAAGTGGTGAGGGTGGAGGGACTGGTTCTGGGTCTGAGTGACTACTCCTGGGGCTGACTGTCCCTTTGATGAATCCCGTGGACTGTGCCCCTTTGCTCCAGGCAGAGCTGCCTCATGTGACGGGTTCAAAGTGTAGCCTCTGAGCACCCCGACCTTCTTACTCCCTGACTGAATGTAGGCAGAGCCTCAATGTCCCCATCTGTGACGTGAAAATAATCCCTTTTAGGGGGTTGCTGTGAGGATGAAACGATTGGATTCCTACAAAGCACAGAAGCAGAAGCTGCCACAGGAAGCACCAAATAGATATTTGTGTTGTTACCACTGCCGATGTTTTGTGCTGTGCCAGCCATGCTAGCCTCCGGTGGCTGGGCTTAAGCCCTTGAGGGGTCATAGAGCTTATTTGTGTTTCTCTTCCTGGCGTCAACACAGTGACACACATGGATGAGGGTGCTGGGACTCAGAAAACATCCCAAATGTGGCGCTTTGACATGAAGTACCCTCAAGTTCTGTCTGACCTCCCTGTCTCCTGTCTCTCAGTTCTCTGTCTCTCCCAAAGCAAAGGATGGCACTATTCTCTGAAGCTCCTTCATCTGCCTAGACATTGGACCTGCCAAAGGGGAACACAATTGCCTTGAAGTGTCATTAACCAGAGATCAAAACCCATATCCCTATCGTAATACCATATGAAAGGGATTGGCAGTAGTGGGAAACTGCCAGGAGAGGAGGAGGGCACACTTCCTCAACAAGGATACTTGCATAATGAACATTTGTATACCTAACCCTGAACTGTACCCCACATCTTTAAAATAAAAATTAAAAAAAGAGACCGAACATTGAACACCACACCTACAGCCCAGGCAAACTTCATCCCAAACCATTCCCTGCTCCCATCCCCTTCAATTTCCAAAGAGAATTATTTACAAGGAGGATCCCCCAAAATGGAATTGATGTATAAAAGATTGTGTATTTATTTTTACATGTTTAAACTTCAGTCACCTTCAAAGTACTCTCTGTTTGATGCAAGACACTTTTTCCACTGCTCAAAATGGTTTTTAAGCTCATCCATTTTGATGCCTTTTAGTGTTTCTGCCATTTTTTGTTTCACTTCTTTTTCAGGGAAATGTTTCCCTTTGAGGACTTTTTTCACTGAGGAAACAAAAAAAGTCACTTGAGGTGAGATCAGGCGAATAAGGAGGGTGAGGCACGGGGGTCACGCCTTTTGGGGTCAAAAACTGCTGAACACGCAGTGCGGTGTTTGCAGGTGTGATCATAAATCACCCATAATGAAATGGGCAAATGCATTGTTATGGCCGAGTAATGCTCGGCTGCTCCCCTTGATACCAATAAATCAAAGGCGCAAGGAACTGGTAGAAAGAAGTTTATTTTTGAGGTCGAATCCAGGGAGCAGAGCCAGACTCAAGGTCTTTCTAAAATGATTCTCACCCTCCAGGTTTTTACAGTTCACTTTTATAAGTCCAGAGTTGTTAGTACCTATACATTAGCCACGTGACCAGCAGAGCATTGTATAGAACTTGAGTTTCAGCCGCATTTATTGATAGTGACACTTTTCAGTCCCAACCTCCTGATGCCAGGTATCAGAGGACTCTCATAGCTTTTATCAGTGGACCCAGCAGAAGCGTTAATCAAGCTTGCTAAAGAGTAAAGGGAGTTTACAAGGTCTAAGACATCATGCGTTATGCAAAAGTTATACAAATCACAAAACTTAAGGTTACATCGATACAAAAGTTATACAAATCACAAGGCTTACAATGACATTGATACTATATTATTGAAACTTATAACTACTCAGAAAAAGGGACTAAATGGAGATTTGCATTTTCAGTTGATTAGGCCTAGACTACAGGGAAGTCAAGGATCCCCTGAAGCTACTTACAGGGAGTGCATGGGAGATAAGGGGAAGTGCACCTTTTATTAGCTCTCAGGAATATTGTTCAGGAATGTACAGGAGCGCTTGAGCCCTTGCCATGCCCTTCTCTAGGGACTGTGACACTATGGACAGACATTAGCGGGTCTCTGTATCATTTCCCCACTGTCAGTTGAAGCCATGATATCTATCATGGAAGTAGCTATGTCATGCTGCCTTAACATAAACATGCGTATGGTTCTTTCCCTCAGCTGGTTTTCATGCTTTATGGACTTTGTTATAAGTACAGGAATTCTAACAATGCCTTGGGTACAAAGTGCATTAGCTAAATATATTAACGCTGCCATTATAAACATAGTTAAGATGCCTGAAAGGAGGCCCTGTAATTCTGGTGGGAACCAAGAAAACATGTTGAAAAACCAGAGAGCTTTCAGGCACCTTCTTAGCATAAGCATCTGCATCGTCTATAGCATTCATAATTTCTTTTTTCTTTTTTTTTTTTTTTTTTGAGTTGGAGTCTCACTCTGTCACCCAGACTGGAGTGCAGTGGCACTCTCCCGGGCACTGCAGCCTTGACCTGCTGGGCTCAGGCAATCCTTCCACCTCAGTCTTCCAAGTAGCCGGAACTATAGGCGCACGCTACCATGCCTGGCTAATTTTTGATTTATTGTAGAGACAAGGTCTTGCCAAGTTGCCCGGGCGGGTCTTGAACCCACAGGCTCAGGCAATCCACTCGCCTCGCCCTCCCAAAGCGCAGGATTACAGGCTGAGCCACCAAGCCTGGCCTAATTTTTTATTTATTGTACAGACGAGGTCTCACCAAGTTGCCCGGGTGAGTCTCGAACCCGCAGACTCAGGCAATCCACTCGCCTCAGCCTCCCAAAGTGCTGGGATTGCAGGCTGAGCCACCGAGCCCGGCCAATGCTAATTTCATTTGGCTTAGCATTGCCATGATGTGCACCGATTCATTTGAGATGAATGTGCAACACTTGGTATGGCTAATGGCACATGTGCCTCCTTTGAGACACAGTAAGAATATCTAAAGCCATCTGGTTTTGTAGCACTGAACTTAGCTAAGGCTTCCATGTGGAAGGACACACTTTCTAGCCCTATATTGGGTGAAAAAGAAATTAAGGACATAATCATACCATTTAAAAACAGATCTAGTCCATTGAGTGTGCAGATAGGGCAGGTGGACTATGTTCGCTTTTTGCAGAGTGCTATGTTTGTGTCCTTGGGCCCATGGAAAGCCCAGAGTGCATCTACCGGTGGGGAAGCCAAGGCCATAAATCAGTACCGCAGATCCATCAAGTCCCACTGGGAGCTCACCAGTACACCCCTGTCCTCTGAGTCCATTCGGTGGCAAACAAATCCCTGTCCTTAAGAACAGTAAGTTTTTGGCATTGTTCTAAAGGGAGCCGGCCCATGTGTCGGGTTGTATTCAAAAGATGCTGACTTGAGTGGATCCCAGCACAAGGTGCTGGTTTGTTTAATCTGCCATATTCAGGTGTAAGCCATATTATCCGATCCATGGTTCGAGAATTGAGACTTGGGGCTCCAGGCTCATGCTGATTATGTTGGTTAAAAATTAGTATATTATCTCTTATGGTAGATTGGTGTGAAAAGGTGAAGTTGTGGCTTATCAATAGTTTCCTTAATGGGCCACTGCTATGAACTAATTCTTGTCAGGTCATCACTATTAGCTGTTCAACTTCCCATTCTGAACTCCTGAAGGTACAGACCCAACTGCTTCCAGGCAGTCCCCTGGAGGTGTGAGATGCACCAGGGAAGCCCAGAGGCTCCTGAGACTAGAAGTTGCCCACAAATCCAACAATTTGGATAACTGAATGTCCTAGCATAGGAATAGGCCCACTCTAAATACACATTTCCATCAGTAGTTATAACATAAGGTTAAGAATAGTAAGAATCATTTTGTTTGCTTAAATAGCAGCCTTAAGTTCTGTACCAGCTCTACTGTCCACTGAGGCTATTGCTGTGGTCTGAGAACAGAGTCTCTCTGTTCAGGCATACACTTTTTCCCTCAGGAATGGCGTATCCAAGGCTTCCTGTCCGCGGGCTTTTAATAATGAATGATGAGCAGGACGTCATAAGGTCCCCTCTTCCTTTCTTGCAGCTGTTAGTTGGGTCCTTCCTCTCCCCAATCTTTTAGCAGCACTTGCTCCCCTGAGAAGAAGGGATGACTGGGTTCTCCATGGTTCAGGAAGTTCCCAGGGGAAGCAAGCTTATGAACCATGATTAAAATTTGTCCTGGGTGGATGGCATATTTTCTTTTTTTTTTTTTGAATTGGAGTTTCACTCCATCACCCAGACTGGAGTGCAGTGGCCACTCCCGGCCACCGCAGCCTCGACCTGCTGGGCTCCGGCGATCCTTCCGCCTCAGCCTTCTGAGTAGCTGGAATTACAGGCATGCGCCACCACACCCGGCTGATTTTTTTGATTTATTGTAGAGATGAGGTCTCACCAAGTTGCCCAGGCGGGTCTCGAACCCGCAGGCTCAGGCAATCCACTCACCTCGGCCTCCCAAAGCGCGGAATTACAGGCTGAGCCACCGAGCCCGGCCCGGCATATTTTCTTATGAGCACCTCCTGTCCTATGTCTGTGTCCCCACTTCCTTCAGAGGTATAGGAAAAAGACCTACCACAAATTATTTCAAAGAGACTTAAATTAATCCCACTTTGAGGACTGAGTAATGCAATACCAAATACCTGTGTTCAGTTTACTAGTGTCTCCAAAAGATTTCTAGTGATTATCATGGTAAACCATGAATTGAATGGTTGAGCTGTCCTAGTCTTATATCTGATGGAGTTTTATTTGGATTTGCCGAGCAGGTAGGGTAGGCTGCCACTTGGCTTGCAGTAAAATGTAATTTTAAAAATGTCTGAATGCCTCCTAAAACCTACCTGTGGGAAACTTATCTGTCTAACCTGTGCTAGCAACCCTGCCTCAATTATTCCTCCCTTAGAGACTTTCGATCCCATAATCATATGGGGTGCTGAGGGATAAAGATCTGTTTTCTGTAGCTTCTTCAGAGCTGGCAGTGGGCATAGTCCTGCCTAGCCAGAGATTGAAAATATCTCCCTGTCTGACCTAAGGTGTCCAGATCTGTTTCAGCAGTGGCATTGTTTGCCTGCATCGGTTGGAATCCTTGCATGACCATTGTGTGGGCATAAAATTGCTGGATTCTGGAAGAAACAAATTTAACCAGACAGTTAAAGACACAAGGACCAGGTTTTAGCAGGACTGTAATTATTACAATAGACTCAATAAAAGGAATAACTGAAGGAAAACCCTCCTTCTTCAGGAAGTAGAACAATTAAGTGATGCCAGGCATACATTTTGACAATTTTAGGTAGTGACTGATCACGTTTTGTACAAAAGCTACAAGGCCTACAGTTACCTGCATAACTTAAATGATAAGCTTTAATTTCTGTGGCTTTATTATAAGTACTAGCTTATAATAAAGCTAATTTGGGATTTTTTAATGTATTTCTGGACTGTAGTGGCAACCTGACAGATTTTTCTGGTCTGTAATTTGTAGCAGGCACTCAAGTGAATCTTATATAAAATTTGAAGAGAGAGCCAGGCTCGGTGGCTCAGCCTGTAATCCCACGCCTTTGGGAGGCTGAGGTGAGTGGAATGCCTGAGCCCGTGGGTTCGAGACCCGCCTGGGCAGCGAGACCGCATCTCTACAATAAATCAAAAAATCAGCCGGGCGTGGTAGCACGCGCCTGTAATTCCGGCTACTTGGAAGGCTGAGGCGGAAGGATCGCTGGAGCCCAGCAGGTCGGGGCTGCGGTGGCCGGAAGCGGCCACTGCACTCCAGTCTGGGCAACAGAGTGAGACTCCAACTCTTAACAAAAAAAATTTTGAAGAGAAATCCGAAAATGTTTGGAGACTCGCACCCAGAAAAGACTTAATGATATAATTTAAATTGTAGAACATGATAAAACTAAAAAAAAAAAAAACAAGAGAATTTAAAACAAGTGTACCAGTTTCTTTTGAAACATAATTTTTCAGTTTCCATTTCTGTTAAAGACAACTTATAGTAGGATTAGTTTACTTATTTAGACTTAATATGTCTTAGTTGCATGTAAAGTGTAACAAGATTGTTTGCCATGTAGACCCTTTTAAAATTAGTTTTGCTGGAACTTTTTCCTATAAGGAATCTCAAATTAACTTAAATTTTAATCTTAATTCTCTAAAGCAGTCTGTTTTGAAATGTTATTTCAGTTAGAGTCTTGGTAAAAATAACCAGCATTACAAAAGAAAACACACCTTACTGAGGTTGTGCAAACAACCATACTTATTTGCGGGGGGAAAACCTTGTAAATTGCTCCAAGAAAAAAGATTTTTCTTTTGACTGTGAAAAGTATAACAAAATAATTGGTAGTACCTGAAATGAAGTCATAAAATTATTTGGTTTTTATTAACTCAGTTTATGCAATTAACCCTTGTTTTGTTAGCAGTCATATTGGATTAGCAACCCTCATGAGCATACAAGTTTTCAGTAAAAGTTCTGGAAGATTTTAAAGTAGTTAGCAACTAGCACTGAATGATACCTTTTAAATTTTAGCTAACTTGACTATATATGTGACTAATCTGACATAAACCTTTAACAGCTTGAATTTAAAGACATAAGTTCGCTGACAACTTAAGTACAAAAAGTATTACAGAAGCAAAGTTTTATATTTTAAAGCATTTAGCAGAAATGATATTTAACCAATAGACCAATAGACTCAGACAAAATGAAAGCATTCTATTCTACCAATTTTTAACATTGTAGTTACTTACTATGTATGATGGATTCATCTTTTAAGTTACTTTGATATACTGGTGTTTTGACCTAACATTAGTGATAGATATTAATGGTAAATTAATAGATATGACTTTTTTTTGCAAACTAGATTATTAGTAGAATTCCTTTCACACATTTCTTTCCAAAGACCTTCCACATATCATCTTTGACATGCTCACACCATTTTTCAACATGCTTGAAACTTCTATTTTGCCCTATACTTTCCTTCTTTCTGATAAATATTCACTCCATAATAGGACAAAAATTTACCTTACAAGATCCTTTCCTATACAAAATTATTCTTTTTCCTTATATCCTTTTCTTACTTTTATACCGACACCCTTTTATATCTTTCTTTTGCTTTTTGGTTTCTTTCTTTTTACCTTTTTCATAGGTAACCTTTTACATTCATAATTTGAATTAACCTTTTAGTAACTTCTGATTAGAGGTTAGGTAAAACATCTAACTCCTGAAACACCCGCAACTCCCACTAGGAAGCAGGTGTCAGGAGAAAGCAGGTGTCAGGTCTGAGCACAAGGGCTAAAAGCTTAGCCTCAATATTGATCAAGAAATTAATTTGGACCCCAGCCATGTCCATACAGACTCAAGGATTCTCTGGGGCGATGGCAAACAGCACTGGGCTGAGCCGTGGTTCTTGGGCCCCTTCAGTCAGTGGCCATCATCACCAAGCTAGGTGCTCCCCCTCCCCTTCGGGAGAGACCCCCACCGGCTCTCCAGTGGCCTTCTAGTCCATATGTTGGACAAGGTTTGGGGGGCTTAGGCCTTCGAGGACTATTGCACTTCAAGTGCCCAGATTGACTGCATCCATAGCAGATACCATCCTCCTTGGCAGTTCTATTCTTACCGGGTCTCTTTTGGGTGGCTGAAACTCTGCCGTTAATGACAACTGCCAACAGGACTGCCTGCTTTTTGTTGTGCTGGTGCTCATCCTGGAGTCTTTCTCCATTCCCCCTCCCCTCAATATCTCAATTGTTGAAAACCTTAATCACCTTCTCTATTAATTGGAGGCTTGGTGCTTACAGTTCTAACTCTAGCTTTTGAAGCTTTTTCTGGATATCTGGACCTGACTAGCTGATTAAAAAGTTTCTAGGAAAATTTGCTCTTCCAGCATATTAATGTCTAGATTGATATATTTTTAATAACTTTAACCTTTCTTGGAAAAAAGCAGGATTATCAATCTGGACCCTGCATGATTTTCTTTACCTTGGTAAAATTAACAGGTTTCACTATACATTTCTTTATGCCTTTCTTGATACGCACAAGCATACGATTATTTCTTGCCATATCAGCCCCTCCTCACTGGCAATGACACTGGGGATCAGCATTAGGAACAGCATACCTATCTGGTGGTGTGTAACCATTATGTCCGAGTGCATTTGCACAGCTTTTAAAATGTGCTCTTTCTCTCTGGGTTGCAGCAGATAGAGACAAATAACATTAACATCACCCTAAGTTAGAGCAAAGGTGAGGGTTCGAGTTTGAAATTCCTTAAAATTGAGAGGGATTGTCTGAGAAGCTTCCTAATCTTAACTGGTATTGTGCCAGATTTATTACAGGAAAAGGGACACGAATCTGCCTTTCCATTTGCAAGCTACTGTAATAGATACGCTGGTACAGGAGGAGGGTGGAATGCGGTTCTGATGCGTGTGGTTCCCACAGGACTGGGCTCCTTTGGAGGCATAGGATAAATGGGCTTATGAGGTAGAGGGGTGTCGGCCTGTGTGGAATTAACAGAGGGATCCTGAGGCTGAGCCCCTGTGCCTCCTCCTCTCCTCTCCTCAGTACCCCAATGAGTGCCAGAGGATAGCACCTGAGATAACAGAAGGTCCTCAGGCGAGTCTTCCTTTTCCTTCTTAATCTGAGTATGCAGAGCCTGACTGAATAGGCAGAGTGCTGACAGAGAATCCTAAAGAAAACCTTACAATACAAGCAGTGGTGTTATCTAGCATCAAATTTTAAAATAGGGTCTTAGCATATATTACACACCTCTAAGAGTCCTCCCAACAGTTTTACAGGGACAAGCAGTTGATCACAATCTCAGACAAGGCCTAAACCTTTAAAAACAGACTCATTTCCAACTAACCAGGCTGCTAGCCTTTGAAAACAGGAAGAGTCTATTCAATCCCTCAGTTGCCAGAGGAAGATTGCAAAATTATTTCCTCTAAGGTTAGCGTCAACTTGCGCTGAGCTAACAAAAGTCAAAGCCGCATATAAGAGAGATTTCTGTGAGTGGATTGCCTGAGCCCACGGGCTCGAGACCCACCTGGGCAGCGAGACCTCATCTCTACAATAAATCAAAAAATCAGCCGGGCGTGGTAGCGCATGCCTGTAATTCTGGCTACTTGGAAGGCTGAGGCGGAAGGATCACCGGAGCCCAGCAGGTCAAGGCTGCGGTGGCTGGGAGCGGCCACTGCACTCCAGTCTGGGCAACAGAGTGAGACTCCAACTCAAAAAAAAAAAAAAGAGAGAGAGATTTCTATGTTCTTTTACAGGTGGATTAGAATGGACTCCCTCGGAATCCATGAAGGAGAACGCAGGCTAAGGAAGGAAGAGGGTGTGGTCCTGGGAAAGAATTCAAGATAACCGGTAGCATTATACACGTATAGCAGGGACCTTTTGCACATCTTTGGCAACAAAAAGACAGGAATTTTAACAGTGTCAATGGGTCGGGAGAAACAAGATGTAGGAACAGAGTAGGTTTATGTTAGAGGATAGTGTAAACATGAGGTAAAACAGGTAAGCAATCTTTACTTCCGGACAACGCTAGGTGTTCTGGGTCAAAAGGTGCTGCTTGTGGAGGGAGCTCCTGTCAGCCGTGACACCACCAGTCATCTCCCTGCCTCTTACGGGTCTCGGTTTTCCCTCAGAGTATGGTAAGCACTCAAGGGGCCCCGGAGTGTCAGGTGACCAGCCCTTATGCACCACCTGAATGGGGCAGCCCTCAGGAACACTGGGAGCCCCTTTCAGCCCCAGGCGATCTGCCTCTAGGACCTTTTCCAATCCTCCGATCCCTGAACTGTGATTGGGCGTGGATTCAGGACTGCTGAGAGTCTGATCAGGCCTGGGGTCTTCCGGAACCTGCAGAGTCCTTTATGACTAGACTGGAGGTCCCTATGAGGCCCTTACACGTCATGGGATTTGATCCCCGACACCTTCGCAAGTCCCTTAGTCACCTAAGGGAGTCTGTTTGCACAGACTGAAGGGAAGAGTGCCTCTTATCTTCGACCCAGATCAGAGTCTGGGTTCATAAAGGTGGAATTCCATATCCTCCTGGGGGTTTTCGCTGCCTATGTAAATACTACACAAACAAAGGGAGACGGTGGCACTTAGGAAACCATAAACGACATAAAAGAAACGCCCACCAATCAAGTCTTTAAAATATAACATGTCCCAGGCAACCTCCTTGGTTCCCCTCCCACTGTGGATTTTCTATGCTCTTAATAAATCCTGCTTTCAAAAAAAAAATGACATATCCCATCAAACAAAGCATAACAAACCAGCCAGCTTTCTTAGTAAATTCAAATACAAACAACAAAAGCACTAACAGGTTGGTTCAGTGTTTCTCTGGCGCTTACAAAATGGCCCCGGAGAGCCCAAGTGAGAAAGTTTCCCCACCCCCTTGTACACATCCAGGGTTGGCTTACCCGAATAAGTACATCTGCTTTACAAGATCGGGTACCTGCAAGGCCTCTTTCTTACCAGTTCATCAAGGGCTGGTCCCGATGGGCAGGACTCCTCTCCAGAGAGTCCCCAGAGCACAAAGTGGCTCTGGCAGCTGCTAGGGCATCTCTATCAGGAGATTCCGTCAACCAAGGACCTGCAACGTGGTTACCAACTGTTATGGTCCAAGTAATGCTCAGCTGCTCCCCTTGATACCAGTAAATCAAAGGGGCAGGGAACTGGTAGAAAGAAGTTTATTTCTGAGTTCGAATCCAGTGAGCAGAGCCAGACTCGAGGTCTTTCTAAAATGGTTCTTCTCCCTGGATTCGAACTCAGAAGTAAACTTCTTCCTACCAGTTCCCTGTCCCTTTGATTTATTGGTATCAACGGGAGCAGCCAATCTTTACTCAGACCATAACAGCGCTGAAAGAAGCCAAAAAAATTTCACTGAAGCCGAATGCAGCCTCTCACAACACCAGCTGGTACACTGATGCCAATGAGCTCCTAAAACTCTTACCTAGCGGGAAAAGTCTATATTACAAGTGGCCTGCCCTACAAAAAAAAATTCCAGATTTGTTTGGGTCCTCCTCGTACTATTGTCTGAGCATGAGGCCTATCAATTTTTCCCTAAAAATCATTGACTATACCTCCAATCACCACATGTTCCCCATCTTCCCTTCTCCTTGAAGAAGGGTCTAGAAGCATCTGGACCACATTGGGTTAATTGGGTAACTATTCTCAGATTCCCCCATGCTACACAATACAAAATACACTTTGTATACCTTTTTCCAGTTAATCTGCCTTTCGTCAGTTGATTTTCAGTGAACCTTTAGGTGGAAAGGGAACACTTTCCTTTTGTTTCTACAGGGGCCAGTGAATGTTTGACATACACTGCTAGGGTTGCGTGACACTTTCATAATCTCTCCTATTTAATGAGTGCTTTCCACCGCCAGGGAGGATGCCAAGTACTTTGCTTCCATTTAATCTAAAACCCTGAGGATCAGAAGTTCTTATCCCCCCGTTTACAGGCGAAGAGGCATAGGTAGGTCAGGGGACTTATCAAGGTCACAGGAGGGGTTAGGTCTGAGCCTGGGCTTTAACCACTGGATGGAATAACCACAGGGCTTTTGTCCACTACCAGACAGAATTGGGGAGGGGATCATGGAAAAGGGAGTGGACTTCTCACTGGGTGGGGTTTCATAAGCCCCCTACAAACACACATGCATGCTCATACATGTTCACTCACACATATTCACACCTTTGTACGCAGGTGAGGCAGCCAGAGGTTAATTTATTTGCCTGGTTAGATGTGCACTCTTTGATATGTTCCCCTAGGACTGTTTTATAAAAGATGCATTCCCTCTTTTTAAAAAACAAACAACAAAAAAGTAGTGCCAGGTATGGTGGCTCAAGCCTGTAATCCCAGCACTTTGGGAGGCCAAGGAGAGAGGAGTGCCTGAGCCCAGGGGTTCAAGACCAGCCTGGGCAACTTGGCAAGACCTCGTCTCTACAATAAATGAAAAAATTAGCCAGGCATGGTAGTGCACACCTGTAGTTACAGCTACTTGGAAGGGTGAGGCAGAAGGATTGCCTGAGCCCAGCAGGTCAAGACTGCAATGGCCGTGATTGTGCCTCTGCACTCTAGCCTGGGCAGCAGAGTGAGACTCCAACTCAAAAAATCAAAAATAAAAAACAAGTTGTGGCCAGGCATGGTGACTTACACCTGTAATCCCAGCAATTTGGGAGGCCAATTCAGGATCACTTGGGCCCAGGAGTTCAAGACCAGCCTGGGCAACATGGTGAGACCTCATTTCTATAAAAATATTTAAAAATTAGTCAGGTGTGGTGGCACATGCCTGTCGTCCCAGCTACTCAGGAGGCTGAGATGGGAGGATCACCTGAACTTAGGAGGAGGTCAAGGCTGTGGTGAGCTGTGAATTTCTTTCACTTCAGTGCCACTACACTCTGGTCTGGGCAACAGAGTGAGACCCTGACTTAAAAAAAAAAAAAAGGTAGTAACACTCATCAGAGAAAAATGCAAGGAAGGAGATGGTCATGCTGTGCTCAAAACCAGGCATTTAATTAGCTGCAAGCACATGGCTCAGAAAGGGGTGGGAGGGGCCCCAGGATTTCCTAGGTGAGTGGGGCCTCAGGAAGGTAAAGGTTAAGGGGAAGCTCATTGCCCCAGGAGACTTGTTGGTATCTACTCTTTCTTCTCCACCTTCCTCCCTTGCCACTGCTTCTCGCACTCTGCTCCTGCTTCTCGCACCCTTTTCCTACTTCTGAACTATGGAAGGCTTGAAGACCAGCTACAAGCCCATGAAGAAAGCAAGTCGAGTGAGAGAATCAGGGCCAGGCAGAGGCCTGAGGGCTTCTCTCTGAGTGTAAGGGACTTTGGGGCTCACATATCCCAAGGGGGGTGATGACAAGGAATAGGGACAGTTTTACGCTGCATGGTTGACTTTAAATTAAAAGAAGTAAAAAAGCATGTGGATATGAATTCATTTCACTTCTATTTATTTCTTTTCCTGGGTTGCCAGGAAACACCCCTTTCTCTCCTTCCACAAAGTGGCAGGTAAATGCCCCTCCCACAACCTGAGGAAAGCAAATTAGGGCAGAAATTCAGTGCCAGACGGTGCTCGCTCTGTCGATGCCTTCGGCCACACATGCGGCACCTGAAGTCAGAGCTGAGCGAGATTCTAGGAAAGGAGTGATGCATGATGGGCAAGGAAGGGCAAAAAATACTAGAGACAAGAGCCACTGTGGCCAGCCAGGAGCTCCAGCCGCCAGGAGTGGCTCTGGGCATCCCTGAGAGCAGAGCCAGTGCCCCCCTGCCACCGTGCGCCTCCGCCATGCACACCTTCATGTCAACTACCTGCGCCTCACCTCTCTGGCTCTGAAACACTCCTGGCTGCCAGCGTGCCCTTCCCGTATGCAGGTCCAGTCTCTGCCATCTTGACTTGATAGACCACGGCATGACCCATTGCAGCATCTGGTGCCACGCAGCACCCACCTGGACTTGCACATCAGCCTCCCAGACACAAGCCATCCTCTTCCTCTCTTCCTATAGCGTGGACTGAGCCAAGAGCCAGGCAGCACAGGCAGTGGGAGAGAGGAACCATGGGCAAGGAGGGGATAGTGTGTGGCTATGCAAAGGACCCCCGGTGGAAGCTGGGTCAGCAGTCAGCTAGGGAGCTGGCACCAGGCTTAGCCCCTTGGGGTAGAAGGTAGGGCAGGATTGTCAACTGAGGTAAACTGGAACAGAAAGAGCATTCAGAATGGGGGTCCTTCAAATGCAGGACTGGAGGGCAGAGAGAGAAAGAAGGGAAGGCAGAGCCTTGGAGCAGGGTGGAGTTGGAGCCAGACAGCAGCCAAAGGAGGAGGCACAAGCCCAGGAGGCTGCAGTTCGCCTGGCCTGGCTTTGGATGTAGTGGGTATGGTGTGTTGGGTGGGCTGCCAGGTTCAGTGTTGGGACAACAGGTTGCAATAGAAAGTGAGAAAGAGTATCTCTCATTCAATGAAGTCACATACTTGCCAATCCAAGACAGCAGAGTCCAAACAATAATTGCCATAACTGGGCTCTGAATTATTATTGTACTCATTCATTTACATTCCAGTCTATTCTGCTGCCTTCTAAAAAAATAGGCTGTAAGAAATGTTTTTTTTGAGTTGGAGTCTTACCCCGTTGCCCAGCTGGAATGCAGGGGCATGTTCACAGCCACCCAGGGTCGACCTGCTGGGCTCCGGCGATCCTTCTGCCTCAGCCTTCCAAGTAGCCAGAACTACAGGCACATGCTACCATGCCTGGCTAATTGTTTTTTAATTTATTTATTGTAGAGACGAAGTCTCACCAAGTTGACCCGGCTGGGATTATAGGCATGAGCACCCGGCCGGGCTCAGTGGCTCAGCTGTAATCCCAGCATTTTGGGAGGCCGAGGTGAGTGGATTGTCTGAGCCCATGGGTTCGAGACCAGCTAAGAGTGGAGGGATATATCTGGTATGTGGTTTTTGTTTTGTTTTGATTTTTCTTTTTCTTTTTTTTTTTTGAGTTGGAGTCTCACTCTGTTGTCCAGGCTGGAGTGCAGTGGCATGCTCACAGCCACCACAGCCTCGACCTGTTGGGCTCAGGCAATCCAGCCGCCTCAGCCTTCCAAGTCGTTGGAACTATAGGCGCGCTCTACCATGCCCAGCTTATTTTTTGATTTATTGTAGAGATGAGGTCTCACCAAGTTGCCCAGGCTGGTCTCGAAACTCCTGAGTTCAGGCAATAGTCTTGACTTAACCGCCCTAAGTGCTGAGATTACAGGCTTGAGCCATTCAACAATCTTCTTTTCTTTCTTTCTTTTTTGGAGTTGGAGTCTCACTCTGTCGTCCAGACTGGAGTGCAGTGGCCGCTCCCAGCCACCGCAGCCTCGACCTGTTGGGCTCTGGCGATCCTTCTGCAGCCGAGTAGCCAGAATTACAGGCGCGCGCTACCACACTTGGCCGATTTTTTGATTTACTGTAGAGATGAGGTCTCGCCAAGTTGCCCAGGCGGTTCTCGAATCCTCGAGCTCAGGCAGTCCTCTCGCCTCCACCTCCCAAAGTGCTGGGATTACAGGCTTGAGTCACTGCGCCCAACCCAAATGTATAAATTATCTTAAGAAGATTGTTGGAGTCGGCTCGGTGGCTCAGCCTGTAATCCCGCGCCTTTGGGAGGCTGAGGTGAGTGAATTGCCTGAGCCCGCGGGTTTGAGACCCGCCTGGGCAGACGAGACTTCATCTCTACAATAAATAAAAAAATTAGCCGGGCATGGTAATGTGCGCCTGTAATTCCGGCTACTCGGAAGGCTGAGGCGGAAGGATTGCCGGAGCCCAGCAGGTCGAGGCTGCGGTGGCCGGGAGCGGCCACTGCACTCCAGTCTGGTGACAGAGTGAGACTCCAACTCACACACACACACACACAAAAATCAGCACTTGCCTATGGTTCCAGCTACTTGGAAGGCTGAGGCGGAAGGATCGCCTGAGACTGGTAGGTCGATGTTGCAGTGGCCATGAGCATGCCACTGCACTCCAGCCTGGGTGACAGAGTGAGATTCTGACAAAAAAAAAATTATACATTTGACCCAACCACAGTGAAATACCAATAAGCTTCTTTATGTATCTAGAAACACTGGTCTTTAAGTTCACATGGAAAATCAAATATGCAAGAACAGCAGGAAAACTCTAAGGGAAAAAAGCTACAAAGAGACCGACCCTACAAGAATACTCTAAAGACTCTTTCTACAATTAAAACAGTGTGTGGCTTGTGCATGAATAGACAGATAGATGGACTAGAGTTCAGAGATAGGTCCAAATGTACTAGGAACTTAGTGTATGATCAAACTCCCAGGGCAAAGATGGACTTGTTACCAAAGGTGTTGGGACGACTGGTTAGCACCTGGAAGTGATAAGTCGGGTTTCATAGCTCACACCACGCACAGGAATAAGCTCCAGGTGGATCAGAGATCAAAACAAAAAAAATGAAACCATCCAAGTACTAGAAGGAAATATGGGTGAATTCCTCCACAACCTGGATATGCAGAAAGGTTTTCTAACTGACTCAAAATCCAAATACAATACAATATTGATTAATGGACTGCATAACAACAAAGCACTTTTGCACAGTAAACAAAAATGTCAACAAATAAAAGTCAAAAGAAAACTGACAATCTGGGAGAAGATATTGTAACATATATCACAAGGGATAATATCCCTAATATTTTTTTCAAAACCCCAAACACTGAGATAATGAAAGACCAACAATCTGTTAGAGAAATGACTTACCCATTAACAGACGATCCACACACACCAAGATTTTTTTAATGGTCTTTAAACAGTTGCAAAGATGTCCAACTTCCCTCATGATTAGAGAAAAACATCTTGAAACACTTTGGTGAGAAGCCTCTTTTCACCTGTCAGGAGGGAGACAACAGTCTGACAACACATTCCGCCTGGGTGACGGTGACACTATGGGACAACAGGCGCTCTTGTGTTTGCCAGTGGAAAGGCAAATGGGTTCAGTTCTTTTGGAAGGAACTTTGGCACTATCTAATGAAGATATATATGCAGGTAACTTTCCACCCAGCGGCCCCACTTCCAGGAATTTACCCTGAAGGCGCACCTCCAACACCATGAAAATGGTTATGAGTAAGTGAATTGTTATCACATTATTTGCGATTGTAAACAACCTAAATGTGCAACATATACCTACATATATAACATATATATACCATAGTACAATCATACAATGAAGTACTGTGCAGATGTAAAAAAGAATGAGGAAGCTCCCTGTGAAATGATATGGAGCGATTTCTAGAATATATTAAGTGGAAAAAAAGCAAAGTGCCAAAGACTGTCCATAATACGCTACTTTCTGTATAAGAAGGAAATATGCATCTATTCATTCCTGCAAAAAGAATCCCCAAAGAATAAACCAGAAACTCATGAGACTGACTACCTATAAAGATGAGTACGAATAGTGTGAAGGATTGGGGTGTCGAGGAGGGGGACACTTTTCTACTTTCCTGCATGTAGCTTTTTGTATAGCTATGACCACACTAAAATAAATTAAGTCAACAGAAGTGGGGGTGGGGACAAAATGTAATACACATAGGAACAAGTGAGCCTAACTCTCCTTCAGATGGAGAACATAACCACACTGGAGAGAGGAAGGGAGAGTTACTCAGTGACTCCCTCACCTACCCACACATGGAACTCTTGAACATGGTATTTTGGCTGTTTTGATAGTACATTTGCAGACAAAAGACAAGCAAGCTAACCAAAAACCTCTGAAAACAAATACTGACCTCTTGTTAGCAGGTTTGTTTTCCACAGTGTTACGGATTACTAATTATGAAAACAGCACTGAGTACATAAATATATTGGAGATCCTGGGAACCAACTTCTTCCCTATTGGAGAGAGGAAAAACAAATTTGGAAAGGGAAGAGGCTAGAATGAACTCCGTGGTGCTGGACTGGAGTTAGAGTGATTGGTGTGGACTTAGGATGGATATAGAAGCCACAGGTGTTTCCTAGCGCTATCTCTGATCCCTCAGTGGTTTTCTTGTTGTTTGTTTGTTTGTCCGTTTGTTTTAGAGATGGGATCTCACTCTGTTGCCTAGACTGGAGTGCAGCAGTGTAATCATAGCTCACTGAAGCCTCCAATTCCTGGGTTCAAGTGATCCTCTTACCTCAGCCTCTCAAGCAGCTGGGACTTCAGATGTGAGCCACCACGCTCAGCAAGGACTTGGGTTTAAACACCATTATCCATCAAGAGGAACCGGAGCTGCCAGGGCAGGGAAAGTACAATATGAGCCCAGGTTGTTGTTCTGGGGCAGAAAGTAAGGAAGTGCCCAAACAGCAATAAAGAGTAAGGATGTGTTAAAAGGATCCAGGAAAGGGGAGAGGGAGGAACAGAGAGATGGGTGGGGGGGCAGGTGTTTAATGGGTGCAGAGTTCCAGTTCTGCAAGATGAAAAGTGTTCTGTGAATGGATAGTGGTGACAGCATCACAGCAGTGTGAATGTACTTAGTGCCACTAAACCGTGTACTTCAAAATGGTAAAGGCATGTTTTACGTTATACGTATTTTGCTACAATTTTTTAAAAGATTAAGTGTTTAAGAACCTATTATTAAAAAGGATACAGGAGCCAGCTTGGAGGGGCTCCCATTGGCCAAATCTTAGACGATTGGAGCATTAAAATAAGTAATAATTGCAATAGGTTATAACCCATAGAATAAAATAAGAATCTAATAATTCATATTGATATAAATGACTGAATGAATAAGGAGAAAAATATCTCCCCTTTTAGAATGTCACCTAATAAATATTAAAAAAAAAGGATGAAACTAGAAGAATCACAGTTTGGCAATCGTCACAGTAATAATTAATTCAGGAAAAGAATAATTAGTGAATACTAAAATTAGTGATGCAATAAGTTAATCTGATGAGAAACAGAATACCAACATAGTGTATTTCCCCCACAAGATCCTGGTTAATTCAAGGCGAAAAAGAGTAACTGGGTGGCTCAGAAACCTGACAGATACCACATCACAACACGGTCAGAGTTGACCCCACAAGGAATGGCATTGTTGGGAATGGCATATCTGGACTCTTCCAGATATGATGCACTGAGGAGAACACAGTGTCCCTGCTGCGATAGACCTGCCAAAAGTGCACACAACTAATCTAATCATGGAGACCCCACATTGAAGGTCAGCCTAGCAAATACATCTCCCACGTTCTTCAAAACACGAAAGACAGAGAAATTGTTCCAAGTCCAAGGAGAATGCAAGAGACGTGACAAGGGAATGCCATGTGTCCTAGATTGGATCCCAGAGGCTTTTAGCAGTTTTTTTTTCCTTTGGCATAAAGGACATTAGTAGGACAAATGGAGATTTGAAAACAACATCTGTAGATAAGTTAATGACATGTATCCATGTTAATTTCCTGACTGATCATTCTACTGTGTTTATGGGGAGAATGGCCTTGTTTCTGGAAAGTCACGTTGAAAAGCCAGGAGTGAAAGGTCATTAACTTCACAGTTTACTTCCAAACAGTTCAGGAAAACAACAAAGAAGGTAGAGAGAGAAGGAAAAAAGAAGCACAGTCAAGTGTTCACATTTGGTGAGTCTGGGCAAAGGCTCTATGAGAATTTGGGGGGTGTCATTTTTGCTAAGTCTGAAATTATTTTCAAAATGAAATCTTTTGTTGTTATTAACACAGGTTTTTCTGATTTAATTTCAGCCAGAACTGCTCACTTCACCCACCTTCTAAACGTGAGGTGCAGCCATCTAAAGCAGTTCTCACTACTGAAGTGGCTAAGAACTAGTTGCAGAAGCTTAGGAAACCCCCCTCCCACCCACAGCAGAGGTAGGAGAGATGCCACCGGGAGCGACCAGGAGGCGGAGGGACGCTTTCTCAGGGGCAGTCGTTGGGGGCTGCCCCGCGGGGGAGGTGCATGGGAAGCCTCCCCTCTCCCGAGGCTGAGTGAGAAGGACTTCAAGGAGGCCACCCTCAGAACTTGCCCTCCTGTCCTGGATTCTAGGGGCTCAGAGGCTGGGCGTGGAAAAGCCTGCCGGCGAGAAGCCGGCCTGGTCCCTGCCCTTTGCTGGAACAGAAGAGGCAGCTGTGCAGCCTGAGTCTCCTGGGGTGGAGCACGCCTGCCTGCGTTCCCGGGCCCAGCGGAGGAGCTGGGTGAAAAGAGGGGGCTTGGTGCAGTCCAGAGGGGACTTTGTGCCAGGAGGGCACCAAGGCTGGGGGCGGGGTGGCTGTGGGCCAATCGGAGGAGACACTGCCCAGGAAAGGAACGGCAGTATGAGCCACTTGCAGCAATGGAGGCGCCAAAGAAGCCCCAGAACTACCAAACAGGAAAAGATAGCCCAGCTTGAAACATCTGCTCCAGCCAGAGCAAAGCCACACCAGGGAACAAAGGCCACCAGGCAAGGAAACCCCTTCCTGCCCTTCCTGGTCCTACCCCCACCCCAACTCACTCCCACTTCGGCCAGGGAGGGTGGAAGGAGCAGGCGAGGCGGGGGCACCGAGAAAGAGCACAGAGCACCCCTTGGGCGCCTCCTCTGTAAAGGGGGACCACAGCCACAGCTCCCTGCTGGGTTAGCAGAGACCGTCCACCCAAATGCTTGGCGCAGTGCCCCGCATAGGGAAGGGCTCTCGAATGTCCCTGCGGCGGCAGGGGCGTGACTGCAGGGGGACAGACTGCAGATTCCTGGTTCTGTGTGACATGCACCGCAGCCAGAGGGACGATGACGGCGGAGAGGAGGGTCCCGGGGGGCAGGCTGATGAGAGTCAGGCCGGCTGTCACGACCTCGGTCCCCAAGAGCTGAGCTTCTGGAAAGGGAACCACGTGGGCGGAGGTTAAGGCGCTGGGTAGGAGGGCGCGCCCCCTGCTGGTGAAGCCGAATCCCGGCCACGGGGAGCCTGCTGAGCCCCGGCCTGCCGGTTGAAGAAACCAGCACCCAGGCCTAGGTGGCTCGGCAGGGGCGGGAGGGGCAGCGTTACTGCCTCCCCTGCTCCCGCCCCCCCACCGTTGTGCCAATTAGAGAAAGCATCCCTTCCTCCAGACACGATGGCCCTTTTGCGATGTGAACGAGGCCCCTGGTGTCTGTGGATACTAAGGGCCTGCTCTGTGAGCCCCAGGGGCAGGTCTGCCTCTCATTGAAACTCTAAAGCCCAGCCGGGCTCCGTGGCTCAGCCTGCAATCCCGCGCCTTTGGGAGGCTGAGGTGAGTGGATTGCCTGAGCCCGCGGGTTCGAGACCCGCCTGGGCAGCGAGACCTCATCTCTACAATAAATCAAAAAATCAGCCAGCGGGTAGCGCACGCCTGTAATTCCAGCTACTTGGAAGGCTGAGGCGGAAGGATCGCCGGAGCCCAGCAGGTCGAAGCTGCGGTGGCCGGGAGCGGCCACTGCACTCCAGTCTGGGCGACAGAGTGAGACTCCAACTCAAAAAAAAAAAAAAAAAAAAATCAGCCGGGCGTGGTAGCGCGCGCCTGTAGTTCCAGCTCCTTGGAAGGCTGAGGCGGAAGGATCACTGGAGCCCAGCAAGTCGAGGCTGCAGTCGAGGCTGCAGTGGCTGGGAGCAGCCACTGCACTCCAGTCTCGGGGACAGAGTGAGACTCCAACTCAAAAAAAAAAAACACTCTAAAGCCCAGCGTTTGCAGCCGGCTTGGTGAATGTTGTGGACAATTGGTAAAAGCATGGTATACTTGTTATCTTATAAATATTCAAGTCTATGGCTCCTATCTGGCCTTGGAGAATGATGCGTCTAACCCAGGACTTGGCACAGTCGATGCTCAGTCATAATAGCTAATGCTTGCTGCATGCAATAGCATGAATAAGTGGGGACAACATGATGGTATGAATACTGCAAACGGTCTGCAGAGGTTGCGTAACTAACCAACCAGGTGTCGGGAATCAGGGTGCTGCAGAGAGTCAAAACCCCAGGCCACAGGCCTCTGGAAGCCTGACCTTCTGCACGAACAGCTCTGGCTGGCCAGGATGCGCTCTCTCTGATTGGATATGCCTGTTTCTCTCCTCTGGTGACCTGAAAAGGGGCAGGCTCAAAACCAACAACCCCCACACCAAGAAGAAGTAGCAGGATTGGCCCCCAGGCTGTGATAGGATTGGATTTGACGTAAATTGCCAAAAAAAGAGGTGAGGCTAATCAGAATGTTCTGACATGCCAAACTTGGGGAAGAGGAGAACTGAATCCAAAAAAGCCCAGCAGGGCTGAATGACATCTTAGTCACGGAACTGACAGCGGATGTGAAAAAAGCCGCTTGGGTGTGGGGCATGCTGCTTCTGAGTGAGGTTCAAAACAGGACTGGGGGTGCTCAGGTGAGGATCAGGGTGTACTGCGTGTTCCTTCAGCTCTATCTGGAGCAGAGACGCCAGGCATCCTAGGTCACGGGGTTTAGCGGGACAGAATCGCCAGTCTACTCTGGAGCCAGGTCATTGGAGCTGCCTTTCTCCCTGCCTTCCCTTCCAGCCCCAAGAGGGAGGAGCTGGTGGGCCTGGGTCCTCCCTGACCAATGGCAGATGGACCTTAAAGGGCACCCTTGGACTCAGGCTCTGATCTTGGGTCCACACGATGACAGACAGCATGGCAAGACAGGTTTCATGGAAGCCAGCCACACACTCTGTCTTTGCACAGGCAGTGTGGCACGAATCTTCATGTGTTAGGTCCTTGAGTCCTCACAACAACGGCATGAGGTAGGTACTGTTATTATTCCCAAGTTAGAGATGCAGAAATTAGATCCAGAGAGGTGGAGTGACTTTCCAAAAGTCACCCAGCTGGCAAGCCACACAGCCTGGGCTAGCATCCTTGTCTGGGAGTCTGGATCCCTGCACCACCTCTCTGTCCTGTCTCACTTTCAAGTGGAATCCAGAGCTGTATTAAAAAGCACCAAGCCGGGCTCGGTGGCTCAGCCTGTAATCCCGCGCCTTTGGGAGGCTGAGGTGAGTGGATTGCCTGAGCCTGCGGGTTCGAGACCCGCCTGGGCAGCGAGACCTCATCTCTACAATAAATCAAAAAAAAAAAAATCAGCTGGGCATGGTAGCGCACGCCTGTAATTCTGGCTACTTGGAAGGCTGAGGCAGAAGGATCACCGCAGCCCAGCAGGTCGAGGCTGCGGTGGCCGGGAGTGGCCACTGCACTCCAGTCTGGGCGACAGAGTGAGACTCCAACTCAAAAAAAAAAAAAAAAGCACCAAAGCCCCTGATCTAGTGGTGAGGGGAAAAGAAAAAAAAAAAAAAAAGCCCCTGAGCCTGCTCTTCCCAGCAGGAGGCAGTGTAGCCACCAGGCATTTGAAATTTGGCTGTCCTCCAGCTTAACCATCACCCCAAAAGCAGCTAAGGAGTGTTTGGTTTTTAACCATGATCTTTTTAATGGGAAGGACATGCCAAAATCAATGAAGAATGACAGTCCGTGATTACAGATAGGGCTGAGATTCCATGTTTCATCTAAGCTTCTCAATCAGCCTCCCCAAAAACAATACCTCCCTAGGACAGAGGCCACCACTGATGTCATCTCTATCTCTATATTTCGAGGCCTGGCATAACAGTTGGTGCTCAACCAACACAGTGATGGCCTGAACATCGGGTCGATGGAAGGGTGGAGCCAAGAATCCTTTCCAGAGGTGATGCACCCTGTCCCAACCCCCATGCTCTTCCACCCAATCATGGCCTCTCCCAGACAAAGTCCAGGCACAGGAGGGATGCGGTGGCATCTTTCGGTGCCCTTTAAGGGCCCTGGGTCTTGGCTGTGTCCCTCATCGGTGAGGCTATGGCTTCGTGCGGGAGCATTTTAGGTACTTGCTGAGGGGAGTGCTGTGTCCAGGGATAAATGGGGGTCTCCATGAGCCTTCCCCTCCACTTAGGAGTTTTCCAGCCTCTGCCTAACACCTCCAGAGTGCCAGCCAGAAGGGCGGGTCCTGCAGGCCGACGGTGACCAGCCCTGCTGCAAGGGCGCCGTGGGATTCCACGGGAGGGGGAGAGCACAACGCTTATGGCTTTGGCTTCAGAGTCCATGAGACCAGGCTTCCAGGACCCCTCTGCTCGCGGCAGCCACTTCCAGCCAGACCTAGGAAGGGGCCCTCGATCTCTGAGCCTTGGTCTCTTCATCTGTACAATGGGGGTGGGAACAGGAGCCATCTCCTGGGGTTGTGAGAATCAAAAAAGATAGCACGTGGGCACTGCCTGCTCCAGAGCAGACCCTCAGAGAGTGACAGCTGCCGCCTGTTGTCACAGGAATGCCTGGGATGTGGGCCATGGCACTAGTGATACAGAGACCTGCTAATGTCTGTCCATATTGTCACAGCCCCTAGAGAAGGGCATGGCAAGGGCTCAAGGGCTCCCATACATTCCTGAACAATATTCCTGAGGGCAAACCTAATAAAAGGTTCATTTCCCCTTATCTCCTATGCATTCCCAATAAGTAGCTTCAGGGGATCCTTGACGTTTCTGTAGTCTACGCCCAATCAACTACTCCCTTTTTCTGAGTGGTTATAAGTTTGAATAATATAGTATCAATGTCATCATAAGTCTTATGATTTGTATAACTTTTGTTATCAATGTAATCATAAGTTTTGTGATTTGTAAAATTTTTGCATAACGCATGTTATCTTAGGCCTTCTGAATTCCCTTTACTCTATGGCAAACTTGATTAATGCTTCTGTTGGGCCCTACTGATAAAAGCTATGAGATACCTCTGATACCTGGCACCCGGAGGTCTGGACCGAAAAATGTCACTATCGATAAATGCAGCTGAAACTCAAGTTCTACACCATGCTCCTTGGGTCACGTGGCTGATGTATAGGTACTAACAACTCTGGACTTATAAAAGTAAACTGTAAAAGCCTGAAGGGTGAGTGGGACCATTTTAGAAGGACCTCGAGTCTGGCTCTGCTACCTGGATTCGAACTCAGAAATAAACTTCTTTCTACCAGTTCCCTGCCCCTTTGATTTATCGGTATCAAGGGGAGCAGTCAAGCGTTACTAAGCCATAACACTAGCAAACGTGTCTTTCGTGGATACACATGACATGTGCCGTGATGCACCTGGGAATGGTGTCTGGCATGCAGGAAGCATAAAACAGTGAGATAAAATACAAGTACAGGGTAAGGAAGAACCAATCCCTGTCCTGGGGACAGTCCCAGTGTATCTGGATTCCCGCGTTTAACACCTTTGACACCTGAGATGCGCAGCTCGTGGACAGGGTCTGTCCTCAGGAGCTCACTGTGCACGGAGAAGCTGGCCAGAAGACGGTGTTAAGGAAAAGAGGGACTCCGGGCGTCCCCCGCAGGCACGTTGATGCTCACCCACCCTCCCCATCACTCCCTCTTTGTCCCACCCCAACTGTCTACTTGTACCCCAATGCCACTTAAAAACTGGCGCTGTCCAAGTCTGCACTCCACACCTGGAGAGGCATCGCCAGGCAGGCGAGGGCCGGTTGGCGGAGACTGTTCCCCATCTACCCCAGTCTTGCTGGGGTGGCCCTGTGTAGGTTACTGTCTCCCTGTCGCATCTACAGGAGCAGTCTGGTCAGGCAAGCCTGGTTCCCGCAGCTCCAGGACACTGCCCCTCGCCTTCCCGACTGGTGCTCCTCAGGGAGCTCCTGGGTTCATTCAGACCATCTCACACTAGGCCTCTGGAACGCTCTGTTCTTCCCCTCCAGCTTGGCGCTTTCCTCTCTCCCCTCTTGTTCCTTCTCCCCTCCCCCCAACTCCCAAGACCCTCCCTAGCCCATTTCTCTGAGACTTTTCATGTCCTGGAAGGGGGAGTCTTCTCCCCTCTCAAGGTTGAAGACAGCACCACCCGGTCTCTCCAGCAACTGTCACTTTCCATACAGGTACTGAAAACACAGGCTGCCCCAAACCGACCTCCTCATCGCCCTGCTTGCTCCCCAGATCTACCTCTGCTCCAGGGAACCACCGCTGACTCGGACTCAGCTAGGAGCCAGAGGGGTCAGCCTGCCTCCTCCTCCTTCCATGGCCCCCTGGAGCCGAGTCCTTCGGTTCCACCTCCCAAGTGTCCATTGAATCCTGTCTGGTCCATGCTCCTGTCTGGTCCTGTTAACCCTGCCTTGGTTTGGGCTACCCCACCCCTGACCCAGACACAGGCCAGGAGGCCTCCTAACTGGGCTCTTTGTGATTCAAACCACCCTCACTGCAGCCGAGGCTCTTGGGCTGACCTTGCCACTTCCCTGCCTACCATGCTAAGGAGGATAAGAGGCATCCCCTGCTCTCACTTTGTTTCAACCAGCAACACTCACGGGCTCACTCAGTACCGGGGGCACTGCTGGTCTTCCAAGACCAGTTCACATCCCATCTCACTCATTCATTCATTCAATAAACTAAATACCAGGGACTATGCTAGGTGTTTACAGACTTTTTTTTTTTTTGAGTTGGAGTCTCACTCTGTTGCCCATACTGGAGTGCAGTGGCCGCTGGAATTACAGGCATGCGCTACCACGCCTCTTCACAACAGTGCCCTAGGGTCACAACTATTATCTTTTCTTTTTTTTTTTTTTTGAGTTGACGTCTTGTCACCCAGACTGGAGTGCAGTGGCACGCTCCCACCGCAGTCTCGACCTGCTGGGCTCCGGCGATCCTTCCGCCTCAGCCTTCCAAGTAGCCGGAACTACAGGCACGTGCCACCACGCCCGGCTAATTTTTTGGTTTATTGTAGAGATGAGGTCTTACCAAGTTGTCTGGGCGGTTCTTGAACCTGCGGGCCTCCCAAAGTGCTGGGATTACAGACTGAGCCACCAAGCCCGGCTTCACAACTATTATCATTTCCATTTTGCAAGAGAGAAAGCTGACACTCAGGGAGGAAGTTATCAAGAATGCCTGGTGAGTTCTCAGGGACAGGGTTTTCACAGGTCTCTGATCCACTCCCTGCCACAAGGAAAAACTTCGTGGAGAACGCAAAGCCTTGGTGGTAAAAGGGTAGCTTCCCTAGCACAGGGCCAGGCTGCCTGGGGCCTCTGTGTGACACTGGATCACAGAGGGACCTCTCCCCCGTGGCCTAGGACCAGGACTGCAACAATAGGAAGGAGAGGAAGCTAAGGAGGACAGCTTCCCTTTCACTGCTCATCCCTTCCATGCCACAGACCCCATCCTGCAAGACACAGGATGCCAATCCCCCCTTCAAGTTATCTGGGGAATAACCCAGAAGAGGACCCACAGAACCAATCCCTCCTTCTTCCCAGTTTACAGATGGGAAGACAGAGACCTCTCCCAACACCTCATCCTATGAAAGCCAGAATGAAAACTCAGGTCTCCTAGAAGTCTTTCTCAAGGATCTCTAACATCCCATGGTGGGAGGTGGGAACCCACCTGGGTTTGGACTGGCCTCCCACTCACCATCTGTGCAAGTCGGAGGTCACTTACTTGTGTGGTCTCATCTGCAAAATGGGTAGAGTAACAAGAGCCTCAGAGGGCTGCCGAGAGCTTCGATGAGTAACACACCTACATAAAGCACACAGAAGGTGCTCAGCCAACTTCAAGTGCAACTGTGTCCTCAAAGGACTTACAACTCCCTCCCACTCAGCCCCGCCCCGGACCCCTACACACACAAAGGGCAGAATGAAAAAAACCTTAGAAAACCTATAGGTGAGGGCTATGGGGATTCCCGGAGGGGGGACGTTTTTCTTCCCGCCATCAGCTGTTCGATGACTGGACTGCACAAAGGGAAAGCAAGAAGGCGGAGGACAAGGGAGAAGATTGCCGACAGGGGGTATCCCTCGCTATTTCCCAGCGTCCGGGAACCCGGTCCTCCCTCCACGCAGGGATTGGGCCAAAGGGCTCCTTCCAAAGACGCCCGCGGGTGGGCCTGCCGGGACGCGCGGAGGGAGGACGCCGCGGCGGGCGGAGGGAGGACGACGGGGCGGGGGGAGGACGGCGGGGCGGGGGTAGGACGGCGGGGGGGGGAGGACGGCGGGGCGGGCCCGCCCCTCCCCGCGCACGCCGGGCCGGGCGGACTACAGCTCCCGGCGTGCCCCGCGGCCCGCCCCCCGCGCCCGGCGGAGGATGCAGGCGCCGCGGCCGGCGAGGAGGATGGCGGCCCGGGAGCCCGCGGCGCCGGCGGGCGCGGGCGGGCGCGCCGCGGGCGGCTGGGGCAAGTGGGTGCGGCTGAACGTGGGGGGCACGGTGTTCCTGACCACCCGGCAGACGCTGTGCCGCGAGCAGAAGTCCTTCCTGAGCCGCCTGTGCCAGGGCGAGGAGCTGCAGTCGGACCGGGTGAGGCCCGCGGTGGCGGCCTTCGGGGGTCCCTGCGCGCCCGGCGCGGGGCGGGCCGGCGCGGCCGGTCCGCGGGGCCGGAGCACCGCAGGGTTCGCTTCCCGGGAGCTGGAGGCGGGGAGAGCCGCCGAGGAGGGGAGGGGGCCGTGGGTCCCACGGTGGGGATGTGCCCGTCGCCGTGGCAACGGGACCACGCAAGCCGCGGCCCTCTGGAGCTCTGGAGCGGCTCTGGGTGGGGCTCTCCCCCTCCTAGGGGCTGTGGAGGGATCGACCTGTCGGGCCTGCCCTCCTTCCCACGGGGGACTCCTGCACGGGGGAGGGAGTTGAAGAGGCCGCTTCTCCCCGGCCCGTGAAGTGTGGCTGCCCCAGGGGCACGGAGCTAGGAGCAGTCCTGGGGGGCTTCTGAGTGGGGCGTAGTCCGGGAGAAGCACAGGCCCAGCAGGCACCCTTTCTGGGCTCTCATCCTTCTCTCCTGCAAACTGCCCGCATGACCTTGGGTCAGACCCTTCCCTGTCCGAGGCTCAGTGGTAACTATGGGGGGATGGTCAGGAGGTAACCTCTAAGATGCCCTCTCCCCCATCCCGTGATCCCCTGATGCTGTGACCTTGGTCACCTATTGATGTCTCTGTCCTCTCTATAGAGTTATATCAGCGCCCGCCCTACCTCCCTGCAGGCTGCGAGTGTCTAAGGAGATAGTTGCTCCTTTGGAAACTTATAAACATCCCCTAAAGACTAGGAATCTGGAGGGACAGTGTGGTGGCCTCAGGGACAGTCACAGGGCCCTGCTGGGCTGGTTGCCCCTCAGATGTCCTCTCCCTGGATGCTCAGATGACACCTGGATGCGGGGAAAAGGAGTGAGGCTCAGGAAGGCCAAGTCATTGGCCCAAGGTCACACAGTCAGAAAAAGGTAGAGGCAGCCCTTGAACCCAGGGCCATCTGACCCCAGAACTCTTGCTCCACTGTGACTCCTCATTCCAGAGAAGAGCACACTCTCCCTCCCTCCCTGCAGTTGTTCCTGGAACTGTGGTGAGGGTGTGGGGAGGGTGTGTATTCGGGGCTGGGCTGGAGGCTCACTCCTCTCTCACTGCCTGTGCCCTCACCTCTGTAGGATGAAACCGGGGCCTACCTCATCGACCGGGACCCCACCTACTTTGGGCCCATCTTGAACTTCCTCCGGCACGGCAAGCTGGTGTTGGACAAAGACATGGCTGAGGAGGGTGAGTTGCTCAAGGGGCCAGCCTGCAGCCCAAATCCAGCCCTGCTCCCTGCAGCCTGCCAGGGCCTTCTGTGTGTCCGGCCTCTCCCCATCCTGGGCAGGGCTGACTCCCAAAGCCTCCGCCTGGTCTGAGCCTGGGGCCTCTGCCAAGCCAGCAGGCCCAGGCTCCCACCCGGTGCTGTCAGGGCGGTGACAGAGACACACATGCACACAGGGGATAGGAAGCCAGCGAGGTCTGCAGCTGCTGGCCCCCTAGGAAGCCAGGTATGGATGGCCACACCCTGAGGCTGCAGGAGGGGGTGGGGTGGAGACAGGCATGGGTAGGGCTGCAGCTATCTCTTTTCCCCCTGTGATCGGGATCTCAGATTCTGAGGGCTTGCAGTCAGCCAGTGGGCGGAGCGGGTGACTCTTCCCTAAATCTGGCAGCCTTTGCAGCATGGTGCTGGTTGTGGGTGGAGGCAGGGGAGGGGGGAGTCTGCTTCCCAGTGGGGCTTTGGTCCTTCCCAGCCTGAGTGGCTGAGGCCCTGTGAATGCCCACATCTGGGCCTAGCAGGCAGTGGGGAAGCTGTGTCTGGGAGAATGACCACTTAGCAGGGCCCCAGCCAGGGGCAGGACAAAAGTTATTGCCAAGCTCACTCTTTCTTGGGGCACAGGGTGTGGCTCTGGGTCAGCTGATCCAGCCAGGCCAACTTGGACATGCCCCTTCCCCTATCTGCCTCTCTGCTGGGATCTGTGAGATGGGAACAGTGATCTGCAGTCTGGAGAGCGTGCTTTGGGACTGCAGCTGGCATGAGTCCTGGGCACAGCATGTGCACCTGTGAGTGTCCAGCACAGCGTGCCTCCCCACTCGGGACCACAGTCTCCCCTCCCCGACCCCTGTGAGTTCAGTGGTCTGGCAGCCACCTGACTCCCTAGTAGGTCATGGCTTCAGCAGTAGAGCCCACTGTAGGTACCTGGCTCTTCAGAGCCCAAGCTTCCCCTGCGTCTCCTTGGGGAGCACAGATGCCATGGGTGTGGCCTGGGCTCAGGAGCAGGTCCCGTGAGAAGGAAGTAAGCGCTCTACCTGCGTCACAGCCAACACCTGTTTACAGGTTCTGGGTCTCCCAAGGCCCTGCTACTGCCAGCCAAGGGGTGTGTGAACCCTGCAGACAGGGCTGGGGCTTCCATCCTGGGCATGCGGATCAGGAAGAGGAGACTTACTAGCGGTGTGACATTGGGAAAGTTTCATAGCCTCTCTGTGCCTCTGTGGCCCCCTCTGTGAAGTGAGGGACGATGGCACCCACCTCACCAAGCTGTCATGAGCATCAAAGGAGCTAATACCTCAGTGCCTGGTCCGAGGCTGCAGGATGCAGTATTGGTCGTCACCTGCAGAGCCCTGCCCAGGGACCTGGGAGAGTTCCATCACCCAGGCAGCAACACTCACTGCACATCTGCTCTGCGTGAGGTCCTGGGTGGGCTCTGGGGTCAGAGACCAGATCTGAGATGGTCTGCACTTAGTCCAGGCTGCTATGGTAGAGTTCATGGATTGGGTGGCTTATGAGCAACAGGCATGTATTTCACAGTTCTGAAGGCTGAAAGTCCAGCACGGCCAGGGGCTGGTGAAGACCCTCTCCCAGGTTGCCAACTGCCGACTTCTCATTGTAGCCTCGCTGACAGGAAGAGAGGGAGCTAGCTCTCCGGCCTCTTCTCAAAGAGGAATCTCATCACTAATCTCATCACTGAGACTCCTCCCTCATGACCTGATCACCTCCCAAAAGCCTCACCTCCCCTCCTCATACAATCACACTGGAGATTCGTTTTCCAAAGATGAATGTTGGGGGATCACAGACATTCAGTCCGTATCAGACCCTGTCCCCAGAGAGCCCAAAGACCTATCAAGGAAAGGGCTGGAAGGTCCCCTGGCCTGTAGGAGCCTAGGGGAATCCAAACACCTGTGAGCGCATTCCATTTCACTGGTGGGTGACCCGTTTGATCTCTCAGACTGATGTCACTGTAAAGTGGGGACAGTAATGCTTGCTTTCTGTACATTCCCAGACCTATGTTGAGCACGTGGGGCTTTGCAAACTACAGTGTGGTGGTTGGGGGGATGCACATACACACTTATAGTGGGAAAACGTGGGCTCTGAAGTCTCCTGGCTGTGTGACCCTGGACAAGCTGCTTCTCTCTCGGAGCCTCCGTTTCCCCAGTTGTTCAGTGTGGCTGATGACAGTATCTACTTCTTGCTCTGAGAATCAGAAGTCATAAAGGATGCCCTATGCTTACACAGCATGATAAATGGGAGCACGTGGCGGGGTCAGCCAAGGCCCTCCGTGAGGCGACATTGTAGGGGTCAGTCCCACTGAGCTTGCTGTCTCTTGATGGCCCTTGAGCAGCCCCTGAGAATGGGCTGGAGGCACCCGTTCTGGTTCCCCGAGCTCCGCTTGGCAGGGGAGACAGAGCTGACTGGGTGGCAGCGTCCCAGCTGCTCCCCAGGGAGGGTAGGCCCAAGGGTGGAAGTGGCCTCTGGCTTAAACCCAGCCCACCGCCGCTCAGCTCTCCCTCAGGGCTGGCGCTGGAGCAGGAAGTCGGTTTGAGGGCAAAGGGCTAAGGGGAGAACCAGCATGGGGGCCGTGGGAGTGACCTAGGGGCTGCTCTGTCTGTGCCAGGGGTCCTGGAGGAAGCCGAGTTCTATAACATCGGCCCGCTGATCCGCATCATCAAAGACCGGATGGAAGAGAAGGACTACACGGTCACCCAGGTCAGGAGAGGGCAGCGCTGTGGCCAGGGCAGCCCAGATGGGAAGGGGAGGGCGGAAGGGAGGAGGGGCTTGGGAGAGGCGGGACTAGTGTTTGCCTCGTGGAGGCTGAGCTGGCCTGTGAGGAGGGCATGGTCATCGGGCACAGCCCCAGCCTGGGAGATGGGCACTGGGGTGTTGTCCCTACCTTGGCTCCATTTGTCGTGGGACCTTGGGCCAGGCTTTCCCCTCTCTGGACCTTGATTTCTGCTTGTGGGATATAGAGATGCTGAGAGCTGCCCACCCATCCTTTCCTTTCAGGCAAAATGGGGTCAGTGGAGGTGAGGGGGGCCTATAAGATTCGTGCACTTCGGGGGTCAGGTGGTCCCTGGTGGGCACAGCATAAGCTGTTGGGGCTGGCATTTCTGAGCTTGGACCTGGGCCTCCGTGACCAGTGTGCAGGAGGAGGTGGGAAAATCCTCTGCCAACCCCTGGGACTTGGGGGAAAGGGAGTGAGGTACCATCTCCCAAACCCAGGAGACTGGAAAGGGACGGTTCCTCGACTGGCCACCCAGAATATCCCCACTCTTTTCCACCTCGTATCACCTGAATTCCAGTTCTGTCTCAGCCACCCTTGAGCTGAGTGGCCTTGGGCAAGTAACTGAACCTCTTAGTACCTCAGTGAAAGATCCCACAATGCATAGGGTTCTTGGAAGAATGAACTGAGATCATGCATGTCGAGTGCCTGGCACTTAGTAGCTGCTCAGAACATGGCTCTCCTCCCCATTGTGAACTCTCCCCTCCCCTTCCTTCTCACCTCTCTCCTTCTTTGGTGTCTTGTGGGGGCCAGGCGGCAGGTGCTCGTCCCCTTCCTGGGGCGCCTGGTGCTCCCACAGGTGCCCTCCATGTGACCCTTCCGCCCACAGGTCCCACCCAAGCATGTGTACCGCGTGCTGCAGTGCCAGGAGGAGGAGCTCACGCAGATGGTTTCCACCATGTCTGATGGCTGGCGCTTCGAGCAGGTGGGTGGAGAACAAGGCACCCCCAGCCCCACCCCGGGACTTCCCAGCCTCCCAGCAAAGCAGGTCTCTCCTTCCCACCGCTCGGCCTTGGGTTCCCTGCCACAGGTCCCAGCCAGAAGTTTTCTTAAATCAAACTAGACAAAGTTAGGAAAGACCACACTTGGCAGCAGACTGACCGAGAGGGAGAGGACAGGAGTTGCATGTGCCACAAGGCAGCGCCGGGCATCCTTGGTGGCAGTCCTCGCGGCAGCTGGTGGAGATCTTTGAGGCAGATAGGTGAGGCTCGGGCTCCTGGGAGCCAGCTGGTACACGGAGACCAGAGGCACATGGGCGAGTGGGATCCACCTTGAGTCAGCACCGACGGCTGTAGAGGGGGCTTGGGCACAGCTTCCAGGGCTTCCATGAGGGACAGGCCAGCTCCGAGCATTGCCACGTTCAGGGAAGCCCAAAGCAGTGGCTTCCGTGAAGTCTTATGGTGACCTGTGGCTCCTCCCAGTCTGGCTGCAGCTTCTAGCCAGGGGAGCCTTTTCTCCTAAGCAGTGCTGCCCTGGTAACACAGCCGATGTCCACCACTCAGGTTTCCAGGCAGAGAGCAGGAAGCTAAGCCAGCATCAGGGTTGCCCGTAGGGAAGGAGAAGGCTTTGACTGGCCTGTTATTCACACCCACCCACAAGCTCCCTGGCGTGTGAAAACAGAAGGCAGAGGCCGGGCCCCCAGGATGGCCTCACCATGTGGAAGTCCAAGGCGGTGCAGGAGCCAGGGGCCTGCTGTCGCTCTGGCCATCCCTGTGACACACTGGCCTCCTTGGGCAAGCCACACCTCCACTCTGGGCCTGTTTCCTCCTCTGTGATGTGGGCTAACAGTACCTCCCTTGCAGGCCTGTTAGGAAAATTAGAAGGGCCATCCACAAGGCTCCTGGCCCTGAGTAGGACGCCGTGCCTTGGCACTGGCGTCACACACATGACTAGAAGTACTGCGTTTATGTCTCCAAGACTCCCCTGAGGATGAAGGATTCGACGCCCTGGCTGTGGAACCCTGGCTGTGGTTCCCTGGCTGTGGAACCCCCCACAGGCCACCACCTCTCCACGCCTCTTCTGTCCAAGGGACGCTACCATCCCCTCTGCCTGTCTTACCCTCTGAGTGAGGGTCCCTGAGGGCTGAGTGAGACCTGCCATGGGCAAGCACTGTATTAGCCAAAAGAGCCCTGTGCTGTGGTTATTCTAGGGGTCTCAGAACAAAGGCAGCCCCTCCAAGCCTACGGGCGTCTGTGGCCACCACACAGGCTGTCAAGGCCGAGCTAGCAGGCTGGGGCCACCGGCCATTTACCCTCTACATACGGGATGGGCAGCCAGTTCCACATCTGTCTCCAAGAGAGAAGGGAATAATCTGTGGGCTCTGCATGCCGACCCCACCCTGCACCCTCATCCTAGGGCTGCATCAGCCACATCTGGGACAGGGACAGCCTGCCTTTGACAGTCCTCTGCCCGTTTTTTAGAAAGAGGGGCTAGGCAGGGGTGGTGGGTGGGGATGGCGATGCTACTGCCGCCCTCCTCTAGAGGTCAGGCCAGCCAGGCCAGGTGGGAATGCTGGTCCTGGGGAACAGACCAGAGGCGCTGGTGGGGAGGGCCCCACCCAGGAGCGGCCCAAGCAAGCAGCAGGCTCCAGATGCTAGACAATGTCTGGGGTGCCGAGGCCTGCACACACCCACCAGCCAACCTGCCTCTCCCACATGCTCACCCCTCCAGCTGGTGAACATTGGCTCCTCCTACAACTACGGCAGCGAGGACCAGGCCGAGTTCCTGTGCGTGGTGTCCAAGGAGCTCTACAGTGCCCCACACGGGCTGAGCTCCGAGTCCAGCCGCAAGACCAAGGTGAGCCCGCCCGCCTCAGCCTTGTCTGGGAAGGTTGCCTGTTCTTCCTCCACCGTCTCCCTGTCCCCTACCATCCCTCCTTCCTCCCTCCTGCTACACACGCATAACCCCATGGTCACAGCCGATGCCATCCATCCCATGCCACTGCGGTCCTGTCTGCTCACGCTGTTACCCAGGCCCAGGCTGGGGGGCAGTGAGATGGGACCATCCTGAGGGCGAAGCCAGTGTGGACTCAAACGCCACCTGAATGGGCGCCGTGTGGTGGCCACAGGGTGCCATGGCACTTAGCTAGGGTCAGGACACAGTGTGACGCTCTCTGTGTGACCTAGGACAAGGCCTGTCCCCCCTCAACATCTTTTTTGTGTGCCCTGTGAAGCGAGGGTGGACCACATGCTCTGTGTGGGCCTTCAGGCTTGAAACTTCTGGGATCCCAAGTGACTGGTTTCTTCCCCGGGTGGGGAGCATGTACCCAGCTGACTGGGCTGACTGAATGGGAAGGCCACGCCCATCAATCCTGCCCCTTCCCCAGGCCTCCTCTCTGGGCACTCTGCAGGATGGGGTCGGGAGCCCTGGGGCGTCCAGTCCTGTGTCTGAGCCCTGGCTGTGAAGCAGTCCCCAAGGCCTAGCAGCACCAGCCCACTGTGGGACAGGGTTGAGTGGGTGTCCTACCACCCTGGACCCAGAGCTGGCTGGCAACTCCCAGGGCCTCGGGCAGGGCCGGCAGAGAAGGCATAAGCCAGGCTGGGAAGGAGGGACACTGATCCTCCTGGGGCCTTCCCTGTGCAGTAAAGACTCTGGCTTCCCGTCTGTCTGTCTGCCTCCCTGTCCTGCTGTGCTTCCCCCTGCCCACCCCCTACCTGTGCAGGGCTGGCGCTGCCTTGCAAGCTGCCAGAGCTGCTTCTGCCTCTCTGGGCCAAAGCCCCTGGACCTGGGGTGCCAGAGACAATGGCTGGCATCCCCGATCCAGCTGCTGTCTGCCCTTGGGCTCCCTTGGCTGCATTTCTGCTCGGTGTCTGTCCTCCACACAAGGCCTCCCCAGGCATCCCTTGGGACGCCCAGCCACACACCTGTCCCCTTCTACCCGACCCCTCACCCAGCCTCGCGCTGACCGCAGCCAAACTGACCCTGGGCATCCTGCAGGGCCCGGCCCTCGGCCGCTTGCCCCACCCCCTCCCCAGGCTGCCAGGAATGGAGAAGGTGCCCCAGCTTCTGGGCTGGAGCCCTCCCGACTCCTGAGGGCCCCCACCCCGCCTGCCTGAGTCGGGATCCGTGGGGACAGCAGCCGGCAGGCCCTGGCCCCCTCGTTAGTGTCTCCGCTCTTTCTTCCCTGGGTCCGCGGCTGGTGCGCAGAGCACGGAGGAGCAGCTGGAGGAGCAGCAGCGGCAGGAGGAGGAGGTGGAGGAGGTGGAGGTGGAACGGGTGCAGGTGGAGGCAGATACACAGGAGAAAGGTGCAGCCAACCCCCAGGAGAACGATTGCTAACCAAAGCCGGCGCCTCCCGCCCACTCCCTGCTGGAGCCAGCGGCAGCACCGGGGACCCTGGGACTGCTGGGGGGGCCAGCAGGGTCAGCTCAGCCCCTTGCCTGGCGCCTCGCCCGCATAACCATCCCTTCTCTCACTTTCTCTTTGCAGCCCAGTCATCTCAGGATCCCGCTAACCTTTCCTTCCTCCCACCACCGCCTCCTCCTCCGCTTCCCGCTGGAGGTCCTGCCTCATCTTCATCCACCTCTTCTTCTTCCTGGATCTCATCTGCACCCTGCCTCTTCCCTCTCTGCCCCTGTCCGGGTTTCCTCTCTGCCTGCTCACGCCTCCATCCCGGGGCTGCCCTGGCCCCAGCCTCCCGTGCCCTCCACCCCGGCCCCCCGGCCCCGCACCCCAGTGCGTCCTGCCTGCCGCCTCCTGCGCCCCTCCTGCCGCCGCCGCCGGCCTCCCGGCCTGGGGAGGAGGGGCACAGCCGGACCTCCTCCGCGCCCGCCGGCCCTGCCGGGCACCTCTGAGGCTGGGCCTCGCCGCAGCCCCCGCCCCTCCGCCCCTCCCGGCCTCCTCCTCACGTTTCCTCCTTGCAGGTTCCCGTCTGCACCCTCTCAGACCTGAGGCTGAGCTTGCAGTGAGGGCTCCTCCTCGGCCCCCGGCCCGCCCCCAGAGCTGCCATCCCTGGTTTGTAGCTTGGCGGAGCTGGAGGGAGGGCGGAAGTGAGGAGGGTGCTCGTCTCCTGCTCCTTGGACTCGAGCCGAGCTTTTGGCAGATTTTCTCCACCCGCCAAAGTTTCTCAACCAGCCTTGGCCTTGGGGGTGAGGCTCTGAGAGCAGAAGAAAGTTAGGGGTGGGAGCTCTTTCCCACCCGCTGGTCAGACTGAGCCTGGCTGGGGAGGAGGGAAGGAAAACTGAACCCCGATGCCCTGGCCCCATCCCTGCACATCTGGGAGCTCCTGTGTCACGGCCTTGTGGCGCCAGGTCCCCTGTTTCTGTGGGGATGGGGAGGCCACTTTTGGATGCCTTTGGCCCGTGGAGAGTCAGCCAGAGCCGGCTGAGGATTGCAGTGTGGCAGGAAAAGCCCTGACCAGGTGTCCGCAAGCCCCATTCAAGCTGACCGGCCTACTGTGTGGCCTTGGGCAAGTCACTGCCCCTCTCTGGGCCACAGTTGCCTCTAAAATTGGGACGGATAGTCTCTGTGACTCCTTTGGCCTGGGACAGTGGTGACCTGCCTCTCCTGGCCCCAACCCTCCTAACCAGAGTCTTGGCAGAATCTGGCCTCCCTGGGTGGCCACCACCCAGCCCATGGCGGGGCGCAGGGCTCCTGGACGGGCTAGTTGGGTGCCGTCCTGCTGCCCCTCCTCCTCAGTTCTGAATCCCCCTCCTCCTCTGGGCCTCAGCCCCACCCCTCCTCCGTGAGGGAGCCTGAGACTCACCTGCCTCTTTCTCTCTCCCTCTCCCCCATTTCGATCTCCTCTCTGCCCCTCTCCTGGCCCTGCATCTCCCCCTCCCCCCCACCTTCTCCCATCCTCCTGCCCCTCCCCCTCTTATTTTCTAGCTGTTACAAGCCAGAGGCACCCGGATGTGAGGCCCCAGATCACCTCCAGGGACTTGGGGTTCCCATCTGAAATCCTTTATTTTTGTACCATGGGGTGGGCCCCCGGCCTGAGATGGAAGAAGCGCCCTCCCCCCCGCCACCTCTGTCTGCACCTGTGGGGCTGTGATTCACCCCTGCCTCCGTGGGCAGGGTGGGGACCCACTGGGACCGCTCGAGACCGGATGTGGGCCCCAGGACCCCTGGGCAGAGCCGCCTGCCCTCGCTCACCATGTGGCACTGTCCAGTAGCATCTCCCAGGCCCCTGTGTGCCCTCCCCCGGGCCCCCCTGCATGGCGGACACGCTCCCTCCCGGCCCTGCCGCCTCGCCTCCTCCGGCCTTGGCCATCCAGTGGGGCCACCCTTCCTGCCCCACCTACCTCACAGGGTTGTTGTGAGGGTGCAGACAGGACAAGGTCCCCCGAGCCCCGGAGAGTGCGTGCGCCCTGCCCTCCCTCCACCTTCCCTGGTGGGGGGCACACAGCCTGACCCCCAGGCAGACCACTGTGTTTGCAGGTGTAGCGCCAGGCATTTGGGGGTCGAAGGGCGTGGGGATTCGGCCATGCCAGGAGGGAGTAGGCGGCCTTCACCTCAGCTGCCCTTGCACTGCTGGCAGTGTCTGGCCTGGCATGGGGACGCAGAAGGGGCTCAGCAGGGGCTGGGGAGCCACTCGGACCTTGTGACGAGGGACTGCCCCAGGGAGAGTCGGTCTGTGGGCTGTGCCAGGGCCCCTCTGCGTCTGGCTTTCGGGGATGGGGCCTCGCTTCTCGGCTGTGTCCGACCCCACCACATAATAAACCTGAAGAAACAGCCCAGCCTGGCTGCCTCCCTCTCTTTCTCTGGGCTGCTTTTGGGGACGGAGGCTAGACTCAAGGTGAGGCAAACCTACGGGGGGAGTGGGGCTTTTCCCTAAAGCCCAGGGACCTGTCCTGCTGTCCCTTTCATGTGTGTGAGGGAGGGCTTGGGCCATGGCCAGACACCCAGAGAAACGGGAAGTGGACATTCTAGGCAGAACCCTGGCTGCATCTGCCACGTCCCAGAGTCCCCAGGATGCCCCCTCCACTTCCTGTTTCAACACTGCTGACCACCTCTCCCTGTTCTACTGCCCTTCTGCCCTAAGCCCTGGGAAATGCAGACAACTGGGCTGCATCTTCGCTAGTCAGCTGGGCCATCGGGCCTCTCCTTCCCGCCCAGCCTAGCCCTCCATCCACCTGGCCGGCCCCTTCGGCTCCCGAGTCCTGCCAGGGCTCCCTGCGGCTGGGGGAGGCCCCTGCCAGGGGACCCTCTGCCGGCTCTCTGGAGTCCCTCGCCACTTCCTGAAGACATACCACTCCCAAAGCATACCTCGCTTTTGTGTCCAATTTTCGCTGGCAAGAGCCTCTAGCAAGCTTCTAGGTGAGAGGCAGATGAGCCTCTTCCGGCCAGCATCCTGACTGGGACCCATGAATTTGCGTTGAGCAAAGCGCCCAAGGTAATTCCAACACTGATTTCTGCCCATCCCACTGAGCCCGCGAGAGGCCCCACAGAGGCATGCTCTAACACCCACCTGATGGCCCCATCTCTGCCTGGCAGGACCCAGCTGGTCTCTGCTGCCCCTTCACCCCATCCACCTGTGGACATGGCTGTGGCTCCCTATCTCCAAGGCCTCTCTCCAGGTCCCATCAGAAGCTCCCTCTCTCCCCTCTGCTCCTGGCTGGGCTTCCAGAAAGAGTTGTCCACATTTGGCTGCGCCCACTACCTCCAGCTGGCCTTCTGGCTTCATCACCACTGCCCCGGAGAGACCAGTGACCCCATGGTCCTGTTGACTTGTCCTAAACAATCTTCCAGCCCACCCCCTGCTGGGTCCAGCCCCATCTTCTCCTTCCTAGACTTCTGCAGGGCCCTCCCTGCCCACAGTTCCTTTCACATCCATGCCAGTGGGTGGTCCTAAAATGGGAAGCCACTCCTGTTACCGCTCTAGAGCCTTCCACAGCTCCCCACTGCTTTCAAGGTCAAATCCTTAGCTCGTCTCCAAACTCTGGGCACCCCACCTGTTTCCCTCTCTGAATCCTCTTCCATGCTTCCCCTCCCAAGCTCTGTTCCAGCCAAAGGGACTCTGTGCCTTTGGACATGCCCTTCCCGCCTCAACCCCCTTTGAGCCCCAGCTCAAGTCTCTTCCTCCAGGCAGCCTCCCCGGTCTTCCAGGTTTTGCCCGTGTTCCCCTATGGCCCTTCATGCAGGACCATCATCCCCCTGTTGCTCTCTGTGGCCTTGGCCAGTACTGGGCACGGACCTGGAGCCCCTGCCATGCTCACCTAGTCAGTGACTTAGTGCCTGCAGGGGAGGCAACGGACAGGAGACGGAGTTCTGGGCTGCCTCACTCCTAGGCCCCAGTGCCATCCTGGGGACACCTTGGCCCTTCTCTGAGCCTCAGTTTCCTCCCCAAGTTCCAGAAGGAGCCGTCACTGGTCCTGTCCCTCGCTCAGCCCTTCCTGGGCTTCCTCCCCGCACCCGGCAGCTGCCCCGAAGATCTCAACCCTCAGTGGCCATGCCTGCCTCCCCTGACGCAGCCTTGGCCTCTGGACACTTGTTGAACAGGCTGAGAAGGAAGCAGGGCCCGCTCCGGCCAGGGGCATGTGGCTGGTGCCCCGTCCCCATTCACACTCCAGCAGCAGGGCCCTGAGTCAGGTAGCTTTATTCCATAGAGCCGCTGAGCTCACCTCCCAGTGAGCTGGGGTCTGGCAGTGAAGGCCCAGGGGGTGATGGAGGTGGGGCAAGGACCCTGGAGCCCAGGCTTCCCACCCTTTGGCTGACGGTGGCAGCTGGGCCACCCGGCAGTCACCAGGGCTCCGGGGGATCCCTTCCTATGGGGCCACTCCCCCCAGCTTCCAAGTTAGACCAGGGGCTTCACAGGCCGGAATCAGCCCTGCACTGGGAGGAGGTGTCAGATGCTCCTGCTGGGTACCTGGAAGCCAGCATTATCGCTACCCTGAAAGGCAGCCGTGAAGGAATAGGGGGGAGGAGAGAGAATCGGGAGGCAAAATGGGTGAACTGAGCTGGGCCTGGGTCCTCGGGGGATGTCTTGACCACCAGCATATGGCCCTCCTCCCTCCTCCTGCTGAAGCTGCGGCAGAGTCAGGGCAAAGATCGGGGGACAGGATGCTGCCTCCTGCCTCCACAGGGCCTGCTTGTCCCCAGGATACTTGTCTCCCGCCTGGCAGGTGCCCTGGGCTCTCCGAGTCTGGGAGCCCCCCCCCCCCCGCTCTGCAGGGGCAGCTCCTCAGGTCAGCACCTGCTGGATCCAGCCGATCACACCCGTGATGCGGGTGTAGACGCCAAAGTAGTTGGGCCGGCCACAGCCCAGGCCCCAGCTGACCAGCCCAGCCAGGAACCAGCGGCCACTGGGGGCCTTGCACACGAGTGGACCGCCTGAGTCACCCTGAGAGGGGAAGAAGAGAAACCGCTGCATGAGGGTAAGGCAGCCCCTGCTGGGCAAGGCCTGATGTGGGGAGTTTGCCAGGTCCAACAGTCACCCCCCCCTTTGAAACCCTGCCCCCCCACCCGCCAAGGGAGAGGGCCTGACCCCCCTGCCTGGCCTCCATGGGTCCTGGCCCTCCCGGAGCTGTCACCAAGGGCCCCTGTGCCCCTCACCAGCTTCTGCCCCACTCTGTGGCTGACACTCTCCCTTCCTCCTTGTGCCCCCTTTACTGTGTGACCCTGGGCCAAGTGTCTTGCAGGGGGCAAGGAGCAGAACTGGGTCTGAGCCCAAGACCTGCCCTCCACAGGGTCTCTTCTGATCTGTGGCTCTGTAGCCCTGGGCAAATCCTCAACCTCTCTGAGCCTCAGTCTCATCTGCGAAATGGGACCGGCTGCCGCCACCTTGCCGGGAGGCTGGGGGCTTCCTCAGGCTACCGGGACGTCGTCCTCCCCGCCTTGTCCGAGGCCTGCGGGAGTCACCTGGCAGGCGTCCTTCTTGCCTTTGCGGTAGCCGGCACACAGCATGCGTGGCGTCACCTGGTAGCGGTAGGCTTCGCTGCACAGGTCCTGCGGGATCAGCTGCACATCCGCCTTCTGCAGAGCATTGCTGGTGGGGCCTGCCATGGGCCAAGGGCAGAGGACAGAGGTGAGGACACTGAGCTGTGCAAGACCCCTCCACTGTGATCCCCCTCGTATCTCAGGAGCCCTCGGTCCCTCCCCCCACGCCCACGCCTCCCTTCGCCCTGCTCTGGCTCCTTCCCTGCGTGGTTTATGGTGACAGAGCCCCAGCCAAAACCTATTTGGATGGGCGTCTTCCTCCAGCTTCTTGTCCCCTCCCTCCTGTGCAAGGGGCCTGGACTCCCCTCTCCCCTCTGCTGGTACAGCCCCTGGGGGTGTTTCCAGAGTACGCACCCAGCCCTCACAGTCCCCTCAACACTCTTCACGCCCCCCACCGTCCAGCCCGCGCTTCTCCATGGGCCCCACGTCACGGTTCCCTGTGGAGCTTTAACACTCACGGGTGCTGCCCACCCCAGAGATGTGGCTTCATGCGTCTGGGGTAGCTGGAGCACCACCCAGAGTTGTTCCTGAAGCCCCGAAGGAAGGGAGGGACAGCTCCTGGCCCAGGATCCTTGTGGGGCCTGCCAGGCCCTGCCCGTCCCTCCTGCCCCTCCCCCAGGTGCCCCTGTGCAGGCTGCCGGTGCCTCCGATCCCCACCAGGGACGACTTACCCCTCGGTCCAGCTGCTGCCCACTCACCCTCCAAGCCCCAGCTCAGACACCTCCTCTGGAAGCCTTCCCTGACCCCCCTGGGCAGAGCCTCCTCTCCCTGCCACTGTCTCCTGCACCTCCCCGGCCCTGTCAACGCTTACCACTGTCCGTCTCCCCAAGACATTCGTCTTTATATTTTCCTTAACCTCTGCCCCTAGGGATGTTTCCATGCCTGGTATATAGTAGGTGCTCATAATGTGTTGTTGAAGGAACCAATGAGTGAACAAACAGTGAGTGAGCCAGTCCTTTGCTGTGACTCTGTCATCCTCTCGGACCAGTCACTTCCCTCGAAGACTCTGTTTCCCCATTCTTAAAATATCTCTATGGTCCCGCCTGCCCTTGGGCACATTTTTAAAGCCTCCATCACGAAGGTCACAGGGCCTGGCTGTAGTTAGCTGGGCCTGTGTTCACAAAACTGCCAGGCGGCCTCCAGGATGGAGAGTGGGGAGGGGAAAGGCCTCCTGCTTCTGAGAGCAGTAGCAGTAGCAGGAAGAGCAGGGGCATTGGAGGCAAGCCGTCCAGGGTCCAGTCTCTGCTCTAGTCCTCTCCGGCTGTGTGGCTCTGAGCAATTGCTAAGCGTCTCTGAGCCTTGGTTTCTCCACCCATAAAATGAGGCCATAACATGCATCCCTGGGCTTATCGGGTAGATCGTATGAAGTCGTGTTTCCTCAAAACCCAGCCTCACCATGGAAGTACTGATAATTATGAGCTTCCGCCCTTGCTGCCCAAGGAGCAGAGGATGGAGCCTGCAGGGACAGCGAGTCCTTGGCTGCCCCTTCACCCCACATGTTTGCCTCATGCCCCAGGTTCTCCAGAAGGCAGGGAGGAGCCAGAAGGGGCAGGGGCCTGAGGGCCACGTTACAAGGTGCTTTTCCTCTGTCAAGTCCAGCCCGATTTGAGTCCCAGGACTAGAGGGCTTCAGGGTGGAGCCTCGGGGCCCCAGGCCTAGCCCTCCTCCAGCCCTGGGTGTTGGGGTCGGCGTGGGGGGTCCGTGCCCTCCCCCTCTGTCCCCACCACTCACCGCCCTCATGCAGGGCGCCCCAGCCTGTGATCCAGCAGTGCAGACCCGGCTCAAAGAAGTGGGAGCGCGCAGGCAGGCAGACGGGGCGCACGGCAGCCGAGCGCACCACCGGGTGGTCCAGCTGCAGCAGCGCCACGTCGTAGTCGTGGCTGTCCTCCTCGTGGTATGGGTGCAGGAGCAGGCGGCTCACCTTGAAGGACACCTCGCCAGGCCAGCGCGAGTTCTGCCACACTTTGCCCAGAAACACGGTCCACAGCGCTGGGGAGGCCATGCTGGGTGGAGTGGGAGGACGGTGTCTTGGTTCTGTGGCCGCCTGTTCCCATCCAGGGCCCGTTAGGACAGCTAGCTCCCCGCCGGGACACTGTCCTCCACACCTGCCCTCCCTGCCTCCGGGAGGGCCACCTAGCTGGGGGTACAGCGTTCAGGGTGTTGGCCCTGGAGTCTCCTGCCTGGGTTCCAAGCCCAGCATCATCCCTCCCTGGATGTGTGTGTGCCCTAGGCCCTCAGTCTTCTCATCTGTGAAACAGGAACAGCATACAGCTGGATGTCACTGGGAAAATCCAATAAGACCATGTATGTGAAAAAGTCAGCACCGTGCCAGGGCCCCCGACATGGTTCTCTCTTTCTTCCTATACACTTTGCACACCGGGACTGCTCTGAGCTCTCTAAGTCTTCGTGCAGGGGTGCTGGGAACAGAGCATGGAGGAATGGGGGACTCTGTGTGCTGGCAGCAGCCTGGATGCCAGGTTGGCAGCCTTCAGGTCTTTTCACCTGAGGGTAGCGGGGAGCCAGAGATGGGGCAAGGTGGTGGGTGCACTCTGGTGCCCCAGCAGGGGACGAAAAGGGGGCTTCTGCTGTATGTGGGGTCCTGGGGGATCTGGAGCCTGGATCTGGCTGGGGAGTCAGGGGTTGTTTCAGCCCACCAAGCAGATGGGAACGATGGGCACAGGGCTGGATCAGATGCCCCCAGGGGGCCTCCCTGGCCCCACCCACCACAGCTTCAGTCACACCTGGGGGAGGGCCATTGGCTTATGAGCAGGCTAGGCAGTTCTGTCCTTTACTTGTTTCCAGGGTTTAGCATAGACCCTGGCAGACAGTAGGGGTGTAGCAAATGTTGCTGAATGAATGAATGGATAAATGAATCACTGACCTTAACGGAAAGCAAGGTACCAATAGTAGATTGTCACGTGTCCAGGGACATAGTACGCTCCTAGTGGAGTCAGGACTAGAACCCGCATGTCACAGTGGCTGGTCTAGGGCCTCACCTCCCTTCCCTCTGTCTGGGATCTGACACACTGTACCTCCTTCCCAGCCTCTCCCTCCCCCATCAGCCTCACCTGTCCTCCTGGAAGCAGTGGGCGGCTGTTATCACCCAGCGGTCGGCGATGAGGGCCCCACCACAGATGTGTCGTCCCCGAACCTGGAGGCTGGCCTGCCATGGCCACTCACCATCGGAGGACACAGCCCCGCCCACAATGCGGCTGGAAGGGCCTTGGAGGCCGCAATCTGGGGGTGGGAACGGGGTGGTGTGGACAAAGGAGAGGGGAGGAGAGGTCAGTGAGAAACGGACAGAAAGGCAGGGCAAAGGAACGATGGAGAGGGAGGGATAAGGAAGAAGAGAATGATGGAGAGGGAGGGACCGCCAGGACCAAATGAGAGGCAATGGCCGGGGAGAGACAGAGAGACAGGCATATGACGGTGAGGTTCGGCCAGCATCCACTGTGAGCCCCCCCCGCCCCCCACCCCAGGCTCTGGGCTCACCACAGTGCCGCTCATCAGAGCCATCCCTGCAGTCGGGCCGCCCGTCACACTGCGGGTTTGGCTTCTTCACGCAGCTCCGGTCCTCACACTGGAAGGTGAAGGTCCCACAAGGCACCCCTGGGACGGTGGGGTGGGGCAGGGCACAGGAGGTGGGTCTCTGAGCCCCCAGGGGCCAGACCAAGGCTCCCACAGCCTGGCAGCCCCCAGGTCCAGGCCCTGCCTCGTTGCCTGCCTTCTCCCCCCTCCACATCACCAGAGGGAGCTCTCTGCCCCACCACCTGGTTTGCTGGTCTCCTTTCCTCCTGCCGATTAAATGCCCTGTTCCCCTTCCAGGTTGCCTCTCATGCCTGACCTCCTCCTGCCCCCCACTTTGCACACTGCTGGCCATAATATTAAGAATGTTTTGGTCAAGAGAGCCACCCATCTTGTCTTCCTACTAACAGGTAACCCCTACAGGGCAGGGACCACATCTCTGGTGTCTTTATTCCTACTCCCTCACCCCGCCTTGCCTGTCCCTGGGCAGTCTGCCCATGTTGGTCACTTGGTCAGTTGGAGGGATGGATGGATGAAACAAGGGGCCCAGACAAAAGCTTGGGCAGACCAGCCAATGGGTGGATTGGTGGTCCAGTGGGAAGACTGAGAAACAGCCCGAAGGATGGATACATGGGTGGATTTAAGGACCAGTTGATTAACAGGTGACCAGGGAGATTAGTAGGTGGATAGATGGATGAAAGGAATAATGAGCGCACAGATAGGTAGCTGGACAAAGCAGTGAATGGGTAGACTGACAATACAATGGATAGGGAGGTCTTTGTTTGGACAGACCAGTGGATAAATGGATGGATGGATGGAAGGAAGGATGGATGGATGGATAGGTGGATGCATGACTCTGTGGATAGACCTGGTGATTGAAGAGAAAATGGATGATGGATGGATCAATGGATGAACTGGGTGACTGGGAGAAGATGAGTGGGTGGATAGATGGATGAATAGATGGATGAATCAACGGACAGACTAGGTGATTAGGGAGAAGATGGGTGGATGGATGGATGGATGATGGATGGATGGATGGATGGATGGATGGAGGATGGATGGATGGATGGGTGGGTGGGTGGGTAGGTGATTGGATGGATGGATGGATGGATGATGGATGGATGGGTGGACAGACTAGATGAATGGGGAGAAGATGGATGTATGTATGTATGTATGGATGGATGGATGGATGGATGGATGGATGGATGCATGGATGGACGAAGGATGGATCAATGGACAGACTAGGTGACTGGGAAGAAGATGAATGGATGGATAAATGGATGGATGGATGGATGGATGGATGATGGGTGGATCAATGGACAGACTAGGTGACTGGGGAAAAGACTGATGGATGGATGAATGAATGGATGGGTGGATGGATGGATGAGCTGGGTTAGTGGGGAGAAGATGAGTGGGTGGTTGGATGGATGATGGGTGGATGGATGGACAGACTAGATGACTGGGGAGAAGATGGATGGATGGATGGGTGAACAGGTGGATATATGAATCAATGGTAACTGAGGAGATGGGTGAGTAGATTGATGGATGGATGAATAGGTGGATATATGAATCAATGGATAGACTGGGTGACCGGGGAGAAGATGGGTGGGTGAGTGGTGGGTGGGTGGGTGGGTAGATGGATGGATGGATGATGGATTGATGGATGGATCAATGGACAGACTAGATGACTGGGGAGAAGATGGATGGATGGATGGATGGATGGATGGATGGATGGAAGAAGGATGGATCAATGGACAGACTAGGTGACTGGGGAGAAGATGGATGGATGGATGGATGGATAAACGGATGGATGGATGATGGATGGATCAATGGACAGACTAGGTGACTGGGGAAAAGACTGATGGATGGATGGATGGGTGGATGGATGGATGGACTGGGTTATTGGGGAGAAGATGAGTGGGTGAATGGATGGATAGATGGACAGACTAGATGACTGGGGAGAAGGTGGATGGATGGATGGATGAACAGGTGGATATATGAATCAGTGGTAACTGACTAACTGAGGAGATGGGTGAGTAGATTGATGAATGGATGAATAGGTGGATATATGAATCAATAGATAGACTGGGTGACTGGGGAGAAGATGGGTGGGTGAGTGGTGGGTGGGTGAGTGGGTAGATGGATGGATGGATGGATGATGAATGGATCAATGGACAAACTAGGTGACTGGGCAGAAGATGGATGGATGGATGGATGGACGAACAGATGGACAGAGGATGGATCGGTGGATATATGAATCAATAGACAGACAGGGTGACTGGAGAACAGATGGATAGATGGATGGATGGACAGACAGACTGATGAACATACAGGCCTAGGCAGAGGGGCTGGCGCGTGTTTGGATGAGAGGGCAGAGCCTTTGCAGGAGGAGCATGCAGCAGGGCCAGACTCTCTGGTGTCCCTCCAGACACCCGGCCAGGCCCCGCCCCACCTTCCTGGCACTGCACTTCGTCGCTGCCGTTGAGACAGTCGGGCTGCCCATCACAGACCCTGGACAGTGAGATGCACGTGCTGTCCTCTTGGCACTGGAACGTGGCTCTGCAAACTGTGGGGACACAGGGGCCAGTCGGAAGGAAGGCGGGAGAGTTGGGTGGGCCCTGGGGCCTGCAGAAGGCGCTGCTGTGCTGCAGGCCGCAACCCCAGGTGCAGCTCCTAGACACCAGGTCTCACAGCAACCCTGTGGGATGCCCTGCTTGGAAACGGCGGAAGTGACTGCCCAAGGGGGGTCAGCTGAGCCCGAGCTTGAAGCTGGAAGCTCAGTTTCCAAGGATGAGACCCCTCCCCCGCAGCATGGCAGGGTCATCCCAGGGCAAGGCAGGCATGGCCATTCCAGGGCAGGCATGTCCACCTTGCCTCCTGCTTCTCTTCCCTCACGTTAGAGCTTTGATGGGGTTGGGGGGGGGTGTTTTCTGGCTGGATGGTGATTCTGGGGGCCAGAAGCCAAGATGCAGAGGGAGAGCGTTCTTTCCAGAGAGCCCTGGCTTAGGGGGCCACTAAGACCCTGACGGTGGTGAGAACAATTCCAGTCAGAGGTGGCAGCTCACAGTCTGAGCACCTGGAGTTGGGAGACCAGGGCCCCATGCACGGGAGGGAGCTACAGGATTCTCTCCTTGGCTGCTGGGACCCAGCAGTCCCTGTTAACCGCTTTCCCCTTCCTGATTCTGCCCTTGCTGCCCTGCTCCTTCTTGGAAGGCTGGCAGGGGCAGAGGCTGGGTGGTAGCTGGTGGGGAAGAGCCCTCAGCTGGTAGTCAGGAGGCCTGGTGCCCGCTGGTCCTTGCCAGCACCCCGTGGGGTGGTCCTGGGGAGGCCTCTTTCCCACTCAGCACAGAGAGAGACCACACTTCCTGGGTGCTGATGGTGGGAACTGAGACTCTCCTCAGCAGGGGAGGGAAGGAGAAGAGGGGGCGGCTGCTCACCGCAGTTTCTCTCATCCAGGCCGTTGGGGCAGTCCTTGACCCCGTCACAGGCAGGGACGCAGAGTCCGTTCACAGAGCACAGGAACTCTCCAGGGCAGGCTGGAAACCCACAAGAGACCGTGGAGGCAGAGGGTCCACCATTAGGACCCAAAATGAAAACACATGGAGACAGGTGTGCACCTGTGTGCTCACCCACGCATGAGCAGGAACCCCAGACACCGGGCAGCTGTGTCCACAGTCCACAGGGACATATGTCCCCAGACACATGCACACAACACACACGTGCATATGTATGAGAATGTGTACCTGCAGACTGTGGGGGTGCCTTGCACACTGGGCACACAGGCTGCATGTTTGTGTACACACACACACACACACACACTCCTCTCTCTCTACTCCCCTCTGCCTCGGTCTCTCTCTCTCTCTCTCCTCTTTCTCTCTGTCTCTTTCTCTCCCCCCTCACTCCCTCCCCCTTTCTCTGTCTCTCCTCTCTCTCTCTGTCTCTTTCCCCCTGTCTCTCTCCTCTTTCTCTCTGTCTCTCTCCTGCTCTCCCTCTCTCCCCCTCTCTCTTCCCCCCTCCCTCTCCGTCTCTCACCCTCTTCCCCTCTCTCCGTCTGTCCTCTCTCTGTCTCTGTTTCTCTCTCCCTCTCTCCCTTCTGCTCTCTGTCTCTCTCTCTCTGTATCTCCCCCTCCTTTCTCTTTCTCTGTCCCCCCCCATATCTATCTCTCTCTCTCACCCTCCCTCCCTCCCTCTCCCCTTCTGTCCACAACTCCCTTAGGGTTCCAGGAATGGCCAAGAGGCAGGGGCCTTGGGGGTGCCTGCCGCACTCCCCGGCCTGCCCATACTCACGGTCTGACTGGTTGTACAAGCCGTAGTGCGCCTGCACGCCAGGCCCTGTGAGGGAGATCTGGGAGGTGAAGTTGATGGTGATGCCGGCTGTGGCCACTACCGGGATCCTCTCTGCATAGGGCTGCAGCGTGCGCAGGCCACACAGCCTGGGGGCAACCAGAGACCATTCAGGGTCACGCCGCTGGTCTCCCAGGGCACAGAGAGGGCACGGACAGGGCAGCCAGGCAGAAGGGGGAGCAGCGTCCCTACGCACACCGCCTCGGTCTTGATCTCTCCCTTGAGTGACTGCTCACTCCCAGAGCCACCTTCTAGAAAGCAGCCTATGTCACTCCTCTGCTCAGAAAACTTCAATGGCTCCCCACTGCCTGCCGGACAAAATTCAAAGCCTGGATTCTAGTCCCAGTCACCTATGAACTACGATTCTAGCAAGTCAGGATCCTTCTCTGAGCCTCATTCTCCTCCCATAGAAAACAAGGAAAAGTATTGTTTCTGCTGGTTGTGGATGTGGCAAAAGCCTTCAGCATATCAGCAGAGGCAAAAGTCCTTGACTGGCTCACTCTCCAGACAGGAGAGGTCATTTCCCTCATGCTTGAGGCGGGTGGCAACACTCCCCATTTGGGAACTGTCCCTCCTGCTGAGACACCTCCATAGCCCTGGTGGTCTCCCTGGGACCCTCTGGGCTTGAGGGAAGGACCTGGACTTCTCCCAGGACCAGTAGAACAGTGCAGATGGGCAGTATGTTCTCTGTCTGACCACACCAGGGTGGGACCACCCCCAGTGATAGGAGCACCTTCTCAGATAACGTCCCCCGCCCAGAAGATGCTCTTGTTCAAACAGAGCCCAGGGAGAACCCCCACAGGGAGGCGGGCCCTTCTCCCATACCCAGAAGACAGGTGTGTGAGCACCCATCTCCAGGTGGAGGTCCTCACAAACTACATGGGCCTGCCTTCCTGGAGTGGGTTCCATGCACCCCCAGAAGGTGGGACCCTCCCTACACAGCAACCGGGAGCTCTCTTGCATCCCAGGTGGGACACCCCTGCAGAACAGAGGGGGTCACCACCACCCGCTCATAGGCTGCCCCCACAGGGAAGGGAGGACCCTGCAGAGCAGATAGGCACCGCCTCGCAGATATGGGAGCACACCAGAGCACAGACCAAGACACCTCCAGAGAGCCAAGAGAAAGTCAAGAGAATCTAGAGAGAGGCGGGAGTGTCAAACCTGGTGGGGACATCAGCCCAGATCAGCCCCAGAGAGCAGGCCACCTGCTTCCCAGGGGCCAGGCACTTCCTTGTAACTTCCAGAGCCCACCAAGCAGGTCGAGGAGTGCATCAATTAGTCAATGAACAACTGACAACTGAGGATGAGCTTTGGGGTGCAAGGGGTGAGGCTGGACCGGGCCTCTGGTCCGCCCTCCCTCCCAGGCAGCAGCATCACAAGGCCTCGTTGCACAGGGATGCTAGGTTCTTGCAGTGACTCTGCCCAGTGAGGGTGGGATTGTTATCCCATTTTACAGACGAGGCCCCTGAGGGCAGGAGGCAAGGTAAGACCAAAATCCAGCCTTGGTACCCAGACGGACTCACCTGGCCTGCTTGGGGGTGGGGGAGGCACCCGATTCCCACTGCCACATGCACGCTGGGGTCTCAACCCCCTCGGATCCCCCGGGGGCCTGGCCTAGACTCCGGCCTCCCGTAAGTCTGGCCACAGTGACCATGTCCTTGCCCTCACTCCACCCAGCCACTCTCAAAGGGCAGTCTGGGGACCCCTGGGGTCCAAAAGTCATTTTCTTTTCTTTCTCTTTTTTTTTTTTTTTTTTGAGTTGGAGTCCCACAGCCACCCCAGCGTCGACCTGCTGGGCTCTGGCAATCCTTCCGCCCCAGCCTTCCAAGTAGCTGGAACTACAGGCACATGCTCCCATGCCCGGCTAATTTTTATTTATTTATTATAGAAACGAGTTCTTGCCAAGTTGCCCAGGCAGGTCTTGAACCCCGGGGCTCAAGCAATCCACTCACCTCGGACTCCCAAAGTGCCAGAATTACAGGCTGAGCCACCGAGCCCAGCCTCCAAAAGTCATTTTCTTTCTTTTTTTTTTTTTTTTTGAGTTGGAGTCTCACTCCATCGCCCAGACTGGAGTGCAGTGGCTGCTCCCGGCCACCGCAGCCTCGACCTGCTGGGCTCCGGCGATCCTTCCGCCTCAGCCTTCCAAGTAGCTGGAACTACAGGCGCGCGCTACCACGCCTGGATAATTTTTTTGATTTATTGTAGAGATGATGTCCCACCAAGTTGCCCAGGCGGGCCTCGAACCCGCGGGCTCGGGCAATTCACGCACCTCGGCCTCCCAAAGCGCGGGATTACAGGCTGAGCCACCGAGCCCGGCCCAAAAGTCATTTTCAGGGTGACACTCAGGTGTCATTTGCCTCCGTGGCCCTCGTTGTCTCCTAAGGTTCCTGTGGGGTTTCCCAGAGACTGCGTTATTTATGTGTGACACCATGACTGAGCGCTGAGATGTGAGGGTCCCTTGGAGTCTATTAAGCCACATACTCAATAAATTTACAAAAATGTAAAATGGCAGTACTATTGTCACTAAATGTTTCCATTTTGGTGAACATAACTAACATTCGTGGAATGCTACAGTGGAATTATTAAAGAGATGGATGCCTCGAGAACCACTGCCCAGCCCAGGTGGAGACGAGGTGCCACCAGGGGGCGCCCCCGAGCAAGCCTGGCCCTTCTGGCTCCCTGGAAACTGAGCAAACCTGGGTTTTGCTGTTTTTAAAGTAATCTTGAATTGTTTTCCCCCAAGAAAGGCCCCAAGAAGTGGTCAGAGGAGCCAGGGGCTGAGAAGTACTGGGCAGGGGGAGTAAGGAGGCAAACACACCCCCAACACATGGAAGCTATGGGGGCCTTGGTGATTTCCCAAACGGTCACTGGGAGATTGTGGAGCGACAGGGAAGGGGGGGTGCGGCGGAGGGGACACTTCAACCTAGAAGAAACTGTGTGGAGGGCCACGTGGTCACCCCAAACAGGACTGGGCTCCGAGCACCAGTGCCCGGCAGCAGGATGGCCTCTGTTGGCTCTGGGAAGAATCCCAGAATCGGCCGTGCTGGCCACCTTCCCCTAGGCTCACCCTCGTACCCGGGGAAGCTGTGTGGCCCGGGCAGCGTTAGCCTCACTCTGGAGGCCCAGGGGCTGGGGCACAGGTGGTGGAGTCCTGGGAAAACCTCTCCCTAGCCGGCCAGACAAGGATTCAAGGCAGCGCTGCAAACTGAGTCATCAACTCCAGGACCGTCTGTTTTGTCTGTGCAGTGTTAAAAAATTATGTTGCATTACGTTAATCCAGAGTCTGGCTCCTCGTGAAGAATCAGAGTTCCTGGAAGCACAGGCTGGAACTAACTAGGCAGGATGTGCGCAGTCCTCCTCCCTTTGCCCTCCTCTCCTCGGCCTCACTCCCCTCCCTCCTCCCCTCACCCTCCTCTCCTGGGCCCTCTTCCTCCCCTCCTGCTCTCAACCCTCCTCCCCGGGCATTCCTCTCCTTGCACGCTTCATGTGTAGCCGCCTCTCAACACTTCTCCCTGGCCTGGCCCCTTGGCCCATCCAAGCTTCGGTTTCTGCTGCAGAGGCTTTGGGGGAGGGTGCCCACCCTCTGGCTCTCCAACTCCTCCCATTCACCGAGTGCTCCTCTGACGGCCACGATGCCCACCCACTTGTCTCAGCTACAAAGTGCTGAGTGTCTGGGGACCCAGGCCTGCACGTGTGGCCCACCTCACTTTCTCACCTCCCTGGACTTGGGGGATGGCTCCTTCTGGCCTCACCCAGTGGGAAACAGGGACCCTGTCCACCTCCCTGCTTATCAGCAAGTCCACCTGGAGGAATTCGGCAAGTGTGGGATGGGCGGAAGAAGGATGGATGTGTGAGTGGACGGAAGGTGGGTGGAACAAAGGAAGGGAGGGCATGTGGGTGGGGGATGGAAGGACAGAAGGCAGGAAGGACTGATGGGCACACTCCCGCATGCCCTTTCCCAAGGACAAGTTAGCCCGGAAGGAGGGTCAGGGGAGGCTGCCCCAACGTGGTGGCTGGAGCACTGGATCTGGGGCTGCAGAGTCAACTTGGCAGCCCGACTTTGCCACACATACCCACTGTGTGGCCTTGGTCACATGGCTCACCTTCAGCAAGCTTATCTTCACGTCTGTAAGCTGGGGCGAGCCTGTCTCCCTTGTAGGGTTTTTAAGGCATGCATAGGAAAATGACTTCTCGGGCGGGCTCGGTGGCTCGGCCTGTAATCCCAGCACTTTGGGAGGCTGAGGCGAGGGGATGGCCTGAGCCCACGGGTTGGAGACCAGCCTGGACAACTTGGTGACACCTTGTCTCTACAATAAATCAAAAAATTATCCAAGTGTGGTGATGTGCATCTGTAGTTCCAGCTGCTTGGAAAGCTGAGGCAGAAGGATCACCGGAGCCCAGCAGGGCAAGGCAGTGGTGGCCGGGAGCATGCCGCTGCACTCCAGTCTGGGCGACAGAGTGAGACTCCAACTCAAAAAAGAAAAGAAAAAAAAGAAAATGACTTCTCTGACAACGTGTGGCTGACATCATCAGGCCGTGAGCTCATCTAGGGCTGCGGCTGGAGCCCCCGTTCTGTGTGGCCAACCCAGCTCAGGTCGGCCTCACAGCAGGACCCAGTGAGCATCTGTGGCTGAGGGCAGTGCACGCCATCAGGGCTCCGAGGACAGGGCCAGGCCAGGCCAGAGGGGGTTCCCGTGGCCAAGGAGCCCACAGTTCCACCTGTCCCCGCTGTCCGGGAGTGAGTGGAAATGATTGGGCAGAGCACAAGAGAAATGACATCACAGAAGAGGAAGCAGGAGGCAGGTTCCTGGAAAGGGGGAAGCCCAGGCCGCCGTGGCGTCTGGTGAGGGTGGTTTCTGTGAAACTGAGCAGCCGTGGCAAGACCTCCTGAGGTCAAGTCCCTCCACCACCCACGCCACTCAAGGGTGAGGCTCAACCAGGGGCAGGTGGGACTGGGGAAGCTGGGAAGGAAGCAGGGAGGTAGAGGAGCTGCCTGCCTTATGCAGGAACCTGGGGGCTAAGGCACCCTCTCCCCTGTCTCACCCTCTGCTCCTCCCCACCAATGGCCATTCTGGGCCAAAGGACAGTGCCTCACTAAAACCCCACACCCCAAAAGCTCCTCGTCCCCGATCTCTGGTGGCTTTCCGCCCACACAAGCAGATTTCCAACAAATGAACATTCGCAGAATTTCCCGGCATCTGCTTGGGATGATCTTTATCAAAAGTGATGATAACTGGAAGAAAGGTTGGCCCAGGGCTTAGTGTGCAGATGCCACCCTGCCTCCCGTTCACACCCAGACATGGGCGGGAGCCTTGGGGACGTGAGTCTCCCCTGAGGACCTCGGATCCTTAGGGCTGGGGCTTCCCAGGCTGCACTTGAAACTGACAGGACTGCCAGAGAAGCTGTGGATTCTCCCACCGGGATGCCAGTAGGCTGGGTAGGAATGCCTCAGCTCAGGGAGGGAACAGCAAGTTTGGCCGCTCAGAGGCTCTGGGGGAAGGATCCATCTGAGTGGGAGTACCCACACACATGCACATATGTGCAAGGACACACACATGCAGACACATGTATGTGCACACACACTCTCTCATCAGGCCGCCTGGGGGCAACTCTGGCTCGACAAGCTGGGTGGCTTGCAAACTGCTTGACCTCTCTGTGCCTTGGCCCTCTTTGGTCAATGAAAGCAGCATAAGCACCTGCTTTCTCGCTAGTAGTTGAGGCTCAAGGAGACCCCTCAGCTGTGACCACCCAGCGCCATATGAGAGCCCAGGCCCACGTGTGCCAGGGCTCTCCACCTGTCATCCCACCGAGTCTTCCTTGGGACTCTCATGCGCTACCTGAGGCTGGGAGGGGCAAGTCCTCACCAAGGAGGAAGTAGATGAGCCAGGTTTTGAACCCTGCTCTGTGTGGCTCCAACACTTAGGCTCTCCCCACTGCCCAGCCTGACTGGAAATGGCATCTCATTAGAGTTCATAGACACAGCATGCTAGGGAGACAACACCTTCCTGGTAGGTGAATAGCAAGCAGTGGAGCCCTGGCTGGCCGGGACCCCGTGTTCACAGAGAACCAGACCCAGACCCTGTGAGCCCCTTCCCAACCCCGTGAAGTCGGGCAGACTTGGAAGGAGAGAGGGGAGGCGAACGCCGGGTCCCGCCAAGCCTCACCCTCCCCACCCTTGGCTGCGCCCTGAAGTCCATCCCCACCACTGAAAGGCAGAAAAGACAAGGCCTCAGTTTCCCCACCTGTACAGTGGGAGAGGGCTGGGCACTATAGGCAGTTCAGCCCCACATTCAGGGGTGCTTAGAGACACTGGGGGGCTCCTCTCTTACCCCACTGGAATCTCCCTTAGTGCCTGCTGTCACGATGTCTTCCTTTTGACTAAGACTCTCTCCATCCACGCTCCATGTTTAAAACACCCTCTGTCATCACCCAAGGAACACTCAGGATGTCCCCAGCTCCCCAGTGCCCAGAGCCATGCCCGACCCCTGCCGGTTGCATTGGGGAGAGAGAGTCAGGGCCCTCCCGTGGGCTGAACCGTCCTGTATCTTGCTGTTTGTGGCTGGTGATGGCCATGGGAGAGGCCCTGACTGTGGCCTCATCTGTGTACCACCTAGTCCCGCTAAGCCTCAATTGCCTCCTCTGGGAAACGGGAAGGATGCCATTGACCACACAGGTTGTTGGGCCGATGCACTGAGCACCCGTGCTGAACTCCTAGTTCTGAGCTGCTGAGCCCCTAGTTCTGGGCTGCTGGGCCCTGGATGCTGGGACCTGGCCTCGGGGACACGGAATCACCATGGAGGTGGGGGTCAGGGAGGGCGTGCCACACCCAAGACGGTCAGTTCTCCTTTCTGGGCCCCCTGAGTTATCAAATTCAGCTCTGGGGTAGGGAAGGAGACAGGAAAACATATTCTTGTCATTTGTGAAACTGTGAATCAGGGTCACCCAGTGGGCCCCTGACGTGGAGGGATAACCCAGCCATCCTCAGTCCAGGCAGGTAATGAGGGGACCCGAGAGGACTCTTGAGGGGTCAGGGCAGCCATGCCCAGAAAGGCCCCACTGTGCTGGAAGATGCACTCTGCTCTTCAGACACCACAGACCTGACGTCGCACCACCTTGTCACCCCAAAAGCACACACCTGATATCACACCACAGACATGTCATCCCTAAATCAGAGACATGAAGTCACATCAATAGCATATCACCCCCAACAGTACAGATCTAAAGTCATACCACCAGCATGTCACCCCTAAATCAGAGACCTGAAGTCGTACCACCAGCAGGTCACCCCTAAATCAGATCTGAGGTTATACCACCAGCATGTGACCCTTAAATCAGAGACATGAAGCCATACCACCAGTATGTCACCCCTAAATCAGAGGACTGAGGTCACACTACCAGCATGTCATCATGCCACCACCATGTCACTTCCAACAGAAGAGACCTGAAGTCACACCGCCAACATGTCACTCCCAACCACACAGCCCTAAGTCATGCCATGGGCATTTCTTGCTTTTCCTTTTAAGTCAGTCCCTAAGAAATTGCACAGCACCTGGGAAGACAGAGTCAAGCAAGCATGGCCAGTCCCTGTCACCCTTTGTCTGGATACTCCTTTGAAATAGGATCGGCCAACAAGCAAAGGAGAAGCAGTGATGAGTGGGAACACCCACCCTGAATCCAGGAATGCTGGGTCCCAGCACCCTCCAGTGTTGGCGTCTTCCAAATTGGAACCTTGGGCGCTCAGCATCTGCGCACTAAACTCAGCCTGTAGCCCGCGGCATCCAGGGCTGGGAGGGCAGGCAGAGGCCTTGAAGCTCTTAGATCTCCCCTCTCCTGTCCCTGGCAAGATGGCCCTCTCACCCTGGACTCCGGGTGCAAGGGTCTCCCCGCCTCTGCCATGGCTACTTCAACCCTGTCCTCTCTTCCCAAACCTCTGCTCCTGACGATGGCGCAAGGGAGGGCCTCCTGCTTCCTGCCCCTGCTCCTTACCTCCTCCACCCTTCCACTAAGCAGCCCCACCCACACCTGGGCCTCCTTCCCTCCCTCTGCGAGGCTGCAATGCTCCTCGTGACATTTAGACATGGTGTCTCTCCCATCTTACGTGGCCTCTTCCCTGCGTCTCCTAGCTCTCCTCTCCCCACAGAGAGAGACATGTCTGCACTCCCTGTGTCCCGCCTCCCTGCTCAATCCAGTCCTTCAAAGCTGTCAGCACCACCCACAGCCTCCAGGTGGGTAGAGCCAGTGGGCACTGCCCAGTCTCCATCCTTCTGGCCAGACCCCAGCCACGGCTGACCCTGGTGATGGCTTCTCACTTCGCCTGACCTGACCCCACTGTCTCCTGCCCACCTCCTTACAGGGACTCGCTGCTTTGTCAGAAACTCAGTTACCGGAGGGGCTAAGGGTAGGAGCGGGGAACAGGGCGGGTGCCCTGCAGGATGCGGGCATCCAGGGATCCTCGATTTCACATTCCCCTGCATCATGGCATCAGCTCTGGCTGTGCAGCCAGGAGCCAGGGTCAGACAGAGGAGCCTTTGATCGATCATATCCGTGTGGGCTTAGGGGACAGCATTCGTGCACCCATGAGTATCTAAGGATTCGGGTGCCAGCAGGGGGTACAGCACCCCAGGAAAGACACTGTTTTGCTCTGGCTAGCATCAACATCCTAGGTGTGTGATGACCAAACGCGTGTCTGAGACCTTTGGGGGAGCTGGAGGGAAGCTGCAGCTGGGGCGGGGGCCAGGATGGGCACAAGGCCAACAGGCCTGACACCTGCCCCGGCTGTTCCTGTCTCCTTGTGCTGCCCTCTGGGGTCTGGGACTTGGGCTCCCAAGATGCCACCTGTGGGGGGAGGCAGGAGGGCAGGGGCCCCTGGGCGGGTACCTCCTGTTCTGGATTGTCCACTGGCCCTGGGTACACGGCAAGTCGTACTTCTGCCTCCGAAGTGCATAGGCGTCAAACCAGAGGGCCAAGCCGTAGTCCAAGGAGGGCACCTGGGAGGAAAGAGTGGCCGCCAGCTGGCTGTGGGGCGTGGCCAGGGGGATGGACCCACCTCCCCGGACAGCCGAGAGAGAAGGCAGCACAGAACCTGGCTGGGGCGGGAGTCTGTCAGTCACTCCACACACAGGCACAGCTGTGACCAACAGAGAACGACCCTGGCCGCACCCACTACCCGCCTGGCAGGATCTGTACCCAGAGCTCAGCCTGTGGACCTTCAGCAGAGGCAGACACCACCCCCTCCCACCTGGCATCCCTGGAGTCCAGGGGCTGCTTGGGATGGAGGGCAGCAGGCAGGGGTGCTCACCGTGAGGTGCCAGGAGCAGTGGGTGCTGGGCGAGTAGTAGCTGGGGAAGTAGGGGGTGCTGAGGACACCCTGCGAGTCCAGCCGTCCCTCGAGCGTCAGGTTCACCTGGCAGGCTGGGCCGGCGGACAGTCATCACACGGGGGCCCCCGGCCCCTTCTCAGCTGCACCTCCCGTCAGGCAAGGGCAGTTTGGGACCCCACCCACCCTGCCACCACTACCAGTAAGACCTCGTGGTTGAGTGTGACTGCGTGAACCTGGGCCTCAGTTTCCTGATCTGAAAAATGGGTACCAGAAGGGCATACCTCATCGGGCGGTTGAGTGGATCAAGTCGGCATAAAACGTTCAAACGGCCTGGCACACAGTAAGTGCTCGGTAAATGGCAGCTACTGACGTGAGTGGGACAGCACTCCACAGTTTGTGACGTGTGTTCACCACGGAGCACACCTCACCGTGTGGCGGCCAGGGAGAGGGGATTGCTCCCCTTTTCACAGATGAGGTGCAGAGACAGGAGTGGCTTGGCTGAGGCCACACAGCGGGAGGAGCGGGGCTGAGAGGTCATCCCTCCATGGGGCCGGGGACCCTAAGCGCCCTGGCGCCCCCCCCGGCTGTCAGAGACTCCCAGGAGAGCAGAGCTGGCTCCATACGCCTCGGCCTCCCCACCAGGCCAGCGGGGACCTCAGCGCTGCCCAGGAGAGGGAGGGGTCCCTGAGTGGGAAGAGCAGTCGGGGAAGAGGCGGCCCGAGCAGCTGTAAGCACCATGTGGCCTGTGTCTCCGGCCATCTGCCATTCTCCCTCCCAGTTCTGGAAGCCTCAGGGTTTGATCCTCCTGCAGGGAGGCTGGAGGCCTGGACAGCCATCCAGTGGGAAAGGGGGAGGGGGATCCAGAGCGGCAGGGGGCAGGGCAGCTGTGGGGAGCCACGGGCCAGGTCGGGCTGTGGCCTTGCAGGGCCGAGAGGGCTCTTCCCGAGCCCTTGGCTGTGAGAGGAGTGTCCAGGCTGACCTGAGGCATCCCCAGGCCTGCGGCCCACGCATGGTGGGTGTAGAGGGACACGGGCGGGGAGAGGCCACGGGGAGGAGACGCAAGCCCAGGGTGGGGGAGAGAACCAGAGGAGGGAGGGAGGGTGGGCAGTAAACCCCAAAGAGGAAACCAGAAAGGGGGTGGGAGGGACAGAGAGTCAGAGTTCGGGGAGAGACCAGGGAGGGAGACCCGAGGCCGGGGACAGGGTCAGGAGAAGATGGGACCTGAAGTGAGAATGGGGCGGGACAGGGGTGGACAGCAGAGGAGTTTCCAGAACCTTCCCTCTCCCCATTCCATCCTCGCCTAGGGCCAGACAGACGAAGAGTGCACCGGGACAGGGTCCTGGATTTCTGCCACCGCCCCTCCCCAGTCCCAGGGACCCCGACGCCTCACCCTGGAAGGCCACAGACTGCACGGAGAGCGTGAAGGGGTCATAGTAGCTGTGCAGACCCTTCTTCCAGACCACTGCCATGATGGCGCCTGACGCCAGGACCTCCACCACAGGTTCCTGGCGGCTGCAGCCGTAGACCCTGATGAAACAGAGGGTGGCAAGGACAAACGGCAGGGGGGGTGGCAGGCAGCTGCTGGAGGGACCGAGGAGGGTGGGCAGGAGTCTACATCTAGTCCCGGGTCTGCTCTCCGTCTGCTGTGTGTCCACGGGCAAGTGTCTGCCCCTCCCTGGCCCCAAGAGACTGACAGGAGGCCTTCCAAGGGCCAGTTCCTCTGGTGGGAGAAACCAGGAGGTTTCCCCAGACTTCTAGAGCCTACAATTTGATGACTGTGACTGACTCTGGTCCTCCAGCACCTACCCTCCCCCACACATGCCCTCAGAATCACCAGGGACCACTGAGCACCCCTGGCAGGGAGACTAGATGGCACCTGCAGGGATGCTGCCCCTGGCCTTGTTCGAAGCTGGGATGGGGAAGAGGAAAGTATGGGTTGATGGCCCCAAGAGTACCCCAGGAATCCATCCAGAGCATGGGGTCTGGGAGACTCAGAAAAGTAGTGGAAGCCTAGGATCTTAGAAGTCTGGAATGTTAGCCCTGAAAACACTCTTCCAACACCATCTGTTTGGTTCCCAGATGGGCAACTGGTGCAGGGCAGAGGCAGAGGCAGGCCTATATGTGCAGGTGCCCTGGTCTGCCCATCGCAGCCAAGGGTGCCCCAGCTTCCCTCGCCCTCTTAGCAAACTTCCATTGCCTCTGACAGAACTCTCTGGAGTCCTCGCTGATCTGATGGACCAACCTGCAGAAGTTACCAGCCCTGCCTCCCCTAAGTGGGCACCCCGACATTTATGGCACACCCACAGTGTGTCGGCCCCAGGACTTGTCAGGAGGGAGTGGACATTACTGGAGGAATTTACGGCATCTTGGCCAGTGAGAACCTGGGATCCTTCAAACAGCCTCAAAGTTGCCCATGTGACCCCCCCTCAGCCCTGCAGCCTGAGGGAGCGAATAATCCCATCTCCCAAGAAAGGTCCAGGCGTGGGGCGTTTCCCTGGCCTCCAGCTCTTGCCAGGGTAGGGAGGTGGCCTCCAGTATCCACCGCTCCTCAGTCCCTCGCTCCTTCCTCCTGCCCTTGCCCTCACCGGCCTATTCTTCTTGCCACTGAGGTCCCAAGTCTCCCCCACCTGTCGGTGCCCCCGCCTCCCATGCAGCCATGTCCCCTCAGCCTCACCAGCTCCTAGATCCCAGGAGGTGGGAGATATCCCAGGGGATATCCCCTCGGCCTCTCCAGCTCATATCTCCCAGGACTAAGAGGGACCCAGGGGTCACCTTTACTGGAGGCTTCGGTGTTTATTGTCGGGGCTTTTGTTTTATTTACTCTGCAGCTGAGTCGTTGTTGTAAATAACACAGGGAACACATGGAAATAAGCCGCAAGTTGGGCAAGGGTCTCACCTGCTCCATCTTCCCACCCCCACCAAAGTCGCCCCTCACTCCCCTCCCCAACATGGCTCCGGGGTGCAAGTTGGAGCCCCTCATCTCATCTGATGGGTCATTTTAGGCCTTCTGCAAGGGTCCAAGACGAGTGACACCCAGAGCCAAGGTGAGCCAGGCCGCCTCCCCCAGCAGCAGGCTCTGCGTTGGGGAAGCCCCAGGGAAGCCCAGGCATCTCCACCCTCCAGGACCTGGAAGTCAGACGGTGTCTTGATGTTTCCCAGAGCCCTCCAGGAACACCCCCCCCACCAATGCACTCCCCAGATTGAGATCACCACACAGAGGGCAGCAGGAGGGGTACAGATGGGTGCACAGCCTCCAACTCAAGGCTCAGAGCAGCCCCGGGAAAGGCTGGTGGTGAGCACAGCCCACATGAGACAGAAGAGATACCAGCCTGGCACCTGACACAAAGTAAGTGCTCAATAAACAGTCACTGAGAGCTGCCCACTCCAGGTTGTCTTCCCCCTACCCATGGAGCCTTGAAGGCTGACACTGCTTTCCCCACAGACTCCTGGAGACTAAGACCATTTCCAGTCTCTCTTCCCAACTCCCTGATCCTGGTCACTTCTTAACTCCATATCTCATCCCCTAAAGCCCCACTCCTCTGCTCAAGAACTTTCAGCAGCTTCCCACTTACCAAATATCAAGCCTAAATTGCTCTTGGCACTCAATGCCCTCTGTGTGGCCCAGTCCCAACTAGACTAAATACTACGACTAACAATGGCTAGCATTTCCTGGGTACTCAGTATGCATAAAGATTGTGGCACAGAAATTCCAATTTAAATCTTCCAATAACCCTGCAAAGTAAGCATGATTGTACGCCCATTTTTACAGGCGAGAAAACTGAGGCTCAGAGAGGCAGATTAACTTGCCTTAGGGCATGCAGTTAGAAAGCAGCAGAGCAGAACTTGGAAGTCCAGGCTGCTGCTAGACTCTGAAACATTTCAACAAGCCATATTGCCTCCCAGAGCTGACCTTAGGGGTCACCTAGAATACCTGCTTTGCTACAGATGGGAAGGCAAGAAAACTGAGGCTCAGAGAGGCAGATTAACTTGCCTTAGGGCATGCAGTTAGAAAGCAGCAGAGCAGAGCTTGGAAGTCCAGGCTGCTGCTAGACTCTGAAACATTTCAACAAGCCATATTGCCTCCCAGAGCTGACCTTAGGGGTCACCTAGAATACCTGCTTTGCTACAGATGGGAAAACTGAGACTCAGAGAGGAGAAGGGATTGCCACAGTGTAAAACCATCTCCAGCCTCCTCTCCCCACCCCCTCTAGGCCAGGTGAGCCCCTCTTAGACACACAGGCTCAAGGTCATACAGTCCCTCATCTCAAAATCCTGGGTAGGACTTTTGACCTCCACATCACCCATGCCTTTTCTAGCCCTCCCCTATGCCCTCTCCCGGGAACTCACGAGGTGATGAGTCTCTTCTCTAGGGGTCCAGCCACATCGTACATAGCCAGTCGGTCCCGGCACTCGGCCAGTGTCCACTCGAGCCGGAGTTTGAGCATGAGCTTCTCAGGACCCTGCAGGTGCCACAGGCAACTGGAGGCCAGGTGGTCCGGCCCCTTCAGTCGCAGGACCTGGCCTGGGCCCACGTAACTGTAGCGGTAACAGCCTGGAGGAGGAGAGGGCAGACCCCCTGACTCCTGCGGGTCGGAAGGAGATACCCAGGAGCCAGGCCCCGAGAGGTCCTCCCCAGGTGGGGTGGGACAGAAGAGGAACCAGGTGGGGATAGCCAGATAAGCTCAGCCCATCTTTCTCTTTCCCTTTCTAGCCTCTTCATCCATGCATTCATTCGTTGGTGCAATCACTCATTCACTGAACAAACAAACACCTGCTGAGCTTTCCATGTCTGGTGAGTGCCCAGGTAAAGGTCCAGTGGCTACCTGGGAACACCAGGAGCAGTGGGGACAGATACAAACACAGATACAGATACAGACAAAGATACAGATACAGACACAGACATAGACACAGACACACACACACACACACACAGAGAGAAAGAGAGAGAGAGATACAGATACAAACATAGGTACAGATACAGATACAGACATAGATGCAGATACAGATATAGACTTAGGTACAAATATAGGTACAGACACAGATATAGATATAAATATGGATACAGACAGACACAGACACAGACACATACAGATACAGCACAGAGAGATAGACATAAGTACAGATACAGATGCAGATATAGATACAGATACAGACAGATACACAGTACAAATACAGACATAGGTACAGAGACAGATTCAGATACAGATATAGATACAGATACAGACATAGGTACAGATACAGATACACAGACACAGACACAAATACAGATACAGTCATAGATACAGATACAGACACAGACATAGACACAGACACAGATATAGGTACAGATTCAAATGCAGACATAGATACAGATACAGATATAGATACAGATACAATACAGATATAGACATAGGAACAGATACAGACATAGATACAGATACAGACATAGGTACAGAGACAGATTCAGATACAGATATAGATACCAGCATAGGTACAGAAACAGATACAGACATAGATACAAATACAGATACAGACATAGGTATACAGATATAGATACAGACACAGACACAGACAGATACAGATACAGACACAGATACAGATATAGATACAGATACAGACATATGTACAGATACAGACAGACACAGATACAGATACAGACATAGATACAGCCCAGAGAGACAGACATAGGTACAGATACAGATAAAGACATATGTGCAGATACAGATGCAGGCATAGATACAGATACAGACACAGATGCACAGTATAGATAAAGACATAGGTACAGAGACAGATTCAGATACAGATATAGATACAGACATAGATACAGATACAGACATAGGTACAGATACAGACACAGACACAGATATAGATTCAGACATAGATACAGATACAGACATAGATCCAGATATAATACAGGTACAGACACAAGTACAGAGACAGACACAGACACAGATATAGGTACAGAAATAGGTGCAGACAGATACAGATACATACATAGATACAGATACAATACAGATACAGACAGAAGTACAGAGACAGATTCAGATACAGATATAGATACAGATACAGACATAGATACAGACACAGATACAGACATAGGTATACAGATATAGATACAGACACAAACACAGATACAGGTACAGATACAGACGCAGACACACATACAGATAGATACAGACATAGACACAGGTACAGATACAGACATAAGTATACAGATATAAATACAGACACAGACACAGATATAGGTACAGATACAGACACACATACAGATACAGATACAGACATAGACACAGGCACAGATGCAGACATAGGTACAGATACAGATACAGATGACACAGACAGACACAGACAGGATTAGCTCAGGAGGTGAGGGTCTTAAACATGACCGTGGGTTGGGGACATCCTAGGGTCCCCAGCGTGAGCAAAGGGGCAAAGGCCAGCAGGGGAGCTTTGAGGAATCTGAGCACAGAGCGGTATAGCTGGACACAGGGTCCAGGTCACACCCAGGATGGACACTGCTTTCTCCTGTGCCTTGGGAAACCATAGGAGGTTACACAGGGCTGGGGCATAGTCTGGTTTGGATCCCAGAGTCCCCTGCCTACTCGAGGTGACACTGGGGTGGTTGAGGTGGCATGCATGAGGGGAGAAGGGAGGAGGTTCACTTCCGGTGGAGAGTAGGTGTACACTCGGAAGAGCTGGGAGGCAGCCCCACAGGGAGGCCATTAGCTTGAAGCTAAAGGCGAGGCTAAAGCAGGTTGTGCTTACTGAACATTTGCTACGTCCCACTCACCACCTCCCTGAAGCCCACAGCAGCTCCGTGAAATACTTCCTATAGGCGGGCTTGGTGACTCAGCCTGTAATCCCGTGCTTTGGGAGGCCAAGGTGAGTGGATTGCCTGAGCCCACGGGTTCGAGACCAGCCTGGGCAACTTGGCGAGACCTCATCTCTACAATAAATCAAAAAATTAACTGGGGGTGGTAGCACACGCCTGTAGTTCCAGCTACTTGGAAGACTGAGGCAGAAGGGTCACCGGAGCTCAGCAGGTCGAGGCTGCAGTGGCCGGGAGCAGCCACTGCACTCCAGTCTGGGCAACAGAGTGAGACTCCGACTCAAACAAACAAACAAACAAAAAAACCAAATACTTCCTATAACCATGCTCATTGTGCCGGATCAGACAAATCTGGGGTCACCTACTCACCACCTAATCGTTCCTGGGCCTTGTTTTTCTCATCTATGGAACGGGGACAGTAACACACCCTTGCAGGGTGGTCATAAGGCGTGTTTGAGCGCTCAGCACGGGGCCTCGCACAGTAGGGGCTCAGGAAAGGCAGGGACGGTTCCTTTTTAGGTGGGTATAGGGAGAGGGAGATGGGGCTGTGGAGACAGTCCTATGACCTAGTCCTGTGACCTGTCACTCACTGCTGGGACTACTTGAAGCTCAGCCCTCGTCCACATCACCTTCCCCATCACACCCCCACACTGGTGAGTCTCCTCCCCTGCATTGAATCCATGGGCTTTGAAGAGACAGAACTTGCCAAGCAGTGCCTCCTACATCATTCAATCATTCACTCTCTCATTCATGCATTCATTCAAATAGTTATGGAGTACCACCTGTGTGTTGGAGTTAGGCGCCAGGGTCCAGCAGTGAACACATCCTCTCCCATGGAGCTACCCCATCTCATTTAAACCTCACCATGAGCCTGGGAGGCAGGGAGGTTGGGTGTCCTTCCAGAAAACAGTAGCGATTTAAGATTGAGCCTGGGATGTGGGAGGCAGCCTGGTGACTCCAGATTATAAAATCTGAGTTTTCAATCTATATTCTCTGCTTTAAAACATCTTTGAAAAGGTCGCCGACAAGCGAAGAACCCTATGTCAGCTGGGTCAGCCTGAGGAAGGCCCCCAGGGCTGGCCATCCACTGGACTCTAGTAGGGGACCACAGGAGTTGGGGGGATGGAGAGGAGGAGGGTATGGCTTTCATCACTGGGCACCACCACTATCAGCTGTGTGGCCCTGGGCCCGTGGCTCTGCTACTCTGAGTTCTGTCAAACGAGCACAGTAATAATTCCTGTCCCGTATCTTTCTCTGGGTGGTTTTGAGGTGGATATGCTTTGCTCTGCTGCTGCTGCCGGTTGCTCAGTGCCCTCTCCTAACCCTTGGTCATCTTGACCCAGTGAGGAGCTAATCTTCCCAGGGAGCAATGCTGACACCTGCCTGGAGAAGGAACAGGACCCCTGGTATCTGCACTCCCACCTGCAGCTGGGAAGGATGCTGGCTGTTCCTCGGCGTTTGTATTCTTTAAATCTTGCTCCAAGCTCATGCTTTGCTCTAGCCAGTTTAATGATCACTTTTATGAAGGCTGATGATGTAGAGAGGTCTAGGTATGTGCTGGTCCCTCTTGCTAATCAGGAACACCTTTGGGGAGCCTGGCACCTCTGGTCTCTGGGAGGAAGTAAAGGAGTATGTGCTTGCTCTTCTCTTGGGACTTCGCTCATGCTGCTTTCTCTACCCTGGTGCCTTTTCCCCTGATCACCCTGACCCATTCCCACCTATCCCTCATGCCTGAGTCTGACGCCTCCTCTGTGAAGTCTTCCTGGATCCCTCAGGCAGGAGCAAGTCCTTCCACCTGTGGATTCTGGAACTCTGCCTTGAGTCTCTGGGGAGAGGCTTCTGCCCCTGTGCACCACTGTCGCCCAGGCAGAGCGATTCCCTCCCTCCACACCCCCTGGGGCCTCTCTTCTCGCTCTGGCACTTGGTGTCATGAGGACCTGTTTATGTGCCTGTCTTGCAGGCCCAGAGCTCCATCGAGGGCAAGGGTGAGAACACAGTCATTCTGGTATCCTGGGTGCGGGCCGGGACCTGGCAGGGAGGAAGTGCTTGGAAAGTCTACTGAAGGAGTGTGGCTTGTCATCTCTGCCTCTGAGACGCTAGAAAGTGGGTGCTCTGGACGTGCACAGAACCAAACAGACAAATAAGAGCATCTGCCAGAAACACGGGGACAAGCAGCATGGCACACAGTGCAGACAAGCGTCATGCGTGCACTGATGCAGTGTGCACTGACACGAGGGCACGTGTGCACACGTGGACACAGCACCGGCACCACTTACTCAGAAGACCTGGCCAGGGCCGAGTGCTAACCAGGTGCCAGTCCTTCCCTCTCTCCACTCCCAGCAACCTTGTCCCCCACAGGGTCCAGCAGATGGCTAGCCCTGGGGACTGCCCTTTGGTTGACCAGCCTGACAGAGGGGCCTTGCTCCTCTATGACCCTTCAAAGAAGAAGTTTTAACACAGAGAAAATAGACTTAGTTTTTTGTTCACAAAAGCTGGGCCCTTGGGGGAATCCAGGTTTTCTCTGAACCCACAGACTTGACTTGCCCTGGGCAGAGACGGGGACTGAGGGGTGTGCCGGGAGGGCCGAGTTCAGGGTGTCTGCTTGTTGTTTCCACCATCAGGCAGCGTTTCTTGGGGTGGAGGAGGCCTGCCTCAGCCCATCAGCGGTTCTGGGGTTGCAATGCGAATTCCTGAGGGGAATGTGGGTTCTGCATTTTAACTTACTTTCCAGGGGGTTCCTGGGAGCCTCTGAGTTTGAGAACCACTGTTACAAACCACAAAGAAGGAGGAGAGGCATGAAGTTATAAAAGCCATCCTCTCTGTGATCAAAAAGAAATGATCCCAAACTTGAAATAAAGCAGAAAGACTACTCCATTGAGAGTCATTTCAATACCACGCTTGAGCAGGGAGTCTCAAAGTGGTGCCTCTTGGAGTGCGCTGAGATCCCTTCAGGAGGACCTCAAGGTCAAAATCACTGTCACGATCATACTAAATGACAGTGTCTTTTGCCTCTCCCCAGCTGTGGGCCAGGCTGGGTGTGTAGACTGTGCTATGCCAAGCCTGGCCCAAGGCGTTGTCTCATGTCTCCCAAAGACTCGGGAGGAACAGCTCTGACATACCATTGACTGCTGATTGTCAAGTGCCAGGCTTTGTAGAGACTTGGGTGTTAACTTCTAGAGGCTAATAGGCTGTAAGTGATTTGGGTTCACTAGCAAAGACAACCCCAAATGTTAGAGCTTTATTGTCTGGTAGGACATTAACAGTTTTCTATCTAACTTGGTAATCTCATTTCAGCAATTATTTTTTCCCACTAATGATAGATTATAGATGGATGGATAGATAGATAGATAACATATAGGTGGATGGATAGATAGATGATAGATCAAAGATAGATGACAGGTAAATACGTAGGTAGGTAGACGGTAGATAGATAGATAGGTGGATGTACAGACAGACAGATGAGTGAGAGAGAGAGATCGGTGTCTTGCGGTCTTTGCAATCCTGCTGGTTTTCTCATTAATACATTAAATTCATCTTTGACACATGCTCACTCCACCTCTGTGTGATAATTACGATTTCAACTTTTTGGAAATTATACTTTGACCTCATTACCTCCACCCGCCCAAGGAAGTAAGCATCAGACCAGCAAGATGGGAGTAAGGGAAGGTCAAAAGGGGTATAACTAGGTTTTAAGCTCTGTCCCCTCCCTGAGACAGGGTTGAGCTGCTCACCCCACCTCAGCTCTAGAGGAATCTGAGAATTCAGGGGCTTATACTCGGGCTACAGGGTACAGCAGCCCAGGTGTGGACCACACAACTCCAGGAGTCACCAGTCACACAGACTACAACGTCGACAGTGGCCCTGGCATTGTACAGCATGATGATTCTGCTGTACTTTGCTTCCCTGGGCTCAGCTGAAAGATGGTGAGTCCCCTTGGAGTAAACCAAGGTGACTCCAGCAACATGACACCACGTGGGGAGGGAGGGCCGATAAGCCAGGCTTAGAGGGAAAGGAAAAGGTGGAGGGCGTATGCTGTCATGCAATAGAACTGTTGCCGCCAAAGGACCAAGTTTAAATCCAAAGGGACTGGTCAACCCTGGACTGGCAAGATGACCATCAGTAGAGACAGTGGCTTGTGGTCAGGGTGACTTCAGCGATAGAAAGACAGAGGCACCTTTAGGTGCCAGGAAGCCTGCCGCTCACTCCCCCTCCCATGGGAGCAGACACACACTCGTCCACAGGACACCCTCATGCCTGTGCGCACACCACCACCTCCCCTCCCCCACAAGCCCCAAGCCTCGATCAGGACTGTCCCCAAGTCAACCATGGCATGCCCTGGGTGACTCCAGGCCAGTCTCCCTGCACCCACTATAGAAGCCCTGTGGCCCCAACATGGAACCCCACCAAGAAAAACAGCAACGTAAAAGGCAAGCAGAGAGAGAAAAAAAAAAGGAGCGTACCCAGCGTGGAATTCAGCGCAACTATGTCTTTCACGCTGGCTTCTGTTAAAAGGAAGTGAACAAACAAGAACAAAAATAAATAAAATACAGAGAAAATAAAAACAGAGGAGACTATAAGAGTCAGCCTCATCTGAGATTTACCCTAAATGCCCCCCTCCCCAGTCCTGGCTCCTGGCCGTTTGGGGGCCCATTCCAAGAGCACCCAGCCCTGCGGGTGACCTCCCTGGCCTCAACACCGGCTGTGTCCCCGAGCCGACAGAGGCTGCTGGCCCCACCCTCCCTTCCCGGTACTGACCCAGGATCACCAGGCCCTTGGGGTCCACGTCGTATTCCGCCCTGTAGGGGGCAGGAGCTGAGCCGTTGGCCGTGGACAGCAGTTCCGCCATCAGCAGCGCCCGCACCATATCGGGGCTCAGCGTCGGCCGCTGGTGCTCAGGGATTTGGAGAATGAACCAGAAGAAGCAGGTGAGGGGTCCCTCCCTAAGGCAGGCGGAAGTGAGAGGGGCCAGGAGAGGAGCCCGAAGTCTGGTCCCTGCCCAGCCCCCGCTGGTACGCACTGAGTGCTTACTTTGTCATAGGTCCCAGGCATTGTTCCCAGGCATTAATGCCTATCCATCTATCATCAACCTCCTTGTGAAGCCTACCAGCCTCCCCTGAGGGAGGTGTGCTTATCATCCCCATTTGACGGGTGGGGAAGTTGAGGCACAAGAGGTTGTATGCTGTAGGCCATGCCATAAGTGGTAGAATCAGATGTGAACTGGGCCTGGAGCTCACGTACTCAATGTCCCCACAACATGGCCTCGCCTAATGCATGCCAGGCCCTTGACTGGGACTTTGCAGTCATTGCCTAGTGTAAACCTACCACTCCCACGTGCCCATTCTACAGATGAGGAGAGCAAGCCCAACGGAAGGAGGTAACACGCAGGAAGCCAAGTGGCCTCTCCATGCCTTCCTTTCCCCATTTTAAAAACGAGGACAGCCGGGTTCGGTGGCTCAGCCTGTAATCCTGCACTTTTGGGAGGCTGAGGTGAGTGGATTGCCTGAGCCCGCAGGTTCGAGACCCGCCTGGGCAGGCGAGACCTCATCTCTACAATAAATCAAAAAAATTAGCCAGGTATGGTAGCGCACGCCTGTAGTTCCAGCTACTTGGAAGGCTGAGGTGGAAGGATCACTGGAGCCCAGCAGGTCGAGGCTGCGGTGGCCTGGAGCGGCCACTGCACTCCAGTCTGGGCGACAATGAGACTCCAACTCAAAAAAAAAAAAAAAAAAAACTAGGACAATGCATCAGAGGCCCACAGTGCCCCCTTGTTCCTTAAGTCTGGGATTCCAGCAGGGGCCGGGGGCAACTTACCCGAAGGAGTAGACAGAACTGGAGTTGTAGTAAGTTCCCAGGCGGGTGCTGGCAATGAGCTCCTTGAGCTGCGGGGAGGGAAGACAAGAGCCCCTGGGACCCTCCATGGGGCAGACAGCGTGGCCTTCCTACCTCGGGGCGGCCTTTCCTCCACACGGCAGTCCTGATTGATGAGGAAGCCCACAAGGTGGAGTGGCCGCTGGTGGTCACACAGCGGGCAGTGGCCCAGCCAGGCCACATACCTCTCCTGGGTCCACCTCTTTCTCTCTCCCATCAGTTCCACCAGTGACCTCTTTGCCCTTGTCAAAAGTCACCCCTCTGCTGGGCACGGTGGCTCATGCCCATAATCCCAGCACTTTGGGAGGCCAAGGCGGGAGGGTTGCTTGAGCCCAGGAGTTCGAGACCAGCCTAGGCAACATAGCACAACCTTGTCTTTACAAAAAAAAGAAAATTAGCCCGGTATGTTGGTGTGGGCTTATAGTCTCAGCTACTCGGGAGGCTGAGGAGGAAGGATCGCCTGAAACAAGGAGGTTGAGGCTGCAGTGAGCTGGGATCATGACTGCCCTCCAGCCTGGACAACAGAGTCCCTGACTCAAAAAAAAAGTCATCCCTCAACTCTGAGGTTCCCAGGTCCCTTCCACATCCCTTCCCAGCAGCCTGGTCACAGCCAGCTTCCTCTGACCAGGAGCACAGCTGGCTGGAGTTTTTGCAATTTTCTCACTATACTGCCACAGGGCACGGTTGGTTTCCAAGTCTTTTGAGCACCCTGGAAGTAAGGCTCACCTTGTCTCAACCTCATTTCCACCCACAACAGCCAGTCCTGTTAAGATTATCCCCGTTTTCCAGAGGAAACAGAGAGCCTCGGGCTGGGTCCCCCAGAAGCTGACCCTGCACTAGGGGTATGAGGTATGTGGGTTATTTGCAGGGGATTCTGGGAAACCAGTTGTGGGTGCAGGAAAAGAGACAGGAAGGGTGGGCAGCTAACAAGGGGCTGTTGATGAACAGTCTCAAGCTGGAGGCGTCTGAGGCCCAACCCAACAAGGCATCTCTGGGAGATGATGTTGGGGCATCTTCAGAACTGGCCCCTTCCAGGGCCGAGGAAGACAGGGTATAGATCCACCCACCCCAGCTCTCAGGGCCAAGGGTGCTCGAGGAACAACTTCCAGCTCGTCTGGCTGCCCTTTGGGACAGCAATCCTGTGACCTAGGAGCGGAAGGTGCCAGCAGCGGGCCAGGCCCCACGCATGGAGCCACTGCCCTGTCAGGGAGGGTGGGGTGGAGCCCTGACAGCACCAGCCGCACTGAGTGACCTTCCCAAAGACCACACTCCTCCCCTGGTGAGAAGTGCCATCAGGATATCATCCAAGTGCACATGACCCCAGGGCCACCTCCCTTTCCCACCACGGTGAACCACGTCCCCTCCCATGGTGCCGAGAACAGGGTCGTGCTCCCCGGGAGTACTCCCGATGGGCTGACCATCAGACTTAATGTGGTCAGACCCCTCTTGTCTCCCTTTCTGGCCCCACATCCCCGCCCCCTCGTCCCCGAAATCCTTTCCTACCATCTTCTGGGCTTTGGCGGTTTCACTGCGGAAGGCACTGGATTCCCGGCGGGCAAGGTCCTGGGAGAAGTGGCGATTGAGCACTCGGAGGCTGCCTGCGAACACCTGGCTGACCGTCGCCTCCGCTCTGTACCCTGCCCAGGAGGGAACTGGCCCAGTTAACCAAGGAGGCAGAGGACAAAGGCTCCTGTCTCTCCCACGCCTTTTCTGGCCCCCTGAACCCTCAGCTCAGCCTCAGTGTCCTGGGCCTGCAAGCTATCATCATTATCATCTTAGTCACCGCCATGGTCATCCTGGTCACTCAAAGTTCATTTGATGACAAACTGGCTGGAAGGCACCAGGGAGGAGAGAGGCCCACGGGTGGGAGGTGTCCCACAGGACCCCAGTGGGAAGCTGACATAGTGACCGGTCCAGAACATGGATGACTCGAAGGCCAGGAAACCCAGATGGGCCCCAAAGGCCAAGGTGGGCAACACTATGCATCCTTCCACAGACCGGGTTGTCCAGGAGTTCCACTAGTCTGTGCTAAGCACCCGCCATGATACACTAAGGTCACACTCCTCCCCTGGTGAGAGGCACCATCAGGATATCATCCGAGTGCACGTGACCCAAGTACCGCCTCCCTTTTCCACCACGGTGAACCAAGTCCCCTCCCATGGTGTCTTAGACAGATGTGTCACCCCTTGTATGGCTGATGATGGTGGGTAACCACACAACACACGGGACCCATCTGTGAGGAGCACCATCAGAGAGAAGCACAAGTGCAACTGAGGCAACATGACAAAGTCCAGCCTGATCCAGGGTGACCCTCCAGCTGAGCTGTGAGGACGGGGACACCATGCATTGAGAAGAGAAGGAGGGGGCACGCCTTCAAGGCAGAGGGAACAGCATGTGCAAAGGCCTTGTGGCAGAGATCATAGTGAGGGTTAAAAGCCTGTTTGGGCCGGGCGCGGTGGCTCAGCCTATAATCCCACGCTTTGGGAGGCCAAGGTGAATTGTCTGAGCCTGTGGGGTCGAGACCCGCCTGGGCAATTTGGAGAGACCTCATCTCTACAATAAATCAAAAAAATTAGCCAGGTGTGGTGGTAGCACACGCCTGTAGTTCCAGCTACTTGGAAGGCTGAGGCGGAAGGATCCCAGAGCCCAGCAGGTCGAGGATGCATTGGCCGGGAGCAGCCACTGCAATCTAGTCTGGGCAACTGAGTGACACTCCAACTCAAAAAAAATAAAAAATTTAAAAATAAAGATAAAAGCCTGTTTGGCTGGAGCAGTCAGAGAGGGGGAGGGGCAACAGAGGGCTGGGTCTTAGCAGGACCCATCTGTGAGAAGTGTCATCAAAGAGAAGCACAAGTGCCATTGAGGGAACACGACAAAGTCCAGCCTGGGGACAGGAGCACTGGGGGCATGGGAACAGGGAAAAGGCACCCAAGGGGACACTGACAGATGCTGCTGCTGGAGGAGAGAGGGTCTTTGCTGGCACCAGGCCACTGTGTGGGCCGAGGGTGTGGGATCTGGGCCCAGCCAGAGAGCACGTGGTGCAGCCGGGAGGGCAGGATGGCCATCGTCACCAGGGCTTCTCTTCTGAGCGGTGTTTTCTCACCAAAGCAGGAGGCAAGGGCAGGGGTGTGTGGGCTTGAGAAGATAGCATCAAACTCCTGCCTGAGAGAGCAGGAGAGGGAGAGGACCGGCAATGCCACTGGTGGCACTAAAGGCTCTGCTGCCATCTGCCTTGGGAAGCAGCCCGTGCTCTGTGGGTCTCTGCTCACCTCCCTTGGGGACCATCATCGGGACTTGCCCACCTCTCCTTCCAGATGGAGCCGGGATGGCTCTGGCTCACCTTCTTGCCCAGCACCCAGTGCGAGAGCACGGCCCGGCTCGGGCGGGAGGAGTCATTCAAATCACACCCAAACGCCTCCTCTGCCCCAATCCCTAAGGGGGGTTGGCTTCCCTCCACTGAGATTTGGGAGCACTCAGCCCCCCAGGTCTTTGGCCCTGGCACAGCTCTCCTGGTGGGAGTGATTGGTCCCAGGAGCAAAATTAGGAGGAACTAGACTCCTCTGCAAGAGCCCATTGGCAGGCAAGCTCCTGGCCCTCTACCCAGTGCCCCATGGTTCACCTTGAAGACTAATTATCCCACCACCCGAGGAGACTCCTGCAGCCCTGTGCTATTTGGGGCACTGGCTACCTGCTGGTGGTGAAATGCCCATGACATCTGCTCCCTGCCCATGCTGCTCACCTCTGAGTGGAATCACCACGTGCCACTGTAAGCAGGGCCATGTCAGACCTGGGGTTCCTAACAGCGTCACCCCCAGAAGCTGATTCCAGACACCCCTGCCCTGACCCCTCTTGGAGCTGCGCCTTGGAAGAACTATCTCTGCTATTCCCAAATTGGTCCTGGATTGCTTTCAACAGGCCTGGAATTCCACCAGGAGACTTAGCCAGTAAGATCACTATTTAAGGCCAGACACAGTGACTCACACCTGTAATCCCAGCATTTTGGGAGGCTGAACCCAGGAGTTTGAGGCCAGCCTGGGCAACATAACAAAACCTCATCTCCAAAAAAAAAAAAAAAATTTAGCCAGGCTTGCCTGTAGTCCCAGCTATTCAGGATACTGAAGTAGAAGGATCATCTGAGCCCAGAAGGTTGAGGCTGCCATGAACCATGATCATTGTGATCGCTCAAAAAAAAAAAAAAAAATCACCATCTAACCTCTGTAGAATGCACAATGGGACATTTCTGGGGTGTTTGCCACTGAATGAATGAATGAGACTTCTACAGTGTACAGGGAGCGTTTTCACAGGCACAGTCTAGTTAGGTTTCCCCACTACTCCTCATGGTCAAGAGCGGAAGAATGAGGTACAGTCTCCACTGGTTTTACAGAAAGACAGTACGTGCCCAGGAGCATTTATTCAATGAATGAATGAATGGAAGGCTGGATTGAACAGGCCCAGAGTGCGGGCCAGTTGCTCTTGGAGCTCCAGGGGGTGCCCGAGGGCCGTGATATCAGAGAGGGAGCCCCACATTAGGGGCCTGGGTATAGGGTTCCCTCCAGCTCCTTTCATGCTGGGCCCGGGAGACACCGGTGATGTTCCCCATGCTAGAGGAGCAGCCAGGCGGGACTCAAGTGAGCAGAGGCACTAATTGGCACCTGGCTCCCTGGGCACCTCTAGGCTCCTCCAGCAGGGCCGGCTGGCTCCGAGCCTCAGGCAAGGAGAGGCAGTGTTTAGTCCCTAGGCTTGTTGGGAGCGCCCTTCCTCCCCAACTGGGGGGGAGCTGCAGGCGCTTGGCCCAGCGGGGCACAGAGCTGAGCCCCAGGGCCTGGCAGGAGATCCAGCAGCACTCCCACCCAGAAGGACAGGAGTGAGACTGGAGGGGGGACTTCCTGGCCCAAGGTTGCACTGAGAGTCTCTGAGCATTGCTAAGCCTGGAATCTGGGTCTGTCCTGCTGTGCCCGCCACAGCCACCCACGTCCCTCCCCGGTGCCTCTCCCGGGGCACGCTGTTACCTAGGAAGTACCAGAGCAGTACCCCCATGGCAGCCAGCACCACCAGGGCCAGCCACAGGGGTGCCAGGCGGAGGCAGAGCCGGGCTCTCCTCTTGGAGTCCTCCGGGGCCTTGAACATCCCCTCTGGATCTGCTTCCTCGCCGTCACCTCCGTCACCCTGCCCGCCAGCCGACTGGGGGGCCTCGGCCACGGGCATCCTGGTGGGGAGACAGACAAGAGTTGGGAACAGCCTGGCGTCTGCGAGGGAGCTTTGCTGAGCGCCGATGGGCATAGACGCAAGGCAGCACCCTGCTTTTTGGAGTGGAAGGGCAACCAACCAGGTGGCAGGGGCTGGCAGCCGACGCCCGGCCATCCACCGAGGAGGGAAGCTGCCCCAAGGCAGTGAGGCCGGGAGCAGGCGGGGGGCTGGGCTCGGCCTGACTCCGGAACCCACTTTTGCCTCCACAGTCAGAAAACACACAGAGGTTTCAGTGCCCGAATCCTGCCCCCCGAGATGGAGCAGAGGACACGGCTACAAACATTCATAGGCTTCTGACAGCTTCTCTCACCTCACTTCCCTTCCATGCTGGTTCTGGTTGACAGAGCTCCCTGCAAGGCTGATGTAGCCGACGCCCCTAGCCCCTGCCCCAGAATCCTTTGAGCCAGCACCGTGTTGGGCTGGGGACCTGCCCTCCTTCACAGACCCCCATCTACCCTCTCCAAGTCTCTAGGGGCAGAGGAAGTGGACAAAGACCAATATCCATTCCTTGCTCTCAGGAGACATTTTGCATTTAACTCTCAGTTCACCTGGCCTGTAATGCTGTTGTCCCTGCATTCTTCTTCCTCGGGCCTGCCATGCATGGGCGCTTGGCCTGTACAGCCCATTTAAGTCGCTCACTTGAACTCCGCAAGTTCTGCACCCATTGGACAGATGAGGAAACTGAGACCCAGAGTGTCCTAGTGACCACTCAGCCTGGGGTTTTCCTAGCCTCATTTTGCAATGTGACTTGAATATCTGACATTCACTATCAGTCACATTTTATGGGTGAAAAAACTGAAGCCCAGAGAGGCTAAGCCACCGGTCCAAGGTCACGCAGCAGGTAAGTGAGGCTTGAGCCTGAGTATCTGACTCCCTGCTCTTTCCACTACTCTGGGAAGCCTTCTGTAAGTGAGAGGGTAATTAACACAGCATGATTAAACTGTCACTCCTTCCAGGCCCTGGGTCTGCTGCTCTGTCTTCAGACACTCCCAAGCAAACATCTGAGTGTGTTTGGCCTTTCAGGCAGGTTCTCTCCTGGTATAGAAAAAGCCCTTCACCCACCCCCAGCAGACCAAGGGCTCCAGGCCACAGAAGGCTCACTTCCTCTTAGTACACCATGAATGCCACATGGCTTTAAAATGCATCCCAGCCAGATGTGGTGTCTCATGCCTATAATCCCACCACTCAGGAAGGCTGAGGCGTGAGAATTGCTTGAGTCCAGGAGTTTGAGACCAGCCTAGGTAATATAGCAAGAACATGTCTCTATAAGAAAATTAGCCGGGCGTGGTAGCACATGCCTGTAGTCCCAGCTACTTGAGAGGCTGAGGTGGAAGGATTGACTGAGCCCAGCAGGTCGAGGCTGTGATGAGTCGTGGTTGTGCCACTGCACTCCAGCCTGCATGACAGAATGATGCCTCGACTCAAAATAATAATAATAATAAAATGCATCCCAGAAGATGGGGCATTCCTTTGGAATGTTTCTTGAGATTTTACACAGTGGGTTTCCTGACAAGGGTCTTCAATGAGGCTTCAATGAGGCTCAAGGCCCTCCAAGATGGATGCAAGGAGCCGGGCCCTCCATCCTGGTCCCTGCGCCTCCTTTTGGCATTGTTCTCAGCTAAGGGTCACTGGCGTCCAGCCGCAGTGACCCTGCCAAATGTCCCCCATCAGATGCAAGGGATCCCCACGGGCACAGCACTCTCTCCACCTACTCGTAGGGCCAGGGAATGGTAAATGTCCTGCCATGCCAGAGGGAGACAGTCCCACCCACCTCCCCAAATGTCCACAGCATCCCTGGCAAGAAACAGACAAGAAATAGACGAGGAACAGGAGTCAGAGACTTTTGCATGTGGCACACAGTGAGTTCGAGTGCCCGGCACAGAGCTGCCTCTCTGTCCTGAGTGGTGGCTGGACTGGGGAATGCCCAGGTGAGGGGATGACTCTTAGCCCTTCTGGATCCCAGGTCCCTTGCCTCCACCAGAGGACGCCACACCTGAGTCTGAATCACAAAGGAGATATTTGTGAACCACGGGGTCGTGGGGGCACTGAAGCGACAACAATCAGTATTTATTTCGAGCCTTACACAGACCCTGTGGAGTAGGTTCTCAGATTATTCCTATTTTACAGATGAGAAAGTTGAGACACAGAGAGGCTGAGCAACTTGGTCAAGGTCACACTGTTGATCAGCAGCAGAGCCAGGCAGTTTGTCTTCAGAGGGACACCCTGACCACTATACCCTGCTGCCTCACAGATCATCAGAGTGCACAGAGAGGGAAACTGAGGCTCAGAGCCGATCACAAGTCTGATCGTTGGAGGGGGCAACACAGGGCAGGATGCTCAGGAGGCCTGTGCCCCCGTCCTCCGGGTCAGATCTTCTCCCTGGGGACCTTGCCTCCCTCACCTATATCTGGGAGGACTCTGAGCATCACAGAGGAGCCTGTCTTCAGGAAACCCGTTGTAAAAACCCAGACGCCTTCCACGTGGCCCTGGCCACAGGGGTAATTCACCTGGGCCTGCGTCACTTCTCACCTAACTCCAGGGCAGCCTCCAGCCTCCCGCCTCCCGACCCTTCCTCCAGGGCATGCTCCATGGTGATGTCTTTCCACCCAGCTCAGTCACTCACCTGCGCAGGTCCCTTTTGTGGCTCTGCTCACTCAATCCAAGCCCCTTGCCGAGGCATCTTATCCCCTCGCGACCAGGCCACTGCCCACCGTCTCGAGACTGCCATTCCCATCATGTACAAGGCCCTGCAGGCCCTTGAGTCCCCGTCTTCATGCAGGCCACACCCTCTGCCTGAAACCTTCCAGGCCACCTCTCAACAGGTTCCAGGGCTCTGGCTAGCTAAGCCATCCCCTCCCGGGCAGCCCTGGATCAGATCAATAGCACGCCTGGCTTTGGGGCTTGCGTGAGAGAGACAGGGCCTGGGTCTTGTTCACCTCTGGGGTTCCCCATCGACCCCAGCACAGCCTGCCACATGAATGAATGATCGGTGGAAGAATGAATGAACAAGGCAGCCAGATTTCCAGGACCCAGGGACAGTGCCCTCTCCCACACCTCGCCCCCTCCAGGAAGTAGGACACGTGAGCCTTGGGGCTCAGGCGGAGATGGTGTCAGCCCATGGTGTCCTAGACTCAGGACTGAGATGTCAAGTGTCTGCTTGGTGCCAGGTTCTGTGCACATGGCCACTGCAAGAGATCCCATCCCCAACCTCTCGGGTGTCCCACCCAGCAGGATGGGGTGGAGGACAGTTGTGAAGACGATCACACCACTCCTGCCTCTCATACAATGTCTCCCCAGTTCCCAAGTCTGTGGCCGACCCTCCCAGTGCCCCCAGAACCCAACCCCTTCTCAGCACCTCCACGGCTCCCACCATAGTCCAGGCCACCATCCTCTGCCACCTCGACCCCTGCAGTAGCCAGTCACCCAGCCACCCCCACCCACAAAGTCCCACATGATGACTGAACCGGAATTTCCACCACACGGCCTGCTCACAAGCCTCAATCAGCTCCGCCCCCCAGAACACTGCCCGACTGGGTGGGTGGTGCAGCCCCTGCATGTCCTTCTGTCCTCTTCCTTCCTCTGCTGCAGCCACACCCAGCTCCTGCGGCGCCACCAGCATGCCCATCGCAGGGCCTTTGCACGTGCTGTTCGCTTCACCTGAACGCTTTCGGTTTGCCTTGCTGCCCAGGTTACCTCTTGGGAGTCTGCTCAAATGTCACTCTCAGACTCTCCCTGGCCACTCCCCACCCTCTGCCGCATTTTTCTCCATCGTCCTTTTTTTGTGAGCCCTGAGCGGCACGATGTGCCTGTATGTCCTCAGTCTCCTCCCTGCCGTAACCTCACAAGAGCAGGGCTTTCTTCCGCTCACGGAGGTGCTATAGTCCCCAGCATAGGGCTTGGTGTGGAGCTGACACTCTAATGAATGAAGAAATGAATAATAAGATGCCAGTTCCTCCCCACAAAGCTCAAAAGGGCCACGTGCCTGGCCGTCTTCTTCTGCCTCCTTGACACAAACCAGTGACACTGGACTTCTCTTGGTCATGGATTTTAATCATGGGACAGTAGCACACTTTTAGGACCAAGAGCTGGTAGCCAGCCAGGGCCTTCCTAGGCTCTTGAGCCCGTGTGTCCCCAGTCACCACCAAGCTTTCCCACACTCTTCCTTCTGCCTGGGCCTCCGCCCCCAGATCAGGCCAGCTCCTAGGTGGCCCCTTCACACCTCAGCTCAGACCTCGCTTCCTCCCGGCAGCCCTCCTGGAGTGCCTGGAGGGAGCAGCTGCCCCTCGGAAGCATTCTGGGCTGTCCCTACTGATGCACAGCTCACCGTAGGGGCATTTTCTTTGTTCCCTGGAAGAAGGGACTGTGCCCCAACTGCCACAGGGCCTGAGGGATTCTCTCTGATCCAGGATCTCAACCTGGCACCTGACTCTCACACTCTCCTGCCCTCCTGACCATTGGAGGGTCTCCGGTCTGCTCACCAGTGGTTGAGCTCACTGGGGCAGGGCCTTACCCCCCACCCCCACCTCCAGCAGGAGGTTGGGCACCAGCAATGCAAATCCGGACCCAGCTACTTATGGGCACCTACTTTGTGCCAGTCCTGTGCCGGGTGGCACTGCAAACAACGCTCCAGTGCAGCCACCAGCAGCCTGCGAGCTTTGCTTTGCTGTCTTTTTTTTTAGTGTAGCAGTGCCATCATGGCTCGCTGCAGACTCCAACTCCCAGGCTCAGGCAATCCTCCTACCTCAGCCTTCCGAGTAGCTGGGACTATGGGCATGCTCCATCATGTCCAGCTAATTTTTTGACTTTTCATAGAGATGAGGTCTCACTGTGTAGCTCAGGTTGGTCTTGAACTCCTGACCTCAAGCGATCCTCCTACCTTGGCTCCCAAAGTGTTAGGATTACAGGCATGAGCCACTGTGCCCAGCTGCTTTGCCGACTTTATTTAGTGGTTGGGGAGACTGAGGTACAGAGAGATAAAATAACTTACAGGAGGCCACTCAGGGTAGAGTGGAGCAGAGATTCTCACCTAAGAACACGAGAGACCCCTTTCAGAGAGGCCATTAGAGCCTAGAGTCCTGAGTGTGTGGGGGACTGGGTGGGAGTCCCTTCCACACACATGTAAACACACTCACAAACTCACACAGACATGCACAGATGGAGACACGTTGAGAGACACATACCTGTTCTTGACACACAAACTCACAGATGCATGTCCTTACCACCGCCCCCCCCACCCACACACCAACTCTGGGCCTGTGAGCCTAGGTCTCTGATGGGTCAGTACAAGGGCATGGTATAGGGCTTTGGGCCTGCCTCCCACACCAGAAGGTCCAGGTGAAGTACTTGGGTGTGTGGGGGTGGCACATCCAGCCCTGTGAGGTGGGGACAGGGTGGTCAGCCAGAAATCAGGTCTCCCCTCCCCATCCTGCCCACCTGAAGCCTGGGCCACCCGGTCTGCTCACTGCCCCAGGCCTGCTCACACCTAGTCTCGCTCTACCCCATCCTCCCTAGCCCCAGCTCCTTGGACCACTCACCTCCTGCTCACTGGTCACTCTCTGGCCAGTGAGGCCCTGCAGACCTGGCCTGCTAGCAGTCTACCCAAGGAGCCAGGCCCAGCTCTCTGAGTGGACACCGTCACTAGGCCAGTCATAGATCCTAGCCCCCTGTCCTGGAGGCCCCGCTTACCTTTGGGAGTGGCAGGTGGGTGCCAGGCCTGCACGTAGGCCTCAGGAGCCTCTGTTTGTCCAGGCCAAGGTCTCCCCACCCCCGCCCGGCTGGCCTGTGCTGGATCAATGGCTCAGAGCCATGGCTGGGGCCTCTGGCCCTTGTCCCCTGTGGCCTGTGGCCCCAGGCTCCATGGGCCTCCAGCTGGGTCTGGGAAGGCACTGTGACTGAGCGCAGGTAAACAGGCCCAAGGCAGGAGACAGGCTGTTTCGCTCCACCCATCCCACCACGTGGGCACCCTGGGGGCTGGCAGGCAGGTGAGGGAGATCTGAGCTCTCCCCCGGGGCCGTTGCTGGGTGACATCCCCACCTGGTTCCAGCCTGGTCCCTAGGCACATGGGGCAGGGGCAGAGGCAAGGATGTGGGGCTGTGTGGAGGCTCTGCAGGTGAGGGCCTGGGCTCAGCCTGGTCTGCTCACCTGGACAGGTGAGGCCCGAGGAACTATGGGCCCCAGAGAAGAACCGAGATTGGGCCCGTGACCCTGGAGACGGGAGAGGAAAATGAGGAGCTAGGTGGGATGGATGGCATTTTCTGTGTAGCTGGGGATTATTTGAATTCCTACTTCATTCTACGGAACTGCACTGTCCGTGGGGGCACCATGGCCCCCTGTGGGTCTGGAGCCCTTGGGGCATGGCCAGTCTGAAAAGAGTTTGCGTGTGTGTGTGTGCGTGTGCGTGTGTGTGTGTGTGTGTGTGTGTGTGTGATATGCCAGATCTCCAAGACCAAGTAAAAAAAAGGATGTAAACTATCCCATAATGTATTTTTTTATTGATTGCATGTTAAAATAATAACATTCTGGTTATCTTAGGTTAAATAAAAATAATTTCAGCCAAGGTCAGTGGCTCAGCCTGTAATCCCAGCACTTTGGGAGGATGAGGAGAGTGGATTGCCTGAGCCTGTGGATTCGAGACCAGCCCACGCAACTTGGTGAGACCTCATCTCTACAATAAATAAATAAATAAATTAGATGGGCGCAGTAGCACGTGCCTGTAGTTCTGGCTACTTGGAAGACTGAGGTGGAAGGATCGCCAGAGCCAAGCAGGTCGACGCTGGTGTGGCCACGAGTGTGCCACTGCACTCCAGCCTTGGCAACGGAGTGAGACTCCAACTCAAAAAAAATTTTTTTTAATTAAATTAATTCAACCCCTTTTTTGCCCTCCTCTTTTTTTAAGAGATGGAGTCTCGCTCTGTTGCCCAGGCTAGTCTTGAACTCTTGGGTTCAATTGATCCTCCTGCCCCAGCCTCCCATGTAGCTGGGACTATAGGTGTGTACCACCATGCCCTTTTTTGCATCTTTAAATGTGATTACTAGATAACATAAATTCAAGGTTGGCTTTCGTTGTTGTTCTAGCGCATGGTGGAAACCAGAGTTTCCTGGGGTGTGCATGGGCTGGCAGGGGTTTGTCTCAGTAAGGGGTTGACTTTTTCAGTGAGTGTGTGTCCTGGGGCCAGAATGTGGTGTGCACACCTGAAACCCTGTGTGCTTTGGACACATGGTCCTAGAGTGTGTGTATGTGAGTGTAAAATGTGCTTGTGTGTGTAGACTATGTATGTGTGGAATTTGTGTATGTAGAATGCAGGGAGTGTGTGTGGTGTATAAAATGTGTGTAGGCAGGCCAGCCTCGGTGGCTAACACCTATAATCCCAGCACTTTGTGAGGCAGATGCGAGAGGATTGCCTGAGCCCACAGGTTTGCGACCAGCCTGCGCACATGGTAAGACCTCATCTCTACAATAAATAAATAAATAATCAGCTGGTGTGGTAGCGCATGCCTGTAGTTCCAGCTACTTGGAAGATTGGACAAATTGAGGCTGTGGTGGCCATGAGTGTGCTACTACCCTCCAGCCTGGGTCACAGAGTGAGATTTCAACTCAAAAAAAATGTGTGTGGGGTGAAGTGGGGTGTGTGAGTGTATGTGGACTGTGTGTGTGCAGTGTGGGGCTGGGGCGTGTACAATGTAAGGTGTGTGTGTTTGAGGTATGTGTGGTATGACGTGGGGTGTATGGAGGGAGGTGTGTGTACAGCATGAGAGGAGTGTGCAAGTGTGTGTGTATGAGTGTGTGTGTGCATGCTCACAGCAGGGTGGTGTGTGTGTGTGGAGCATGAGGTGGGTGTGGAGCTTGAGGTGCGTGTGGAGAGTATGAACCATGTGTAGACTTTGAGATGTGTGTGGAATGTGAGGCATGTGTGCAGCATGAGTTGTGTAAAGTGTGAGAGGTATGTGGAGTGTGAGGTGTGTAGAGCATGTGGTGTGAAACGTATGGCGTGTGAAGTGTGTGGAGTGTGAGAGGCGTGTGGGGTGCGAGGTGTGTGTGGAGCGTGAGGTATGTTGGAGTGTGAAGTGTGTGGGGTGTGAAGTGTGGTGGTGGAGTGTGAGGTGTGTGCTATGCAATGTGTGGAGTGTGAGGTGTGTGTGGAGTGTAAGGCGTGTGGAGTGTGAAGTGTGGGGGGTGTGAAGTGTGTGGTGGAATGTGAGGTGTGTGTAAGGTGTGAAGTGTGTGGAGTGTGAGGTATGTGTGGAATGTAAGAGGTGTGTGTGGAGTGTGAGGCGTGTGTGTGGCATGTGAGTAGTATGTACAGTGAGGTGCGTGCCATGGCAGGGCAGGGCCATCGGCACGCTCCGTGGGGTGCCATGGGCTTGGGCACTGTTGCCCACTGTGGGCCTGTGGGGTCCTCAGCCCAGCCTGGCCAACCCTGCAGGCGGGACCCTGAGGAGTTTCCCTGCTCTTCTGAGCTGCACTTCTCCGTCTGTTACGTGCAGAAAATACGCCCCTCCCTGACCAATGGCATTGGGAAAGGGCATGTACACAGGTCCAGCATTGATGGGAGTGCCCAGCAGGTTGTCCTCCGGGTCACACAGTGACATCCTGGCATGTCAGGGTCAGGTGGCATGTACTGAAGACCAAGGGTGGACAGGCCACATGTGTGCAGCACCTCCCTGCATGGCCCCGATGTGCGTCACACACTCACACACGCCTGCGCTCTCTGGTGTGTGCTCTCGGGACCTGGCATCCCTGGACATGTCGTGCGGGTGCCCGTGTGTCCTGAGGAGTGAAGGCCCTGCCCTTGGCATCTGGGCAGAAGCTCAGCACACCATCAACCCCAGGAGGCAGGAGGGTGGCTGGGGGCCGATTTGGGTTCTGGGAGGCAACTTCTCTCACCTGTCCTAAGCCCTGTCTGGAACCCTGCCCTGCCTGTGGGTTTAACTCTGACCTGTGACAGATGACCACAGTCCATGCCCCAATCCTCGCGGGTACCCCACCTCCCTCCAGCCTCCTCTCTTCCCAGGCCCCCACCTGTCCGGCAAATTTTCCAAGGGACAAGAGCATGGGATGGGCGCAGGGGTGATATGCAGGGCTGTGGTGAAGATGCTCGAGCTCTGTCTCCGTACCCCACTCTGGCCTTTGGAAGGCCAAGAGGCCCAGGTCCCTGCCTGGGCAGGCCGGTAGTTGGACAGTCTGAACGGCAGAAATCTTGTGCAATCCATGTCCTCTGGACCTGACACCTGCCCGGCCATCGACCAGCCACAGCCTGCGGGGAGGGGCTGGCCTTGGGGGCGGCGGCAGCAAAAGCTGAGGGAGATGTTTGAAAGCCCAGACAAGGGTCTCAGGGTGCCATGGATGGGTGGGGCAGCCTGTTACCGGGTCAGGGCTTCCTTCTGCCAACAAGGTTAAGCATGTGAGCTGAAGACTCTTCCCTGTAGCAGAGGGACACGCTCACACACAGACAGGGATGGAGGCCTTGCTGCTTCCTGGGAATCTGCATTTCATGCAAACTTTCAGCCTTAGCCTCCTTGAGCGGCCTGGAGGCCTGGTAAAGTGAGACTCGGGGGCTGGGTCGGAGGGGGCACGGCAGGCCTGATCTCGCAGGACAGGGTAGTGACAGGCTTTGGTGTGCCCACCACACTCAGGTGACAAAGATCCAGCTGGGAGCTGCAGAGTGACCACCCAGGCGAAATCCCAGTCCCTGCCAGACGTCCCCAGGCGGATGTCTCATGGCCTGTGGAATGGGGATGATAAAACTGGGTTGTTGAGGGAAGATACAGGGTTGGCCTCTCATCCAGCAACTGGTGTCCTCGTAAAAAGGGGACACCTGGAGACAGAGACACACACCACGTGGAGGTGAAGGCAGTCAGTGGGGTATGCTTCTACAAGATGGCCAGCACAACGCCGGGCACTAGAGAGGCCTGGAATGGATCCTTTCTCAGAAAGAGCCAACCCTGCCACACCTGGACCTTGGACTTCCAGCTTCCGGAACCGGGACAAGACATTTGTGCTGTCCAAGCCCCCAGTCTGTGGGCCTTGTTAAGGCAGCTAAGCCAAGGCCTGCGGTGCCCACTGAGCTGGTGCTGGGCAGTTGCCCTGCCGTGCCTGTGGGAGAGCTCAGCTTGCCCCCCGGGCCCTCCACACAGCAGCTGCTCACTCATTGTCCACCGAGGAGACCGAAGAGCCAGAGACCTGCATTTTAAAAACCCCAAGCCTCCACCACAGCTTGAAAATCACTCGTTTAGTACCAAACCTGTGTTTGGATCCCATTTGTGTTACTTAAGAGCTAACTGGAGACTAGTTACATTGCCTTCCGTCTCTTCATTTCTCTAAAAAGAGGGTAACTCTCTCTACCTTTCAAGGTCATGGTGGCGAATTAAGGCTACATGTATAATAAGTCCTTGGTGACCAATAACTACTTGTTACCATCTTTTAAAAGGTGTAGGGGTGGACAGTGAGAAGACAAAGGCATAAAAGATGAGCTCAGTCCTAGAGGTTTGCAATCAAGAAAAAATAATAATAATAATAAATAAAATAAAATCCCAAGCCTCCAGGCAACGGGATGTCTGAGGCCATGGAGTAGAATAATGGCAGAAGGTCAGGTACAGTGGGGTTGGGGTGGCCCTGTCTGAGCTCAAGGAAAGTTCTGGAAGCATGAATGCCAGCAGCCCAGCCCTCAGGTACAACCCCCTCCACTCACAGCACTCATTCTCGGAAATTACCCAGTTTAGTGGTTTGCTGGTTCCTCTCCCTCCCTCCTCCACCCCCTTTAGCCTGTGAGCCCTGCGAATACGGGGCCTTGTGTCTCACCCTCTGGTGGATGCCAGCCCAGAACTATGCCTGGCACACCGGAGGAATAAAACTGTTGAGTGAACAAATGCCGGTAACTATCAAGCCCTTTGATGGTGACGCAGAGAGGATGTTGAGCACCGGCCCTTCACACACACAGTCCATCACAGCGATGCCTCCAGGCCAGGCTTCCAGGAGGGGATGTGTCTCCACTTAAAAGAGGAGACTGAGGTTCTGAGAGGACAAACTGACCTGCCCCAGGCCCTGCAGCCCACTGCAGGTGCAGCAGGGACTCCAGCCTGGTTTCTTTGATAGAGAGTGCCTCAGTTTCCTAGGGCTGCCATAGCAGATTCCCACAAACAGGGTGGCCTGAAACAACAGAATGGTATTCTCTCACAGCTCTGGAGCTCAGACGTCTGAAGTCAAAGTGTGGGCAGGCTCATTCTCTCCCTGAAGACTCCCAGAAAGACCCCTCACTCCCCCACACCTCTTCCTAGCTGCCAGTGGCTCTGGCAGGCCTTGGTGTCCTTGGCATGGAGGTGTGTCACTCCAGCCTCAGCTGTGGTCCCATGGCCTACCTCCCTGTGTGTCTGCATTGAGGTGTCCGGATTCCCTCATTTTATAAAGATGTCTGTCCTACTGGGTGTAGGGTCCACCCTGGTGCAGTATGTCCTCATTTTAACTTGCTTCCATCTGCAAGTTCATTTCCAAATAAAGTCACTTCACAGCTTGGGGGTGTAGTATCTGAGTGGGGAGAGGGAATCAGATTGGGAGACAAAAGGACAGCGCCACCCCCTCCTGGTCAGCCTGTCCTGCGGGTCAGCCAGGTCTCAGAGCAAGGCGGCTACTGTAGGAAACCATCTCAGTACCTGGATTGGGGAGAGCCCAGCCCACCCTGAGGAGACTCGGCTGAGCTGAGCTTCCTCTGAAACCTCTGTGGAGGCCCAGGGCTGTGGTAAGGAGGTGAGGGGGCGGGCTCCCAGTGCCCAGCCAGATGCTGTCTAGACAGGTGTCTGCAAGCATGGAGCTCCTCCTGGCTGGAGGGGTGGGGGCGTGACATTCGCTCTCTAGGGCTGCCACAGCAACATGCCACCAACGAGGTGATTAAAACAGCAGACGCTTCTCCTCTCCCAGTTCCAGAGGCCACATCCCCCAAATTAAGGTGTGAGCACGCTCTCTGACAGCTCCAGGGGGTCCTTCCTGGCTTCTTTCTAGCTTTGCTGGTGATCCCTGGTGCCCCTTGAGTTGTGGCAGTATCACTTCAGTCTCTGCCTCCGTCACCTCCTGGTCTTCTCTCCAGTCTGGGGAGATAGCTAGTGGGACAGATAGCAGGCACCTGGCCACAGGCACATCCTTCCTGCCCTCCCCCCACCGAGTCTCACAGCACCCAGAGGACAGGGCCCTCCGCAATACTCAGGGATCCTCCCTAGGTGCTTCGAGGAACAGGAATCCATCAGGATGACCTGCCACTGATTCGGGTGTGAGACCTCTCGGGGTCACCGCCTCGGTGACCAGCCTTCTTCCATCTGCACAGGAATTCAAGGGCCCTAAGGAGCCTCCAGGCCATAAGACTCTATGGCAGCTAACCAGACCAGGGACAGGCCTCGGGCCCAACAAGAAAGATGGTCATTTCACCCCATCTTGCAGATGAGAAAGTGGAGGCTCAGAGAGCAGTGTGATTCGTTAAATGTCACACAGCCAGGGAGTACTGGGAACTGGATTCAAACCCGGACGCTCTGTGGCTTCAGAGACACGCTTTCCCACGCCACCTCTGCTGTCTCTGTGCCCCGCCCTCACCTTTCCATCCCAGCCCCGGGTCCTGGTCTCTGAAGGTACCACTGGGATGAACTCACCAGGCCCCTGATCTGCTCCCTCACTGCCTTCCCAGACAGGCGGTTGGTGTGCGCGTGCTGAGGAGGGGTTTGGGGTTTGAGAGGCACCACCTCAAGCCACATCGGGGACGCAGAATGGAAACTCTGTGTGTGTCACTCAGCCTGACCTTCTCCTCCACCGTGGGATCCCAGCAGGAGGGGCTCCCAGAACAGATGGTGGGGGAACCAAGACCAGAGAGGAGCCGGAGACTACCCAAGCTCACACAGCAAGGCGGAGACAAGCTTGGGACTGGGACCCAAGGGACTTGATTCCCAGTCTGGTCCCTTCCCAGTATACCACCCCAAAATGAGTTATAAAAATAAAATAAGAGAACAGTAGCATTCCTATACACATAAGGCCTTGGGCAGAGGGTCCCTAAAAACTCCCAAAGAACACAAAATTCCTATTTTCTACTTTTTTTTTTTTGAGTCAGAGTCTCACTCTGTCGCCCAGGCTGGAGTGCAGTGGCACGCTCACGGTCACTGAAGCCTCGACCTGCTGGGCTCAGGCGATCCTTCTGGCTTAGCCTTCCAAGAAGCAGGGACTACAGCTGTGCACCATCACGCCCAGCTAATTTTCTGAGCCCAGACTGGTCTCAAACTCCTGGGCTCAGGAAATCTTCTTGCATCGGCCTCCCAAAGAGCTTGGATTACAGTATGAGCCACCAAACTTGGCAGATTTTTTTTTTCCTTAAAATGTTGCAATCAGAGCCCCTCCTCTCCAAGCAATCCCATTTCCTTCAAATCTAAATGTCCGATTTGAACAGTCTGGTGCCCATAGCAGGAGTTCAATAGATTAGAATGAATGAGTAACCGATCTGGCACAGAGCGGGCTACCAAACATATAACATTAATAACCTGCCCAGGGCATTCAAAGTTGACCTGAAGTCAGGGAAAGATGCTAATGACAAAGTTGCCGGGTACTTTTAACCAGAATGAGCAGGGTCCCTCCCCATCCTTCCAGAGGCCACAGAACATTCAGCCAAAAGGCACTCAGTGGTGAGGCAGGGTCCCCTTTGCATCCTTCGTCCCGTTTTACAGATGAGGAGACTGATGCTCAAAAGGACCCAGTGGAACAGACCTGGGAGGGATATGACACGCTTGGCCTTGGACTAGGCTGGTGGCCGCTAACATGGATGCATCTGAGAAGTGGGAGGAAGACCCCATAGTGTTCCTTTAGAATTTGTCACATGCCCTAGAATCCCCTGAGACTCATTCAGGTGCTTGGGGAGATGAACTGTCAGGAGCAGGAGATTGGAAAGGGCAAGAGGGTGGCGATGAACCCCAGTCTGCAGTGGTGTCCAGTTCACCCCTGCCCCAAACAGTATGATCAAGACAGCAACAGAATATCCGGGAGGCCTGCGGCCAGCCAGCGGCGTCCATACCTGCAGCCCGGGGCTGCCAGGTCACAGCCCTGTTCCCGTCTCTCCCATAACCAGCTTTTCTCCTGTAAGTGCTTTACATGCTTTTACTTCTTCCACCCTCACAGCAGTCTTGGTATTCCCCACTTTTACAGATGAGAGACCTGAAGCAGAGAGAAGCTTAGGTATTTGCCCAAGGTCACAGCTGGTAGGCTTCAGAACCAGGACTTAACCTAGGCCACCAGGCTCCGGAATTAGAGCTGTGACCACCATACCACACTGACTCAAGGAGACTCCAAGGCCCATAAGGGCAGTGAGGAGGAGGTTCTGTCCACTGCTGCACCCCTGGTGTCTGGCACTGAGTCTCACACATATATTTGTGTTAAGGGATTGAAGAATGAATGAATGAATGAATGAATAATTCTTCCCACTTCCAAGAATCATCCTCCACAAACCATTTCCAAAATGAGCTGAACTCTGGCAGGGCCCCCTTGCTAAAGCCCTACACAACACCTCCCCTCCCTCCCCGTGTTAGAACACCCCATCGGCATTTCCCAATAAAGCTTGTTCGAATGGGACCAGGTTCGTTTTCTCCCTCACCGCAGGAGGGCTGTGACTGCCGGTTTACTTGTCTGTGTCCTCCATGGTCACCCCCTCCCCCCCAAGGCTGGGGGCTCTTTGTAGACAGGTCAGTAGCCTGCCTCCCATCTGTGGCCAGAACCCAGCAGGAGGCCAGGTGATAGGCATGGGGGCTGGCTCCTCCCTCCCCTCTGTGCCCTGGCTTCCTGGAATCATAGCCTGGGCACCCCCCTCCACCTGCGCCTCTCACCACTCAGCGCTTCCTGCCTGGCTTTCGTAGGCCTCCGCCCCCTAGGCTTAGTGATGGGAGCATCGGTGTGTCATCGCCCGGTAGTGGAAAATGTCTCTGCGCAAGTCAGCCAAGGGGATGTCCCGGGGCTACCACAGGGGCCAGGCCTGGGGGCTGGCAGTGAGCTCAGGTTTAATCAGCACCCCTGCCCCCTCTACCAAGCGCACTGTGTGGCCAGGGACGTGGCACAATCCTCTTGGGGCTCCGAAACAGGACTCAGAGGCGCTGTCATTCCTGTCTTGTTAGGTCACTGAGAGATTGCATGAGACACTAGATATGCGTACACACTTTAAAAGGCATAGAGAGCTGAGCCTGGGTGAATGCTGAATTTGCCTGGGTTCAACTCCAAGCTCCACTGTTTTCTACCTGTGTGATTGAGGGCAAGTCTCTCAGCCACGCTGAGCCTTCATCTCATCTGTAACTTGGAGTAAGAGTGGTACTTCCCATTTGTATACCTAACCCTGAATTGTACCCCACATCTTTAAGATAAAATATTTAAAAAATAAAAATAAAATGCCTCCCCATGGCATTTTTGTAAGGATCCGGCAGGTTAATAACATAATGTGCTTAGAACAGAGTCTGATGGCCCTCGGTGCTCACTAAATGCAGTTCTTGAAGAGGCCCTGGAGGACTCAGAATGTTCTACCGCGGCCCTCGCAGATTCTGGCCCCCACAGCTGTCCCTCCCTGACTGCCTGTTGAGAAAAATCCAAATTGCCAAACAGCAGTTGCCAATCTGCAAGAACGGTTCCCTTCTCTTCCCCAAACCATCCTCAACCAGCTGCTTCCAAAACTAGCTCAACTTCCGCCAAGCCCCCACAAACACAACACCCTCCTTCACAAGTCAGAAGGCTCCTTCAGTCTTCTTGTGCCTGGCATTTCCCAGTAAAGCCTTGTGCTGATGGGGCTCTGGCTGATTTTCTTCCAAATATGTTAATATTGCCCCTATATCTCCAGAATCTAGCCCAAGGCTTGGCTCATAATACAGATGGTTATAACAGAGGTAGCCCAGGGGGGGAACAGTGGGAAGAAATAACCAACCCTGCTTGGGGAAAATCAGAGGGCCTCCCAGAAGTGGAGATGCTTGAATGGGGTACTGAGGGATGTGGAGGAGTCTGAAGGTAGATTGTTTGAACTCCCCAGCCCCTAGCTCCAGCCTCCAACACTTAAAGTGAAATATGTATCGTCCTGGCCTCAGGTCACATTCCATGCAGCACCTGGAACCGCAGCTCCTGGCTCTGAGTCAGGAGAGCACTTAGAAGTCACCCAGTCTGACTGCCCAATTCACAAATGGAACAACTGAAGCATGCAAGCAGATGGGACCTTCCCAGGGTCCCCCAAGTCATGGACTATCCCGTGAAGGGCCTCAGCCATTATCCTGAAGACCACAGGGGGTCGCTGGGGTTTTCGGCAGGGATGTGGGATGGCCAGATGTGACCCTTGGCAAGACCCGCCTGACGGGGTTCAGAGGTGGAAGAGTTAAGGGGCAGAGACAGATGGACCCAAGAGGAGGCTGAGCAGGGGTCCGAGTGACAGGTGATGGCTTCAGGGCTGTGGCACAGGCATCCCAAGGGTGGGGATGCTGGTCCTGCAGGACACTAGGCCAGTGGGGAGGGTAGAGGTGGAGGAGGGAGGAGCTCAGCCAGGGGGAGAAAGGAGGAGGCCAGGGCAAGTTCATGCTGGCCTGACCAGCAGCAGTGCCCACAGCCGCGCTCCCGGCCACTGTTTGGGCCCACCGACCCTCAGAGCCGTCACATGGCTCTTCTCTTTCTCCCACAGTCCCAGTCACGGATGGCGGCACTCTCCTCTCCCCGCCCGCCTTTTTTTCGAAATTGACTGCCAAGAATCCGAATGGAATTTTGCTAGTTTACTTATTTATTTTCCATCAGTACCATCCCCTCCTATGCAGCCTCCTTGTATACGCAAAAGGCAGAAAGTTCTGGAGCCAAACATACCCGAGTTGGAATCCTGGCTCCACCAACCACCAGCTGCATTTCTGAACCTCCCTGGGCCTCCCTTTCCCAATCAACAAAATAGGGAACCAAACACCTGCCTCTCACCCGTTTCCAGGTGACAAGGGACATGCATGGGAAGTGCCCGGCACAGTATCTGGAACACAAGTTATGAGTCCCCTCACCCCTTTGACATGTGCGTCTTCATCTGTTTTTTTCGGTTAGTCAGGATGTCAGTGATGAGGAGGGCAGTGGTGGGTTGTTCATCCCAGCCCCGGACATGTGGCTTCCACCGTAATTCACTTGGGAATTGTGGCCTCTGAGCGTTGCTTGGAAGGGGAGATGGGAGATGGGGGAATTGGGGAGGCCAAGGAACAAACCCAATCCAATGGAAGAGGGAATGTGAGAGGCCGGAAGGCCCACTCCTTCTCCCTTTATCTCTTATCCCCCAGATCTGCCTGGCGGCTACCTGCTTTCCACTCTACACCTGATGGGTCTCCAGGGTCCCCCAGCTGTCACCTGCTCCCCAGCTGGTGCCGCTCCTCTCCCCTGCAACCTGACCCAGGTGGCCTGTCTCTTCTTCACCCCTGCCACCTGCCAGCTGCTCCCTCTTTGCTCCCTCTCCCACGAGCGACACTCTTATCGACCCTGGACATGACACGCGGTGGCTGCTGACCCACTGTTCCATCACCACCTGGCATAAGGTGGCTCCTGACTCGGTTCAACACCAGCTTATGGTGGGGCACATGGTGGGGCAGCTGGGCCTCCTGGGCTTGCCTGTTCCTAGGCCCCACTCGGCTTTCCAGTCTCCATCATCTCAGCCTCAGTGTTCCCCACCTGGAAAACCGGAGTCGGGCAAACGTAAGCAGTCCTTTTGTGGGAAGGAACCTGAAGGATGATGTGATCCAGAGGTGTCACCAACTGTCCGCTCTGATCAGTTGGGGGCTGACAAAAGCACAGCATTTTGGAATCTAAAGCTGCACCCAGGATTTTAGGAAGGAGGGCTGTGATCAGAACTACCTGCCATGCATGGGTGCAATTGATTAGCAATGTCGCCCATGACTGTGGCTTTATGAATGCCAAGAATTGACATTCATAGTCTGGTCCAACTTTTTTTTCAGGGCACTGGAAAAAGAATTATATATATATATGGGGGGGGAGAGAGAGAGAGAGAGGGAAAGAAAGAGGGAGAGAGAGAGGGAGAGGGGGAGAGAGGAGAGAGACAGAGAGAGAGAGAGAGAGAGAGAGAGAGAGAGAGAAGACAAGTGTGTCATCCTCAAGTGCAGTATTTCTCCAAGCACAGACTTGTGAGGAATGACCATGTGATGATGTTAGATGGTACCTGGACACAGAATAAGATGAACCTGACTTCTGTTAGTGAAAAGGATATTCCTTTTTTTGAGTTGGAGTCTCGCTCTGTCGCCCAGACTGGAGTGCAGTGGCCACTCCCGGCCACCGCAGCCTCGACCTGCTGGGCTCCGGCGATCCTTCTGCCTCAGCCTTCCAAGTAGCTGGAACTACAGGCGCGCACTACCACGCCCGGCGAATTTTCTGATTTATTGTAGAGATGAGATCTCGCCAAGTTGCCCAGGTCGGTCTTGAACCCACAGGCTCAGGCAATTCACTCACCTCAGCTTCCCAAAGGCGCGGGATTACAGGCTGAGCCACCGAGCCCGGCTAGGAATATTCTTTTCTGAATCCTTTTGCTTTATCCCAAGGAGGACTTTCCATTTTGCCAATCTCTCCTTTAAACTATGAGACAACAGATTTCCAGCAGGCAATGAATTCCAGCATTATTTTGTTTTATTGTACTTTGTGCAGTTATCGTTTACTTTGTGCAGTTATCGTTATAGTGCAAATCTTTTTTTTCATTTACAGAGTAACATAAACATTTTTTAAAATAAATGTATTTAAACAAAAAGTGAATTTATTTAAAGAAAAAAATTAGAAAATAATGACAAAGATAGTACACACAGATCATTAAAAGATATATAATACATACATCACAACTGACTGAGACTTGCAACATGTAACCCTCCCGAGAACTCTTCAAAATGGAGCAGAGAAATAGCATTTCCATTTGGGAGATCAGGAACTGACTTGCAGAGAGGTTTGGTAGCTTGCCCCAGGACACAGAGCAAAGGTGAGCACATAGAGCTCAGTTCTGGTGTGCAGCCTTGGACCGAGAAGCCCTTGTGACCCGGAACATACGGCACTGTATGGCAGGAGGTGAGACTAGCGGGTAGGTCATTCAGCTTTTTCCAAGGTAGGAATTCCAGACTCAAGACAACCTCAAGAAAGGAGAGCCTGTTTTGGACATAAAGGAAACAGGAATCCTGACCTGTTGGTCAGTAGCCCCAGGCAGTGTATCAGGAGCCCGGCAACCTCTGCTCATGGGGTACAGTCTGCCTTTTCCTGGATGCCTTGTCCACATTACCTGCTTCCCTCCCTCCATCAATCTCTCCATCCTTCCCTCCCTCATGAATGCAAATGCCCAAGACAGAGGCGATCTGATTGGCTAGTTCAGGCCCAGCCTCAGATTGGACAGAGCTTCATGTCAAGCCAATTTATAGGCTGCTGGTCAGCCTGTGGGCGGGCTTGTGGTCAGGCACCCAATCAGCTTCGAGCAGGGCCTATAAGGGGAGGCACTGAGCGCTTCCGCGTCAAAATTAGCTGAAACTGTTAAAAGCCGTTGCAGGGTGATCGCTACCTGGTGCAGAGGAAAGAGAAATGGAGGGGTGGCAGGGGCACTGAGAAGGAGGGACCATGTTTGGGGAGGAGAGACCTGCGAGGTGAGGGAATGAGCGTCTTTCAGGAGCAGGCATGCCAGCCCTAGTGGGCACAGGACTCGGCCTCTCTGTGGGAGGGCAGCCAGGCACAGGGAGCACAGGTAGGGAATCCAGACAGTTCATTCGTTCATTCAAGCAATATCATGGGATGCTGGGCACTGTGTCAAGGGCAGGGGAAAGACAATGAGGCCCTGCCCCTCGGAGCCACCCTCCTGGAGGCCAGTGTGCCAGCCTCTGGGCTGTCGTGGAGGGAGGAGCCTGGGAGTGGGCTTCCCTTGGCCGCATCAGGACCACTGCTGGGAAGGATCCAGCAGTTTTCCACTTTGCGGGGGGATTTGTGTCTATACTTGTGCCACAGTGTTGAGGATGCAGTAGCCAAGCGTTCTGAGGTCTAAGAGGTCCCAAGAGCGATGTGGCAGAGCCTCTTTCTCCAGGCACCCTGGGGCCCTGACTTGCTTCTTCCAGCACCAACACCAGAAGTTCCGGCACAGTGAGGGAGGCAGTGCTTCCCTCCAAGGAACACAGAATTGGCCCTGGTAAGGTTGTCACCTCCACGGAGGTAGAGGATGCAGCAGACCCAGGGAATCACACGTGCAAAGGTGTGGGATACAAGGGAGCTCCAAGTGGCTGGGGCGGGGGTTGTTGTGAGGGTTCCCAAAGGGGATGTCCCTACAAGGTACTGGAGGGACAAGTGACAGGCGACAGGTGGTGTGCTGAGGGCAGTGGGAGCAGTGGGAGCAGTGCTGAGGGCTTTGACAGGGAGGAGAGCGGCCAGGTTTGTTTTGGAAACACACTCAGGCTGCCCTGCGGAGAGTATGGGAGGGGGCACGGCTGGGGGCGGGACATCCAGTGACAAGGTGAGTCAGACACTTGGAGAGCAGCGAGGGCTGATGTCTGCGAGTGGCTGTGGTTGGTTGATGAGTGATGCTTCAGATGGAACTCACGAGACTCCGTGATTGAGGAGGGAGAAGGGGCATCACCCCCACCCCAGCAGTTCCTGTCCTGGGAGGTAGGACCGGGGAGCAGCAATTGAAGTTTGGAGGTGGAGGGGCTGAGTGTGCGGGGCTGGGTGGGGGCCACCTGCGTGCAGATGTCCAGGGGCCACCTGGACACCGAGTTTGCAACCGCCTCCTCCTACCCCTAGCCGCCTGTCTACACCAAGTGAATTGAGTCTTGATCCTGAAGTTCTTGGAGGGACAGGTAGGCATCGGTGTTCAGGGTCAGGCAAGAGTTGAGGGCCCTGCCCTGGCCCTGCCCAGGAGGGCGGGCCCAGGGGAAACTGACCCCCTCCTTGGGGCTGGGCACCGAGACCTCCTCCCCAGCCTCTCCCAGCTCCGGCTCCAGAGATGACTGGAAGTGCCCTGGGGTGGGAGACCCCAGGGGTGGGGGGCCCGGTCTCCGGGGACTCCCTCCGGCCGGGCAGAGGCTAGCCTCTCTTCGGCCCCACTGACCCCAAGGGCAGTGTCTGGGGGGCGTGGGCCACTGAGGAGACTGGGGGAGAAGAGGAGAAGGTCGTCCCCAGGGGGGAAGGTGCAGTAGGCATCGTCCTCCCCTGACAGAGGCTGCAGGGGTAGGAGGGGAGATCCCGTGGGCACCCTGGGCCCACCCTCCTCCGGCTCATCCTCTGTGCAGGGGTCGTAAGTGAAGTACACCTGGCAGGCCTCAATCTCCAAGGCATCCGGGAGGTGGAAGAAGAAGTAGCCCTGGTTGGTGAAGCAGCTCGTCTGAGAGTGGCCGCCGGTGGAGGCTGGGGCCGAGGCCACCTTGTCCTGCTGCAGCAGGAGCAGCTGTACCGCCTTGTCCCTCTCCAGCACTTCCAGCGGTGAGATCTCAGGCGCCAGCCCAGCAGGGCTGAAGGAGGATGAGGGGAAGGGCGAGGAGAGCCACTTCTGCGGGGACAAAGCCAGGGAGGGTGAGTGGGGCCTCCCCGCCATCCCACGCCCTCCTCAAACTCTCAACAACTCCTAATGCCTCTTCCTCCTCCTTCAGCAGTAGCCCCAGGGCTGCCACCTCCAGGAAGCCCTCCCTGAGTGTACCCCCCCACTCCTCCCAACCCAGTGGCTCGGGGAGTCCTCTGGGCTACCAGTCTAGAGAGTGTGCCTGCCTCACAGCCCCATCACGGGCCTGCCTGGCTCCTAGGAGTGCTGGGAATGTCTGCTGGCCTGAAAGCAACTGTGTGCTAAGAAGCGCTGCTAACCTGGCACTGAGCTGGGTGCTGGGGACTCAGCAAAGAGAATCTTCAGAGGGACCAGTGTGAGTGTGATTCGGCACCCAATGCTGAAGCAGAATGGGCCCCGAGGGTACATCCTGTTCACTTTATAGGCACCCTGGGAGGGGACATGCCTGCCTCCATCATAGCCCAGCCGGTGGCAGAGCCGGGACCCAGGGTCCCTGCTCACATCATGGGGAAAGCATCTCTGATGGTTCCCAAGTCTCCTCTCCCTCCCAGCGCCACCCCCCACCTCCCTCCACAGAGAGAGGAAACCAGCCACAGAGCACCCCTCAATTGCTCTGGAATCCAGAGGGCTTGGCGAGGAGCAGGGAGACCCAGGTTCTAGCCCCAGCCCTGGCCCTCACTGGCTTGTGACCCGCCTCTCTGAGCCTCAGTTTCCACAACAGTCAGCCACCTCTTTCCCAACTTCCTCACTGTTTTCTACCGGGTCACCAGGGAGAAGTCAAGTAGGAGAATGGAGTTGGGAACCCCTGGCATGGGGTCAAAAGCAGGCTACACGGCAGAGGTGTGGGGACGTCGCCCCTCAGGGCGTGTGGTGGGTCCGCCACTGGGGAGCTGGAGAACCCAACAGCCCTCTGTCCTGGGAGCCCTCAGTAGCTGGACTGTGGCCCCAGAGCACAGGGGCCAAGCCCAACAGGCTGTCCTGTGCTCCATGCCTGGCATAGGGCCTGAGGGCCTGACAGCTTCCATCAGATGAACTGACGTACCAGCAGAGAGATGCCAGGTGGGTGCCTGGGGCTGAGCGGCTGTTTCACAGACACACGTACATGCACACACGTGAACACGCCACTCCGTAAAATCTGCCCCCCCCAATCCAGGAGTTATGTTACAACAGAAAAGGCCGAGAGGGAGACAGAAAGGGCTGAGGACGGCAAAGAGGGTCCCTGGCTAGGAGGAGAGGGAAGCACGGGTCGCGTGAGGGGCAGGTGAGGAGGTGCAGAGGGCAGGGCTGGGCAACAGCCCTGAGTGTGCGGATAGAGTGGGAGAGGCCAGGCCTGCGGCCAGCGCTGCATGCCAAGGGCTCGCAGCCTGCGGCCAGCCACTTCCTGGCCTGAGCTTCCATCCATGGTGCCCTGAGGTGGGAGGCGGGAGACCTCACACCCCTTCCCACAGCTCCCACACTCATGGGCACACCCCTGGATCACCCTGTGGCCCCAGGCTGGGGCCTCTCACTAGGTGCAGAGGACAGGACTCCCTCTTGGCTAGCCCCCACCGCACGGTGCCTCCCCAGGGCCTCCTCGGGATACCCCTCACACACTAGCCCAGGGGGTGGCCTTGTGGGAAGGTGGAAGGGTCTGCAGCTCTCTGGAAGGCCCCCACGCCCACCTCAAAAGGTCCTAGGCCCACAGAATCAGGACCCAAGGCTGAGAGGTCTGAGGGGGCGTCTGTCTAGCCTCCGGCTGGTTCCTGTGGGGGAATCCCTTCTGTTGCTGTTCTGACACATAGTCAGCCAAGGCTTGCTTGAATACCCTTACTGATGGGGACCTCACTGCCTTCAGAGCTGAGGGAAGAAATTTTGAGGAGATACATTCCCCCACATCAAGAATATGGTAGGGAAGATATCCTCAGTCTTGGGAGTGTTCCAGAGAATTCCAGAAGGGGCCCTTGATCGGCCCTGATGGAGAACTCCAAAGCCAGCTCATGCTGGTTCAGGTCCAGCATGGCTTTCCTGCCCTCACCACTCCTCCCGACCGCCCTCTCTCCTACCTCATCTCCTTCCCAGTCTTGGGAGCCTAGAGTGGGGCCAGGGTGGTAGAAGCCCCCCCGCCATCTGCCTTCCTTCTTGAAGCTTCCACCCTGAAGCGGGTGGGACTGGGGGAGGGGAGACTGATTTGAAACAGGCTTCTGAGTGTTACTACGAGATGGGCCTGTGCTTTTAAAAAGCAGGTTTTGTGACCAGAAGTGCTAAGGGCCTTGGTAGGCTGTGTGGTAAGTTATGGGGCCTGCCCAGCAACTGTTGCCGGGGCGGGGAGCGCTGACCCACAGAGCCAGCCTGCGTTGGCAGTGGGGTGCGGGGAGCTTGCGCCAGCAAGTCCCGCTCAGTCCACAGACCGGTGACAGCGGTTCCAGTCAGGATCCCTCGAGCACACTGTGCCGGGCAATGTCCTCGGGGCAAGACACATAGCAACACTGTTTTTTCCCCCGTTTTGCAGGTGAGGAAACTGAGGCACAGAGAGGTTCTGTAACTCGCCCAAGGCCACACAGCCAGGAAGTGGTGTTGCTGAGATTAGAACCCTGGCAGCCTGGTTCAGATGGAAGGAGAAGAGCTGGGGAAGGGGCCACATCCACCCAGGAAGCCGCTCACAGCAGAGTTGAGTCTTCTCTCCCAGAGTGCAAAGCCGCCTCCCCGCCCACCCGCACCTCTGCCCACCTCTGGCCTCCACTGCCAGCCTCCTACCTGGAAATCTCCTCCGTGCTCTGAGCTCAGCTGGGAAAAGAACTCCGAGGGGTCTGGGATGTGACACTTGAGGACCTTCTTCAGCCTGGGCAGGGGACAGGAGGGAGGAAGGGTGAGAGTGGGATGGGCCATCGGCGCCACGGCTCTGAGGTCGGGGCACAGAGCCACGCCGTTTCTCAGCCGGTCTGGGTGGGGTGCCGCCTATGGAGGGGACTGTGCTGGGTGTCAGGGATGCAAGGATGGCCAAAGAGAGCGTCTCCTCCTTCAAGGAGCTGCATTCTGATGGGGAGACACACACGAAGCCTGTGTGCACCATTGCCACTCATCCTGTGGAGACAGGAGCAGAGTTCTCCATGAAGGGGGATGCGGGAACCACACGAACTGGAATGATCAGAGACGGGGATGGCTGGAGCAGAGTGGAGGGGGAGGTTAGGAAGGGGCTGCCTAGTCAGAGCCGCCATGGAGGGTGGCTCAGGTTGTGTACTAGCCAAGGGCATCTAGCTTGGAGTGGAGGGGTGGAGAATAGGACTGAATTCCAGCCCGTGTCCTGTCTGCCAAGCTGAGTGCCTGTGATTTGTACGCATCCGCCCAGAGAAAGAGGTGCCCTTTCCTGATTTGTGTAAAAGTTCCAAATGGCTGGCAGAGGCCTTCGGGGCAGGGGCTATTCCAGGTGCAGTGAGCAGCCTCTGAGGAGTTAAACAGGGGAGGGAATAGTGGAGAACGGAGTCAGAGTGACAGCCAGGAGGGCAGTCTGGAGGCTGCTGTGGCTGTGCGGGTGAGAGGACCTCTCCTGCCTGGAAACAAGGGTATCCTGTAGAGAGGTGCTTTCCTGGGAAGGCCTGCAGGGAGCTGAGGGAGGGGCCAGCATTGGAGCAATCCTGGCTTCGTGGGAAGGAAGGAAGCCAGGGCTCCGAGGCTGCTCAGAACCACAACCCAGACGGGGTCAGGAGAGTCACATCACTCTCAACTGGTGGTGACCTGGGCAGGTCAGCGTGCTCCTCTGGTCTGTCCTGGCATCAGTCAGAAGGGAATGCCAGCCCCTCCCTCACTGCCTTCCTAGCACAGCAGAGACACAATGCAGGCAGGCATGCTTTGCAAACTGTAAAAGGCTGTCTCTCCTCTCGGGGGTGGCAGGGCTCTCATCAGGGAGCAGTAACCCTGGCATAGAAGCACCCCCTCCTCACCCCTCTACCCTCTGCCAGACCATGCTCCACCCAGCAGCCAGAGCCATGGCCAGCAAAGGTCCCACTCCCGTGGAAACCCTCATGGCTGTCCAGCGCACAGCCCCACCACCCCACATGTTGCCCAGGAAGCTGACTGCCACCCACATGTCCTGGCCCGAGTCCAGTCCTCCTGCCTCCTCCTGTCTCAGCCACACCAGCCTTCCTGTGCTATTTCTAGAACGCTCCTCCCTCCTTCCTGCCCAGGGCCTTTGCACACGCTGCCTTCTCTGCCTGGGATGCTCTACCCATCCCATCTCCCCTCCTTGGTGGGCTCTTCCTTCAGATTTCAACAGTTATCCCTTCCCTCAGGAAATACCCCTACCCTTCCAGGGTTCCTCTCCCTGTCTGCTCTGATAAAGTCAGCCCTCCATATCAGTGGGGTTGCTTTCATGTATTCAACCCACCTCACAGAGAAAATACTTGGAAAAAAATAGGAATACAATAAAAATGTAAAGTTTAGCCGGGCTCGGTGGCTCAGCCTGTAATCCCGCGCCTTGGGAGGCTGAGGTGAGTGGATTGCCTGAGCCCGCGGGTTCGAGACCCACCTGGGCAACTCAGCAAGACCTCATCCCTACAATAAATCAAAAAATTAGCCAGGCGTGTTAGCGCATGCCTGTAATTCTGGCTACTCGGAAGGCTGAGGCAGAAGGATCGCCGGAGCCCAGCAGGTCAAGGCTGCGGTGGCCAGGAGCAGCCACTGCACTCCAGTCTGGGCCACAGAGTGAGACTCCAACTCAAAAAAAAATGTAAAGTTTAAAAAAATACAGCATAACCACTCTTTATGTGGCACTCACATGCTATTAGGCATTGTAATACAGAGGGGATTTAAAATATCCAAAGGAGTGTGCGTGGGTTATATGCAAACACTCTGCCATTTTATTTCAGGAACTTGGGCATCTGGGGGCTCCTGGAAGCCACCCGCTGTGGACGCCAAGGAAGACTACACGTTGATACCTCCCTTCAACCCATGTCATTATATACCCACGCGATTCATAAGGATCTGCCTCTCCACTGGGCTGTGAGCTTCCTGGAGCTGGAACACATGCATGTGGCTTGACATGGTGTTCCCAGCACCTGGCACAAGCTGGTGCTCAGCAAATCCAGGAATAAATGAATGACAGCCCAGACCTAGATAGAGCCATGAGGCCCCATCGCACAGACAGCTGACAAGTGCACACACACGTCCTCAAGTCCTGACAGCTCTCCCTGGAGGGCTGGGCCTCCCCACTACCCCTGTGGGAGTGGGCACAGGAGGCACAGTGGGCAGGAGGGACTCTGGGGGTGGGGGCAGAGGGAGCACAGGTATCAGAGCAGGGGGCTTAGCCCAGACCCTGCCCGGCAAGGTGGCATGTGCACACGTGTACACGTGTGAGGTGGGAGCACGAGGAGGAGAGCTTTCTTACCAGAGCCCGAAGGACCAGTAGTTGACCAGCAAGTAGACTAAGATAATGAAGACCAGGGCCCCGCTGAGGCCCATGATGACGTTCTGCCAGGGCAGGGGCAGGGGTCCCTTCCGGGGGGCTGCCAGAGTGGGTGGACAAGCAGGAGAAGGGTTAGAGAAGTGCCACTGCTCCCACGTCACTGCAGCACCCCGCCCCATCCTGGTGCCACACCCTGTCGGCATGACACCCTGCCGGGCTGGGACTGGGGTGGGTTCTGCTTAAGCCTGCCCTCTCTGAGGAGCCAGCCTTGATGCTAGCAGGACGTAACTCAGTGGCATTCGAAGGGCACCTCAGGCTCCAGACAGAGGGGCCCACAGCCCCTCAGCAGCCGCCCAGCCACACGCCTCCCCCACTTCCCTCTGGCACCCCACAGAGGACCCGGCTCTGCCTTGAGCTTGAACTCAAGGTGTGAGGCGGTGAGGGACAGGCCCACCCAGAAGACCTGCTGTGTTTCAGGCTGCCAGGTGTCACATGCCCTCCTCACGGCAGCCCCGGCCTGGTGTCACCGTACGTATTTTACAGATGAGGCTGAGAGGTGAAAGCAGCCGCCCCCGGCCCTGGCAGAAACCAGGAGTTTGGGGTTTCTGGGTGGAGGGGAGTGAAAAAGCCTTTCTGCCTCCCTCCACCCAACTCTCAAGGCCATGGGCAAGTCCCAGCCCCCCCATGAGCCCTGTCTCCGCCTGTGAAGTGGCCCCTGCAGGGTCATGTCTGGTAAATGAGAGGGGGTGGAGTAGAGCTGAACACTAGATCCCACCCCAGGCAGGAGGAGAGGTGGCAGCTGCTCCCCCAGCTGCTCCCTCCTTCCTGAGCCCCCTCCCCCTCCTGCTGCCCACTGTACCTGCAGGCCTCGTCCTAAAGGCCAGGGGCTGGCTCCAGGGGCTCCAAGTCGTGAAGTCGCCAACCTGCGGTTGAACCCGCACCTGCAGCTCATAGTTTGTGTCGGGGGTGAGCGCCTCCAGGCCGATCCACAGCTGCTTCTGCTTGAGGGCCAGCAGCCGGGCTTCCTGAGCGGGACAGGGCTGTCAGCGCCAAGCGGCCCACCCCGCCTCCCACAGCAGGGCCGGGAGGCTGAGCACAGCCGCCCCTCCGTCCCCAGCCACCATGCCCCTCCCCCTTCCTACCCAAAGGCTCCCCGACTACCCCAGGTGCTGGGGCCCCAAACCCTAGGGTCTTACCCTCTCTCGCCCCCCAGATCCCAAGCCGTGTCCCATCAGCTGGCGCCAACTCCAGGATCTTGCCCCTCCACCCCGGGTCTGAGTCGCCACTGCCTCTCGAGCCTGCAACTGGCCTCTGGTCCCCACCCACACCCCACCACAGTGAGTCTCCGTGGGACCAGAAGGAGGGAGGTCTCAAGGCCCCTCCTACCCAGGCCGCTCTTTGCACCTCTTTCTGTTTCCCAGACACACAAGCAGCATCCTGGCTTTGCAGTGACTGGTCCCTCTGCTTGAAAAGCCCTCTCCAGATCTTGGCCAGGTCAGCCTCTCCTTAATGCCCAGACCTCAGAAAGGCCTTTCCCTGTCACCTGAGTCTGAAGCAGCCTGTCCGGGTCACTCTCATACCTCATCCCATTTAATTTTCTTGATCGAACTTATAATACCCCCACGGTCTCCTGTTGCGTCTGCCAGCGGCCTGCCCCCAGTGTGAGTTTCAGGAAAGTGGGACATTTGCCAAGCTCCCCCTTACCCTCTCCCACCACCCAGCGCATAGTCAGTGCTCTGTAAATAGGGAATATGTAATGAATTTGCAATGGACACCATGTGTATGTGGAGCATGCTGGCTTTGGGGTGGAGAGGGGGGCTTCCCAGGCCTCTGAGCCCCCACGGGTGGGCAGCTGCCTGCCTCTTGGCTGTGTAAATCTTGCCCTGGTGTCAGTCTGGAATCGGCCACCAGCAGGATGCCCAGGCTACAAGGGGGCGTGTGGAAGGAGAGGAGGCGGCAGCTGGCAGTGCAGAAGGCCAGCAAGGTGGACACAGCCACCTATGGTCTACCTGGAGCTGATGTGACCTCCCTGAGATGAAGGATGAAAGGGACAGGAGGGGACAGGACAGGACACAGAGGAGAAACCGGAGCAGGTGGGGACCCGCCATGTACTCACCTCCCAGCTGTGGCCCGGGGACCGTGTCCGGGCCTGGAACTCCAAGTTATGGTCAATGTAGTGGGAGACCTGCAAGATGTCCCAGGTAATGTTGCACCGGTGGGTTCCCACATGGACGGCTCGGAGGGCGACGGGGGCCATCAGGCGAACTGGAGGTGGGAGACAGTGCGGAGTAAGCCACCTCTGCCCCGCCCTTCCTTCCCCCAGGGGCTCTGCTTGCCAGACCCTTGGCCATGCCTCCCTACAGGTCTCTCCATCCTTGCCTGTGCAGAGCAGCCTTCCCTGACCCCTGACCCTGCCACCCTCCACCCGCTGCGCCGTTTTTATGGACCTCTGGCTTTGGTTCTTAATTTGCTTTCTGGCCCCTCCCCCTCAACCTCCAAGGGTGAGCTCGCTGAGGGCAGGGACTTTGCTGTCTGCTGTGTCTTTGGTGCCTGGAACATTCCCTGGTAACTGATCCAATACCTGCCGCGAGAATGAGTCATTGCAGCCTTTCTCTGCACTTGAAATTGCACAGGGGTCCTCCTGTTGATCTTAAATGTAACCGGTACAACATTTTATGATTCTGAGGTTACATTGGCCCAAGTTTCTACAATTCTGAGACTCTGCAGAACCACACAAATAAAAGTGGATGTTCCCTGAGGACTGACTACGTGCTAAGCAGCTTCCATGTCTTGGCTCAAAGATGCCTTACACCAATCCTGTGTGCGGGTGATTCTGACTATCTCCATTTTACAAATGAGGAAACTGAGGCCCACACGGGTTAAATGATTCGCCAGTCGAAGCACATCTGGTTAGGGCCTGGATCTCACTGTCTACTCCACCTCTTCCCTAGAGATGCACCTCAAGGGGGAAGAGGGGAGGGGCTGGGAATGGAGCAGGTACTCAGTCATGGAACAAACCTTCCCAGAGCACTGTCCTGATCGGATCTAGTGACGGGTGCTGGGAAAGGAGACTCAGGGATGGCAGAGACTCTGCCCTCAGGGAACTCACAGCCCAGTGAAAGAGACAGACCTGCAATCAGGCAGTGACAGCCCAGGACATAAATTCCCCGAAAGAGGAGGTACAGAGGGCTGGAGGAGTCTGGGAAGACATCCTGGAGGAGGCGACTCTTCACTGAGCCTTGCAGAATGGGTGGAAATTTTCCAAGCGGGAAGAGCCTTCCAGGCAGTGGGACAAGCAAGTGCAGAGGCTCAGAGACATGAATGAGCAGGGTGAGTCAGAGAGCTGGCCTCCAGTGGTAGCAGAAATATAGGCCACAAGAGGGGGAATACTGGGGAGGAGAGCCAGGGTCAGATCTTGAGCAGGTTTGAATGCGAGGGTCAGGAGAAGGGACTTGATCCGGAGGGTAGCTGGCGGTGAGCTGGTCAGATGTGGGAGTAGAAGCTGATGGGCGGGAGGCTGGAGCAGGGAGGATGCCAGAGGGAAGGCAGGGAAGGAGGCGCCCACCCCTGCTGCAGGCCCACCCTAGCCCCTGACTCACAATTCTCAAAGGGCTTGAAGTCCTGGGTCACCATCACCCTGCACTGCACTTCCTCACAGCACTTCACTTTCATGTGGACGACTTCTGCAGAGTTGAGCTTCTGAGACTGCAAGGCAAGCAGGGCAAGGATAAAGCTGCCAATAGCTAGGGGTGGGGCAGGGGGACCATCGGGATGAAGGGGTGGAGGAAGCCATCGCGACAACTGGGGGGGGCCAGGAGCCCCTCCACATGCTGACCATCCATGGCAGGGGCAGCAAACGTTTTCTGGGCCAGGCAGTCTCTGTCCTTAGCTCTGCCGGCCACGTGGTCTCTGTCACCACGACTCAGCTCCGCCACTGTAAGTGTGACGCAGCCACAGACAACATGTGTGCAAACGGCATGGCCATGTACCAATAAAACGTGATTTACAGATCCAGGCGGGGGCTGGATTTGGCCCACAGTGCTTAGTAGTTGGCCAACCCCTGATCTGAACCAAGAGAGTGGCCTTGGGAGGGAGTTTTCCATCACAAGCGGCATGCAAGCTGGCGATCCCCAAAAGGAGCAGGTCTGAAACGGCACCTGTTTAATAGCTTGAGATGCAAAAGACTCCCTTTCCCCAGCTCTCCCCACCACACACGCTGACTCTTTTTTTCTTTTTCTTTTTTTGAGTCAAGGTCTCATTCTGTCACCCAGGCTGGTGTGCAGTGGCATGACCACAACTATCATGGCTCACAGCAGTCTCCACCTCCTGGGCTCAGGCAATCCTTCTGCCTCAGCCTCCTGAGTAGCTGGGACTACAGGTGTGTGCCACCACACCCAACTAATTTTTGTTTTTATAGAAACAAGCTTTTGTCATGTTGTCCAGGTTGATCTCGAACTGGGCTCCAGCGATCCTCCTGCCTCGGCCTCCCAAAGTACTGGAGTTACAGATGTGAACCACCACACCTGGCCTACACCCTGACTCCTCTGGAAAGAAATGTCCAGGTATTGAACGTCTCTCATGGGCACCACTACTCAGATGTTTTGGCCACTCGTCTCACGGACTCGCCCAAGCCACACGACAAGTCAGCTGGAGGGACCCAGGCTCAAGCCCAAGCCCTCTGTGTCCACAGCCCCACAGAGTAACTGCAACCCCAAGCCCTGGCCTGTCACACCTGGCCAGGGACTGCCGAGGGAGCAGCTCAGAGCAGTCTCCCACCGTCAGGCGGCAACCCTGCAGTGCACAGCTGTGCAGGAGGAAGCCCAAGAACGGGCCCAGTTGGGACCTGGGGTCTGGGACCCTGCACATAGTCTCTATGACCTGTACTAGCCCAACTATGAGCAAATCTTGGAATCTGGTTATAGGAGTTCCCACCAAACGGTCAGCCAGGAAAGAGTTCCTCCCTCTCCTCACCAAGGACCCCGCCCATTCTCATCAATACTCGCCCTGTGCCGCCACTCTTCTGAGCACTTTACATGTATTATCTCATTTAATTTTCCCAACACCCTTGGACACAGGGACTATGACTATCCCCATCCTCTAGCTGAGGAGACTGAAACACAGAGAGGCTTGGCCTGAGGTCACACAGCTAGGAAATGGCAGCCCTAGGACCAGAAACCAGACCTGCCGGGCTCCCTAGTGGGCAAAGCATCTGGTCCCAGGGGCTGCGCTTTTGTTAGCCACATGATATGCGCCTCTGTCTTCACGCTCTCCTGCCCCCTGAGAATACCTGGTGACGGTTGGAGGATGTGGTCTGGGCGTCCCTGCTGCCCAACTGCTGACCAGGAGGGTTTGAGGGACAATAATCTGACACACACCCATTAGGACTCGGCCACACGCCCTGCAAGAGGCGGCCTAGCACCACGGTGCAAAGCCCAGACTGGGGGCCCACAGGCCTGGGTTCAATTCCAGCTCAGCTAGCTCCTGGCTATGTGACCTTGGGCAGGGACAGCACCTTTCTGGGCCTCAGTTTCTTCATGGGTAAGACAGGGACAGTGCTGGGGTCACCCATGGGGTTGTAGGGATCCACTGATGATGGTGTCAAGTGCAGGCTGTGCTCTGGACGGCACTGACCCCCCCCCAGATAGCCCGGCAAGGTGAGTGCCATTATCATTCCCATTTCACAGAGGGAGAAGCTGAGGCACCTAGCTGGCAAAAGACAGAGTGGGGCTGGAACGTCAGCTCCACCCTGCACTTTTTTTTTTTTTTTTTTGAGTTGGAGTCTCACTCTGTCACCCAGACTGGAATGCAGTGGCACGCTCCCGGCCACCGCGGCTTCAACCTGCTGGGCTCCGGCGATCCTTCCGCCTCAGCCTTCCAAGTAGCCGGAACTACAGGTGTGCGCTACCACGCCCAGCTGGGTTTTTTTTTAATTTATTGTAGAGACGAGCTCTCGCCAAATTGCCCAGGCAGGTCTCGAACCCATGGGCTCAGACAATCCACTCGCCTCGGCCTCCCAAAGTGCTGAGATTACAGGCTGAGCCACCAAGCCCAGCCTGACCTGCACTCTTAACCCCATGCTGCCCTGCACCACCGAGGCCTCAGGAAGAGCTGGCTGTGGCTGTTGTTACGGGATGCTCTCCTTCTTGGACCGCAGAGCATGGGGAGGCGGCGAGAGCAGAGGTGGGATGGCAGGAGCCTTGCACACGGAGGATGCCCGAGCCACACTCTTTGGTGTCTCTGTCTCCCTCCGCCTCCTCCTTGGTCACAGCCCCTGGCCACTGGACTGACTGCCGGCTCCTCCTGTGGCATCCAGCCCTCCCTGAGACCACAGCCTGAGCCGGGAGAACATCCTCCCCCACCTTCTCCCTGGTTGGGTTACTCACATTAGGGTCTCCAAGGATCAGGTTGCAGGCCCAGGTTGCCTGTCTCACAGAGAGCAGCTGGCAGTTTTTGGTCCACAATCTTTTAAGGCAAAAGGACCTCCTTAGAAGAACAGGGGAGACCCACAGAGCAGCTCAAGGGCTCTTTTCAGAGTTCCCTGTTCCAGGATGGCCCCAGGCAGCAAGGCTCTATGCCCAACTCCCCTCCCAGGCCCTCTCATGAGCGCCTTGTCCTGCCCCTGTCTTCCCAGCCTGGCCCCACAGCGGCTGGTGATCTAGAAACACAACCCAGTTCAAGACACGTGGCCCTCTCCACCGAAGCCCTCCATAGCACCACGGGGCTTTCGGGGAAGACAGATGTTTAATTCGGCCTTCAGAACCCTGTGGAATCGCCACCCACCCAGAAGCCAGGGCCCCAATCCACCTTCGCCCCTCTTTGTCCTCCCCACTCCCCCACCCTGGGGAACCTACCTGGGCCCAGTCACCTCCCTGTGGGATCCCCCTTCCTGCCACCCCCACCAAGCCTTCCTGCCACCGGATGTTGGATCACAGCAGGGCCGGCCCCAGGCACCTAACCACTCTCGGTCCCCTGTCCCCACAGCTGCTCAAGGGGTCTCTCAAGATCTGACTCCCCAGAAAGCGTGGGGAGCCCCTTGCTTCCCCACTTGCCCCTAGAGTGGAGTCCAGCCTCGGCAAAGCAGGTTCGAAGCCTGGTGTCCCCAAACCACCTTGACCAGCCCCCTCCTGCCCCCTGCCCCAACTGTAGCCTGGACCACCTAGGCTCCAAGAGTCTAAAAGCTGACTCCACAATTCCCTTAAACAAATGTCTTGATTCTAGGCCTAGGCCCAAACACCTATGATTTTTTCTTTTCTTTTCTTTTCTTTTCTTTTTTTTTTTTTTTGTGTTGGAGTCTCACTCTGTCTCCCAGGCTGGAGTGCAGTGGCACACTCACGGCCACCCCAGCGTTGACCTGCTGGGCTCTGGCGATCCTTCCACCTCAGCCTTCCAAGTAGCTGGAACTACAGTCGCACGCTACCACACCCAGCTAATTTTTTATTTATTGTAGAGATGAGGTCTTGCCAGGTTGCCCAGGTGGGTCTCGAACCCGTGGGCTCAGGCAATCCACTCGCCTCAGCCTCCCAAAGTCCTGGGATTACAGGCTGAGCCACCGAGCCTGGCCAACACCTATGATTTTAAGAGTCATGGTCCTGTTCGTCCCAGGCTCAGTAAGTGCCAACTGCTTGGAGTCTGTCATTTAGGATTCCAGAAGCCTAAAAGCCAGTGATTTTGAGACCACACTGCCCGGAGATGCTGCCGTGGTGTTGGTGGACCATGCTCACCGTTTGTTTGACTGGGCACTGATGTGGCAGGATGTGCCCTGCAGACCCTCATCCTGGCTCCAGACACAGGAAATGTTGGCTCTCGAGTTGTAGAAGCACTTGAGCTGGGAAGCGTCTGCCAGGCAAGACAAGGCATGAGCGGTGGCTGCAGGGCACCCACCACCCCCGCAGCCCACACACCACCCCCGCTCCCAGAACCCCTGCCTGCTGAGGAGGAGCTAGGCGACTCTGGCGGGCAAAAATGGGATTCATGGACCCATTTTAGAGAGGAGTAAACGGGCAGGAGTGAAGAGGAGCCTTCCTGTGGCTTGGAGAGGCGCACATGTGTGCATGTGTGCACACGTGTGGGGACCACAGACCCGGAGCGAGGCAGAGGGTGGACGCCTGCTCTCCGACCCTGTTGCTTCTCCCTCCTCCCCTGCCAGTGGACCTTCTGCCAAGAAGCCGGTGTCTGGGAAAGGGCTTTAGCCTGGCCTTGGCCTCCTCCCCAGGAAAGCACAGCTGTCCAGATGCCAGGGTCCTCACCGTTCACCGCTGCAGATGCCCAAGAGGTAGCCAGGGGCAGGAGGAGGACAAGGAGGGGCAGACGCCAGGACAGAGCAGGGACCGCCATCACATCCACGGGGTGGCACTGGGGAAGGGAGCCACGGTGGAGGGGAGCAGAGAGCACAGGTAAGTACTCGCCAGGGCCTCGCCGCCCCGAGAGACAGGCTGGGCCCTTCCCCTCTCAGGTTGTGCAGTCAGTCTCTTCCCCACCATGCCAACTTGTCCAGTCCCAGAGCCTTTGTGCCTGCCTGTCCCACTGCCCATACGTGCTCACTGCCTTCCTTCAAGCTTCTGCTGAAATGTCACCTCCTCAGAGAGATCTTTCCTGACCAGGCTATACTAAAAAGCACCTTTTGTTACTCACCGTATCCTCAAAATAGTTTATTTTTCATCACAGCGTTATTTACTTATTTGTTTTTTCATGTGTTCTCTCTCTTCACACACACACACACAAACACACACACACACACACACAGTCATATAACTCAGCAAGCACAGGGATTTTTGTGTTTTTGTCCATTACTAGGTCCTCAATTCCTAGAACGGTGCCTGGAACAAAATAGCCACGGGATGAACAAATGTTTGAAGGAATATGGACAGAGCTGGGAAGAGGGATTTCCAGAGAACTCCCGGGCTCTCCCCTGACCTCTGCCCATCACTGTCCCTCAAGGAAGTTGAAGAAATGCTTTGAAAGAAGCAAGATATAAACTTAGGAGAAGAAGCCACAGAACAGACAGGTGCTCAGAATCCTCAAGGACAGATGAGGAAACTGAGGTACACAGGGCTGCAGTAACTTTACCAAGGACTTTGTCTACGCCCTTACTCCCCTACCTGCCTGTAAGCAACCTGGGATGGGGATAGGCCAGCAGGTTACAGTCCAGGGAGAAAAGAGACATGGAGTCCCTGACCCTGAGTATCCACTGGTGCATCCACAGGTATCAGCCCAGGTAATCGTCCCTGTCCCTATTATCCAAGATTTGTACTCAGGAGTGCCTGCTCCTGCCAAGAAAGCTTTGAGGGAGGCGCTCCAGGGGCCCTGCATGGGAGGTCAGTGACCGTGGAGGTCTCTGTCAGAGATTCTTCTCCTGCTCAGCACACAGGTGAGGCTGGGCCGTGACCTGTTACCGTAGAAGCTGTGCAGGGGGAGGTGCAGCTGCCACCACCCTGCAGGGCTGGGGGGTGGAGAATGAGGAAAGCCATCTAATGGTCCTTTGAGGAAGCTAAGGGACTGCTGCTTTGAGCAGGCAAAGGGGAGGCGGGAAGGCCTCTGGGGAGAGGCAGGTGGCCCTGGTCTGGGGGCAGGGGCGAAGGGAGAGGAGCAGACGAGTCCCAGAGGCGGAGTTCTTCCCACCCTGCTGCTCTTTGATCCCAAGAGCTCCCAAGTGCCCTGGGTTTGGGCTGTTTTACCCCTTGTCCCTTGCCAGTTTCCCCCACCAGGGTGCTCTGTCCCCTCCCTTCTCCCTCAGAGTCTGACTACAGTGCTCCAGCCTGGCTCCAGGGGCCTTCCTCCAACTCAGCACCTCCCCCGTGGCCTGCAGCACCCCTGACAGGGGATCCCCACGACCCAGCCAAAGCCCAGCTCTCCTCCCCTCAGACTTCCGGGTCTGGGACAATTGTGCCCTCACTGTCCCAGGGGCTTTGCTCTGTCCCCTGAGCCCCAACACCCAGTCAGCCAGGACGCCCCTGAGACAGGGCATCCAATGACAATTTGCCACCTCTTCTCTACCCTCCTGGGCCTGGATGAGGGTACAGCCTCCCCTGTGGGCACTCCACTGCCTCCAGGGCAGCTCCAAGCCCTTACAGCCCCACCCAGAAGCCTGGGGTGGTCCTGAGGCAACCAAAGCCTACATTCCCACTTTTGAGATTTCTCAGGGACTGAGAAGAAAGGTGCCCGTGTCTGGGGGTGAGAACCACACCCACCCACCTAACAAGCCAGTGACTCCGGGCAGCCGGGAAACCAAGGCTCACCCTCTGAAGGGCCCTCCTGGTGGTTCTCCCCCATCTGTCTTCCCCCTTGCCCCTAGAGGGCCTCCCATCCTTCGAGGCCCATTTCAAACGCCCCTCTTGCCTTCTCCATGAAGCCCTCCCTGATTTCCCATTGGAGTGTGAGGGCATCTTCCTCTGAGCCCTGCTGCTCCCTCTAGGGTGGCAACAGCAGGTCTGTCCTTGGCCCTTGACCAGGAACTGGTCAGGCAGTGTGCTCACCCTACTGTTGAATGAGCACAGGGCCTGGCACACAGTCGGTGCTCAATAAATGCAGCTAAATGAATGAAAGTAAACAGTGGGCTCCCTGACCACAGCAGAGCTGTCTGGATGGCTCTGGGCCATCTCATGCTTATATCAGAGCCAGCACAGAGTAGGGACCCAGTGCCCCAGTCCCGAGAGCCCTTGGCTCCATCTCCCAGGGCAGATGTCACAGGAATGAGTCAGGGACCCATGTGTCATCAGAGCTGAAAGGGCTCTCTGAGCAAGCCCAGCCATTTGTTCTCAGCTGGGGACACTGAGGCCCAGAAATGGGAAAGACTTGTTCAAGGCCCCATAAAGAGGCCATAGGGAGACCCCAGGGAGCCTCACGCTGCCCCACTGACCTCTTCACCATACCTGAAATCCCTTGCTGACAGGTTACCATATGCCAGGCCCTGTTGGAAACTCAATGCAGTAGTAAGAGCATCTTACTATCCCCATTTCCAAATGAGGAAACTGAGGCACAAAGAGGTAAGCACATTGACAAAGATCACACTGATGGTCAGAGGCATATCTAGAATCTGAGCCAGGGCAGAGTGCCCAGAGTCCAGCAGGGCCTCTCCCCTTAATCCTGTAACTCCTAGGACACACCTTCCCACCGTTGCAGTGTGCACGACCGTAAACACGTCCCGCTGACCTAATAACGATACTCGTCCTGTACAGCCCACACCTGCTCTGTACACATACGGGCTCATTTCATCTGCCCGATGGCCTCGTTATCCCCATTACACAGATGAGAAAATGAAGGCTCCAGGTCTCCAACTCGCCCAGGGTCACACATGTGGTAAGAAGCAGAGCTGGGATTCTAGCCAAGATGCACTTTCTCAAGCTATCCCACCCTGCCCAGACACTGGTTCCAGCAGAGAGTCAAGGCCCAGCAGGGCGCGGGCTGACCAGCAGGTGCTCGTCCTGGGTACGGGAAGGAGCCCAGAGAGGTGCCTGTGGGCTCACCCTTGCTTGTCCCGCCATTCCCACAGGAGGGTGAGCTCCCAGGGTAGGTCCGGCTGCCTCTTCCTGGATCCCACCATAGCACAGGGCACCGGGGTGGGACCCCAAAGAACACAGAGCCCAACAAGGAGGCTCCCATGGGCCCTCTGGTGACCGCTCCATGCTCGATGATGTGAGCCTTGCCCAAGAGCAAGGACACTGTCCATAATTAGTAAGGGTGTCGTCCCAGGTCAGGCCCAGTCATCGGAATGACTCCATGCCCAGGAAAGGACCAGCAGAGAGTCCAGGGTGAGAGGAAGAGGGTGGGACAGAGGAATGCAAGGTCAAGGGCAGGTTAGGGCCCAACCACAGGCCCTGATGAGGCAGCAAGGGGACAGGAGGAGAAAGCAGCATCGAAAGTCTGCTCCTGCCACCAGAGCCAAAGGTGCCCCCAGAGAGGACAAGGGCAAGGTCAAGGGGAAGACAGCATGGAGGGCACAGTAGGGAGACCCCAGGAGCCTCCTGGCAGTCACTGAGGCTGTGCCCTCACTCTGCAAGGGGGAAACCAAGGCTCAGGAAGGTCGGAGACTCTGCTCAAGGTCATGCACGGGGAAGGGGCCCAGCTCAGTTAATGCAGGTGGGCCGGGGACTGCTGAGCCCGAAACACCATCCTCCTGGGTTCCCGCACACCACACCCTTGCCCTCACGATGACAAAACTGTCCACACCACAGACTCATGGTGTCCCCATCACAGCCCTGCTCGGTGGGTCTTGGCACCCCCATCTGATCAGTGTCAAAAGCAAAGCTCAGAGCTGCTCAAACCCAGATCATCCGATTTCAGCCTGGATGACGACGGGCACAGCCCCCTCTCTGTGCCCAGTATGTCTTCGGTGCCTGGGGACATCACGGCACTGGTCCTCACGACAGCCCCACGGGTAGATTCTGTGATGACTCCTTGTCAGGTGAGGAGACCGAGGCATAGGCCAGCCTCTTGACCAGGACAGAGGGGCGTAGAACTGGGATACGAGCCCAAGCAGGTGCTGTCCGAGGCCCCTGCTGGTATGATGGGCACACGGTGGTAATGTAGGAGCCCGGTAGCCCATGATGTGTCCCACCTGACCTTGATGAGCTTGATGAGCCCCGTCTCCCTGTGTTCCCTCTGGTCCCCCCACCACACAAGCGCGCGCGCACACACACGCACACACACACACACACACACACACACACACACACACACATGCACACACACACAGTGCTCTTTTGCTGGTTAACTCCAGGGGCATCTCCCCAGCTGGGTCCGGGCCCCTGGTGTGGGGCCAGCTCAGTCCCTCACTCCATCCCGAGGTGCTACAAACACAGTTAAGGGTGGAGGACTTGACCCCCAGGAGAGGACAGAGTACCTACAGAGATGGAGTCCTGTCCCCAATGCCAAGAGATGCTACGTACCTGTCCAGTCACACAGCCAAGGAAAGGTCAAATCCAGACTCGAATCCAGGGCTCTGGCCTCCAGCCTGGGGCTCCCAGAGACCTCCCAGCATAGTTCACTCATAGCCAGATCCCAGATGGGACCCGTCTCCTCCCTTGCCCCCTGAGCCTCTCAAGGAGCACTGTTTCTATACAGAAGTGCCTCTCCCAGGATGGGCCCCGTTCCACAGAGGTCAGGAGGGGGACTGCCCTCCCTGGGCACCCAGCCCATCCTCCCACCTCCTTCTCCACCCCCCGGTTGAGGGTCCAGCACCCAGGACCCAGGGTAGCCCCTCATCTCAGAGCTGCCCCAGGGGTGGACTGGGAAAGAGGGGTGGCCTGGGACTAGGGGCCAATTTTCCCCAGCCGGGAGCCGTGAGAGCCTGGCCCTCCCCAGCCCCGTGGGATTCTAAGATAAGGCTGGAGGTCGAAGCTCCGACAGAAACTGCTGGGGGAACTGAGTCAGAGCCAAGAGTCTTCCCCGTGACCTTCACTCCCAGCCTCCCCGGCTGGTCCACGGGGCCCGGGAGGGAGGCAGGGTTCCCAGGGCTGGGCAGGGTGAGGGGGCGGGCATCACCTGGCTGAGACATGGGGCTGCGGCGGCTTGCTTTCTCCAGTCTTCCCAGACGCGGGGACCATGGCCATCTCTCCAGGGCCCTGCTCGGCTCTGGCCCAGGTAGGAGACGCTGGGGCCGGCAAGACTAAACCCCAGGGCCAGCCCACTTCCTGTGCAGGGATGGAGGGGCAAGGCCAGGTGGGGAGGCGGGGAGAGGAGGCTGTGAGAAAGCCTGAAACTCCTCAGGCAGCCAGGGCCAGATAAAGATCTGCCTCCCACGCCGGGGGTGGCGCACGCGCACACACACTCACACACAGCCACACCGCCGCACACTCACTTGTGCACATGCACGCTCACACCATCACACACAAACTCACACGCATGCACACTCACAGTCACACAAACAGTCACACACTCACACACACATGCACACTCACAGTCACACACACAGTGATACACTCACACAAATCTCACACTCACTTGTACACATGCACAGTCATACCATCACACTCACATACACGTACACACTCATACCCTCACACATGCACACGCATAGTCATACAAACACACAGTCACACACACATACACACTCACACACACAGTCTCACACTCATAACTCTCACACGCACTCACACACACATTCACACACTCACACACACTGACACTGACACATACTCACACAGTCATACACACACTCACAGTTGCACACACTAGTCACACAGTCACACACTCACACACGTACACACATACACATTCACGCACTCACTCTCAAACAGGGACCCAGCCACACGCCTCCACCACCGCCACCATCTCACACAGGCCACCCAGGCCTGTGACATCTTCATCCGGTCACACATACACCTGCCAACACCCAGGCCTCACACAAGCACGTCCCTCTGGGTGCCCCCAGCATGCCTCCTCCCCTCAGCCTGCCAAATGCCATCTCACAGAGACCCCTTTTCACCCAGCCTTCCAGGAAGCCCTTCACTCTGTTTAGCACTCAGGGGTGACTCTCAGGGCTTTTCAAACAATTTGATGGCCATTTATTGAACATTCTAGAATCGTTCTCTTCCTCTCAAGTCATGGTTCCTGATCCTTTCCCCCATTTTTTGGAGGGGGTGGGGAGAAGTTCAGCTCAGGCTTCTTTTTTTTTTTTTTGAGTTGGAGTCTTACTCTGTTGCCCAGGCAGGAGTGCAGTGGCATGCTCACAGCCACCACAGTCTCGACCTGCTGGACTCAGGCAATCATTCACCCTAGCCTTCCAAGTAGCTGGAACTACAGGCACACGCCACCATGCCAGCTAATTTTTTGATTTATTGTAGAGATGAGGTCTCACCAAGTTGCCCGGGCTGGTCTCGAACCCATGGGCTCAGGCAATCCTCTCACCTCGGCCTCCCAAAGTGCTGGGATTATAGGCATGAGCCATCACGCCCAGCCTGGGCCTCTTTATTTAATGATGAAAAGTTATGGATGCTCTTTAGAAAGACGCACATCTATTTACGTGCAGTGTCACAGGCCCACAGACCCTGGAAAGTTCTGTCCATAAGTCCAGGAGAAGTGGCTCTGCTTTCTCCCGTTCCCAATTTTAACAGCCCTGTTCCAGAGGGGTTTTATCGTAAGCTCCACCTGTCTTGAAAAGGTAGATCGGGGCAGCTCTGCAGACGTGAGAATGCAGAATTCAACACTCTAAAAAGAGAATCATGCAAACCCCAGGGCTGAGCTGGGGAGAGAAAGGCATGGAGCACGGCCACCCTCGAGGAGCAGGACCAAGCGGACATGGCTGTGGCAGCCGGGTGACCTTGGCCTCCCTGGGCTTCAACTACACGCCTGTAACACAAGGAGAACAGTTCCCACCTGAGCATGTCGAGGGGCTCTGACAATAGATGTGCCCAAGCACCCAGTGTGACCACACGAAGCAGGCTCTTGGTAAGGCCAATTCCCTCCCCACCAGCTGTACCTCCCCCTAGAGCAAGACTCTCTGGCTTAAGGGGAGGGTAATAAACACAACAGCCACCACCAGAGGCTAAGAACAACAGCCAGGGTTTAGGAAGCATAGAATATTCCTGGAAGCTTCTGTAGAAGCCAAAAGGCAGGTTCTCCCAGGGAGGAAAGTCAACTGGGGGGGAGTAGGAAGGACACCTCTCTCTCCACACCCCTCCCTGTGGCATGAATGTCTCTCCTGCCCCTGCATAAACGAATTCAGACACAACTTTAAAAGCTGCTACTTATAAAGGAAAAATGCATCCCAGGCAAAGCCAGAAGTCACAGGCTCAACTGGGAGTGGCAGGGCGTGTAAGACAATTCTGTCCATGGGACGCCCCAGCTGCCCTGCACGCACCACACACACCACTCAAGACTCTTCCTCCTCCATCCTGCACTCCTTCTGTCATTCATTCAGCAAATGTTTACTGAGCATCCCAGAGCCCCCAAGGCCAGGCCAGGCCAGACCCAGGGAGCTGAGCCGGGCAGCACAGGACAGCAGGGCAGGACCGTCGGAGGGGGCCGGACTCCTGTCCACCATCACGCCCGGGGGAACATCGGGGAACTTCCACAGTCGAAGCTGCCTGAGCAAGGGGCAAGTGAGGAAAGGGGGCAGCTCCCATCCCAAGCCAGGGGCTCCAGCTATGGCCACGGGGCACAGCCCAGGGCACCTCGAGCGAAAAGGCTCGGTGCGTTGGGGGGGTCTTAAACATACACACAGTGTCCACATCCTCTGTGTGACATCGCACAGCTTGGGGACCGTGGGGGAGAGGCACGTCGTGGTATGAGAGGGAAGTCGGGAGTGTGTCCCTGTACCCTGCTGCGCCCTGTCCTCCCCCACTTCCCAGTCTCCCTTGCAATTAGGTGGGGCCGATGGGATATGGAAGGAAGTGATATATTCGACTTCTAGGCCTTAAAAAAACTCACCTTTGATCCTCCTGTCTCTTGTTCGCTTTCCCTCTCCCCCTTCCTCCCATCTTTCCTCTTCCCTCCTTCCCTCCCTCTCTCCCCCATCCCCTACCAGAATCAAGTGAAGCCCTTGGATGTGGGGGGCGGGGGAGTAGAATCATCTGAGAGACACGCCCTCGCTGACCCCAGCCATCCACACCAGACTCTAATGTGAGTGTGAAAAACACCTCTGCATGTTGGGTCTCTGAGGCAAAGAGGTTTTTGTTTTGTTTTGTGTTTTGTTTTTTGTTTTTATTTTCAGGGGATACTCATGCACGATCATTACTTGGACGTATTGTGTAGGGTGGGGATTGGGTCTCAGGTGACCCATTCCCCAAATATGAACACTGTGCCCCATAGATAATTTCTGGATCCTAACCCCCTGCTTGTCGGGGTCCCCGGTGTCAGTTATCTCCATCTTTGTGACCATTTAGCTCCCACGGATGAGTGAGAGCATGCGGTATTTGGTTTTCTGTTTCCGAGTCAGTTCTCTTAGGATAATGGTCTCCAGCTCCATCCACGTCGCTTCAAAGGACATGGGGTTCTTATTTCAGCCATCAGCAGCTTTCCACTGATGACACTGGCTGTCCCCAGGTACCCACGCTGGACGGAAAACCAGGTGAGGAAGGGGAGACAGGATGCCAGGCAGAGGTCCAGAGGCCTGGCACCCAGCAGGAGTGTACAGGGAAGGGCACCCCATCCTGCTGGAGTTGCGAGGTCTCCCAGCGGCCCAGCCCACAGTGGTCTCAGCCCTGGCCTCCCTGTCTCCATTCCTGACCCTCCAGCCTATTCTCAGCGGCCAGAACAATCTTTCCCAAACCCAAATCCCCCCCCACACACAAACACACTGAAAACTTCCAATAATTCCCACTGCCTTTATAATACAATCCGAACTGTCAAACTCGACCCCAAAGTCCCACGGGAGCTCCCTGTCCTCATCGGAAGGCCCACACCAGGTCCCTCTGCAGTTCAAGTGTGCCTGCTGCTGTCAGACAGACCGACCTCCCTGGGGGGGAGGTCTTGCCTTACTTGCCGAGTCCGCTCTTTCCTTCCCATTCTAAAGACAAGGAAACCAAGGCTCACAAGTCATCCTCCCAGAATGTGGCAAAGCCAGGATCAGAACCTGAGTCCGTCTCAGAAGACATCAGATTCTATCTGACATCATCCATAAGCTTCTCTGATGGCAGGGACATGACAGAGCCCCCTCGGGCCTGCCTAGACCTTGGTCTCAGGCGTGCTGGGGGCTAGTGCTGGCAGGCCCCCGCCCCTCCCGGCGCCCAGACCCTTGTCCCTCTATCTGCTTACCCCCCGCCTATCCGCACCCACACATTCTCACGGGTCCAACTGTGAGCAAGCCGCCTGGACCCTTGGCTTTCATGGACCCAGCCCACAGCTCCACCACCACAGAGTCCAGCCCCTCCCTGGGACTCCACTTTCATAGGGGCCGTGGGACAGGTGCATCCTGGGGGCTTCTGGCCCCGATGTCCCTTCTGGACAGTGACAGCCCCCCTTGCCCATCACGGGGGCTGTCTCTTCTGGGGCCAGGCCAGGTCAGCCCTCCTCAGTCCCGGATCTGCCACATCCCCCCTCCTTCCCTCCCCTATTCACCAAAGTGTTTGACTTCCATCCCCAGCCCTCGTCGCCACTCCAGCTCCTGGGAGATGTCAGTGTCTGTGGTGCCGCCTGCAGGTTCCTGCACTGCCTTCTCCCCAGGGAGCCACAATCCACCAACACCAGGGCCTGCGCCCAGGTCCACTTGGACCTTGTCATCGATCTGACCTGTGTCAACCCAGACTCCTCAAACTGCCACCTCACCCCCTCCCCTAGCCTACTGCCACCACCTATCCACCCTCCAACAGTGTCCCAGTTAGGATTAAGTTCAGTTGCATGTGTCCAGAGAACAGAAGAAGAAAACAGTGGCCTAGAATGAGAGAGGGCTTGATTTCTCTCCCACATAAAAGAAGCCCAGGGGCATGCCGTCCAGGGCTGGCGGGGTGGCTTTATGATGTCAAGACCCTGAGCTAAATCCGTCCTGCTACTAAGGCATCCTCAGCATCTTCTTCCTACCTCCTCATAGGCCAAAGGGCTGCTTGAGCTCCACCCATCACCTCTGCATTCCTGCAGCTGGAGGGTGGAGGAAGGAGAGGAGGAAGGCTCACCTCTGTCTGTTAAGGACCCTTCCCCAAAGCAACCCCTGCCACTTCTCGTGTGCATCCCACTGGCTGTAACTGAGTCACATGGCCAGCTGAGCAGCAAAGGAGGATGGGGAATGTGCCTACCTATAAATAGGGGGCACACGGGCAGCAGAGAAGAGGTTGGCACCATTAACTGTGTCTGCCACAGCTTGTCCTCTGCCACTATAAAGACCTCCAGTGTTCCTTGGGCCACCCCCCTTCCCATTCTCCCTTGCCCAGCCAGCTGACACTGTCACCCACCCTCAAGTCCTCGAGTTCCACCCATCCCTGCTCGGTGCTGTGACCCATCTTCTCAAAAGTCAGCAGGTAGCTGAGTCCTTGGCTGGAAAAAAGTACCATTCCCACAGTGCCAGGCCCCATCAGTGACCTAGATTCCAGTCCTGTTCCCTGGCCAGGAGGGCAACACCATGCATAATTTGGTGTCTGACCTTCAGTTCAGGCCCTACCAGAATGTGGGGTACCCCTCAACACAAGGTCAAAGGGCCCCTCAGGGGGGCTAGGCAGGACAAGGGGAAAGAGCTGACACCCCTCCACACTGGGGGTGTCCCTCCCCCCGTCCCGTGGCCATGCTCCTTGGCACCTACCCTCCCCCCTCCCTCCCCACTTCCAAGCCATCACCTCATCATCTCTGCTCTGGCACAGCTGCTGCCTGCTCGCCAGCTCCCAGGCTGGAGACCTTGACCCTCCATATTCTTTCACGCTCCTCTGGGAGCTGCCCATCTCATCAGGACCAGCACCAGCACCCAGAGCAACTCGAATCTCACACAAAGCACGCACCCGGATTGCTCTAAGGTGACCAGCTGTCCTACTCTGCCTAGGACAGGACACCGCATTTTCAGTGTAAACCTAGCACCAAACTGGCCACTCTGTGCCCACCCTACTCTTCCCAGACCAACTCAGCTCCCCAGTGTAAGATGAGAGTCCTTCCCTGATCTCCCATCCTGGGCAGGTAAGATCCTGGGCACATGCTGGTCACTTCATCTCATGCTACAACCTCGCACATGCGTCTATACCAGGTGTTCTCAGGGAACAAGAACTGTGTGGATTCACCCACATCCACTCAGAACCTAGAAAACTATCTGACATGAAGACAGAGTCAGTTTGCGGGGAAGGAGGGAAAAAAGAGAAAGAATCAAAGGTTCTGAGTCTCCAACACCCTGAAAACTCCAAAAAACACAAATTAACAACACTGGGAATAGTCTCTGTGGAGGTTCAAAGGCTTCCCGCCGAGGCTGCTGTGTGTATGCAGGGGCGCCACTGGACGGCAATCTGACATACTAACATCTCTGGCACGTGACCCGGCAATGCCACCCTGACACTCATGGACAGAGATCTCCCGGTAGAAAATGTGTGCACAAAGTAATTCCCGCGGTCACCAGACCAGAGGAGGCTGAAACTCACACTGATAGGCGACAAGTGAACTCAGTAACGTCCACTCAGCAGGATGCTGTGTATCTGCTACACGGAGCAGCTCTCTGTGCCTGACGAGGAACAATCCCAAGAGGCGTTGGGGAGTGACCAAAAACGAAGTTCAGAGTCCCACGTGGCACGTGCCAGCACTCAGGTAGATGCAAAGGGGGGCGTGTCTGTGAGAGGTGTGCGTCTGGTGTGTGTCTGTCAAGGCGTATGTGTGTGAGCGTGTCCGTGAGCTTGGGTGTTCACACATCAAGTCGCTTGGGAAGGAATCCCTAGAGACTGTGAACGGCAAGTTCCTTCCAGGAGGGCAGCTGGGAGACCCCGGGGGCTGAGTAAGAAGAACTTGTCTGAATAACCTTTTGTTCCATGTGAACTGTTTCCTGGGAACATAATGCCTGCTAACCAGTGTAAATAAAATTGGAACCAAAGCCAAAATAGGAAGGGTGGGACTCTTTGTGGGGACGGAGCTCCCCAAGCACCAGCCCTCCTACCACCAAGATCATTTCTAACCTCGCCTACAGAACCAGAAAATGTCCCAAAGTCACCAGGCCCATGCAACCATCCACTGCCCTCCTCACTGTGCCGACAGAGCCCAGAGAGGGAGGCATTTTGCCCACAGTCACGAGGTTGACTGGCAACAAGGCCGACCCCTAACCTGGGTCTCCTCACTGCCAGGCCAGCGTCCCTTTATGGGGACAGCCAGGAACGCTCCGAAGACCCTCTGACGGCACTGTAATGGCTTCCCCTTTCCCGTGGGAAACAGTGAAAAGATTCTCTTCACTTTTTCTTATTCTTAAGCAGGTTTCACCAAGATCTGTGATCTTTCTCAGAAGACAACCTAGGTGTTGATGCAAGGAAAAGAACATGTGATGTTTGCGAGGTATCTGAGAAGTTCCTCTCTATCTAGAAGTAACGCTTGCTTTTTTTTTCTTAGTGTTTTTATTAAAGAATCGGAAAAAATTAAAATGTCCCTCTAAGAAGGTTATGCCTGGCTGTCATCATTGCCTACAATGTCTGCTTGGGAAAGTTGTTATTAAAGAATCAGAAAAAATTAAAATGTCCCTCTAAGAAGGTTATGCCTGGCTGTCATCGTTGCTTACAATGTCTCCTTGGGAGAAAGCAGAAAATGGGGCCAGAAACCTGCTTTCACTCTGAAATCTGAAATGATGTCCCCAGTCGTCATCCCCTGGACCCCAGAGAACAAGGCACCAGGAACTCCCCCGAGAAGGAAAGAGGCTCATTTCAGGCAGTGGACAGGAGTAAGGCAGGTCCAGTCTGGGTGCTGCCTGGCCCTACAACATGGCGTGAAAGACCATAAGTTCCTCTGCCTCCTGGTGTCCTGGCATATCTGTTTCATAGCCACCTCCAGAATCTAAATAAGTTGAGGCCGAGAGAAGACAGGCAGCTGTACTTGGCAGATCCTGGATCACACCAGGATGCAGAGAAGACCTCCCAGAACCAAGGGGCTGAACTGAGCCTGCGGAAGGAGAGTTCTGGGCTGGGCAAAGTCCCCAAAAGCGTCAGGCCAGCGATAAGGATTCATGGAGACGGTCCCTCCTCAGGCGGCACTCAGAAAGTATGCTTGTCATTGTCCCATGGCCCAGGCATCTGCAGCCCACAGCCTTTCCCACCTGGATGCTCACACAGGTGCTCGACCAAGTTTACCACAGGATGCACTTGACATCATCTCTATTCATACAGGTTCGTGGGCACACTCCAAGGGCCACTCCAACTGCACTGTCAAGACATCATGGACCAAAATGCTGTTGCCACATAATCTGTAGTTAGATAAAATATTTTCTATGGTTGGCCTCCCAATATCAAAACCTTTCACATCCCAGTCACAGGAAGCTCACACAGCCTTACTGACTGACAGCAGACTGGCCAGGTCACTGGTTGGTTGAGGTGGTGACTGCAGCTCCTTGCGGGGAGCAGAAAGAATGGCGGCTTTCTGTGGCTGGGGAGTACCACTGGGGTGTATGAGGTTCAGCGGGACCTTGGTCTCACTCTGGTAGACCTGGTGGGCACATGAGGAGGCTGGGGCTAGAGGAAAAAGTACCCTTCAACCTGAAAATGAAGGCCCGATTACCACATGAGGGAGGAGGCATTGTCTCTCCCTAGGTCAGATGTGGGCAGGGCTCCCCAACTAAGATGCCCAAGGGACCAGGCAGCAACTGAACTAAGTTCAAGGTAGATGGGTAGGGACCATGGCAAAACTGGAAACTGCACCTTTGGGAGAGTTGGCAGGTGGGAATGTTGGCTCAATATTGCCACAAGTGAATTTTTTATTTATTTTTATTTTTTATTTTTATTTAATTTTTTTTTTGAGTTGGAGTCTCACTCTGTCGCCCAGACTGGAGTGCAGTGGCATGCTCCCGGCCACTGCAGCTTCAACCTGCTGGGCTCCAGCAATCCTTCCGCCTCAGCCTTCCAAGTAGCCAGACCTACAGGCGTATGCTCCCACCCCTGGCTAATTTTTGATTTCTTGTAGAGATGAGGTCTCACCAAGTTGCCCAGGTCGGTAGGTCTCGAACACATGGGCTCAGGCAATCCACTCACCTCGGCCTCCCAAAGTGCTGGGATTACAGACTGAGCCACAGAGCCTGGCCTACAAGTGAATTTTTAAGGGAAGCTGAAATTAGGATTTAAAATTTAAAATATTGACCATTAAATCTAATGTACACACACAACAAAACACCACCACTGCAATCCCCAAATGTGAGGAAGGGGCAATCTGGGAAGGGATAGGTGTAGCTGAGGGTGGGGCTGACAAAGGAACCCTCAGTCAGGTGTGTTTCTTCTCAGCTGATGTTCTGGGTATTTATCACCCATCGCACAGCATGTGGTCACACAGCGTCTTTGCAAATCTTCCCTGTGTTGGAGGTATCTCTTTCTTTAAGAGTCTCATACCCCCAACCAATAAGCCAAAACTTCACTTTTCCAGCCTCCCTTGCAGCTAGGTCATAAGTATGTGACCAGGTTCCTATCAGAAACCTCAGCTCTAAATCTGGAGAGCGAGCATGTGACCAGGATCCCCCAACCAGAATCCCTGGCTCTAGACCTCAGCCTGAGTGAGCATGTGACCAAGATCCCTCAATCAGAATCCCTGGCTCTAGACCTCAGTCTGGGAGCATGAGCATGTGACCAGGATTCTCCAATCAGAAGCCTCGCTCCAGACCTCTGATTGGAGACAGTGATGTGAGCAAGGATGGTGAGAACTCCAGGAGGCTGGTGAGGGTGGCATCAGAACATGACATCTGAGATGTGGAACCTCTCCTAATTTGTGGGTCGCAACATTGATTCCTGAGCTTCAGAATATCCTGAGTAGTTCCTTGTTGAGTGACAGCAGCCAGGTTGGGGTCTGTGGTTTTGCAACTGAAATTCCTGGCTGACACGGTGCCTTTGCCAAGCACAGGGGAACATGCATTTAGCACAGATCAGAAGTCATCGTGAATTACAACAATGACCAACACCCTGAGGTGATGAGCTCGAGCGAGAGGGCCTCGGGGGAACGGTGCCCGCCCACGGTCCTCTCTCTGCTGGGTCTTGGCATGGCATCAGTGTTGTGTCACAGGCCCTGGAGCCAGTATGAGCACTGGATGCTCAGGGGCAGCACCGGAAGGTCTAAGATAAAAATCCTCCTCTGCCTCGTGTACTGGCCTGGTAGGTGACCCAGAAAGCGGGTGACTTGCTGGCAGGCTGCCTGAATGCCTGACTCGGAAGGCCTGGGGAGCCCAAGCACACACACCAGTTGCTGGCTGACCTGGAACCGTCTTGCTGACGGGTTTCTACTTTGGGAGGCTGGTTAATAAGGAGAGGCTGCCGGAGCTTTCAGAACAGCAGGGGCCCCCGTGTTTGGTGGGTGGCTGGTTTCACTTTCAGAGTGAGTTAGAGACGGCCCGCTGTGAATCCGGCACCACACAGAGTCACAAACTCACTCTGGTCTGAACCAGGTCAGGCACACGGCCTGTTTACCAAACCCTCGTTCCGGGAGGGCCCCGGCCTCGCCCCCCACCCCAGCCCTCTACCCCAGGCCAGAGTTCCTCCCACATGGGGAGGGGCCAGGAGACGCGCGAGGGCCGAAGGCAGCCTCCCTGCTGGCCCATCCCGCCCCCACCACCTCGTTCCTGTGCGCCTTCTCACACTCTGCCCCACAGTCAAACCACCAACACCCACCCCCCCCCGCACCGGGCCGTACAACGAGCACATTCATTTCTTCAGCTCCACCTCATTTCAGTCCCACCACCGTCCCGGGCCCGAAGCTCCTCCCACAGGGCATGAGCACTGGAGTCCCAGCAGTGTCACCAGCTCACCAGGCCCGTGTCCCTCCCTGCGGTCATTGCTGCTCTGGAGCTACAGACCACAGGAACAGGCTGTGGCTAACTTGGGCCAAACAGAACAAATTCGAAGGATCTGGAATGGTTCTCGGGTTCTGGAGAAGGCGGAAGACCCAGACCTCAGGAGAGGCAGACTCCAGACCAGCTGCCAGGGCCCAGCTGGGAAGATCTCTTTGAGGCACCAGCTCCAGCTGTTTTCTGGTTTCCTCCACTAGATTTCGAAGTCTCATTGGCTAAGACCGGGTCAAATGCAGTCTCCGGCAGCAGAGGCTGAGGCACTTTGATTGACAGCTCAACCAAGACGTCACCAAATGCAGGAAGGCAGATCCTGAAAGAGAAATGGGGTGCTGCTTCCAGAAGCAGGAGGCCAGGGGGCTGGTACCTGGCCTCCTTGCCCCACAGGGCCTGCCTGGGGCAGCACATCCAGAATGTTCTTCCAGGACAGGCATCCTCTGACTGGAGGAATCCAAACTTGCCTCCTCAAGGAAGGAGGGACTCTTCTCAGCCCTGGGGGATGAGGAGGGATGTCCTGGCATGAGGATGCTTACACCCCTCCCCCACTTAGGCGAAGCCAGGCAGGGGCAGGGCTCATACCTGGCGGAAAAGAGGGATGCTCACTTCCACCCTCTCCGTGGTCTTGAACTTGTGACCTTGATCTCACTGGCCTCTGGGAACTCATGAGCAAACCTGAAAGCAGCAGAGGACAAAGGGTCCTGGGCTTGTCACCGTCACCGGGAAAGGTTGGTGGAACACTGAGGCTAGCTCATTCCTTGACTCCTGGACTGCTTTCTGAGAAATGACCCACATGAGCTCAGGCAACCACAGGCAGCACAGTCCAGAAGTCCCCCTCACCCTCTGCACAGACGAAAGTACTTTGCTGTTACCAGGCCACACAGCACAGATCGCACATGGGCCCCTGCAACAATCCTGGGGCCATCACCTGTTCCATAGACAAGGGTATGTGAAGAGAGGCAGCCCGCAGGGCAGAGCTGAAACAGGCACTGGGCCATGCAGCCTCTCCACACAGGATCTGTCTGTATACCCCCACCCGCCCTCCACCTCTTCAGAAGTACCTAGGAGCCCAGGCTCGTGCCCCTCCAAGCAGGAGGTCGAGGCCAAGAGAGGCCTGGCCAGTGCACAAGGGGCCAGGGGAGGGGTGCAGAGGGAGGAAGGAGCTATGGGGGGCACTTTGGTCAGGAGGATGTGGTCAGTGGCTTCAGACCTGCGGTTCCAGGCCAGAAGTGCTGCTGGCACCCTGACTGAAGTCACCTGTCCCTTGCCTGCAGGAAGCAGGGGGCGGCAGGATTGGGTGTTGGGGAGGTGTGACAGAAGCTTCAAGCCTTGTGGTTTAGGCCGCGAAGCTCACACCCAGCCTGGACACTGGCGAGCCACTTCTCACTGCTGGGCCCTCTTCCTGTTTCTCTTTTCAGCTGTCTCCTGAAATCACCTCCTGCCTGTCCCTAACACCTGTCCCTTCTCTGGGCCCAGAACACACGTCACAAAGGAGGCTCAGCACAGCCCATCTCAAAGACATCAGAGGCTATAGCATCACCAAGACTCCAGAGAGCTGAGTACCACAAAGCGGTACAGAGGATAGAAGCATAGCCTTCCTGAAAGATGCCAGCTATCAGCAGCTAACACTCCCTTAGTGCTTAATATGCGGCAGGGCGGCCGGGCTTGGTGGCTCAGCCTGTAATCCCAGCACTTTGGAGGCCGAGATGAGTGGATTGCCTGAACCCACGGGTTCAAGACCCGCCTGAGCAACTTGACGAGACCTCATCTCTACAATAAATCAAAATAATTAGCCGGGTGTGGTAGCGTGCGCCTGTAGTTCCAGCTACTTGGAAGGCTGAAGCGGAAGGATTGCCGGAGCCCAGCAGGTCGAGGCTGTGGTGGCCAGGAGCGGCCATTGAACTCCAGTCTGGGTGACAGAGTGAGACTCCAACTCAAAAAAAAAAAAAAAAGAATATGCGGCAGGGCTTGTTTTATGCACGTGATCTGTAATTCAGTCTATGCCGAGTAAAATTTGGGGTCCAGCAGCATCAGCTTCCCCTGGGAGCTGGTCAGAAATGCAGAATCTCAGGTCCACCCTAGATGTACTAGATAGAATCTTCATTTTAACCAGATTCTCAAGTGATTCGTGTACATGTCGAGGTTTGAGAAGCTGTGTATTAACTCATTTAATCCTGGAAACTAACCCTTGCTAATAGAGATTCTTATCTATTTTACAGAGGAGGAAACTGAGGCACAGGGAGGTTAACTATTACCCAGGGTCACACAGGTAGTAAGTGTCAGGGATAGGATTCGAACCCAGGCCGCCTGGCTCCACAGCTGCTGGGCTACTGCCACCTTTGGAATGGTAAGTGGTAAGTGTCAGGGGTAGGATTTGAACCCAGGTCTCTGGTTTTCCAGCTGCTGGGCTACTGCCACCTTTGGAATGAGAAAGCCCACAGGCGTTTGAGGCACTGCTGGCCGCGGCTATGCAGTTGTGGCCTTTCAAAACCCATTCCAGCCTTCCCACCATTTCTCTGACCCTGACCTCTCCAGGGAAAGTCCAAATTGTGCTTGTCCAGACATAGAAGATGAAAACACCTACCAGTCAGCATGGAGCATTCAAAATCATCTGTCTTCTCCAAGCTCAAGGCCAGGAATTATAGTGGCTATGCTTAAGGCCCACCCAGCTCTCCCGGAATCCAGGCCCAGTTCTGGAGACAGAAAACGGGCCCACAAACACATGCCATATAACCATAACTAAAGTTCTTATGAGGTGTTGAGATACTCCTGGGCCAGCTCTCTCTTCAGGGTAGGCTTCATGGAGGAGGGGACTTTGAGCCAGGCCTTACAAGTGCAAAAGTCAGAGGGACCAGCCTGAGCAGAGGCAGAGGGAACGCAGGTGTCAACCAGCCTGTCCAGCTCAAGCAGATGCCTGGAGCTGAGCACATCCCAAGCCCAACCCTCATCTGGTACCCAACGCCCCTCACCGCACCTCCCCAGTGTGACCAGACTCCCTTGAATTCCCCCTGTGATGAGGAAATCATTCCCTGCCTGAACAACGAGCCGGTGGTCTCGGGTGTGCACATGTATGTGTGCGCGCACAGGTGTGTTCTCTCCACACACCTATGTCCAGGTGGGCCTCCTTCAAGCAAGCCTGAGCCGTGCAGGTCCCGCCCTCCGAGCTGGCCTCTAAGGAGTGAGAGATGATCCCCCACGTCCAAGGTTTCTGTTAAGCTGGGTCCCCAAGCCCTTGGACCCTTGAAATCCTGGCTCTTGGAAATGCCACCACTGCAGGGGGGACCCTCTGCTGCACTGAGGGGACAGCAATGGGAAGGAGCCCTCAGCACCTGAGCTCCCCACTGCCGGGAGGAAGCTCAAGGTTGGCATATCCACTCACACAGCAGCTGCCCCTTTGAAGGCACTGAGCATGCCACGAGTGTTGTCGATGGAGCCTGCACTTCCTGGGCCAGGAGTGAGTCCCAGACTCCCATTCAGCCGCTTAACTCTCAACTGCTGCACTGACTACTGTCCCAACAGGGAGGTGAGGACAACAGGACTTGAGAAGGATCAGGGGTGCACAGAGTCAAGCACCGGACCCCACATATAGGACACCTTCCCTCCTTACCTGATTGCCATCTGCTTGACACCTACCTCAGGACTTTGCCCACAGAAGGTGCTCAACCATTGCTTTAGGAATAATTGATGAAAGCACAGCAGTGCACAGTGACAGGTGGGCCCAGAAGTCGCCACCAGAGGGCAGTGTGTGCTCCTCCCCGTCTTGTTCTGCGGGAGGGAGGTGAGGGGACACCGGGAGAGCAGCCCACGCTGGGCAGTGTCCCTGGCCTCCCCGGGGGTTCCAGGTACCTGAAGGACAGGGCGGGGAAGCAAGCTAGGCCCCTGGATTCTAGGAAGACAGCATGAGGGCTGTCCTAGGAAGGAGAAAGCCAAGACCAGAAGATTGCAGGGATCGTGAGGCTCTCGGGTCCAGCTCCTCCCTGTACAAGTGATGCATCTGGGCCCAGAGAGGGACAGCTCTCAACCTTAGGTCATACAGCAGGGCGGGGGTATGAACTCTGGCCTCCAGCCTTCAAAACTGCCTCATCCCACCTAACCTTCAGATTCTCAGAAGGGAGCTCAACCTAGGCAATTTCTCAACCGCCCCTCTGTTGGTGCAGATCAGAAACAGGGTCGCCTCCTTTTCTTGGGCCCAACAGTTAGGGTTCCTGAAACAGTCTCCAGGCTAGCCCTCTGCTCCCCCCCCAACACACACCTCTTCCCTTGACCCTGGGTGATGGCATCCCTCCTGAGTCCAGCCCTGACTGCCTCCAGGTGCCAAGGACTCACAGTCCCCTCCCTTTAGCCCTGACCAGCACTCTCAAGCCTGCCCCTCCCTCCCTCTGCCTCGAGTCCCATGGCCATGCCCTTAGCCCCAGCTACTGTCCTCTTAAAAGGAAAATCAGATAACGTCAGGTCTCCTCTTCACACCGCCCAGGTTAGCTAATGGGACAACCTGACCTCCTCTCCTGGTTCCTTGAAGGCCCAGCCCTGCGACATCTCTGGCTTCTCCCCACGCCCCCTCTGTCCCGGCTGCCCGGTGGTTCCTGGACAGCTCTGAGCTCTTCCCTGCCTTCACACCCATGTTCCCTCCACCCAGACCTCAGCGTGGTCGCCTTCTCAGGGAGGCCTTCCAGGCCCCGCCCCCCATCTAAAGGAGACGCCTGCCATCCTGCTGTGTTCTGGCACTGCCCATCACCTGAGCGCTTGCTCATGGCCCCGATCTATTGGGCAGTGGTGGGAGGATTGGCCCGGTGTCTGTCTTCCTGGGTGCACTGTGATGCCCAAGGGCACAGGTGAAGTCCCTGCAGTCCCATGCCTTCTCTGGCACCTCCAGCCTTGTGTGGCTCAGGGTAGGTGCTCAAACAGTGTTGAAAGACAGGAAAGGAGCAGAAGGGAGGAAGGAGGGAAGGCGGGCAAACCAGTCATGGTGTTAGGGGAGGAGGTGTCTGTTCCTCCTTTCATTGATTCGGTGAAGACGGACTGTGTGCCTGCTGGCAGCACCGCACTGGGCGCTGTGGGAGCCACCGGGATGTGTGGGGTCTGAAGTCAGCCTAACTCAAGGTACCTCCTCTTAGCATGTGGGTGGGACAAATATGCAGATGAGTATAACTAGGGAACCATGTCAGGATGACAGCTATCGGCCTGAATTTTCAGGACAATGCTAGTATCGAGTGATAAGAGTATGTACACGTGATTTGATTCTAAATCTGTCAAGACCTTATTAAATAAAGTAGTAATACAGAAAACATGTTGTTTCAGGCTGTGTATGCAAGTTTGTCGTTGTGATCATGACGTGGTCATGATGAGTATGAGAGACACAGAGGATGGCCAGTTCAAAACACTCACAAAGGACAAAAAAAAAAAAAAAAATAGAGCCCAGCTTGGCTGGAGCAAAGGGGAGGCTTCAGAGGAAGTGACACTGGTGCTGTGGGCAGCTTGGCCACAGGCAAAGGCAGTTAGAGCTGGGTCTCCAGTCCGCCTCTGCCACTTCCTAGCTGTGTGACCTTGGATACGTTCCTTTACCTCTCTGAGCCTCGGTTTCTGCATCGGAAACATGGGAAGAGCCCCTACCTCTCAGGGCTGCTGTGCAGACAGCATGAGTGTGTGTCCAGGGCAGCCCACACCCACAGTGCCTGGCATGCAGGAGGGGCCTGATGAAGGCTGGCGTCCCTCCTCTTCCCTGGGAGGATGGGGATGGACGCTCCACAGGCAGGGATGAGGAGGAGAGAAAGGACCCGAGACAGGGAACTGCAGAAACCAAGGCACAGGGTAGGTGGCCTGTGCAGAAGCACAGTTAGCAAGGTGATGGCCAGAAGCCCAGGACTCCCCAGTCCCATCTCCTCCCCTCCCTTCCCAGCGCCATGGCCCGTGCTCTACTTTCAGAAGGGTTCTCACTTGCGGAGGGGTTTTCGCTCACAGAGGGGTTCTCACTCAAAGAAGGGCTCTCAAAGAGGGGGTCCTGCTCACAGAGGGGTTCTCAGGTTCTCACTCAGAGAGGAGTTCTCGCGCAGAGAGGGGCCCCCCTCAAAGAAGCGTTCTCACTCAAAGAGGGGCTGTCACCCAGAAGGGCGTTCTCAAAGAGGAGGTCCTGCTCACAGAGGGGCTCCCACTCTCAGAGGGATTCCCCCCCATAGGGGGTTTCTACTCAGAAAGGGGTTCTGGCTCTCAGAGGGCTCTCCCCTGCAGAGAAGTTTTCCCTTGAGAGGGGTTCTCGCTGTCAGAGGGGTTCTCGTTGCCAGCAGGACCCTGCCATGCCATCCCTCATGCTGCAGCCGGAGCAGCCCTCGCACAGGACTCTCCAGGGGCTCCTCACTGTCCCCCAGACACTACTCAAGCCTCCTGAGTCTGGCGTGCGAAGTCCTCCATCACCGGAGGCTCCACCCCCTCTTGGAAGCCCTCCCTCATTGGAAGCCCAGGGTCCCTCTTGGAGGCCTCCCTGTGGCCTCCGATCCTCAAGCCATACAAAACTCCAGAATTCCTCAACCTCCCTGTGGGGTCTGACATCTCCTGCCTTGTGTGGGGTTACCCTTTGGCCTTTTGGTCCCACAGACTCCCTGTCCTTCAGGCCCCGGGTGTCTCACCCTCCAAGAAGCCTTCCTGTCCATCGCCCTTGCCTTTGGACAGGGTTAGGCACCAGCCAAAGGGCTCGTGTCCTTCCCCAGGGGGAGTGGATGCTCCACAGGGACAGAGACTGTGTCCCACTCGGGTTTGGACTTCCTTATCCTGCCCAGAAGGTGCCTGGAGCAGAGCAGGTGCCCAGTCACTGTGACGTGGATGGAAGGGTGGGTAGGGGATGGGTGGAAGGATGGAAGAAGGATGGACAAATGAGCGGGAGGGCCAGGGAGGGAGGGAAAGAATGATGGAGGAGAGGGATGGAGGGACGGATGGATAAAAGGAAGATGGATAAATAATTGGAAGGGCCATAGAGGGCTGGAGGGAGGGAGGAAGAGAAGGAATCATGGGGGAGAGAGATGGATGGATGGTCTAGCAGGTGGCTGTGGAAGGACAGAATGGCAGGCTCTTTCAGAGAGACCAGAACACAGCAGAAAGGCCCTGAAGAGAGCCAAGCAGCACAGCGAGTTTGCTGTTTGCCAAGGCCTGGGACTGAGCAGGCTGGGCTGCCCTGAAGAGGAGGTGGGTGTGTTGTACTAGTGGTGTGAGCCCCAGGCCACACACTCTGAGGCGGCCACATCACAGAAGACGGGGTTCCAAGACCTAACAAGAGCGAGGGTGGCCAAGAGGAGCGACAGAACCTGGAGACAAGTGAAGCAGAGGCAGACTCTGCTCTGTCCCTGCCATCCCCAGTGATGGAGGGATGCGTGTCGGCCACAGGGGAAGCAGCAGTGCTGGGCTGGGAAAATGGCGAGCTTGGCCTCTTGTGGGTGGACAGCCTGGAGCCCCAGCCTCCATCGCTCTCTGCGGAGGCCCTGTGGGGGCCGGCTTGCCCTCTCTGGCCACCTCTCAGTCTTGAGGGCCACATCTGGAGTCCTGCTCATCCTCTGTCTACCAAGCACCTTGACGTGGCCCGTGGCCTCCTCCCACTAGCTTCACTGCTCAGGCCACACACACTCCCCGTTCCCTTCCTCCTTGTCTCCATAGACAAACACACAGATTTCTCCTGCTTTTAGAACTTTACTGTTGATCCCGAAAGAGATGAAGCAATCACAAAGATAAACATGCAGCAAATCCTAAGAAATCCTGCCAAATCCTGGGAGCTTTCTCTAGCTGGAAGTTGGGCACATGGAGGGATGGTACTGCCAGCCTGCAGAATTTCTGACACTATGGGTGAAGATGGTTTTTAGTGTAACCCCCCCACACACACACCTTTAACCTTCCCAGATTCTAGAGTGCACATTCATTCAACAAACACTTACTGAGTAGCTACCACATGCCAAGCTGTTTTCCTGGGTGCCTGGGACACCACAGTGAACAAAGCAAAGACGCCTGCCCTTGTGAAGTTTACAGTCTTATGGGGGCTGGGGAAATACACAATAAACACAAGGACTAAGTAAATTTCATAGGGCGTTAGAAGATGACAAATGCTATGGAAAAGGAAGACTAAAAAACAAGGAACCAGAGGCACAGTTTTAAACAAGATGGTCAGAGCAGACCTCATGAGACCGTGATGGGTAAAGCTGAAAGAACGAAGGAGTCAGGCAGAACTGAGGGAAAGTGAGAGCTACGGAATGTCTCCCGAATTTGCGTGACAACACGTAACTTCCTGCAAAAGCAGCACATTCCAGCGTGTGCCTTTGCCTCGCTAGCCTGTAAGCTCCCCGTGAGAAGAGGCTGCTTGGCTTGGGATCAGATTTATTTCTGGGATTCCTAGAGAAAACTCCTACACAACCAACACCCAAACACATATGGACAGAGTTGGTTGCTCCCTCCTTTGAGCTATCCACCCTTCCGCCTTGTATAAATGTATTTTATCGCCCCGATGCACAGTGTTTCTCTCGTTTTCCTGCCGGTCAGGGCCTTCCCCTGGACTGGGAGCCCTTGAGGGGATCGGACCCGAGCGGGTACTTATGGATCCCTGGAGCCTCCTGAGAGAGACGCGTGGTTCATGGCGTCCGAACTAAACACTCCCTCTCAGGTAAGTGGTTTGCATTTCTTGGGGACCTGGGGTGCATTCGTTGAGGTTCTTTGGTTGTGATCAAGAAAACCCAACTCCTGTTAGACAAAGAGTTTTTTTTAAAGTGCTGTTGGGGAGGGGGGCGGGGGCTGGTGCCCCAAGCAAACCTCAGGGAGGGAAAGGCCAGGACAGCCCCAAGACATGGGTCCCTGCAGGGCTCGGGCTCCCTGGCCACACCCCTTAGTGTACTGAGCTCCACCAGCTCCCAGCTGTGGCTCTACCTCCCAAATCCCAGAGCTGGTCCTGCTGGGGCTGGGGCCTCCCTCAGAGCCACCAGACACCCCATAGGGGGTAAGGTAAGGTGGAGAGGTGGGCCTGAGGGTGGGGCTCAGGCTGGGGTTTGGGGAGTGGGCTGCGGTGAGGGGACCCTGGAAAAGAGGAGCCACTGTGAGCTGGGGGCCACTCCCAAAGTGCCTCCTTCCCTGGCCCCCACCCAAGCCTGCCCGCACCCTTCACCGTGTGGGAGACCCCGCCTGGGTGGCCAGCATGACGGAGCTAAGTGCACCGGTAACAGGTCTTCACCACTGGAGCTGTGTTTTCAATGAAGGCTTTGTTTGGTACAAATTTGAAAATACCTTCATGAGAAATTGGCAAATTGTAACAACTGCCAATGTCTGTGGCATAAATACTACCACATGGCCCATCTCAAGCTGACATCTCGGAGTCTCTGAACTCAATGTCGTCTCTGAACTCGGAGCTGGAAAGAGACACAACAGCGGCTCTCAAGAGTGGGTCCGAGCTGCCCCGGCACCGACAACTGACACGCACTGTGATCAGGGACACTCAGGTCTGGGAAGGCTTCCTAGAACCAAGAGACCCTGACTGGGCCCGGGAGGTTTTCTGACAATGCGGCCGGGAGGTTTTCTGAGCTATTTTCTGCCTGCTGGACGTTTGACAGCTTCTCCCCACATTCACCCAGCCTCTTGGGGGAGCTCTGATCTCACCTGGAAGTCCAGTCCAGCTCCTCAGAGCTTGGAAGTAAGTCGGCTTCCCATAATCCTATCCCTCCCAGAGGTTGGGTTAGGTGTGGTCTTGTGACTGGTTTCTGTCCAATGATAAGTGAGGAGAGGCGGTGGGCGGAGAGTGTCTGATTCTCTTTCCCTGGTCCTTGCCACTCCTGTGAAACCAAGGGGCTAATTGGACTGGGTCAGCCTGCCCTGCTTGCCTTTGGCTGCTTGTTTTCTGTTATTTTTTTTCCTATTTTCATGAAGCTAACAGCCATAGTAGCTGAAGGCCAGGCAGCTGACGGCCTCAGGCTGAACCTTCACCTCCGCGGGCTACTTTATAGACAATGTTCACAAGCCACCTGGTGATGGTCACTTCCACTGTTTTTCAGGAACTTGGGGCAACCCCTGTCCAGTTCAAACCACTTGAGAGCACTGATCCTTCAACTGGGCCCGCACAAGTGCCCAAGAGGTGGCCTTTTGATGTCAGAGGGCCAAAGACTCCACCTCAGATCATGCTTACACTACCGTTTTCTAGATATACGTCCTATGAATCACCACGAGCGCGATCATGCCTGTGTGAAAGAAGCCTGTTACCACATGTCTCCCCCCACCAATTACCTTTCCCCAAGCCTGAGACCCCTCCCACTTCCCTAACCCACCAACATCCCTAAGCCTTATCTGTGTTTTGGGGGATTTTTTACTTATTTTCTTTTCCCTTCATTAGTTTGGTAGGTCCTTATTTTGTTGTTTTTTTGAGTTGGAGTCTCACTCTGTCTGGAGTGCAGTGGCATGATCACAGCTCACCACAGCCTCCACCTCTTGGGCTCAGGCAATCCTTCTGCCTCAACCTCCCAAGCAGCTGAGACTATAAACACATGTCACCATGCCTGGCTAATTTTTTTTTTTTGTAGAGTCAAGGACTTGCTGTGTTGCCCAGGCTGGTCTCAAACCCCTGGGCTCAAGAGATCCTCCAGCCTCTGCCTCCCAAAGTGCTGGGATTACAGGCATGAGCCACCATGTCCAGCCTTATCTTTGGGGAGGTGTTCTCCCACATCCTCACTTGGAGGCCTTGACTAAATCTTTTCTCATTGGCAAAATCCATGTCATAGTGCATGAGGACCAAGTGGATCTGGGCCCACCAGTGACACACAGACGTGATACCCAGAACCAGATCAGCAATCCTGTGGCCACTGCCCAGTGGCTGCTGTCCTGTGGCCCTGAGGGAAGCTGGCCTCAGGACAAAGCTGCTGGTCTCAGCTCAGCGTGCAGAGTAGAAACATGGGACACAGCGGGTCCCCGGGGAGGCTGCTAACTGCCGAGTCAATAGGCCCCGAAGCTGCCCCTGCCTGGGACTTAGGACTCATCCTCTCTTTTGCTGTCGGACATGTGTATCTTGTCCCCAAAGGCATCCTAACAAACAGGGACACATAACAGAAAGCGGTGGGGCAAAGGGGGTCTTGCAGCTCCTTACATTTCAAAACAAGGAAAGACTTTGGAAGAGGCTGCATTGATCAAGCACACAGGGCGCCCTACCCAGACATGCAGAGGAGTTCAAGACACCCCCTGGGGGAACGCAGAGGGGAAGCAGGGGATGTGTCCGTGTTGGATGTGTCCACGTTGGAGTTCCTGTCCTCACCTTCCCAGACCGAGCACCTCAGCAAATCCCAGCAGGCATGGGGCATCTGAGCATCAGGGCACAACCCCAGGAATGTGGCTGCACCCCAGAGATGAGGGAGTCCTGGGGTGCATCCAGGCAGACGGGCAGGAGCTCAGAGAATCCCCAGAAAGACAAAGACTTTGGGGGTAAGTGCCTGTGCAAAGAGGCCTGGGCGTCCAGAGAGTGAGGGCCCAGAGGAATGAGCATGACGCAGCTGGTGTGCGAGCGGAATCAGGAGCTGCAGCAGATGGGTCACCGCCAAACGCGGCAGAGGACATGTAGACACCGACTGCCCGTGGCCCAACCCCGCTCGAGGGAGAGGCACAGAGACAACTCTGAGGGAATGTGGGGTGGGGAGAGTCCCAGCAGCCCAAAATCATATTGACTCCAGCCAATGAAGATGCCACGTGGAAATTAAGTTTGCTCAGGGACATGAAGCCGGGTCTGTTTTGTGAACATCTGAGTCTATGGTGTCAGCTCACTCTCCCCAGAGTGAAGAGCAAGAACCCCGGCCCTGCCCCATGCCGACCTTCAGGAGACCGCCCCCTTCTCCACGCACCTGGGCCCCTCTCCAGTGATTCCTTCCTCCCCCAGCCGGGTCCTGGCCACCGCGGCCTCCTGTCCTCCTGCATGGAGGCCAGCTGCCCTGAAGCCACGCCGGCTGAGCCCACGCACTCTCGACTCGTGTCCTGGAAATCCCTCCTTCCTCTCTGGCTCCCGCGGCCACCCGCCGGCCTCACCCACAATGTTCTTGACATCTGTTTCTACTCGAGTCCGGATTCTGCCTGTGTTTGCCCTTTCTTCTAGACGCACACGTGGCAGTATGTGGCTACTGGGCTGGGCCTGCCAGGCAGAGGAGGAGAAGGCGGGGCGGGGGGAGGGCACCGTGAGGCTCCCTCCCTGCCAAGGGCGCCTGCCTGGCGTCCCGCGCCTCTCCCTGGATGCTCCGCGGAAGGCGTTCACGCAGCAAGAGCCAGCCAGGCACTACGGCGAGCCGCACAGCGCCAAGACAGAAACGCCATCACAGTCAGTCCTCAATCGCCACAAAACCAGGACTCACCGGGGGAAGTGACAAGCCCAGGCCACACTACGGGAACGTGATGGCATGTGCTCTGAGCAAGGAGCTGCTCTGAGGAGCAGGGGCACCAGGGCCAGTACCCGTGGCTGCTCTGGACTCTGCATCCTCGGAACCCCAGCCCACCACGTACACTCTGGGTTTTCTGGGACAATGGATGCTGACCCCACACGTCCCCCTTCGCCAGACCTCCATGGGTCCTGGCGTGGGATTCTGAAATGCAGTCACTCCCAAACCCCTGGATACCCCCAAAGGCCTCAGTGGGGAAAGACAGTAGGGATGCTGAATCCGATATTACAGATAAGGACAACATGAGGTCCAGAAATGCTAAGCGAGTTACCCAGCATCCTCCAGCCAGACACGTGACTCGCCAGACAGAACTGCTGCCGGAGCCACCACAAGCACCAGGACTGAGAGCATCCCACGTCAGAGGCAGGGCTTGTAGAGTGACAGAACCTGGCAGACCTTCCTCCTCCAGTTTGGCATCCACGATTCACCCAGTTTCTAGGTGCTCTGTGCTCTTCCCTGAGCCAAAAGCCAAGCCCCTCACTGCTGGCAGTCTCACCCCTACAGCCTGTGCTCCACCTGTTTGCAGAGAGAGCTGCCTCTTAAAGGCTCCCCAACACCTAGGATGTCACCTCAGACTTAGCCTGACAATCGATGCTTTCCTGTCTCAAACCCCATCCTGCTCTCTCTGCCTCCTTTCCAAACATGTCTCTAACATACTGGTCTCTCTGCTGCCCAGAGCATAGACTAAACTGACCCACCTCCAACCCTTTCCTCTCATTTTTCCCATACCATGTGCCTTTCAAATCCTATTCGTCCTCCAAGGCCCTTCTCAAACATCCCCTCCACTAAGAAGCCTTCCCAGATCACCACACCAGAATTATCTGCTCTCTTTCTCACACATCTATGTGGCAGAAGAACTGCTGTGTGGATCTTCTTCCCAGGAAGGCTGGGAACTTCCAGACACACCCTACCCAAGTTGAGAGAATGGATTTAGCACCCCTATCCAGACAGCAGGTCACCAAGGACGCAGTCTAGCTCAGTCACCTACACCAGCTCTTCCCCTGGATTTTAACTCAGATGACCATCTGATCACCCTTTCCCTTCAATCTTCCCTGTGTTTGCCCCAGCAATGACAAAGCGGAGGTGACCCTGGCCCCTACTGGGAGCATTTTTCATTTCCCAAGGCTGTATCTCCTCCTGGCCCACCTCGCCTTCCCCTCCTTTGATGCCTAATATTTCAGGGGAACCATGTCATTTTCAAAATGTGTAACAGAGATATTTCCCTGAGGTGGCTACACAGACACGTGACCAGCTCACTGAAGTCACCAGGACTAAGCACTGCACACCTCCTGAAGGATGCAGTGCCCACAAGCCTGGCAGCGCCCACAGACCAGGCTTGGGGGCCTCTGGCTTCCCAGGGCCCTTGCCCAGCCCCCACCAAGAACTTGACTGTCGAAAGACGCTCATCACAAAGCTCCAGAGGTTCTCATCACCCACGGGGCCATGCCACCAAGTCAGGAGCTGGGATCAGAGCGCGAAAAACTAACTTAGACAGCCCAGAGGCCGCGTCTGAACCAAGGATGGAGGAAGTGTGTGTGGCGGGTCGGACAGACAAAGGGGCAGCCGGTCTTGGCTCCCTGAACTAACGTGACCTGGAAGCATCTGGGGGATTTGGCTCTTGTTTGCAAAGGACAAATTTCCATCCTTCCGCAGGCGCTCGGCAAGAAATTTCAAAACTTTGCTGCCTCAGCAGTCAGCAAACAGCTCATCCTCAGGACAGAATGACAACGGCTCCTGGCTGGCACTTGGACAGCCTCTGTCCCGAGGGCCTGACTGGATGCTGCTGAGCCTATTTTGTAAAGAGCCCTGGGCCAAGAGCATGCGGCAAAGTTTCTCTCCTGGGTGGCCTCCGATTCACGAAGGCCGTCAGGGACGGCTGCACATGCGATGGGAAGCCCTCCTTCAGTGGTCATGGGGGTCCCAGGAAATGGGGACCCGCGTCTCCCTGAGAGGCCACTGCTGGGCTGGCGGGGTCCTGGGGCAGATGCAGACGGCAGGCTCTTTCAAGCCCATGTCTTTCACACCGTGCCCAGAAAGCCACGGAACACACAAGAACAACATGGGGCAGGGAGGGCTGCCCCTGCAAGCAGGTAGGGAACTCAGCGTGGGCCACTTTAAAAATATCTGTGTGTTGGCTCATGCCTGGAGTTCCAACACTTTGGGAGGCTGAGACAGGAGGATTGCTTGAACCCAGGAGTTTGAGACCAGCCTGGACAACATAGCAAGACCTTGTCTCTACAAAAAAAATTTTTTTAAATTAGCTGGGTATGGTAGCTCGAGCCTGTCATCCTAGCTACTCAGGAGGCTGAGGCGGAAGGATTGTCAGAGCCCGAGAGTCTGTGACTGTGGTAGCCGTGATTGTGCCCCTGCACTCCAGCCTGGGTGATAAGGTGAGACCCCCAACTCAAACAAAAACAAAAGAACAACAAAAAAAGTCAATTTGGTGAGTAGCCACCAGGTCAGCATAGAAAGTCAGAACCCGCCAGCATATTAGGAAGCCGGACCTGTCCGGATGTCCTCTGTCAAATGCAGAGTGTGTTTTCCTGCTGAGAATATCCAACGGTGCTCTTGTAAATATTACACACAAAACAGGAGCGAAGTGCCCCAGTAGGGACTATGGCTCGTCTGACTCCTGAGAATGACTTGCTAGACATGAATCCCACAAATGCTCCACTCTGTGCTACACAGTCAGGGCTCAAAAGATGCTGGTTCGTGGGGGAATAAGGCCCTGCCAGGCCACTTCCCGCTAATCCTGATGGCGTCACAGGGGGCAGGTTATCATCATCCCATTCTACAGGCGGGAAGCCAAAGCTCAGAGATGTGAGGACTTGCCCGTGGTCACAGCCGGAGAGTGACAGCAGACTCTGAGCCGGTTCCACTGACTGCAAGGTGCCCCAGCCGCGTGAGGGATGGGAGGTGGTCTCGTTGTGGGTGGGAGGCACAGAGAGGGGAGCCCTGGATCCCAAGTGTAGGGAAACCAAGGCCAGCCGCCCTCCCAAGCTGGGCCAAGGGAGCCGGGCAGAAAGCAGCAGGCTGACCGCAGAGAGGATACAGCATCTTTAATCACACTGGACGAGCAGGGCGAGGGTGCGGTCGGTGGAGGGTTTGCAGCACCGGCTTCCTGGCATTGATCAGGCCCTACGCCCTCCACCTGGCCAGTAGCACCAGAGACCACCCTGGGGCACCTCAGCCCCAGAGTCTGCACAAGCACCAATGGGTGGAGGCATAAGCACCAGTGGGAGAAAGTCGGGTCCTTGGGGCAGGGGAGAGGAAGGCTAGGGGGCCACCAGGCCACCCCCATCCTGGAAGAAGAGGAGACAGAAGGCCTGGTGTCCCCTCCACCTGCTTTGGCCTCTCCCAATTCCTTTCTTGGCCGCATGGCTCAGAGGGGGCCCCTGACTGACCTGGAATGTCACCTGCTTCAGCTCCCCAGACCTGCTGAGGGCTCCAAAGCCTGGTTGGGGCCTCCCATCCTGCCCCCCAACCCTCGCCAGTGTCTGTAAGGGAAGCACCAGGCCAGAGGAGGGCTCTGTGGGCTGGAGCTGCTCACAGGGGCCCTAGCACCTTGGTAAAGCCTGCAGAGTCGGGGCACTGGGCGGGCGAGAGGGGCAAGGAGGGTCAGAGAGTACCTGGGGACAGACATCCGTGTCTGACCGTGGCTGGGAGTCCTGGGGAAACTGAGGCTCAGAGGACTTTGCCAGGAGGGGCTGAGCAAGGTCCTGGCAGAGCCCTAGGAGGAGGCAGGGAGGGGGATGTGAGTGAGGAGGATAGGCGGCCTCCCAGGTCACCAGACCAGCTGCATGGGGAGCCAGGAGTCTGGGCTGCATTGCCCAGGGGGCCCCTCCACCCCCAAATGCCCCAGACTCCTGGGTCCTCTCCTCAAAGGACCCTTGACCCGGCCAAGGCCCCTCTGGGGCTTGCTTTAATGACGGGCATTGGGCAGAAGGGCAAGAAATGGGAAGGGGACACCCCACCACCACCACCACAGGGACCCTGTCCCACCAGCGCTGGGAATGGTGGGTAAGGAGAGACCGTAGTGCCTGAACATGCAACGTGCAGACCTGCATGGCCTCTAGGTCTGGGTTCAGACCTTCTGCGTACGCATCTGTCTCCCCTACCTGGGCTGGACCGGACACTCACTGAGGGCGGGGGCAGGGCCTGTGTCTGCTCCACCTGCCCTTTCCTGGGGCTTGGACAGAGTGAAAGCTCGGCATTTGACGAATGAATAAATGAACATGAATAAATGAACCCCACCTGCAGAGGTGGGGGTGCCAAGGACAGAGAGAGATGAAGGGGAGGGGCAAAGAGAACAGAAGGTGGGGGGGGTCTAGAGTGATGAGAGAATTCTAGAATGTTCGGAGGGTTCCAGAATGTCCAGAAACCACTAGAATGTTGGGAAAGTTCCAGAGTTTGGTCATTCAAGTGTGGTTCATAGACTAAAGCATCAGCATCACCCGACATCTGTTAGAGAAGCAGAGTCCTGGGCCCACCCAACCCGCTGAATTAGAATCTGCATCTTAACAAACATTCAAGTTTGAGAAGTGCTGGGCTACAAGGCTAAGAAAGTCCTAGAATATTTAAGTTAGAAAGTTTCTTAAAATACGCCCAAGAGGCCGGGCATGGTGGCTTATGTCTGTGATCCCAGCACTTTAAGAGGCCTAGGAGAGAGGATCACTTGAGCCCAGGAGTTCGAGTCCAGTCCGGGAACATAGCAAGGCCCGGTCTCTACAAAAAATTTTTTTTCAATGGACCTAGCATGATGGCACTCACCTGTAGGCCCAACTCTTTGGGAGGCTGAGGAGGGAGGACTGCCTGAGCCCAGAAGGTCGAGGCTGTGGTGAGCCATGATTGTGCCACTGCATTCCAGCCAGGGTGACAGAGTGAGACCCCGACTCAGAAACTATGCGTATGCCCAAGAGAAGAGAGAGGAGCAGAAACAGATGGGAGGATGATAGCAACAAGGAAGGAAGAGGGCTTTAGCACCCTAGAAGGCCAGGGGCCTCCCCAGAACGCCAGGTCCTCGGAGACCATCCTGGCTTCCTCCCGCCTTACAGAGACGCAATCCCAGCCCTGCAGGGGACGGGACCTGCATGGCAAGGCCACCAGCCCCTGAGCTGCCCGGCGGGGAGGAGGCCCAGAGGTGCTTAGTCATCCTCGGGCTTGATGAGGTGGCCGCTGAAGGTGATATAGGTGTCTACATCATCGCTGTAGATGGCGTTCTCACGCTCGCGTTTGAAGAGCCGCACCCAGACGCGGTCTCCGGGAGCCAGGGCCAGCATCACGCTCTGGCTCTGCATGATGCTGCGGTCGCTGGGCTGCGCGTACAGGATGACGGCCGCCGCCTCGTTGTGCACGACGTGCACGTAGGTCTCCTTGAAGTTCCAGCTGTGCACGTTGAGGCTGAAGAAGTAGAGGCCACGCAGGGGGGCGGCGAAGTGGCCGGCCGCCATGTCGAAGTGGCCGTCGGGGTTCACGAAGACGGTGTCAAAGAGCAGCGGCTGGAAGCCCTCACTGCTGTGCAGCGCCGTCTTGCGGCCCACCGAGAAGGCCGAGAAGCGCTTCTGGCACGGGGCGCCGGGGCTGCCCGCCTGGCCTTTGGTGCCCTTGGTGCCCTGCGGGCCGCGGTCCCCCCGGGGACCCTCCTTGCCCAGCTTCCCCGGCGTGCCCAGCGGGCCCCGGTCCCCTTTGTCACCTGTGGGGACAGGAAGGGGAGGAGTCAGGTGGGTACCCAGGTACTCACCAAGGGGGTACCCATACTCCTTTGCAAAGGCTCTGTCCATGCCTAGGCCCAGAGAAAGAGCTGGCATTTATCGAGCACCTACTGAATGCCAGGTATCGCCTCCCCAAACGACCCTCTGAAGAAGATGTCATGACATCTCTGTTTCACAGAAAGGTTCAGTGACTTGCCCAGGGACCCACAGCTCAGGAGCAGAAGAACCAGGACTCGGAGTATGGTCGGTTGCCGGAGCAACCTTGTTTCTCCTCGTCCCGTAGGGAGAATCTGTGTCCCTGGGAGCCAGGCCAGGCTCCCACCCTGGGGTCACAGCACACAGTCCAGGCTGGCAGGGTGGGAGGCACTTTGGGTTTCTGACCCACGGGAGAAACTATGAAAGAAACCTTTGCCCAGCAGAAGGCCAGAGCCCCGGTGAGGAGCCAGGCAGCCTTGTGCCGCCCTGCATGACCTGGGGCATTTCATGGGTGGAGTCTTGGTTTTCCCATCTGTTTTTTTTTGAGTTGGAGTCTCACTCTGTTGCCCAGACTGGAGTGCAGTAGCCACTCCCAGCCACCACAGCCCTGACCTGCTGGGCTCTGGCGATCCTTCCGCCTCAGCCTTCCAAGTAGCTGGAACTACAGGCACGCTCTACCACACCCGGCTGATTTTTGATTTATTGTAGAGATGAGGTCTCGCCAAGTTGCCCAGGTGGGTCTTGAACCCACGGGCTCAGGCAATCCACTCACCTCGGCCTCCCAAGACACGGGATTACAGGCTGAGCCACCGAGCCTGGCTTCCCGTCTGTATTTTGAAGGGGACTGTGCCTGCCTCACTGAGTGTTAGGGAGGCCTTAACATCATGTCCCTGGAAAGCACTTTGCAAACTCTGCAGACAAGGCAAGAAGTTCGCTCTGCACTGCCCAGCCCAGCTCAGCCTGCCCTGAGGTCAGCCGACATCTTACCTATCCCAGGCAAGCATGGCTCTGATCGGCCCTTAGCCCCGGCTGACCTTGAACACAAGAAAAGCTGGTGGCCACCCATGTCTGGAAAGACCTGACCCCATGTGGAGCTCTGCTGCCTGTCACTGCGCCTGCAAACACACAGCAGCCACACCCTTGCCTGGATTAGAAGGCCCTGTGTTTTCTCCAGGAACCAGGGAGAAGGACAGACAGGAGGGCACAAGCCCTCTGGGAGAGGCCCAGAGATGGGAGGGGAGGGGTGGGTCTGGGCCCATGGCCTCGCTGGAGAACCGCCTTATCATGAGTACAGCACTTCATAGTTTGTATACCTTCTGCCTCAACCCAGAAGGTACCAGGAGGGGCCACCTTCTCATCTTCTTTCTAGAAATGAGGCAGCGAGCCTGGACAAGGAGAAAGACACGTCTGACCACTTGGGCAGGGAGCCAAAGAGCTGGGGCTGGGACCCAGGACTCTGGAAGCTGGCCCAGGGTCCCTCCCGGCGGGCCGCTGAGCCAGGCCCAGGAGTAATGACCTAGGGTTTTGGGAGGGTACTGCGGAAGGAAAGGAGACCATCAGCATCCAGGCACCTTCTCAGCCTCACACAGAGGGCTCAGTCGGCATGGGGTAGCTGTGGCTTAGGGAAGGGGGGTGCGATGAAGGGTGACATCCTCACCACGAAATCAAACCACTGGCTGTGCAGTAGAGTGGCCTTATGGAGAGCTCGGAAACTAGTCCTGGCTCTGTCCCTAACTGTGGTGTGGCCCCAGGAGAGCTCCTCTCCGCTTAGAGACTCAGTTTTCCCTCCTGCAAAGTGGAAGGAATGATCAAGTATCACCCTCACGGGGCTATTGAGGACAGAGACAGAAGCCACAGACATTAAGGCCTGGACACACCGTCAGCCACCCAAGCCCCTGCAAGGAGGTGGGCTCCTTCGTGTCCAATGTGACAGAGCAGTGAGCCAGCCCTCACCTGGACGGCCCTGGGGCCCTATAGGGCTCCCTGCTCCTCCTCTGTCCCCTGCCGTCTGTCCTCTGCAGGACTTCACAGAGATCCATTTGGAACCTGGGGGGAATCAGCTCCTTCCTCTGCTCAGATCCTCCCTGTTCCCCGCCCTACTCAGAAGAGCTGAATCCTGACGGTGGCCGGAGGTGACAGGGCCCTAACCCTTTAAACGCTCCAGGCCCACTTCCACCCTAGGGCCTTGGCATCTGCTGCGTGTGCCCCTGCCTCTGGTGACACTTTGCTCCAGCCACACCTTGGTGAGCTCTGCACTGACCACCCCTCCAATATGAAGCCTGTACCCCGACTGCACCCGTAGGCCTCTCACCTGACCCCTCTCCCTCTCAGAGCCTCTGTTCCCATCCACCATTCCCTTAACTGGGCAGCGTGTTCCCCCATGAGAAGGGAAGCCCCAACTCACATCTCGATCTGTCCCAGTCCCCTCCCCAGTGCCACAACCAGGCTAAGTAAAGACAGGAATGCACCGGGGTCTGGGGCAGGATTCTGTCCCGGTCTCTCCTGCTCCCTCCTCCTCGCCTCCTGGCCCTCCCCACCCCTGCCCCAGCCCCGCAGGCCCCCCAGAGGGTCCTCACCCTTCAGGATGGTGATGTTAATGTACGGCCGGACCTCGGGCAGGACGTACGGGAGGGCGGACGGAGCGGCTGAGGACACATCTGCAGCATCGGCGGGGGCCAGGCGGTCCTCGGAGTCACAGCACCGGCGGCAGCCCCCCGGGGAGTTGGAGGCCACAGCTTCCCCAGAGGTGGGCTCCTCTGTGGGGACCCCAAGCACCAAGAGAGGGAGCAGGAGCACTGTCCAGAGGGCACCCAGGGCAGCTGTCCCCATGGTGACCTGGAACAAAGAGGGAGGGACAGGAACTGCATTTCACTCAACATCTACGGTGTGCCAGTGCTCAGGTGCACCGCCTCCCACGGTCAGTGCCCCCCAGAAGTAACTCGGGAGTGTCACGATCCCATTTCACAGACAGGAAAACTGAGGCTTACAAGAAAAGCCAGTTCCCCGAGGTCACGAACAGCCTGTGGCAGGGCAGGGCCTGGACGCTGAGCCTCCCAGCACCCAGTCTCCGGAGGCATCTGCCACACACGGGGCTTGGGAAAAAAGAAGCCCTCACGAGAGCCACAGCCAAGTGGCAGATGGTCGCAGGAGTCCCAGGAGGACTTCGCAGGGCGGGTGAGAAGATGCCGCCCCAGCTGCCGCCAGGGAGACCGTCAGATGCTTTTCCCACCCTGGTGCCTCCCTCTGACTTGTTTTCTTGCCATTGCCTCCACTATCGCCAGCCAGCACGCACCACACAGACCGTATGACAGGGCTTAGCAGACGCTCAGGATAAGCCCAAAGGATTCTGCGGGCTGTTCTCAGGGGACGTGTGGCTGAGCCCACTCTCTGGCACAAGAACATGGCCTTGACAAAGGGGATAGGGGAGTTCATTGATCGTGGCATCTGTGACAGAAAATGTGTGGGGTTAGGTGTGGCAATGATGTCACGGCACCACTGATGCGTCGAGACTGGTGTGCTTGGCCGGGGACGGCAGGCCATGACTAACCTTCGCAGGGCCTGTGTGCCAAGTAGAGGAAAGTGGCCTCCGAATGGACAAATCAGAAACAATAAAGGAACCCCCTTCGGAGGGACACAATGCTGGGGACGTGCCACTTGGCAAGGGCTGGCGCTAGCTCCCTCAACAGTTGTGTAGTCAACAACCTACACAACCCTACCTTCCCCAGAAGCCCTGCAAGGAAGGCTCCAGAGAAGGATTTAATTCATTGGAAGGCAGTTCTGTCAATCATCGTAGACCTGCCAATCAGACGCTAAGGTGGTAAATTGGAATCAAGAGACAGGACTAGGTCTGAAAAGTTCAAAAGGACCAGAGAAGTCCAAGGGTGGGGGAGGATCCATTTTTGGCCTTAGCCAGGAAGGGTCCACAGTTCAGGAGAGGCAGGAAGCAGCCTGGACACCGGGTCCTGGAGAAAGGCCTGGGCTCGGCTCAGGAAGCTGGGCACAGTGCCTTTGAGGTGGTGGCAGCCTCTGGGGGCTGGTGTGTTATCGCAGGATCAGAAACTCAGCTTTTGAAACCAGACTGGTTTTTACACTTCTGGCGTTTCTCTGTTTATTTCCTTTCGACTCTCCTTTAACATTTAGTACAATTCAAAAATATTTTTTTGTGGTTAATACATGCAGAGAAGGTAAAATTATTACTTTCGAAAATGCCACCCTATCTCAGGGGAGTGCTGAGCTTAATAGGGTAGCAGCCCTGTCCCACCCCCACCGCCAAGCTGGGTGTAGCGGCAGGAAGAGGGGCTGGGCCGGCAGCCTCCAGAGCCACCCCCTCCCAATGGTGACCCTTCCGGAGATGCTGTCTGTCCGCCCTGGTCAGGTTTCCTGGTTCTCCCTATCAGGCAGGTCCGATGCTCAGAGGTCAGCCTCCTCCCTGTCTGAGATGCTCATCCTCACCTTGACTTGTAAACGAAACACCCCAGCAGGTCAGAGAAGAGCAGATCCCTTCTTTTTCTCAGGAGCATGGCTGGGCCCTCCTGAGAAAAGCTACGTTTGTAAAGTAGGACCCAGAGTACTTTCCAAGCTGTGTGATCCGACCGGTGGCTTAGCCTCCCTGGGCTTCATGCTCCTTGACACTTACAAAGAGATGACAACACCAGCTCCCTCCCGGGTTGTCTGGGAAGACTTCACTGCGGGAAAGCGCCTGCCTTGTAAAAGACTCTCAAGAGCCCCTTCCAACCTCTCCCCTGTGCCTGCATGAGATGGGACGGAGCAGAGCTTCTCCTGGAGGACTGGCACAGTTTGAGGGCATTTCTGTTTCCCACTGGCCCCAGCTAGTTGGGAATCAAAAGCTCTGAGAGGCAGCACTGTGGCCTGGGAAGCAGGAAGCAGGAAGCCTTTCACAAGGACTAATAACCACAGCTGGACTCCCCGACTGGCCCAGGGAGGGTGCCAGGTGGGGACCAAGTGTGGGAACCATGCCATGGAGGGGTAGATCTGGGGGGGTCTTTGCTGCTTCCACTGGGGAGCTGGGACCTCCTTGGGGGAGGGGAACGGCAGGGCGACCCTTCTGGGTCCCGGCAGGCCTGGCCGAGCTGAGTTGGTGTGTGCCCAGGCAGTGGCGGGCACAAATAGAAAGCAGTGTGGCCCGAGGCCCTTAGCCAGGGCAGGAGGGCACAGGGAGGGGACAGCCTAGAGAGGCCGGTTGGCCCGAGGGAGAGAACAGGGCCCAAGATGTGTCCAGCAAGCTGTGAGGAGGGAGGAGAGAAATTCTGGGCTCTGACCCCAGCCCCAGGCCGAGGCCACCTCTGCCACTCACCCTGTGTCTTGCGGCCTTGGGGCAGCTCATGGACCCTGGGCCTCGGCGCGGCCGCTGGATCCTCGGCCCATGTCTGCAGCACTAACTTGTTGCTGGCCCAGACCCCCAGGCCCAGCTGAGGCGGGAGGGAGGAGAGATGGAGGGAGGAGGTGGAGGGAGGGAGGGAGGAGGCGGAGGGAGGGAGGAGGCGGAGGGAGAGGCAGCGCTTCCCACTTCCCTCCTCCCTGCTCCCTCCCCTCCAGGCTCTGGGCTCTGCAGATAAAGGGATGGATATTTCCTGTCTTAACTCTTTGGTGGGCCGAGGGTCTTGGGCCTTGGTCTGAGGTCCAGAAAGTCAGAGCAGGAGGGGGCGTGAAGCTCCTTGCTGTGTGGACTAGGGGGCTGAAACAGGGAGGGGAGGGGCAGGAGCCCCCAGGGTGCTGGGGAGAGGGAGACAGCCCCGGGCTCCCGCCCCAGCTGAGAGCACATTTGCTCTGAGTCAGAGAGGCAAGGCAGGTAGGTGAGGGCACAGGAGCTGGCCCTGCAGTCACGAACTCAGGTCTGGGCCCTGCTACCCAGTAGTCAGGCACTTGGGCCAGTCATGTCACCACTCAGGGCCCAAGTGCCCTGGAACTCCAGTCCCTACTCCTGCCGTGCCAGGACACAGAGGCTCAGTGTGTTTGTTGAATGAGGGAGCAAGTATGCCCTCTCAGGTGTCACGCAGGGGCGCCAACCCCAGCCCGGCACACCCAGGTCCTCCTCCTCTGCCAGGAATTCTGACATGTCGGTTCATCTTCCAGGCCTTCTAGAGCCCGTTCCCCATGGAAATGATCCCCAAGAAGCTCATGGGAGGGCTGCCTGTGAGCCCTGCTCCGAGGGCCTACCTCAGTTTCCTTTCGGTTAGGCTGGGCGAAGTCTGGCAAAGGCTGCAGCTCCGGCTTCCTGGGGCCAGGGTCCCTGTGCACACGGTCTCAATGGCCCCTGCCTCCACTCCGCCACCTTACATCTGCTGAGGACTTCCTGCCTGGCCAGGCCTTGTCTCCCCAGGGGCTTCTGGTCCCCAAAGGGTGTTCATATCCACTATTTCAACGAGTCCTACCCCAGCGCAGAGAGGGCACCAAGTCAGGCAGAAGAAGTGATTTGCCCAAGGCCACACAGCCGGTGGAGAGCAGCCTACCACCCCACAGAGGGTTCTCCCACCCACAGGAGTGCTCCAGGGGCTCTGGCATGGGCTGGGGGCTGCCCTGGGAGGAGGAGGGTGGGGACACCATGGAGCTCAGGAGGCGCAGGAATGCAGGGTCCTGAGGGGACATAACGAAGTCCAGGGCTTTGTGAGTCCCCACTCAGCTGGGCAAAGCATGGAGACTAGGACAGCCACTGGGCTGTGTCCTCCACCAGGCCTGACCTCTGGGCCTCCGATTTCCTATTTGTCTGGATAACAAGCCTGGAAGCATCCTCAGAGGTGATTTTATCTGATTCCCTAATTTGACCGGCAAGGATATTGTGGCCAGGGAGGACATGTCTTTGGCCCAAGGTCATACTGAGTCCAAGCCAGGATGGAGTCAGACCCTCCTGACTTCCAGTCCGGTGTCATTGCCCCTCCCAGCCCGCCTGGAGTCCCCGGGGTCTGGTGTTGGGGTCCTGGGAGCAGAAGGAAGGCAGACTGCAGGACTGGCTGCCAGGAACGCCAGCAGGCCCGCACTGGCCCTGCCCTCTGCATGGCCTGGCCCCAGGCAGCATTCCCAGGGCACAGCGCCAGGGCTGTGGGGGGAGGGGAGCCACCCTCCAGCCACCACGGGAAAAGGCTGAGTCAGCAGTTGCAGAGGGGGAGCGGGCTCCTGGCTGGCTCCAAAGGGGGACAGGATAAAGGACGGGTGGGGGGTGGAGGAGCAGGTGGGGACACGGGAGCTGTTTGTCAAGGCCAGCTGTGCCCAACCCTGTGCACTCTGCTGCACTCAGCAACCCCTCTGCAGGGGGTCACTCTTCCCACCTAGACTAGCAGGCTGAGGTTTGGAAGAGCTGGTGACAGGCCAGGTTTGAGGGCTAGCTCCTCTGGCTCCCAGCCATGCAGTGCCCCAGAGAAGGGCCCCTGCCCCCCTTCGTCCAGGGCAGCTGGCTGGGGGCAAAGGAGGCAAGAAAGCAGAACTCTAGAAATCAACCTTGAGTGTCTCCTCCCACTTTCTCACCATGCCTGAAGCCTCCCGCCTTTGTGTCACAGCCCCTGGTCTCCCAGCCCTTCCAAGGATCAGCTCAGCTGGTCAGGTGGCCTGGAGATCCAGCACCAAACCCGGGATGGACAAACCTGGCTATGACTCAGTCTCACCTCCTCCTAGTGATGTAACCTTGGGCAAGTATCCTTACTTCTCTGAGCCTTGGCGTCCTGCGCCACAAGGAAGCCAGAGCCATCGGAGCAGCCTGCTGGAATACCCAACGGGGGTGCTCTGTGCTGGCCACCCACCAGTGCTTCTCCCTGGCTACACCCTGAGTGTGGTGAGGGTGTGTGCCCATTCTCCTCATGCCTACCCAGCCTTGAAGCCCTGGTCGGAACCCAGGACCACAGTCAAGAGAGCAGCTGATCCAGGACACCCACAACACCCCCATCAGCAAAGGTCAAGCCCCAAGCAAAGGCCTGAGCCTCAACACCAAAGCCAGAAACCCAGGGTCAGACCCATGTCACCCCAGTCACCCACCCCACCCTTAACCCTGCTCCCAGAAGACTTTTTTCCTCCCTGCCAGGCCCCAATCCAGGGCTTTCCATGCCCTAACTCATCTCATTCTCCCAGCAGCACTCTGGGGGCACAGTCATTACCTGGCCTGCCCATTTTACAGATGAGAAAACCAAGGCACAGATTCTGATTCAGAGCCAAGGCCCTAGCCACCTTTCTGCACTGCCGGACCGGGGACAGCCCAGGGGCAGGTGTAAAAGCAGGCGCGTTTGGTGAGCCCTCACCCAGCACTGTGCACTCCGTGTACCCCCAAACTAAAACGTGAGCCTGTTAAAGACGGAGGGAGAACAGTAAACACAAGTCCTGCCTCGGATACTGGAGCGCAGGGGCAAGTCCCAGGTCTGACTGTCCAGGCGCCCATCGGGGAACACAGAAGGAACGAGGGCGCCCCCTGCTGGGAGAGCTCTCGCGCCCCCCCCCGCCTTCCACCCTTCCCCCCCACCCCACACCCCCGCTTTCCCCCTCCCCCTCTTCCCCCCCTTCAGCCACGGGGCGGGGCGCCCACCCACTCGCTTCCTCCAGCCCCAGCGGAGCGGGCTCGAGGTCTCCAGGACCCTCCCGCTCCTCGGCTTCCTCCAAGGACACCCCGGCCTGGTCCCCTCGAAACCCCACCACTGACAGGCCGTGGCCCGGGTGAATCTCGCCCTCTCCATCTAGCCTCTCCCTCCCACTTTGTCACCCCCGTCCCACCCCAAGGGTGTTCGTCGAGTTGAGTCACATTTTACAAAAGGGGAAACTGAGTCCTCGAGAGGCCCAGAGAAGGAAGGCGCCGTCCCAGGCCCTGTGCACCCCGACGAGAGCCCTGTTAATTGTCAGAGGGGGAAACTGAGGCTCGGAGATGTGGGGCAGCAACCGCCTCCCCCTGCCACCCGACCGCTGGTGGCGGAGCCAGGACGTCGGGGCGCGAGGCCAGCGCCAACCTCTCTCCTCCCTGCAAAAGTCAGGGGAGCGACGCCCCCACGCCAAACTCGGGGAGCTCCTCCGTCTCCACCCGCTTCGGCCCCAAGCACTAGGAAGAGACTGGAGCCGGCTGCGGCCAGGCTCGAGACTCCCTCAGCACAGCCCATTGTCCAGCCAAGCACGACTCCACCGCGGGGACAGCGCCGGCGCGAGGCCTGCACCCCAAGCCTCACGCCGGGACGGCGGACCGCAGCCGCGCGGGGAGTGCCCTTTGCGGGTCCGGCGCCGAGCGAAGCCCGGCAAAGCCGAGGAAGGCCGAATCTGGACGAGTGCTGCCGAATACAGCCGAGCAGAGCCGAGACTGGCCGAGTGAATCCGAGTGGAACCGAATAGGGCCGAGTCCGACCGGGAGTAACTGTGGGGCGGAGGCCACGAGGCGAAGGGGCGAGGCCTGGGATCCCGCGGCGCCCCCTGCCGGATACAGAGAGAACGGCGCTGACCACCACCTTGCCTCCTGGCCTCTGGCGCGCGCGCGCGCCCCGCGCGCGCGCGCACACACACACACACACACACACACACACACACACACACACACACACACACATCTGTCTCCCGTCCTACAACTGTGAAGCCTACACACACACCCCGTCCCCCATTCTCCGTCCTATGACTGTGAAACACACACACACACACACACACACACACACACACCCTGTCCCGTCCCCCGTCCCCCATCCCCCATCCTGTGACTGTGAAATCTATTTTTACAGATGAGAAAACTGAGACTGTGAGAGATTCTGAGGCTGGTTCAAAGACACGCAGAGGTCAGAGCTGATTGTGTGGCTTAGAGCTCGCCCGCCACTGCTGTCACGTAAAGGACATTGTGCGTGTGTTTCCTTCTCCCCAGGAGCAGCCATGTATTATGACCAGAGTGAGAGGCCCCTCCCTGTGCGATGAGGGGGTGGAAGGCCCCAGCTCGAGCTCTGACACAAGCTTGATCTCAGCCTAGAGAAAAGACTGCAGCAGCAGGAATGGGGCCTTGGCGGGTGAGACTATGCAGGCTCTGGGGCTTGTTGACCAAGGGCTGCCCGCCAAGTTCCCATGAGCAAATATTGCCACATTTGCTGGCCATGAAAGCACACAGAGGGCTGAGAGGTCACGTGCTTTTCCTGCGTGCTCTGGCACACCCCACCTCCCACCTCAGGCCTCAGTTTCCCCACCTGTAACAAGGTGGTGGCAGAGGACATGGGCTCCGGGGGTATGTGAGCCAGACCTGAGAAGTCTGCGACCCTGGAGGACACAGGTGTGGCCTGAGCACTTTCTCTGAACCTGTGAGGATGTGAAGGCTGGCCTCGTCCTCCGCACACACGTGTGCATGCAGGTGTACCCGCCATCCACCCGGTGTACACAGTGCCCTGGCCTGCCAGGCCCGTCCTGAGGCTGTGAGGCCTGCTGGAGGGCGGCTGTTCCTACGGGAAGCACCGAGGTCCCCGTGGGGACTGGGCTGCCCCTCTGCCAGACAGGTCCTCCTTGGCGGTGTTGTCTGCCATGACCCAGGGCCCAGCCATGACACCAGTGGCCCCCAGCGCTCCTCACCCCCAGCATCACTCCCGTCCATCCAGCCCCATTTTCATCATTTTTAGGAACTCTGGACATTGGTCTGGGGGGTGGGAAAGGAGCATTTGGGGTCTTGCTCCTGGTGCTGGAGCCCAGGGCAAGTCACGTCTCAGGCCCCACTGTCTCCAGCTGTGAAAAACCAGAGCTGTTGTCACCTCACCTGCAGCATCTCTGGGTTCCCCCTTGTACTCCGCTGGACTCTTGTGCCCGCAGATGGACACTTGCTCATGTCACACTCACACAGAGCCTCTGGTGCACCCGGCGGTGTTCCAGGCTGCTGCAAATATTAACTCATTTAAACTCCTAACAACAGGGACAGTTGTGCTCCTCCTTATCTCAGAGAGGAGGAAACCAAGGCACAGAGAACTTCATTAACAGGCTCATGAACCATGAACCGGGACTTCAACCCAGGCAGACCCCGTGTCCATGTGCTTAAGAACTGCCCCCACAGAAGACAGGCCTGGTGCTGTACTCTTGGCCTTGACTTTCTGCAGTTGGCAGAAGAGAAGTAAGCACATGTGGAGTGAAGGAATGAATGGGTGAGCCCGTCCAGGTCCCCGACACCCAAGAGAGGAGAGGCCCTCGCCTCTGCTGTGTAGGTGGGAAATTTGTGAGTTTGCTACGACTGCCCTGAAAAGACGCCACCCCCTGGGTGCCTTAAGCAACAGAATTCCTTGTCTCTCAGTTGAGGTTGGAGGTCCAAAATCAGGGTGTCACAGGGCTGCCCCCTCTTAGGGCTGGGAGGGAGGGTCTGTCCCATACATCAGACACAGCTCTGCCCTGGGAGAGACCAGGCTACCAGACGCACATGTGTGGGAACAAGGATACCCACACACACGTGCGCACACAAGCCTTCACACACACAGTCACATCCTGCAAAGGCAGCCACACACAGGGATCCCTGCACACATGCAGCCTGCTGCTGCCTGGCCCACCTTCCCTTGCCACTGCCAGACCGTCCCCGACATACCCTACCCCACTGGCCAGGCCAGACTGTCTACCTCACTGCCCTACCTTCTCTCTGGCTTGAAGTGTAGGTAGGACCCACACCTGAGTGCTGGCAATTTCTGGCATTCCTTGGCATCTAGAAGCATCAATGCGATCTTCATGTCACACGGCGTCTCCCCGTGTGCCCACCTATGTACGAATCCCCTCTTTCCTTGAGGACACCAGCTGCACTGGATGAAGGACCCTCTCGACTCCAGTGTGATCTTAACTACCTACATTACAACGACCCTGTTTCCAAATAAGGTCACATTCTGAGGTGCTGGGGGTTAGGAGTTCGACTTGCGAATTTGGAGTGGGGACACAATTCAGCCCATAGCAGAAATGGATGTCCTAGCAGGCCCTGCCTGACACAGTCCCTGCCCTGCACGGGGCCTTGGCACTGCCTTTCCTCCCTGTATTCACTGCCCTCCTCCAGCTTCAGGGCCTTGACACATGCAGGTCCCTCTGCCTGGCACCCTGAGGCTCAAACCTGGGCTCTCAGTGCAGCCCCCAGAGACCCTCAAGTCCCAGAGCACATGATATATCTCCCTCCCGATTGAGCCCCAAAGTAATGACATGTTACTTGTGTGATTGCTTGGGAGTGCCTGAGCACGGGGACTATGTCTGTCTGCCTCCTCCATGTCCCAACCCAGTGTCAGGGCCATGCATAGAGCTGGTGCTCTGAAAACCCTCTGCTAACTAAATAAACCGTGTCCAGAGACATGAACTAAATGGCCCATGGTCACACAGCAGGTTTGTGACTGGAAGCCTTGGGCCCAGGCCTCCTGACTTTGGATCCCATTACTTTTTTTTTTTTTTTGAGTTGGAGTCTCACTCTGTCATCCAAGCTGGAGGGCAGTGGCCAGATCACCGCTCACTGAAACCTCAGCCTCCTGGGCTCAGGCAATTCTCCCTGGGACTACAGGCACATGTCACCACTCCTGGCTAATTTTTTTTTAGTTATTGTAGAGACAGTTCTCACTATGCCACCCAGGCTGGTCTCAAACTCCTGGGCTCAAGTGATCCTCCTTCCTCGGCCTCCTGAAGTGCTGGGATTACAAGCATGAGCCACCGCACCCAGCTGGTCCCATGATTCTCAAGGGATGCTTGTCTCCCCCTTGACGTTCTAGCAGACTCACTGAGGTTCTCACCAGGGCCTCTAGTGACAGGAAGCACCTTGAGGCCTTGGCAGGATGGTGGCCATGCACGGCTGCAGGGGGGTGCTCCTTACATTACAGCCTGGGGCTCTCAATGGAGTCCTGTGGAGCTCAGGCTGTCATCTGCCATGGGACAGGCCTCCATCTACCTCACCCCTTCCAGGCAAAGAGAATCTCAAAGATCTGAACCCTGGCCTTTCCTGCCCCAGGCACAGCAGATTCCTGAACTCTTTTGGGTAATGTCGATGCTGACACACAAAGTCCTGGTCCGGAGCCTGGTGGCCATGGGCTGTTGCCTGGCAACCACCTGTGAGAAAAAAGTTCAAGGGAAGGCTTTGGATCTAAGCAACTTCTCAGCTGGAGAAGAGGAGTCATGCAAAGTGGTTATCACCTCCCTCCCTCCCTGCTCAAGCTCACAGCCCCTGAGCCTCCCTTCACCCCCAGATTCCTGCCCCAACCCCTAATGCAAGCTCCTCAGACCCCACTCATTTATCCAGGACCACCACATTACACAATTGCCAAGGAGGCTAGAGTCCCCACGTGGGCGGTATCCCTGGAGTTGTGAAATGCAACAGCCCCCTGGGTTCATTCATTCCAGATACTCGCAGGAAGGGCCCGGCAACCCCACCAGGCCCAGCTGGAACACACACATCAGGCACAGCTCTGCCCTAGGAGAGACAAGGCTATCAGACGCACATGTGTGGGAACAAAGATACCCACACACGTGCACACGTGAGCATGCACAGGCAGTGACACCCAGTGTGGTGAGTGGGGCTGTGGATGCCAGAGGAGGGACCGGGCCAGGTGACCATCCCACACAAGGCTCGGCCCCAGCAGTTCCTCTGCTCCCACCCCAAGCATGCTGGCCACGTGTCACACCCCAGTGCACTCAGAGATGTGGCTGTGGTGTCCTGAGCACCTATGATGTGCCCTGCACTGTGCTCACACAAGCCTTCACACACACAGTCACATCCTGCAAAGGCAGCCACATGCAGGGATCCCTGCACACACCCAGCCTGCTGCTGCCTGGCCCACCTCCCCTTGCCACTGCCAGACCATCCCTGACACACCCTACCCCACTGGGCCAGGCCAGACAGTCTATCTCACTGCCCTACCTTCTCTCTGGCTTGAAGTGTAGGTAGGACCCACACCAGCCAATCGGCACACTGCCATCACCTTGTCTTTGGGGATTGGCCCAAAGACCATCATGTGACCCAGTTGGAGCCAATCAGCTTTCTTCCGTGAGATTTGCTATTTGTATAATAGGGAGAAGGGCTGTTGACTGCTTCTGGATCAAGATCTGTGAAGATGGGTTCAGGCCTGTCAAGGGTATCGTCCATGTCCCCGGAAAGGCCTGGACTCTGGAGATCAGGATGCACAGAGTCCCCGCACATCCGCACATTCACACCCATCTGCAGAGGAATTGGCCATGACTGTTGTCATATGTCACCATTTTTATTGACAAGAGCTAGGGGCAGAAGCAGCAAAGGTTTTCCTAACCAGCCTCCCAGCTGCCCTCTCAGGACATTGTTCTCCCACACCAGGCATCAGGAAGGCAGGGATGCTGGGGGGGTCCCTTCTCCCTCAGACCCTCAGATCCTCCACAGGGGAAACCCAGACCAAGTCCCAGGGCTGGGCCTCCAGCCTCCAGTCTCCACACAAGATCTGGTCTTGTGAACTTCCTTCTCCTCTGAGGGTTCCACACACTCTCCAATCCCTGCCTTCCTGATCCCAACTCCCCATTTCTCATGACCTGCAGTGTCCTTCCCCCAGAAACTGGACACAGAGCGTCACACGATAGAGGTGCAGTGGCTGTAAGCCAAACCTGGAAGGAAGGGTTCTTGCCCTTTATAATCTGATACAGCCCATCCACCCTTTACGGTGAGCCTGGCACTTTACCCAGCAGGACTCATTTTTTCTCCCCAAATTCCAGGCGCAGACAAACTGGGATTCATCTCCACTTTATGGGGAAGTTGAGGCCCAGAGAGGTCAAGGCCAGCTGAGGATCCTGAGGTGGCTTGAAGATGCAGGTCTCCAAGATTCTGGTTCCTGCGCTTTCCCTGAGGACCCCCTGCCATCTGCAGGGGATGGGGAAGAGGAGGGATTTGGCCAGAGGGACAAATCCACCCTGCTGGGGACAAATTCACCCTCCTGGACCCAGCCTCGCCATGGCGCTGAGGGGTCATCTGTGTGGTCCCACCCGTCTCCTTTTGTCTGGTCTTCCCTGGGCCTCCCTGACCCAGAGCCCCCAGGAATATAGAGGATGGGGAGGCCTGCTCCCCTGCCCACCAGGGGCTCGCCACCTCTCCCAGTGTCCCCAGGAACTGGCTTCCCCCAGGGCTCTATCAGGGCCTGAGCCCTTTTCCCAGCATGCTCGGGTCCCTCGGGGGGCTGGCTCTGTGCGTTTGCTGTCCTACCCTGATGGCGTCCGAGCCTTGATACTGGTCGAGCCAGGCACTGGCAATCTGGCTCATAGATGCTGCCATTGACCTCAGCCCGGAGGGGCCAGAGATGCTTCAGAAATCAAATCTGTCCTCCTCCCTCCTCCTTCTCCCCTCTTCTTCTTCCCCCTTCTTTCTGCCTCCTCCTCTTCCTCCTCCCTCCTCTCACACTCCTCCTCCTTCCCCTCGCCTTCCCATGCCAGGCTTCGTGGGTTGGTTCCCTCCTGGCTCTCTGGGGGGCAAGGACCTAAGTCGCCAGGAGAGGAACACAGCTGGTGCCTCCAGTGAGAAGGCCCTAGAAGCCCTCAAAGACCTGGGGATCCCGCCCTGCCCCCTCCAGCCACAGGACCCAACCTGAGACGCCTTAGGGATTGGGTGGCGGACCTCGACAGGGGCAGAACCAGGCTTATGCAATGTGAGGTCCCTCTCTAAGAAAAGGAATACAAAATTACAAGTACAAAATTCGACACAGGGCCTCAAAAGGGCCCAAGCAGTAGGGACCCTGAAGCTGGATTCGGTTTTCTAGGAAGTTCACCCCTTTCCCTCATGTCCGGGAGCACAGGACCTCCAGCACTGACTGTCCAGGCCAAAAGGCCCAGAGGTTATTGGGTTACCCAGCAGGTGGGCCTGAGGCCTAGAGAGGAACAGAGGCAGCCCAAGGCCTCACAGCCAGCTGGGGGTGGGGGCACCGATCTGGGACCTGAGCGGTTTCATCCCATCATCCCACCAAGTTAGACTGTCGTCTGTTTGGGGCTCCAGCATCTCTTGTGTCCCTGACTCCGAGTCCAGGAAATTCGGACCTTGGTTTATCCCCTGAGGATGGAGATTCAGGCTGGCCCCCCAGGACGCCTTGTCTCTGAGCAGGGAGCAGTCTGTACTCACCCCTCAACCTGGGCCCCACTAGCCAGGTCAGCCCAGCAGCGCTGCCCTCCAGATCTGTCATTCGACAGAGCTCATCCAGGCTCATTATGCCCATCCCTGAGTCACAGAGGAGAAGATGAGGCCCAGAGGGTGGAAGTGACCTACCCAGGGTCACACAGCCAGTCCCTGCAGCAGGGGAATCAGAGCCTGGGCCTCTGAGGATCCCACTGTGGGCCTCGGGCACCTCAGGCACACTATGGCCTCTGCCTCTTCCTCGGGCCACCCCAGTCCTCCCCAGGCCTCTACAGATAGCTGATGTGCAGCTTGCTGGACTTTGCCGCAGAGGGCTCCTGGGGCAGGAACAGCTGCTCCTTGCCAGCCGCTCTGCTGGGTGGCCGCTCCTGCCCACCGGTGCCAGATGGCGCGATCTGGCTGACTCGGCCATTCATCTCCTTCCCCTTCCCCTCCTCCCTGCTCTCCTCCCCATCCTCCTCCTCGTCCTCCTCCCTGGTCTTCTCCGGAGGCCCTGCGGCGGGCTCCTGGCTGCACACGCGGCGAGAGGGCCGCAGCAGGACCCTGCGGAAGCCCTGCTTGAAGCGGTAGGAGAGGAAGCCGTAAAGGATAGGGTTGGCGCAGCTGTTGGCATAGGGCAGCGCCACCACCAGGAAGTAGAGACCAAAGAAGGCCGGCTCCTCAGGCAGCGGGCACACCACGTTGACGATGTTGAGCACGTAGAAGGGCATCCAGCAGAGGACGAAGAGCGCCACTACGGCCACCACCATGCGCGTGACCCTGCGCTCGGAGCGCCGCCGCCGCTGGCACGAGGGCGCCCACACCCGGCGCCCAGCCGAGCGCACCTTCACCACGATGAGAAGGTAGCAGAGGCAGATGACCAGCAGCGGCCCGAAGAAGCCCAGCGCGGCCGTGTAGATGATGAAGCCGGCCCGCCAGGCCGCGGCCGGCTCGGGCCACTGCATGTGGCAGGTGCTCATGCCGCGGGGCACGCCCGAGAAGACCACTACGGGCAGCACCACCACAGCCGAGGCCACCCAGACGGCCGCGCTGACCGTGCGGGCCACGGGCGCCGTGCGCCAGCGGGCCGAGCGGGTGGGGTGCACCACGGCCAGGTAGCGGTCCACGCTCATGACGGTGAGGCAGAAGATGCTGGTGAACTGGTTGATGCCGTCCACGGCCATGACCAGGCGGCACATGAGGGAGCCGAAGGGCCAGTAGGACAGAGCGTTCTGGGCGGCCAGGAAGGGCAGCCCCAGCATGAAGAGCTCATCGGCCAGTGCCAGGTTGAGGATGTAGACGTTGGTGACTGAGGGGGTGGCTGTGTGCCGCAGGACCACGTAGATGACCAGCGAGTTGCCCAGCAGGCCCACCACGCACACCACCAGGTAGACCAGCGGGATGAGAACGCCGCTGACAGCCAGTCCTGCCGGGCTCGGGTCCGCCGATGCATTGCCCGGGGTGGCATCCGGGGGCCAGGTCGAGGAGGAGTTCTCAGGCTGCAAGGTCGTGGGCACCGGTGAAGGATAGCCAGGGGTGTCCATGACCGACGAAGGGGGTTAGCCGTCGGCTATTGGCCTGGGGGAGGGAGGACACAGCCCGGTCATGGCAGAGGATGACTTTCTCTGTGCCGCCCCTCCCCCATCCACTGACCTTGGAGACCTATTGCGCGCCAGGTCCACGCTTGACACGCACCATCTCATCTGCTCTGCACCGCCTAGCAAGGCAAGGTGGGGTTATCCCCACTTCTCAGATGAGCAAGGCAAGGTGGGGTTATCCCCACTTCTCAGGGAACTGGAGTGACCACTGTTATGTAGCAAGGATGACATGGGACTTGAAGTCATATTGTTTCATAAAACAATACCTACCCTTTATACTACAATGTCCCAGCTGGGGGGGGCGGGGCATAAGTGGATTGTATTGTCACCAGCCGGTCTCAGGCCTCACATTTGAAATACTGCATCATATTACATGTCCTTAACCTGGAACCCTGGTCCCTACATGAGCTTCAGGGGATCCATGAACCCCTCCCCAACCTCTAGGTGAAGGTTCATGGGTCCATGTCTGTTCTGGGCAGGGCTCAGAGCTTTTATCAGATTCCTCAGGTTCCCAAGGCAGTTAAGAACCACAGGCTCAGGGGTGGCCCCTTCCCTGAGACTCAGAGCCCTCGGGGACCCTGCCCAGCCTGGGCCATCTCACTACGCCCCTCCCAGAGGCCCGTCCAGGAAGGCTGGCTGAGGCCACTTCTCTCCCAGAGGCTGATGGTGATGGAGACAGCTACGATTCACCTGACAGGTGCGATACGTGAATAGCTCCCCACCTCCCCAGCCGGTGGGGCAGATTGCCTGAAGGAGGGGACGCTTTGGATGGAGCTTTCCCCGCGACACGTGGAACCAGCCTCCTGTGTTCTTCGTGAGTGCCTTCTGGTCACACGCCCACGTGTGTGCCCAGGACTGTCCCGGGCGCCCCTGCTCGCCTTGTCTCTCCTTCAGGGTGGAGTCTCCCTCTTCTCCCTCTTACCCAGACTTGTCCCCCTCCCCCACTGTCTCCGCGTCTCCTTCACACAAGCACAAGCCCTGCCTCCATGTGTGGGGGGGACATCGAATGAATGGGGAGCCTGGCGTGGACAGTTCATGCACGGGGCTGGTTGCTGACGGCAGGGTCTTGGCCCCACTGGGGAGAGCGCACGCACGCCGAGGGAGGAGGCCAGGCAGAGGCAGATGACCGGCAGAGGAAAGCAGACGCCTCCCCTGGGGCCTGGGCCTTCCTCCGCACCCCTTTTGTCTATGACCCCAGACCCTGGGCTCCCAGCTGTCCTCTAATTCTCCCTGCGGGAAGAAAGAGGTCTCCGGGGAGAAGCCCTCCTCTGACTCACCCGACGCTGGGCCTGAAAGTCCTCCAGTGGGGCCTGCGGGCCGCATCGCCCTAGATGATGCAAAGCTCCAGGGAACGGGAGGCACCCCAACCTCACACCGACGCCTCTGGGCACTCTTGGCTGGTCCTGCCCCGAGGACCTGGCCGAGGATGGCAGATAACCCCTAGGCCGTGGCTCCTCCTAACCAATCCCAGGCTGACCGGGCTCGGGGCACTCACCGGTCCCTGCTTCTGGAGCTGGGAGAGGAGACAGGACTCTGAGCCTGCAGAGCGCCCCCAACCTGTCCTCAACACACTGCTTCCCCCACGCCCTCGCCACTCTCCTGAGTCCGGGACCGCAGCGCTAAGAGAGGGGGTGTCTGAATAGTGGGCGGCAGGATCCGAACGGTGCTGCCAGCTCCTCTCTCTGAGTCCCGACTGTGCCAGGTTCCAGGCTAAGCTGGTGACGTGCAGCATCGTATGGTGTCCTGTGAGGGAGGCCCCCTGCCATCCTCCCTGCACAGATGGGGAGCCAAGATGAGGCTTGGTGCCCCAGCTAGGAACAGGCAAATCTGGGAGGACCCTTCATGACCATCCCCCACCTCCGTGCCCATTCCACAGGCCGGCAGGCTGAGGCCAGGCCTGGGGAAGGCACTCACCTGAGTGCCCAGCTGGCATCCAGCTCCTCCGTTGTCCCTTAGGTTCTCGAACTATTAGCATCATGGGCCCAAAGCCTCAGACGCTTGGAGGTCTAAAAATAGAAATTGTAAATGCTTAGAACTGTCACGGAATCTGAGAGCCATAGGTTTTTAGACCCAGTGTCCTTGAACCAGAGAATATGAGAGTTCCAGAATGCCAGAACCATTCCTTAGGCCTGAAACTTGGAACCTGGGACATAGAGTCCCGCTTCCTTGGCGGCCCATGGCACCACATGCCCTGCCACCCTGTGCTGTGTGCGGGTCCCCTTTATAGCACCCGGCTGCTCGGCAAGTCACAGCCCAGGGCTGGGGAGGGAGGGCGCACCGGCTCCCAGGGGAGCAAGGAGCTGGACAAGCCTAATTTCGGCTCCAGGGACAGATACCCCAAGGAGAGATCGGCCCCCCCATCCAGCACATGTCTGCAGCACAAGCACACATGCTCACACACACAGCCTGGGCAAGAACACGGCGTGCCCAGTCAGACCCTCCTTCATACCAGAACATGAAATAGCCCCTCCCAGAACCCCTGGTCCCTGGAAGACCCCCTGACTCCACCCCTATCTTGGCCCATCTTCCCTGTCAAAGTTGCACGGGCCGGGGCACCGGGAGCAGGAGATTACAGCTCTCCACGGTGTAAGCGAGACCCGCAATTAGGGGCTGGCTCTTATTTAAGGAGCTGGAATCCTGAGCATGATCCAGTTCATCCCCGGGAAGGAGGGACTTCTCCTCCTTGTCTGGTTTATCTTTGGCACCAGCTTGCCTGAAAGCTGGGGGCGGACTCCTCTGAGAACTGTTCGGGAAGAAACAGAGCAGGGTATGTGGCTGCCTTGAGTCCCACAGCAATTGCAAACGGCCCCTCAGGGATGCCAGGCTCTCCCGTGGCCCTCCATGTGCCTGTCTCCCACCCCCAGAGCACTGGCTCTGGAGTGCAGGGGCCCTGAATGATGGACGTATTGAACCTCAGCACCCGGCACAGCCAAACATGGGAACAACCAGGCGGGTCAGCAAGCAGAAAGTGGGCCCTGTTTCCAGGCAGAGGGCTCCAACTTCGTGAATTGCTCACAAAGCCTAGTGGGAGGGTTTGTAGAGAGGGGAGGAAGTCGAGGCTCAGAGAGGTTAAGTAACTTGCACAAGGTGGCCCAGCTGGTGAGTGGGAAGCCAGAATTCCCACCCAGTTCCGTTTGCTCCTGAACCATCTGTACCTCCCAGCCATGCTGCTTCTCTAATGGCCTTGGGCCGAGAGGAAGCACAGGCTAGGGCAGCGGTGGACAAGACAGGCTGACGCCCCTGGCTGTCTCTGCATTCTGCTTGTCCTCTGCACCCCAGGCCTCTCTCTCAGAGAGGCCCGGCTTATGCTAGGCAGCACCAGCTGGCTCCCTCACACCCCGGTACACACCCCACGAGCCCTGCTTGTGGGGCATGGGCTCTGTCACAGGGTGTGATGCCCAATTGCTGTGTGACCTTGGACAAGTCACACCGCCCCCTGGACCTCAGATTCCTTCTCTGGAAATGAAGACAAGCTTACCCACCTCCCAAGGCTGTTGGAAAGACTACACGGGCATGTGCCCAGCACAGGTCCAGCACGGAGGGGCGCTCAGGAGAGCCGCCACATGAGCTGAGGGGGCCAGGCAGCGCGACACACCTGCTTTCTTCCAGCTCTGACATTCTGCTGTCTGTGAGTCCCAGATTCTAGAATCGTGGCACAAGATACTGAGGTTAATACCCCGGTCCCTGCAGCCCACCGAGAGGTCACAGGAAGGCCTCCCTCCTTCCTCCTCAGGGTTCCCCACCCTCTGCCAGCCCCCAGCCCCCAGCCCCTGCCTCCCAAGTTCATCCAGGGCAGAGCATGGGCCCAGCACCCCACCTCCAAGACCCTACCCTCCAGGCCCCAGCCTCCTTACCTGCCCATGGGGTGAGGGCTCCCCTCCTTGCCGCCAGGCTGGTTATCATTCTGCTGCCCCCTCTCCCTGCCTGCCCAGTCCCCAGGTGCCCCTGGAGCACCCCTCGCGGGCGTCCGCAGACGGCGCCCGCTTCTAGCCTGGCTGCCGGCTCGGGGCCCCGCTAGGCCCCCGGCCACAGCTGTCCACAGAGCCTCTCCCATCTGGTCTCCGGCCCTGGCTTGCCACTGGCGCCTGGTGCGTCACCCCCCATCTCCAGGACACATCCTGGGGGGCAGGGGCACAGCTGGAGGGTCTGCAGGCAGGGGCTGGGGGGAGGAGGAAGGAGAAGCTTCCCAGGGGGAAGCTGAGAAGAGGGGACAAGGGCCCCCCCGAGAAGCCAATAGAAACAGAGGGGAAAGGGGGTCGGCAGAAGGTGGAGAGAAGGAAAGAGAGGGGAGAGGGAGGGAGAGAGACCACGAGTGGGCGGGAAGGCAGAGTGAGGGGGAGTGATGCGAGAGGCTGACAGGAGAAGGCAAGGAGGAGGAAAGAGAGAGAGGGAGAGAGGCACGGCAGCGAGCAGGGAGGACACGGAGGATGAGGGGGTGGCAGGGAGAGTGACAGAGGGACTGTGCCACAGATGGTGACACGGAGCCAGCCGCGAAGGAGGGGGAGGGCAGGGCCGGAGAGCAGGTGCGGGGGGTGGGGGGGCGCGCAGGTTAGGGGAGGAGGCCGGGAGAGGGAGCAGGAGGGGGCAGACCCTGTTACCGGGGAGATTTCAGCCACCCACGCTGGCGGCCGGCCTTGGCTCCCGCCTGGAGTTGGAAGACTGTGGTCTTGGGAGAGCTGGGACCGCCAGCCAGTGGCCCGAGCGTCCCCAGGCCACTGCGGCAGGCACACGTCCTTCCCCGGGGCGACAGCCGTGTCCTGAGGCAAGGCTGGGTGTGGGGCCGGCCAGCACGCGGTGGGGGGGGGGGCAGCTGGGAGTCTGCAGTCCTGCCCTGCAGTCCTGCCCTGGGAGTCTGCAGTCAGTGGTTCACCAGCTGACACCGGCCACAGGGAAGGTGGGAGGGGTTAGTCCTGGGGTCAGTGGACTCGAGACCCCCGGGCAGGGTGGTAAAGCATAAATATTTTAGGCTTTGAGAGACGAGAGGCAAAATCAAAGACCTTCGGCAGTGAAAAGATACATTTCCACTATTTTTTAGTTGATGCAATTTACAACATGATAATTTAATCATTGGGGGCAATGTTTTGTAATACAGGTCTACTAATGAGAAGAATAGAGTTCTCGTGCGGGATCAGCCCTCGCTTAATTGGAGTTCAAAGTTAGTGTTACCTATTATCCCATTGATGGCGAATGGTGCTCTGTAAAAACATCCTTAGCGCAAAGGCTATACAGAAACAGGTGCTGGGTTGGAGTTGGCCTGAGGGCCACGGTTGCTGACCCAGGATTTAAGATACTGGTGCTGATGCTCGCCTCAGGAGGACAAGGGCAGAGCAGTCAGAGAGAGAGGGAAAAGGAACTGAGTCTTTGCTGAGCACCTACTGTCTGCCAGACACCAACAAGGCTTCTTTCCATAGTGGGTCTTTCCTTAGGATGGGAGTAGACCCACCTTGTCACCAGGTACCCAGGCCTGCACATAGTAGGCCCTCGGAGAACTGGGAAGTGGATTCTTCCAGCGGTGCCAGTCCAGCTGTGGTAGTGCACAGTAGGGCTGGGGTCACACTTGCTTCCATCTGGAGACCACCTGGCGTCTTAATGCCGTCCCTCACTCGCGATGGGTCCCGGGCATGCCTTCACTTCAAGTCTGTCTCCAGCCCGTGCAAGTTCATGGGGTGTCGGTGGGCTCTGAGGAGGTCCTGGGAGACTGTCCTCAGAGAGGCAGGGGTGGGGAGATGGGGTAGGGGAGTCACCGAAACTCCCATCAAACACAGTTTCCTTCTTTTTTTTTTTTTGAGTTGGAGTCTCACTCCATCGCCCAGGCTGGAGTGCCCTGGCATGCTCCCGGCCACCGCAGCCTCAACCTGCTGGGCTCCGGCAATCCTTCTGCCTCAGCCTTCCAAGTAGCCAGAACTAGGAGCGCTACCACACCCAGTTAATTTTTGATTTATTGTAGAGACGAGGTCTCACCAAGTTGCCCAGGTGGGTCTTGAACCCGCGGGCTCAGGCAATCCACTCACCTCGGCCTCCCAAAGCACTGGGATTACAGGCTGAACCACCAAGCCCGTCCGACAGTTTCCTTCTTGAGCAGACAGTGCCCACCTCACTGCCCACCCCCAAGGCTTCCTGGGAAGTTTCAGAGAGGAAATACTCATTAGTCCCCCTGCCTGTGACCCTCGCCCTCCTCTCTGGGCACCAGGCCTTCCTGCTCTTTCCTAGAGGTCTTCTCTCCAGCCTGTCCTCTGTCCACATAGGCTCTATGCTGGGCCAGGCCACTGAGAAGCTCAGAACACATCACCCCAAAATATGCCGCTTTGGTACATTGAGTTTTTTTAACTAGAGGCACTTCAAAAACAGCAGGTGCAGGAAGGGCGCGCTGACCTCCCTTTTCTTCCTGAGAGCAGAAGATAAAATACCCACAGGAAAGATGCCCTCTCTATGCCAGGGGAAGAAAGACAGTCTTATTACCAGAGACGGGGAGTCGAGGCCAAAGAAGCCTCCACGAACAAACCTTTTAAGCTGCCCCTTATCTTCCTAGTTACACAATAGCCATTCTTTGTTCAACCTAGTATCTGAGTACATAGGCCTAGTCACTTCTGTGGTGCCTGCCCAGTGTGTGTGTGTGTGTGTGTGTGTGTGTGTGTGTACTCCCATGTACATGTAGATAAGAATCTCACACTCTTCCCCTGTTAATCTACCTTGTCCGCTTAATTCTGAGACCAGCCAGAGACCCTAAGAGAGTCGAGGAAAAGCTTTCTCCTCCCCCACCACTGTCCCCATTGGTCCCCTGCTTCCGCCCTCACCCCCTACTCAGCACGGAGAGTGAGTCTGTTACCAATGTAAGCCGCCCTGCTTGCCTCTGTGAGACCCTCCTATGGCCACCTGTTGCTTGTCAAATAAAACCCATAGCCCCTACCGTAGCCTAAGGGTCCTGTGCAGCCTGCCTCTGCCTGCCTCTGCCCTACTCAGTCCTACTCTCATCCTAAAGCAGCATATCCTCGGTCTAACTCTCACACATGCCCCTGGCCCTTTGCATAGGCTGCTCCCAATTCCTCTCTTCTCCTGTAGCAGGATTAGGCATTGCCTGCTCTGGGCAACCTTCTCTGAAGTCCTTCCATTCTCTGACGCTACCTCTTGTGGGCTTCCTTTTTTAAATCGGTAATGCAAGTGTTTTTAATTTGCTTTTATTTTATCAAAGTACTGTTTGCAAGTGGCCAGGTATGGTGGCTCACACCTGTAATCCTAGCACTTTGAGAGGCCAAGGCAGGGGGGATTGCTTGAGGCCAGAATTCAAGACCAACCTAGTAATGTAGCAATGTAGTAAGACACTGTCTGTATTTTTTTTTTTAAGTACTGCTTGAAAGTAAATTTTTAAAATCAACACAGTATGAGGGTGGGAAAGGGTAGCGGGAGGAAAAAATCACCTGTGGAATACAATGTACACAGGTGGGGCTGGTGGATACACTTAAAGCCCAGACTTCTTCACCACTATACAATGCATCCATGTAACCAAAAACTATTTCTATCCTCTAGAGCTATTGAAATGAAAAATAAAATGAAAATGAAAAAACAGCACAGCAGTTTCCACTTATTCTTGGAGAATACATTTCAAGACCCCCAGTGGATGCCTGAGACCCTGGATAGGGTATATGTACACTATAATATGATTGTCCCTATATGGTACCTATTGTACCCATGAAATGTCTAATTCAATGTACCTATGAAAATGTCTAATTTATCAATCAGGCATAGTAAGAGATTCATAGCAATAGCTAATTATCAAATAGAACAATTACAATAGCATACTGTCATAAAAGTTAAGTGAAGTCTTTCTCTCTCTCTCAAAATAGCTTAATTTTTTTGGACCACGGTTGGCAGGTAGATGAAAACCTCAGAAAGTGAAATTGTGGATCAGGGAGGACCACTGCAGTGCTAGAAAAAGGTTTATAATATACCAGGCGCAGTGCCTCACACCTATAATCCCAGCACTTTTGGGAGGCTGAGATGAGAGGATTGCTTGAGGCCTCCAGTCCGAGACCAGCCTGAGCAACATAGTAAGGCCCTCTATCTCTACAAAATATTAAAAGAATTAGTAGGTGGTGGGTGCCTGTAGTCCTAGCTACTCAGCAAGTTGAGATGGGAGGATCACTTGAACCCAGGAGTTCGAGGCTGCTGTGAGCCATGTTCGTGCCACTGCACTCCAGCCTGGATGACAGAGTGAGACCCTGTCTCAAGACAAAAAAAAAGGTTTATAATAGCAAAACATAGCAGTCCCCCTGTGCCCTGCCCCCAGCTTGGAGGTTACCCCACCCTCCACCCTCCTAGTGATTTATCCTTTCATTTACCTCCATCTTGCTAATACCGTGTTTATTTCTCTGTATCTTGATTCCCCAATTTTACCCATTATCTGCTGAATTCTGATTGTGGAAGATGAGAATTTTAAGCTTCTTAATGCCCTCGTTCCTTCTCCCTATTTTCCATTAAATACATATTCAGTGTTCCCTCTCTTAATGCAGTGTAAATATTATGTCCTGTTCAGCCCAGAGTTAATCATTGCCTCATTTTGTCATTGGCTTAGTATTTGGGGTTTGCTTTTTTAAATCTTCATTTATTGGACTAAGTATTTCATAAAAGTTTCATACAAGCCTCACAGTGGCATTTCCAGAGTCCAGCCTTGGGGATCATTTTGTCTTAGAGACTGCTGAACCTCTCATCTAGACCAGCTGCTCCTGGGCCTGTGCACAGCTGACATTGAGATTCTCTCTGAGCCGTTGTCTTGGGGATTCCCATCAGCTTCTCCCTGTGTCGAATCCAGTTTCTTAGAGTCCATGTCTTCCTTTTGAATGCTTTGCTCTCTCGTTGTGATGGAGCAGAGCCTCCAATAGCTTCCTGAGAAAAGTGTGTATGTTTCAAAACAGTTAGTTCTCCTCTCACACTTGTTGATAGCTTGGCGGGTATAGAATTTGAGGTTGAGGGTTATTCTGACTCGCTGATGGAAGGCATCCATCTATGCCTCTGGCTTCCATGATATCCTTATTCCCAATCCACTGTGTGACACTTTAGGCAACTTTTGGTCTTTATTCTGGAAGCTTCCAGGATCTTGGCTTTATCCTTGAATTTCTGAAATTTCATCACAATGGATTTGACTGGATCTTTTTTCATTCACCATTTCGGGCACTGAGGGGGCTACTTTAATCTGGAGATTTATGTTCTTCAGTTCTGAGAAAAATTTTCCTATTATTTCCTTCTGGAACTCCTGTTATGTGAATATTGGGCCTCCCGGATTCAACTTTTAATTTTCTTATTGTTCACCTTTACCATTTTGTGCTATTTCCCGAGAGGCTTTTTTCTCATCTGTCTTTGTTGTCTAACACGTCTTTTTTAAAATATCAACCTATTTTTAATTTCTAAGAGCTCTTTTCTGTTTCTAGCGTACTCCTTTGCCGTGGCATTCTGGACTTATCTGTGGATATATGTTTTCTTATCACTTCAAGAGTAGCAATGATATTTTCTTTAAAGTTGTCTTCTGCTCACTGCATTTTCTAGATTTCTTGCTAGTTGCTTTTCTTCTACTTGTTTGATGGGTCTCTTTCGTGATAGAGCTTTCTTCAACGAGTCATCCTTTGTCATCCATTCCTGTTTCAGCATGAAGCATCACAAATCTGCTTAGAGCGCAAGAGCAGTGCTGGTATCATGGCGAGCATCCCTGTGGGACAGCTGGATCCTTTGTTTAGGACACCCACATGTCAGCATCTGGTTTTATCTGAGTAACCAGATCCTCCCGCTTCCTCTCTAGGGTAAGTGTATGTGTGGGTGCTTGCCCCCTCAGCTGCGCCAGGGAAGGGGGCTGGGGTCACCTTGCTCAGTATTCAGACTTTCACTTAAGTCCCTTGTACCAGACAGATATTGTCGTGTGACAAACCACCACAAAACCTCCATGACACCCAGCAAAAAGAATTTCACTCACACATCTTCAGATCCGCTAGGGTGAGCAGATCTAGACTGGGCTTGACCAGGCAGATCTGTGTCAAGTTATAGGTCTGCAGGACAGCTCTGTTTCTTGTTTCTCTTGGACTCTTGGGACCAGTGGGCTTGACAGGGCATGTTCCTTTTTAGGCAGCAAAGGAGAGCATGCCCAAAGGGGCATGCACTTTCAAGTATCTCCTTTGATGCATGTACTAAGATCCTAGTAGCCAAAGCAAGTCACACAGCCAAACCCAACATCAGGGAAGTGGGGAAACCCACTCCTCCCATGGAGGTGGGAGTGAGGGTTGGGTTATTGGCAAAGCATAATTGAATCTACAACATCTATAAAAAGCCAGCCAGCTCTTCCTCCTACTCTACTCTGTAGTTGAGGTCCCTGGGTCTGCTACCCAGGTGGGAGGCTACCTGGCTGCATGGTGCAAAGGAGAAAACTGAGGCCATGGGCAGGTGTCTGACTCCTCAAACAGACTTCCAAACAACCCCTGGCTTCAGCCTCCCACCTCACCATCTGGGGTGTCTGGGACCCCTGACTCTGAGCCTCCCTGGTTCTGCCAGGCTGGTTGGTTTGCATCTCTTCTCTCTCCAAGCCTCCCCACTCCACCCTGCCACATAACAGCAGGCGCTTTGGTTTGCCTTCCTGGCTCTGTTCAACCATTCACCAGCCCTGCATCTGCTCAGCTGCTCATGCATCATGGTTTGGGGTTACAGGTGGCTCCTGCTTTCTCTGAAGGTGGGAGTTTGTGTTTCGGTTTCTTATTCTCCTTCTCACTGGGACTGCTTTTCAGCAGGGGTGGGGGTGGAGATATCGCCACCCTGGCACCTTGGGACCAGAGTCTCTTCTGTTCTGTGTTGAGTGCACTTCCGTGATGTATGGATCAAGCCACATGGCAGGTGTTTATTTACATATCTGTCTCTCCCACTGGCCTCTGAGCCCCTGGTGAGCAAAGGGCCATGCCTGTCCCCTGCCTGCACCTCTGGTTCCTGTTACAGCCTGGTGTGGAGCATGTGGTTAGTATGTGGGAACCGAACTGAATTTTGGATTCACCTTCTTTGAGATTCTCCTCAGACACCTTCGAGAGACATCCCTCCCCAAGGCCTGTCCTGCTCTGCCTCCCATATCTCATGAGGCCTGGCTGGAGGCAGATGTCTCTACAGGTCAATATTTCTCTGGGGGATGCTGGGTGTGGAGGATAGGGAGAAGAGGTCATTGATCAGAGGAATAAACAACACAGATACTAGTCCCTGAAAAGTCATTGTTTCAGTATCAGTGTCTGTTACAAACCACACCAACCCGGAACGGCTTACAGCAGCCATGCATCATCTCTCATGAGTTGGGTTGGGCTCATTGGACGGCTCTTCTTGTCCACGTGACGTGGCCAGGGCTGCACTTCATCTGGGGACCCAATGGGTTGGCACTTCAAAGCCAGCTCACGCACATGGCTGGGACCTGGCTGGAGGGCTGAAGGCTTGGCTCAGCCGGGTTGCTGGGATGGTTGGACCTCTCTCTCGTCATTCACGTTAATTCTTTCATCCACTTACTCAGTGGTACAAATAACAAACATTCACCCAGCATGGCGTGGGTGCCCCATACTCACTAGGTCTCAGTGCTCGACTACGGAACAGGACACGCAGGTTCTCATAGTTTACCCTCTGGAAGGGAGACACTTGTTACACCAATAGACTGATTTAACAAATGCTTGATTACCAACGGTGACACTGACTGTTCTTCTACAGAGGCACAGAAGGCAGGAGGGGGGAGGGAAGGTGAGTGCAGTTGACTGTAGGGAAGATGAATGAGGTGGAAAGGGTGTCGCACGGGCCTTGTAGTGAGCCGGGCCTTGTAGGGAGCCATTGGAGGGTGTTCAGCAAGGGAGCGATTTGATCTGATTTGTGTTGTGACGTGATCACCGGCTGCTGTGTGGAGATGAACCACAGCCAAGGGCAAGAGTGCAAACCGACCAGTCAGGGAGTGTGAGTTTGGGGCTCAGCCAATACCCCTTCTCCCCCAGGCTGGGAGCTTATGCCTTTGCTCCACGATGTGGGCTCAGTGATATGGAACATGAATAGGGACCTTAAATCAGCTCACGTGGTACGGCCTGGCTTCCTGTGCTCCTGCAATGCACCATGGGAAGAACGTGCCCCAGAGGACACTGTTCCCAGGAGGATGAGGGACATTGCTGCTAGGAGCTCAGCCCACCCCACCCCTAGCCTGATGCTGAGCCACCCACCAGTCCTGCTAAATCTGCCGACCCCCTGTCGACTGGCAGCCCATGCTGTGAGACGCAGGCTTGCTGCCATTGCCTTTGGATCCTGAGCTGGTTTGTTACACAGCATTACCATGGCAATGGCTGACTATGACACGAGGCTGCTGCTGTCACTCAGGGAAGAGACTGTGCTGGCCTGGACATTAGAAGTGGTGGCAGTGGGAGAAGGGGACAGCTGGGAGGAGCACTGGGAACCAGTTGGAAGCAGAAGGTATCTAGAAGGACTCCCAGATTTCTGATCGAGAGCCCAGGGCTTGTACAGAGCGGGAAGGCTGGGCGGGCTTGTGGGTGGAATGCCTGGGAGACATCCCAGCAGAGGGGTCGTCCCCAGGCTCTGTTGGCTGGGCAGCCTCCCCCCCTCATCCCCAGGCCCATGCCTGCCTCACCCCCAAGCCCCTGGTTCGGCACACAGTCTCAGTAGCTGTTTGCTGAATGATGAATGAGCAAATGTGTCAGGGGTTGTATAAGAGTTTTTTTGTTTTGTTTTTGTTTTTTTGAGTTGGAGTCTCACTCTGTTGCCCAGACTGGAGTGCAGTGGCATGCTCCCGGCCACTGCAGCCTCGACCTGCTGGGCTCCGGCGATCCTTCCACCTCAGCCTTCCCAGTAGCTGGAACTACAGTCGCACGCTACCACACCCATCTAATTTTTTGATTTATTGTAGAGATGAGGTCTCGCCAAGTTGCCCAGGTGGGTCTCGAACCTGCGGGCTCAGGCAATCCACTCACCTCAGCCTCCCAAAGTGCGGGATTATAGGCTGAGCCACCGAGCCCGGCTTGTATAAGAGTTTTGACAACCCCTGGAGGACAGCACAGCATCTGGGCAGGGGTCTTGTTTGTGAATGAGGAAGGTCCCTGGGCTGCCTGATGGAGGCTGGAGCAGAGGCAGAGGGAGGGGAGGCAGGGGTAGTGGGGAGGCCAGGGCTACTGCCAGGGGAGGGGTGGCCATGGGGATCAGGGCGTCGACTTAATAGACGTCAGGAGGTTGAACCGTCTGCACTTGGTGGGAGAGTGGAGGGACCCCGGTCTCAGCTCTGAAAGGAGGACGCAGGAGAAGCTCGAAGACAGGGAGCACCAGCGGATGCAGGCTTGTCCAGAAGGGGCCCTCCTCACCGCCAGGCTGGGGTTTCCTCGCAGAAGGGCTGAACCTGATGCTTCGAGCCCTGATCCAGCCTGGGTCTGGCCCAAGGTGGGCGCCAGGGAGGGGCCGGTGTCGCCTGAGCAGGCACCAGCGTGTCGTCAGCTCCTGCCCACAACCAACAGGCTTCCTGTTTCAAAACAGATTCTCAGTGACTTCCCTCGAGGTTTCTCTTTTCATCTGAGGGGCCTCCAGTCCCCAATTTGCAAGGCAGAAGAAGTGACTCACCTACGTCCACACCATACGGTGGAAAAAGCACTCGGTTAGGAGGCCTAAGGCCTTGGTTGCAAATTCTGTCGGCAGACAGTAATAGAAGGCCTGACCGATGGTGCCGTACACAAACAGGTGGGTTCGTTTTCCTTTGTCCCCTACATGACAGCTGTTGGCGCTGGTCCAGCTGTCAGCCGATGCCATCAGGGACCCAGCTTATTTTATCTGCTTGTCCACTCTCAGCATGTTGGCTTGCATCTTTATGCTTGTGGCTTCATGTTCACAAGATGGCTGCTGCAGCTCCAGACATCCCATCAGTATTCAAGTCAGGGAAGGGGACAGGACAAAGGGCAGTATCGGCTGGGTCTGTCATTTTTTTAATGGAGGAAAACAAAACCTTTCACAGAAGCCACCTTTCCAGCTGACTTTCACGCATGTTTTGTTGACCAGAACGGTGTGGCCTTGGGAGCCCAGTGACAAAGCCACTGGGAAACAAGTTTTGTGACTGGTGCTAGGCCTTTTGCAGCTCTGCACACAGCGAGGGGGATGGGAGGGGTGGTGGAGAGTGGGAAAGGACAGCATCTGCCTTAGGGGTCTGAGCTCTAACTCCTGTGTCCTCCTATACCTCTGTCCCCTCCCCTGCACAGCATGGCTACCAATGCCCATCTCGGACGACTATTAGAAGGCTTAAGTGAGGCCCTATGTGAATGGTGACTCGACAGATTGCAGGACAGAGATTGTTTGCTGACATTATTATTATTATTTTTTTTTGAGTTGGAGTCTCACTCTGTCACCCAGACTGGAGTGCAGTGGCCACTCCCGGCCACCGCAGCCTCGACCTGCTGGGCTCCAACGATCCTTCCGCCTCAGCCTTCCGAGTAGCCGGAATTACAGGCATGCGCTACCACGCCCGGCTGATTTTTTGATTTATGGTAGAGATGAGGTCTCGCTGCCCAGGCGGGTCTCGAATCCGCGGGCTCAGGCAATCCACTCACCTCAGCCTCCCAAAGGCGCGGGATTACAGGCTGAGCCACCGAGCCCGGCTTGCTGACATTATTATTGGTATAAAAGCGAAGACTGGCCAGGTGCAGGGGCTGGCATCTGTCATCCCAGCACTTTGGGAGGCCAAGGTAGGAGGATCACTTGAGCCTAGGAATTCGGGACCAGCCTGGGCAACTTGGTGAGACCTCATCTCTACAATAAATCCAAAAATTAGCCTGGCGTGGTGGTGTGCACTGATGGTTCCAGCTACTGGGGAGGCCAAGGTGAGGAGCCAGAGTGGGAGGATCACTTGAGCCCAAAAAGTTAAGGCTGTAGTTAAGGCTGCAGTGAGCCTAGACTGCACCACTGCACTCCAGCCTGGGTGACAGAGTAAGACTCTGTCTCAAAATAAAAATGTAAAAAAAACAAGGACTGTCTCTACAGGGGTAGGCCTAGGGACCTGGACACGCATGGGAAGACCCCCCTCCCCCCACCCTTGGCCAGCAGAGAAGTTTTAGAAACAGATCAAAGGGTTTGAGGAAAGGGGACCAGTATGTGCAAAGGCTGGGGTGGAAGAAGCTGAAGGCTGGTTTGAGGACATGAGAGTCCAGTCCGATGGCAAAGGTGTGAGTGTAGAAAGAGTAGGAGGCGGAGGATGGCCAGGGCTCCAAGGCCACGGGTAGGGGTCTGGAATCCATTCCAAGGCCCTGTAAAGATCGGGGAGCAGAAAGAGACGCCCTCCAACTTTGGCCAACTGGAGGGGGCACCTGGGGGCTTTTAAACCTTGAACTTGCCAGGGGCGGGGCCCTACCTGTCTGTGTTGTGCCATGCGTGTGTTTCATGGTTTCTTGTTGCTTCAGAGAAGTAACTTTAGAAACACAATGACCTTGTCCGAGCTGAAGCTGTGAAAAGCAAGGAGGGTCCCCTCTGTACCCAGTCTCTGCCTTTGATGGAGGACTCCCAGGAAGTGAGTGAGCTGGGGGATCCCGCCTCAGAACATGGAGACTTCTGGGGACGGTGGGGCTGGCTGAAAGCTCTGGGAGCAGAAAATAAAGATCCCAAGCATTTCATTGGCTGGTAATTGGGGGTTTTCTGGGTGCAGGGACGAGCTCTTAGCCTCTCTAGAATGTCGGCCTGGAGGGCAGTGCTCCTGGGCACAGCTGAAACCCCACACCAGTGGAGTGCCTGGCACAGAGGAGGTGAAGGAATGGAAGTTTAGACAGAGAAGGGGCGTTGTCTGCGGAAGCAGGAAGTCTGGCGCCTGCCAGACTCAGCCAACACCAAGGTGGGGCGGACTATCGGGCACTACTGGGCTTTGTGAAGGAGCTGCTCCAGTCCTGACGACAGCCCAGCTCTCTTGGGAAGCAGCTTGCCCCTGCTTGCTGTAAGGAACCAGCACTGCTTCCCTTCACTGTTGGGACGGACGCTTTTCCATGACCTCCCGCAGTGGAGGCTGACGGTTCCCCAAATTCCAGCCAGATCTCGGCTCCACTTGGGAACCCACCTCACCCCAGCACACATGGTTTTGCTGGGGTTGCCGCCACTCTGCTGCAGCGTGTCATGTGGCCCAGGCCCAGCCAATCAGAGCACAGCACCCCTCTGACAAATATGATTGGTTGAAGGGGAACCAGGACCTAAGCTGGTCCAATCAGAGTAAACCTTAGTTAGGGCTTTGCCTGGGATAGATACTGACTCTTTTTTTGCTGAACTTGGACTTGAAAGGATGAAGCCCTGAGAGTCACCTGCCTGAGAATGAACCAGCCAGCAGAAGACAGAGCCAAGAGGTGACACCACGTAACTCCCGTCCCCCCATCAGGCTGCACCTGAAGTCATGATATTTCCAAACTTGAATCTATAAATTTATTTTCTGCTTAAGCAGGTTGAACTGAGTTTTCTATTTGCAATAGCAAAAGTCCTGACTGGCAAGGTGTAAAAGTTTTAAGACTCCCACAGGTGAATGCAGTTCAGGATTCTGTGAGCAGAGCAGAAAGTCTTGAGAGACGGCAGGTGTCAGCTGAACCCAGACTTCCAGCCAGCTGAGCAGACACCCCCAGAGATCTAGAGAATTTGTTTTATGTTGTCTCAAAAGCGGAGAACTGAGACCAGGGAGCAAACTTCTGAGACATCCACTTTTGCTCAGTAGAAGGACTTTCAGACAAGGAGGACCACCAACACTGGAGCAGACTGCCTCGGGAGGGAGAGCCCCGTCCCCAAAGGGGTACAAGTGGTGGCCGTCTCCAGCTGGCCCAAAGGTTCCAGAGGGGAGCAGGCGCAGATGGGGTGGAGTAAATGGGGAGAAACTGCCACATGCAGCCACCCATGCCGACCGCAGTGACACAGGTGTAGCTTGGTGAGTCCTGGGGCTCCCGCTGGCCCCTGGGAAGGCAGGAGCATGAGGGGACTGGGATGCAGTGCCCGCAGATTCACACCCTCCCAATCCCAGAGGATTCCAGCAGAGAAGACAGAGAAGACGGTCAACCAAGTTCTGCAGCCACCTGCTAAGAATTGCCACAGGAAGGGGACAGCATGGCCAGCCGGGTGCCATCAGGCTTGGGTGGGGCCCTGGAGGGTCAGAGACATCTGGGTGGGAGGGCTAGGGTGCAGCCTGGAAGGAAGACAGGCGGGGGTGAGATTCTGGGGACAGCAGAACCCATAGCACGCAGCTCATTCCAACCTCTGGGCCCAGGCTCAAGGCTCGTCCTCCCCTAGGACTACCCCCACACCGCACCAAGTCCTTCCATCCTGATCCCACATCTCCAGGAAGCCTGGCAGGCTGCCTCTGGCCCACACCCACTGCCCCAGGGTCTCACAGCTCAGTCTGTCCCATCTCCACCCATACCCATGGGTCCCTGGGGGGCTGGGTCAAGGCGTCTTTCCGTCTTGTCCTTCCCATCATCCCTTGCAGGAATGGGCAGAGTGGGAGCCCAGCATCACCCCATGCTCTGGCCTAGGTTACCCAGCATTCTCTGATACCCTGGGCCTTCCCAAGCTCCAGAGAGCAGGACCGGCTCAGGCCATGACATGAAGGCGGGGGAAATGGGGGGTCGCTCAATACCCCCTTTCCGTCTGGCCTAAATGCCTCTCTCAGTGAACTGGGGGCCACCACTCAGCGGCTGGACGCCCCCTCCCAGCCTCAACCTGCTGTGTGGGGGTGGGGTCACGGAGCAGCGGGGTGGGGGGCTCTTACCCTAGAGGACACTGCACGGGCGCTTCTGTGGCCGCGTGGGCTGAGGGCACAGGACAGCCCGGATCGCCTCATCAAAGACGGTTTTCAGACCCCGCTGGGTGAGGGCGGAGCACTCCAGGTATTTCACCGAGTCTGGTTGGGAGGCAGGAACAGGAGAGCAGAGGCGGAAGTCAGGGAAGGCTCTGGGCAAACTCTGCGGGCAGCACCCTGAACACCCACTGGGGCCACCTGGGAGCTGGGTCACTCGGAGTTCACCCCACTGTGCCTCAGTTTCCTCATGTCTGGCATAGGGAGCTTGAATTCAATGCGAGAGGTTAAGACCTACAGGGCAGGCCTGTGTCTTTCATGGAGAGATGTGTTCTTATTTTGTGGAAGGAAGGCAGGAATTTTGATGCTTTCTTGTAAGGAAGGGGCTCAAGCTGCAGAGACCGAATCTCTGGGTATCTCATCTTCTAGAAAGTAGCCTTCTCCAGGGGTGCAAACATCCTCAGAAGGCCCGAGGCCCCCACCTACCCTCCCCAGGACCTCTTGAGTCTCAGCTGACCATTCCTTAGCATCATCCCCATTTTACAGACAAGAAAACCAAGGCCATGGAAGCTATGTGACTTGTCAAGGTCACACGCTGGACGTTTCCCCCTACCTGAGGGTAGCTGGGGGCCATAATTAGGGGAATGGATTGGAGAGCTCCCTCTTCCTCCCACGAGAGGACCAGCCTCCTCCCACGTGACCAGTCAGGGCTGCAGCCCGGGTAGAGGTAGCAAGAGAGGCAGGCTGAGCCCTCCTCCCAGGGCTCCATGACCTTTTGCAAGAATCACGTGACTTCCCATGTCCACTACAAGCCAAACAGTTTCCCTGACAGGAGGGACTGCAAAACCCCTTCTGCTGAGAAGCCTGCCGGCCGGGGGTCATTCTCAGAAGCAAGAGGAAGGAGAGGGAGGAAAGGGGGAACCCTGCACCCTCCACCGAGGCCAACTTCTCCTCTGAGGGTGGAAGGAAGTGGGTGGACGCAGTCAGCACCTGCTCTGTGCCAGGCCCTGCCCTGGGCACTTCCAGTCACACCGTGAGGAAACACTGGGATTTCCCACTTCCCAGGCAGGAAACAGGCCAGGGCCCAAAGGCTCACCGCTGGGAAGAGGGGTGTGGGGATTGCAAGATGGGGAGCCCTTGGGGCTGGGGAGAAAAAAGGGGCAGAGATGAGGAAACCGGGGCTAGAGAGGATGTCACAGACTCTAGTCCTCTGCGGAGTAGAGCCCACCAGGGATCACGGACAATGGTCGCAGCACTTGACTGGCAAAAACAGCACCCCTGGCCGGGGGTCTCGTCACTACAGGCCCCTGTGCTGAGATGTCACGGGGCCCTCAGCTACGGTCTCCCTTCAAGGGCCCACAGCCCAGGTCCGTGTCTCCACACCCACTAAGTGCCGCCCCCTGGCCCCCAGCCACCCCCTTGCCTCTCGTGGCTCAGCAGTGCCCAGGACAAGGCCTGAGCCAGGTGGAGGGGGTGGGGGGCTGGCTCTGGCTCTGCCTCTGGCCTCTCTAGGACTTTGGCCAGCCCCAGCTCTCTGGGCCTCTACCACCCATCCGTCTAGGGCTCGTTGGCCTGTGATGGCTCCTCAGGGCAGGGGCAGGGGAGCCACAGAGAAAGTGGGGAGAGGAAGGCAGGCAGGAGACACCGGAGGGGCTGGGTGGGGGAGGGGATGGGGCAGATGCCCTGATTTCACGGCCCAGAGAGCCAGGCTCCCTGGGTTCGAATCTGGACTCTGCCACATCCAGAGTGGCTGGCCTTAAGTCAGCGACTTCTCCCCGAGCCTCAGTTTCCTTCTCTGTAAAGTGGAGGTGACAAGGGTCCCTTCCTCATGGCTGCTGTGAGAATGAAGTGGAGATGTTTGGGCCTGGCAGCCAGGAAGTGGGGTCAGGGCTGCACACAGGAAGTAGGGTCAGGGCTGCCCCCACAAGGTGTGATCCTGTGGAGGGTGGGGAGAGCCCCGGTGGGCAGAGGCAGCTGCCGTCTTCCTCACTAGCCCTGCAGGTCTCCCAGGCCTCTCCCGAAATCTGAGCTGGCCTGAGGTGCCATCGGGATCACTACCCCTGCCCCAGCTCCGCCCAGGCCCAGCCAGGGGCCCGAGTCGGCTCCTTACAGAGGAGAAAGGGCCTCCGGGGACTGCCCAGCCCCGCGGATGCAGATGGAAAGACTGCGGCCCAGAGAGGGGAGCCCCCAACCCAAGGGCCCACAGCCCATCAGTGCCAGAGCCAGGACCAGAACCCAAACTCGCGGGACCCTCACATCATCCCAAAGCACATGCTTCAAAGCACAGGGTGGCAAGAACCAGGACCAGGCCGCAGAGTCGCACCTCGGACGGCAGGGGTCCAGGGGACAGGCAGGTCAGAAAGAAGAGAAGGCAGGGGTGCAACCCCAACATCTGTGAGGAAGGGCCAGTAGGCCCAGGGAGCCGGGGTCCAAGCAGCAGCACCAAGGGCCCTGGGGAAGATGGCCGTGCGACCGGGTTAGTCACGGGAAGAAGGGAGGTGGTGGTTGCGGTTTCTCTTCCTGTGAAGAGATGTGAGTCCCCAGGGCCCTCCCAGTTCCGGCGGGGGAAGAGGGCTGGGGCGAGGAGGGGGTGGGGTGGGGAGGCCCGACAGGTTCCATGCAGGGCCGGACCCTGGGCCTGCAGGACCCTGTGGTGGGGCAGAGGGCATGGCTCATGACGGCCAGACTCAGCTGGTGGTCCCGGGCTCTTGGGCAAGTGCCCCATGCCTGGGCTAAAGGCACACTGGGGCCTGACCAGGGACAAAGACAGAGCCAGCAGGCCCGGACACTGTGGGAGAGGCCAGAACCATGGTCATCACCTCCCTGGGGCGGCAGGCCCAAGCCGCTACAAAGAGGTCCCCCATCGAGCCAGCGGTTGGCTGTGTGACCTTGAGAAGTCACTTTTATTTCTCTGGCCCAGTGATCTGGAGGCAAAGAGAGGGCAGGGGGGCAGGAACAGGGAGGTGCGAAAGAGGCGGAAGAGAATGAACCACCTTTCAAATCTAAGGCAGGGGCACCTCTTCCAGGAAGTCTTCCCAGAAAACCCAAGTTTGACTTGCCACTTGTCCTCCAAGCAACCACAGCACCCTTCACTCCCTCCCTGCTTCTGTCTGATCAAAATGCACCCCCTATTTTCAAAATCTATTAGTGGACACTCCTGCTGCCACTATGACTACTACTAGCTAACACAGAGTGCTTCCTGCGGGCAGAGGCTGCTCTCATTCCTTCATGGCATTAACTCAGTTCTGCCAGGCACCTTCCAAGGCAGGAGCTATCACTGTTGCCATGCCTTGTTGCTGAAGAAACATAGGCACAGAGAGGCTAAGAGACTTGCCCGAGGTCAACAGCAAGTACACAGCCCAGCCAGCATCTGAACCACATAGCCTGGCCCTGGAGCCCGAGGCTGAGTTGGGGTCCCAGCATCCAGGTCCCCCTCCGAGCCCGAGGCCCCTACCGATCTCCTTGGCCAGCGCCAGGCCCTGCGGGTAGGTGATGGGCGCCAGCTTCTTCTCCTTCAGCTTCTCGATGGTGTCCTTGTCATCCCGCAGGTCCAGCTTGGTGCCCACCAGGATGATGGGCGTGCTGGGGCAGTGGTGCCGCACCTCAGGGAACCACTGGGTGGGCGAGCGGGGACACAAGGTCGTATGGGTCAAGAGGGGGCACAAGGTTGTGCCGGGAGACTCAGGGACATGGCCGTGGGAGGCTGGTGGACAGCCAAGCATCCCAGCCCCCAAGATCCCTCCAAGTCTCGCCCGCCTCGGTCCCTCTGCCTGCCCCAGCTGACATAAGGGGACCTGCTCTGCCCGTGGCCTCTGCTGCCCCAGGGGCCGGCTTAAAGTCGCCAGTCCCTCCCTCCCCCTCTCCCTCCATCCCTTGGGGTCGCCCGCCCCCGCACCCTGAGGCCCACTCTGCCCAGCTCACCTTGGCACGGACATTCTCATAGGAGGCTGGGCTGACGAGGGAAAAGCAGATAAGGAAGACATCCTGGAGACAGAGCAGGCAAGGGTGGCACGTGAGGAAAGGAGGCCTGGGGACGTTGGGAGCTTGGGGCCCTCACAGCAGAGGCCCTGCCCACTTCTACCTCTCAGCTGCGGCTGTCACCTGACCCTCACTGAGGGCCTCTGCTAGTGGGTCATCCTACATGCCACTCTGCGGGAGGCACTGCCACTAGCCCCGTTCTACAGATGGGGAAAATGAGGCTTGCAGAGGGTAAAGGGTGTGCTGAGGTGCACCCAGGTGAGGGGAGGAGCTGGGATTCTAGCATACATATCCGGGTCTTCTTCCTGCCCACCTGGAGGGACAGCCAGTCACAGAGCCGCCTGCAGGCCTCCCCTGCCCCTACCCCAGCAATCTCACAGGCTCACTGCCTTGGGCTGCCTTTCGGGGCCCTGGGCAGGGTCCACCTGCCCCACCACCAGAAGCAGGGGGTGCCAGGGCCCATGAGGCAGAGGGGTGGGGACACAGGCACCTGAGAGCAGGGATGAATGCAGGGCGGAGGGAGCCCCAGCTCTGCCTGGGGAGGGATGGGGCAGACTCCTTGGCTGAGCCTTAAGGGAAGAGTTGCATTCCTGGATCAACAGGCTGGAAGGGCATTCCAAGCAGAGGGAACAGAGAGCCCAAAGACCAGGCCATCAGGAGGGGTTGGGGGTGGCAGCCCACCGTCTGCGGGTAGGAGAGTGGCCGGAGGCGGTCATAGTCCTCCTGGCCCGCGGTGTCCCACAGCCCCAGGTTCACGGGCTTGCTGTCCACCATCACGTTGGCTGAGTAGTTGTCAAATCTGTGGGGGGAGCAGGCAAGACAGAGTCAAGATCAGGCTCCAATGCTAGCCCAAGACTCCGCCCCAGCCCTACAGTGTTCTATTCAGAGGCCCAGGCCCAGAGAGCGGCCGCAGCTGACCTGCAGTCACACAGCACTATGCCGTTGGGTTTTCTTTATTTTTTTTTCATTTTAAACATATTTAAAATGTTTAGTGCAAGGACACAGAAAGACACAAATACTGTCTCCTGATCCCTTTTCTGCCTGCGGCTATCCTTTGGAAAGAGGATCGTTTGAGGCTGTGTCACTTTCTCTCCAAGTCTTGATCAGAATAAACTCTGTCCTCCTCCTATGCTGGTCACCGAGGTTGTCACCCAGTATTGTTGAATCAGTGTTCATCTCCATCTTAGGCTGGGTCCCCCAGAAGCAAACTCTAAGACAAGAAGGCTGTGTAAGAGGTTTGGTCAGGTGGTGAATCCAGGACACTGTGGAAGGGTTGGGGAGTTAGGGGAGAGACAGCCACTGATGCAGGACTATAAAGCTGTCACTGCTTGGACTGCCAGCCCTCCGTCCTGCAGGTCACCCCAGAGACTGGGTGGGCTGTCAGGGCGTGCCCAGAGGTGGCAGGAAACCAGGGCATGTATCCACTGCTCCCACCCCTGTGGGCAGAGAGGGCTGCTGCCTTCCAGCTCACCCTCCAGTGCACACAAAAGCCGTCAAGCAAGGCCCTTGGAAGGACCACACCCATGCTTGAAAGACATCTGCTCGGGGGCAGGGTGGGGCACCGATGTCAACTAACTTGCCCTGCTGGCACCAGAGAGTCCTCCAGGGCAATCACACGAGCTTCCAAGTGTATTTTTTGGGCACATACACATCAGGCGTGTGTCAGGCCCTGGGGAACTGAGGAGCACAGCCTCCCTGCGTTTGTCCACACAAGGCCTCTGTCCACAATGCCTTCCCTACCTCAGTTGTCCAAGGATTCCCACCCATCCAGACCCTGTGGCTCCCCACACCCTCTAGAATACCCAACCCTCCAAACCCGGCTCCTGTCTGTGCCTCCCTCTGGAATGCCCTTCCATGCCCTTCTCACGCTTGCCTTCTCTCCAGGCTCCAAAACCATGCCCAGGCCAGTCACGGTGGCTCACATCTGTAATCCCAGCACTTGGGGGAGGCCAAGGCGGGAGGGTCACTTGAGTCCAGGAGTTCATAGCCAGCCTAGGCAACAGAGCAAGACCACATCTCCACAAAAAAATTTTAAAAAATTAGCGGGGCATGGTGGCGCCATCTGTAGTTTTAGCTACTTGGGAGGCTAAGGAGGAAGGCTCTCCTGAGCCCAGGAGGTTGAGGCTGCACTGAGCTGTGACTATGCCATAGCACTCCAGCCCGGGTGACAGAGTGAGCCCCTGGCTTCAAAGAAAAACAAAAACAAAGACAAAAACCCCTGCCCAGGCAATTCCCCCTCTGTGAGGAAGCTTTCCTGGCCCTCCCCTGGAAAGAGCTCATCGTTGCCTCTCCCAGGCAACTGCTTAGCCTTGACCATGAGCAGGCACTTAGCTTGTCTCTGTCTCCTCAAGGGCTTTGGCTCCATGAGGGCCAGGCCCGTGCCGACTTACTCCCCACAGCCTCAGCTCTGCCATCCAGTGAATGCAGGTGGGATGGAATTAAACCAAACTGAACTGAAACCCTTGGATGTCACCTCCTCCGTGAAGCCCTCACAGAACTACCCAGTGTCAGCTGCAGAAGCCCTAATGCTTCAGAGTAACACCAAAGACAATTTTCCTGAGAAGAAATCCCCATTTCCCCCCAGAAAGTTGGCAGCCTGACACTTTTAACACGCTGCGCTTGTTCAGGCCTGGAGAGTATTCTTGATCACCACTCAGTTCCTCAAACGGCCCTGTTCCCTCCAGCCTGGGAAGAGCCTGCAAATGCTGTCTCCTGACTTCCCACTCTCCGTCCTCCCTCCTCTTCCTCCCCACTGCCAGGCTGACTCTTACTCATCCTCTGGTTCCTGCTCAATGTCACCTTCTCCAGGAATCCTTTTCTGAGCCCCCCACCGGGTCAGAGCCGCCACCCCACTCCAATCAGCACTCCTTGAGGGACTCACCTCTGGGACACTCTCTCCTCCAACATCCAGCCTGAAATTCTAGTGCCAAGAAGCCTCCCAAGATTCCCTGAGCCAAAGGCGTCTGTCTCCTCTGGGTCACCCCCCAGCTCTCAGGGCATGGCAGGGGGGAGAGAGCTGGGGCCTTGAACGCCACCAGCCACCTTCTCTGAGGCCAGGCAGGAGACTGGGGGTCTTGTGTATTCGATCTGGAAGTCCCATGTGACCCGAGACGAAAGGACCACAAGTCACTTCCATTAGGCAGATGAGGAAGCTGAGGCCCAAAGAGGTCAGTAACTTTTCCAAGGTCAGCCAGGAAGCTGAGGCCCCAAGGGTCAACCACTTTTCCAGGATTCCAGCCCTGCTCCTTCCGTGACCCCTTAGTGACTGAACAAATGAACTTCAGGGGGTAGGTCTGTCTGGGAACAGCTGCCCGGGGATGGGAAAGAACAAAGATTTCCTTGCGAAACCATGTCATCTTGGTTGTGTGACCCTGGATGGGTGACCTAGCTTCTCTGAACCTTCATCTCTTTATTGTGGGGAGCAAATAACCCATCTCTTGGGGCCATTAGGAGGATTCAAAGAGCCAGAGGATGTTCAAGTCACCCCACTGGGAGACGCTGAGAACGAGTTCATTTTCCATGATCCCAAATGCCCCTTACCCCTGGGCCCCTCCCCAGTGGTGGCCAGAGGACCAACCACCGGAGCCCAAAGGACAGCTGAAGGGATGCAGTGAGTGACATCCCTGGGATTCACCTCACATAAGAGGCCCGCAGGCAGTCAGGACCTTACAGACCACCAGCCAACCTTCACTCCCATTCTCCAGATGAAGAAACTGAGGCTTACAAACAGGAAAGGACTTGCCCAAGATCTCCCAGGTGGTGGCAGAGCAAGGGCCAGATCCTGTTACCCAATCCAGAAAAGCCAGAAGGGTGAACGCCACCACTAGTTCACAGCCAGAGACAGAGTTGGAGATGGTGTTTCCACCCAAAGCCTGGATGCTCTGAGGCCCACCTGACCTCTTGCTGCAGGCCCAGCCCTGGCCCCGGAGGGGGTGGAGGAGGGGAATGGGGCAGGTGAAAAGGGGCTCGGCACCCATGAGTCACCTGGCTACCACCCAAGTCCACCCCCAAGGAGGAGGATGGTGCCTTCAAGGAGCCCAGGGGACACAGGACATGTGTGAGTGGATGAGGAAGGACTGACCAGGTCAAGGGGGGTGTGGAGCACAGTAAGATTCAAATCTTGGTCCTCAGGGCAATAGAGAGCCACCCAGGGGCCTAACCAGGCAGAGGTGATGAAATCAGACAAGGTCAGATCTGCATTTAGAAAAGGCCTCTCTTGGCTGCTGGGTGCAGAAGTCTTAGGCAGGGTTCAGAGGGCAACTGCCCAGCCAGCAGGGAGGAGGCTCAGGCATGTCACTGGTGTACAGTGAGGGTGGCTGGAGATGAGGGAAGACAGGGAGGTGTCACAAGTGGTGGCGGGGGACAGTAGGGAATAGAATATGGAACAGAAGGAGGTACCCGGGCAAAGACAAGAGGCTTGAGCCAGCTGGGGTCCATGAGAGACTGACACACCCGGTGGTAGGAGTACAGGGACAGGGGCAGCTGAGAGGTAGGAAAGCATGGCAGGGCCCTGGCACACCCCGCCAGGGAGGTTGCACGTCACCCTGTCCACGGGAATCCCAGGCTGGATTTGCCAGTTTACTGCAGAGGGGATAACAAACGAAGTTCTAGACGATTCCGCCTAAATACACAACGTGTGTTCTTCCTTACAGAGCTGAGCCCTGCCCACCAGGGGATCCGGTCAAAACGTGCTCAGCTCTGTTCTAGAAACTGGTGCAACAGCAGTGAGCTACACAGATGAGAGCTCTTTCCTCAGGGGCTTCCATCCCCACAGGGGGCAACAGCAACTTAGCTGGAGGATGAAATCAGATGGTAAGGGCTACAGTGGTGGGGGGAGGGGCTGAGGGGAGGCAGGGGGCTGCTTCAGGCAGGGGGTTGGGGGAGTGACACCTGGGCAGGGAACCAAACGACAGGAAGGGGGATTGCTCGGAGTATGAAAAGTGGGAGTGAAGAGGTCTGGTGAGGCTGACATCGGGGACCATCGAGGCAGCCTGCATAGCTGGAGCAGAGTGGTAAGGGGGTGCGTGATAAGTGAGACTAGTAAAGTAGGGGTTATCATTCAGGGCTTTGAATGCCGGGATGGGTTTTAAGTGGAAATGGGGACCCCAGGAGGGGTTCAGTTCAGCATGTTGCTCTATCTAACCTTCACTTTTTTTTTTTGAGTCAAGGACTCACTCTGTCAACCAGGCTGGAGTGCAGTGGCACGATCATAGCTCACTGCAGCCTCAACCTCCTCAGCTCAGGTGATCCTGCTGCCTCAGCCTCCTGAGTAGCTGGGACTGCAGGCACATGCCACCATACCCAGCTTATTTTTCAGTTTTTTGTAGCGACGAGGTCTGGCTATGTTGCCCAGGTTGGTCTTGAACTCCTGGGTTCAAGTGATCCTCCGGCCTCAGTTTCCCAAAGTGTTGGGATTATAGGCATGAGCCACCATACCCGGCCAACCTTCACTTTTAAAAATTCACCTGGGCTTCCATTTGCGCATGGTTATAAGCAGGTGGAGTATAAGGAGGAGACCCCATGTCACAGACCCCCCCAAAGGCAGGGTCTTCTTTTTCATGTACTTGTATCCCCAACACCCAGCTGGGACCACCCGTAGAGCAGGCATCAGTCTCCCCATCTGTGAAATGGGGGGTTTGACGCAAAGATCTCCTAGAGCCCTGCCAGCTCCAGTATTGGGCCTAGGATATAAATCAGTAGGCTCTGTGGGGTGGGGTGGAGCATCCCATCTATAAAACAGGGCAGAGGTATTGCCTCTAATAAGATGCAGGGGGAGCCAACCACGGGGCAGCTTTCAGTGTCCTGGTGCCTGATTGGCTACTTGGGAAAGCAGCAGCCTTAGCTGTGAACCTCCAGGGGCTGGCAGGAGCCAGCAGACTTCCCTGTTTATCAGATCTTGTCTGCAGCAAGTGCCTCCCCCACCCCCAGCAAACCTACCACCCCTGGCCCAGAAGCTCTCCCCTTGGTAATCTCTGATGCCAGAAGTCTTGGGCTGCCTGTTTTTCCCAACCCACGCACTCTCCCTCTTCCTGCTCCAATGCAAGAGTGCAGTGTGACTTATCCGGCCCTCCCTGTCACAGGGACACAGGCATGGGCAGTAGCAGAATTCCAGCTAGGGTCATGTCCAGGGCTAACAACTTTGTGCTGGAAGTCACAGGAGAGTGGGACGCAGAACCCTACCTAATTTGCAGGACCCAGTGCAAAATGGAAGCACAGGGCCCCTTGTCAAAAAATTGCTAAGAATTTCAAGATGGGAACATCAGAGCGTTAAGCGAGGCGCAGGACCCTTCTGAGCACAGCACCCTGTTCAACTGCATAAGTGACACACCCGCGCTAGTGGGGTACTCTGACCCCATCCTCAGAGAGGCCTGGGAAGGTAAACCTCACCTGGTTCATGCTGCCAGCTTCTGCAAGGTTGTCCAGGACAACCAAGTCCACTAGGGGCCAGCAGAGGCCGGAGGCCTCCAAGTCTCCAAGAGCCACTGGCCCAAGCCTGGACACTAGTCTCTACCTCCCATTTGGCTGCACAGAGGAGGTACCCGGGCAAGGAGCTAGGGCTCCCCCAGCCCCGGACTCGTATAAAGGAAACAGAAGCTCTGGGATGGGGAACTGACCGGAACAAGGACTTTCAGCAAGTGGGTACTCCAACCCAGCCAGGACAGGCAGAGGCAGGAATGGGTCTCGAGCCAGAGACTGAGGGACACAGGCAGTGACAACACACTCCTGGTGACAGTGACCTTCAGCAGGAGCTGCCTTACCCAAGTTTGCACCGCCTCCCTGCCCCGGTTTAGAGCCAGCCCTCTTCTGGCATTTAGAGGCGTCTGGTGACTGACGGTGGACAGGCGGGAATCTTGGTCCCCAAGTTGCATGGGAGGGCAACTGTGGAGGGGGCACTCACTCGCACCAGGACCCAGCTAGGAAGATCAGTTTTCCAGGCTCCCCAATCAGGTTTCTCTGCCCTCTCCTGGCTGCCTTCCTTCCTCCTGCCAGGGCCAAGGTGTCTAAGGCAGCTAAGCCCATCGTCCCAGGGGGAGATGCCAAGGGAGGGAGGGAGCCAGGAGGCTCAGGCCTGCTGGACTGGGAGTAGAGTCTGGGGAGGGAACTAGGGCAGTGGTGGGTCCTCTGGTGCCATGGGGGGTGGGGGGGTATCTTGATCCCAGGCACTGTTCTCCCTTTTTTCCTCCCCTCCATCCCGGAAGAACCTGTTCCCTGCTCCTAAAAGGGGCCCCATTAAGATCAAGAAATGAGGGCCTGCCAGGCTCGGTGGCTCAGCCTATAATCCCAGCACTTTGGGAGGCTGAGGTGAGTGGATTGCCTGAGCCCGCGGGTTCAAGATCCGCCTGGGCAACTTGGCGAGACCTCCTCTCTACAATAAATAAAAAAATCAGCCGGGCGTGGTAGCACGCGCCTGTAGTTCCGGCTACTTGGGAGGCTGAGGCAGAAGGATTGCCGGAGCCCAGAGGGTCCGGGCTGCAGTGGCCGGGAGCGGCCACTACACCCCAGTCTGGGCGACAGAGTGAGACTCCAACTCAAAAAAAAAAAAGGAAAGAAAGAAATGAGGGCCCCAGGAAGGCTGTGCACGAACAGGCCTGGATGACCCTGAGGAGCGAGCCCTTCAGCTGCTATGAGCTTCGGCTTCTCCATGGAGTCCTGGGTATAGTAACACCCATCTCCCTTGAGGATCCAATGACATCACGTGTGTGTGATGCCTTGGGCGGGGCCCGCCTTGACAGTTGGTGGTTATGGTCAATCCTCCTGGGGTCTCTCATGCGTTCAATTCAGGTCAGCTCAAAACACGTATTGCGTGTAAATTCATGTGTATGTTATACCATGTATACAACACCGTGCTAAGATAATGGGAGACCCAAGAACTGGATGTGGATCCCTGCCCTCTGCAGGCTCATGGCCATGGGAGAGATCAGATAATGCACCCCAGGAAGTGGGAGACCCCCTCAGGCTGAGTCAGAAAGGCTTCCTGGAGGAGGGGCACTGGCGCTGGGCCTGGAGGTTTCAGACAGGTGGATGTGAGAAGGAAAAGCACTACCAGGAAAGGGAACAGCTTGCGCAAAGGCCCTGGGATAGAAATGCCCAGGGGAAGCCGGGCTCGGTGGCTCAGCCTGTAATCCCGCACCTTTGGGAGGCTGAGGTGAGTAGATTGCCTGAGCCCACGGGTTCAAGACCCGTGGGCAACTTGGCAAGACCTCATCTCTACAATAAATAAAAAATGAGCCGGGCGTGGTAGCGCGCACCTGTAGCTCCAGCTACTTGGAAGGCTGAGGCAGAAGGATCGCCGGAGCCCAGCAGGTCGAGGCTGCGATGGCCGGGAGCGGCCACTGCACTCCAGTCTGGGTGACAGAGTGAGACTCCAACTCAAAAAAAAAAAAAAAAAAGAAATGCCCAGGGAACATGCGGCCAACACCAGAGGCCAGAAGGAGGCAGAGCATGTGGTGAAGTGTTGAGTGAAGAAGCCAAAGGGGGTTGAGGTAAGACTGAAGGCCCTGGGTGCCATGCTAGGGAGTCAGGACGTTGTCCTGGACATGATGGAGGCAGTGAGGTCTGGCCAGGGAGGGGCTGGTGCCTCCCCACCACCCTTCCCTCTCCCTGCCCCCGCATCAGATGACAGTGCTGCCTCCACTTCCTGCAGTAGAGGGCAGAGCCTCCAAGGTCACTGTTCCGCCTCCCTACACTGCATCCCAAGATCTCACCTCCTCCTTGGTGTCAGGCCCTCTGGATCGCCTCCTCCTCTGCCCTTCCCTCCCCCAGGGGATCCCCTCCCTGCTTTGGGCCAGGCCAGCCTCCTCCTCGACTCCCTCTTCTTGGAGGCCCAGCCTGAAGGCCAGCCCCCGGCCCTTTCCCCAACGCCCCACCCGGGAGCTTCAGCGCTTCCCCTGCTGGGTCCTCAGGCAGCTCTGCCAGGCATCACTGGGTCACCTGCCACCCCCTCCCAGTGTCCAAGCCAGGTCTGGCCACAGGAGGCACCTGACGGGGGTGGACTTGGTGATGGTCCCTCTGCTCCTCCAGCCCCGCCCCCCAGGCACTCACACAGTGGGGATGTACTCTCCCGGGAACGCGTTGGTGGTGTAGCTGATGAGAAGACAGGTCTTGCCCACGGCTCTGAAAGACAGGAAGCGCCAGAGGACGGCAGTCACCGGCTCTGCTGGAGACGTGGGGAGATAGTCGAGCACCAGCCTGGTCCCCCGGGAAGACCCAGAGCTCTGGGTCTCAGCCTCCCCTTCTGGGGCTCCCCACCTCTCAAGCCTGAGAGCCTATAAGAGTTATCTGGGGTGTCTGTTCAAGCGCAGACTTTGGGTTCAACCCCAGAGGCTCTGATTCGTGGGTGTAGACCAAGTGGGAATCTGTGTTTTAACGCAGTAAACTCATGTGAAACACGGTGATGTGAGGCAAAGAGTGCCCTGGAGGCCCAGACGATGCCCCAGGACCCTGGCGCCTGACCCAGGCCCTGCCATCACACTCCCAGCTCCACCACCTACCAGTGGCACGACCTCGGGCAAGTCACCTAACCTCTCTCTGCCTCAGTGTCCCCACCTAGAAAATGGAGATGTGTCCATTCTCACAGGAGCGTGCTGAGAAGTAATCGGCCGATGGCCATCAAGGCACTGAGCACTGTGCCCGGCGTGTGGCCATGGCCAGGGACTGCTGGGAATAGCCTGGCCCTGCTCTTCCCTCTCACCTCACCACAGAGCTGAGCAGTTAAGGACACAGGACTTTGGAGTCAAGAGATTTGTGTTTAGATCCTGTGAGGTCTAAGGCAGATTACTTCACTTCTCTGAGCTTCAGTTTCCCACCTGTGAAGTGGGCTGATATTAGGGTTGGTGGGAGAATCACACAGAGGTGGTAGGACTAAGCCCGGTGCTTGGCACCTAGGAAGTTGTAAGTAAATGGTGGTCGCCCGTGTCCTCGCCTGCTAGACTCAGTCGGAAGCCCAGAGCCCAGAAGGACAAAGGGATAGCTCCGGGCTGTCTGCGCTCTGCTGGGTTTCGTCACTTCCTGCTCTGAGGAGGCCACTGCCCCCCCACCCCACCCCAATCACCCTCCCCAGGGCCTGCCCCAAGGTAACTTTGAACAACTGGAACGTTAACCCTTGACTTCCGCCCTCCCGCCCCAGATCAGATACAAAGCAGAAGTGAGCAGGGCCGGATGGGGGGCAGATAAGCCGCATCAGAATCAGCTGAGGGCTGCCAGAGAAACCACCCGCCTGGCCCGGAGGGATCAGAGCCAAGGTCGGGGCCACCAAGGCCCAGGCCAAGAGAGACTCGCGTCCCTCAAGGCCACAGGCTGCGCCTCTGTAGAACGGGAGAGCAGGACGGGAGGTGCTGACCTACCAGAACACACTGGGATGGACTCATGGGAAACCCAGGGTGACCTATGGGTTGGACCCTAAGCCGGTGTTGCTGGCAGGCGCGAGAGATTGGCAGATTGGACCTGTCATCTTACAGAGGAGGAGATGGAGGCCCGCAGGGGACGGGACAGCCTGAGGTCACTGAAGTCTGACGACGAGAAGGGCCCTCAGCACGGCTTGCCCCTCACCTTCCGCCCAGACCATCCACCTTCGCCCCTGTCCTTCTGCCCTCTTCCTCCCCTGCCTCTGCCTCTCAACATCCCCTTCCCCTCATGCCCCTTACCCACAATCCCCCCACACACATCCTCCCAGCTCAGGAGGAAGAGGGGTCAGGCCAGCATTTGCTGAACCCACACTACGAGCAAGACAGCCACTCGACACGCCTCAAGCATCCCTAGGGGCACAGGCCTCTTCCCAGATGGCCAGGCTGAGGTTCAGAGATGCTGTGACATGTCCGATGCCACACAGCAGCACCAAGCCAGTGCCGAGAGCCCAGGTCAGCCCGGGGACAGAGGTCAAATTTCGGGTTCCCCACTTCCCACCAGCATCCACAGGGCTGAGAACTGAGGCTCACCTCCGTGGGAGACCTGCCCCCGGCTGTTGGGGTGCTGTGAGGAACCCCGGGCATCCTCACCCACAGTCCTGCACCCTCCATCCAGGTGGCTTCTGGGGTGGGGTGGGCCGGGGAGAGGGAAGCTGTCCGCAGCCCACTCCGGGATGTTCCCTCTGGGCCCTGGGAGAAGAAGGAAGTGGCTCCTCCCTGCTGCCTCCCAGGACTCTGACATCTGGGGGACCAGGGGCTTCCCCAGGGACGCCAGGCATGGGAGGATCTCAGGGTCCCCACTGGGGGCTATGAGGAAGTCCAGCTGGGTACCTACCCATCTCCAACCACCACACACTTGATGGCCTGCATCGTGTCCGCCGCCTGCGGGGTGACAGTGATGACAGCTCAGGGCCAGAAGCGTTCCTGCGGGCACCAGGGTGTGGAGAGGCTGGTGAGGCACCCTGGCTGAGAAGCAGCAGCAGGCCAGGCGGCAAGAGGAAGCGGAAGGGGAACTTACCCAAGCTGCCCCCACAGCCGTTTGCAGAGGGCGGAGCATGCGGTCTGGCAGGGCAGCTGGGGGGCCTCAGATGCTGAGCTGCGCCCTGGGCATTCCCATGGGCACCTGCCCGGGGGCTCCAGTAGGAGACCTGGGGGCCCCGTCGTCTGGGAGCCTCGCTTTCTGCCTGTGGGACAGGCCAGGAGGCTGTTCTGCAAGAACCCGAGGCTTCCAAGAACTCAGTTCTAAATATAGCATTTAATGAGTGCCTACTGTGTGTGAGGCACAGTACCAGGTGCTGGTGATTCTAGGATGCAAGAGGCACAGCCCATCTTTGGAGAGGGGAAGGTACGGAGCAGGAGCCCCCCCCCACCAGCTGCCCTGCCAGACCGCATCACAGGTGGTCCATAAACAAGAGTGATAGGGGCAGAGGCCCTACAGAGAGAGAGCCTTACAGGCACAGGAGGGGGAGCCAGGGGTCTGTGTGGTGGACTTCCAGCTGGCCCTCAAGCTGGCATGCAAGAGAGGGTGATCCGGGCTGCATAAGCAAAGACACAGAGGCTCCCCCAAGCAAGGACTAGTACAGGGGTCACTGCCTGGAAGGATGGGAGAGGTGGGCGGCAGGAAGGAGAAGAGTGGCCAGCAGATGGGCAGAGTCACACCAAAGCGAGTGGCCGGCAGTATCCTCAGGAGCCAAGCCTGTCCTGAGGCAGCCCTGGGGTCTAGGTACCCTGGAACTAGGAACCGTGGCCCATTTCACCAATGCAGAAACTGAGTGTCTGAGAAATCAGCTGCCTCCCTAGGACCACTCAGCTGTGTTAACCCCAGGGTCAGGTGACCCCAAGCTCTTCTGGCACCCCAGCTGACTTTGGGAGGACAAAGCCTGAGTTCTGCAGGTCCTCCAGGAGCTCCCTCAGCCCCGAGGGCTCCCCGGGTAGACTGAAGAAGATACCTCATCTCTCCAGTAGGCTCTGAGTTCACAGTTCTGGTTCTGTGGGGAAGGGGAGGCAGAAGAGAGGGGCAGAGCTGCCAGTCTTGAGCCAGAAGACCTGCAGGAGGGTGTGGAGGGCCAGGACCGCTGGCTGGCAGGGCTCAGAACCCCACCAGGCACCTGGAGGCTGGGCCATCCCAGAGCATCTCACACAAGCTGCTGGGCTCGAGAATTCCGCTTTTGCAGAAAGGGATATGCAGCTTCCTGGCGGGCTGGCCCAATACCAGCAAGTCACCCGCTACAGCCCACCAGCAAGCAATGTCTCCCCCATGCTGGTGTGGGCTGAGCTGAAACAGGGGAGCACACCATGGCCCCATCCTGGGACAGGGAGGCCAGGATCCCAGAACCGCCCAGGCCACCTGAGGACTCACCTCTGGATGCCTCTCTGTCTGCATTCTTTTCCCACCCACTGTGAGCCCATAGGGCAACCTCCAAGTCACTTGAGAAAGCAAAAAAATTCACATCCTAAATGCGACATGGCGCCCTGGACTGGATGCTGGAACCTTAATTAAGAAACTAGACCGGGCTCGGTGGCTCAGCCTGTAATCCCAGCACTTTGGGAGGCTGAGGCAAGTGGATTGCCTGAGCCCATGGGTTTGAGAACTGCCTGGGCAACTTGGCAAGACCTCGTCTCTACAATAAATCAAAAACTAGCCAGGCATGATAGCACATGCCTGTAGTTCCGGCTACTTGGAAGGCTGAGGCGGAAGGATCGCTGGAGCCCAGCAGGTCGAGGCTGCGGTGGCCGGGAGTGTGCCACTGCACTCCAGTCTGGGCGACAGAGTAAGACTCCAACTGAAAAAAAAAAAAGAAAGAAACTAACTAAATAAAAATGTTAAAAAGAGAACTCATTCCTTAATCTTGAAGGGAAAAAAAGCAAGTGTTTCAAATCTAGATGCAACTTCTCAAGTCAAATTAAACAATCAAATTTAGCTTTAAAAAAGAACATTAGGCTAGGAGCAGTGGCTCATGCCTGTAATCCCAGGGCTTTGGGAGGCCAAGGAGGGTGCTTGAGCCCAGGAGTTTGAGACCAGCCTGGGCAACGTAGCAAGACTTATCTCTACCAAAAATAAAAAAATTAGCTGGGCAGGTTGGCACGTGCCTGTAGTGCCAGTTACTGAGACAGAAGGATCACCTGAGCCTGGGAGGTCAAGACTGCTATGAGCCGTCCTCATCATGATCATGCCACTGCACTCCAGTCTGATTGACAGAGTAAGACCCCAACTCAAAAAAATAAGGAACATTTGTGGAAAAAGTAGTAAAATCCAAATCAAGTCTTTTTTTTTTTTTTTTTGAGTTGGAGTCTCACTCTGTCACCCAGGCTAGAGGGCAGTGGCACACTCCCAGCCACCACAGCCTCGACCTGCTGGGCTCCGGCGATCCTTCCGCTTCAGCCTTCCGAGTAGCCAGAATTACAGGCGCGCGCTACCACGCCCAGCTAATTTTTCGATTTATTGTAGAGATGAGGTCTCGCCTGCCCAGGCGGGTCTCAAACCCGCGGGCTCAGGCAATCCACTCACCTCAGCCTCCCAAAGGCGCGGGATTACAGGCTGAGTCACTGAGGCCGGCTAAGTCTGAAGCCTTTAATAGTACTGTACCAATAACAATCTTAGTTTTGACAAACATGCTGTGGTTATAGAAACGATGTTAACATGAGGAGAAACTGGTGAAAGGTAGACATGAATTCTCTTACTATCTTTGCAACTTTTCTGTAAATCTAAAATTATTCCAGAATAAAACATTTTTTTTAAAGGGAAGAAAAAAGAATAATGCCTCTCCCTGGGAATACCCAGCCATGGTGAGGCCACATGACTTGGAAGGCATATATAATGAGTTTCACCCTTTGTTCACCCCCATATGGTGGAGATTCCTTATGCAGTACACAACCTGCCCAACCATACGTGGCCATGGCAGTCCTAAAACTGCACCTGCTCTCCATTCCAAGAAAGCCACTTCTCCAGGATAACGCAGGCAAAACATCGCCCTGACTTAAAGCCATTAACTTCTCCCTTCATTCTCCATGCATCATTTATGCATCACCTGAATACCTGGCTCTGGGCTTGGTACTCCAGTGAATACTAAACGTGGAAGACTAGAAGCTGCCACTGAAGAACTTATAATCCGTATCAGAAATGACACGGGAACCCTGGCACCACGCTCTCGAGATGTCCTTGATCCGCAGGCTCTGAGGTGGTGTGGACAGGCCAGGGTTGGCAGGATGGCAAGATGGGAGTCGGGAGGCCAGGCAGCTTGGACACCAGCCAGGCAACACAGGACCCAAAGGACAGTAGCAGTCGCTGCGTGCTCCAGTGTGGTAAACCCTGCTCTGAGCACAGGACTGCTGGGGGTTCCCATCACACCCCCATTTTACAGGCAAGGAAACCAAGGCACACAGAGGCTCACTCACCTGCCCAGGGTGGCGCACCTGTGCCACTACACTGGGAGAAAACCTAAGTCTCCTTGTCCAATACTCCAGTTTCGCAGATGGGGAAACTGAGGCCCAAGTCCATGTGACCAAGGCCATGACGCAGCAGCCCTGACTCCAGTCTAGTCCTCTTCACTTTTTCTCTTTTAAATTTTAAGTATGCATATTGAGGCATATGATATCTACCTGAAGTGCACAATTCCATCCATTTCAACAGATATATACTCCCATAAAGCCTCCTCCACAGCTAAGACACAGAACGTCACAGAACACCTTCCTCACCTCGGAAGGTTCCCTCCCACTGCTATGCAGTCCACCCCTTCCTCTGTTTCTTCCTCAGCTCCCGACCCAACTCACACACAAGCCCTGATCTGCTTTCCGCCACTACACAACTTAAAAGTGGCCACGTTTAATAAACACAATTTTTATTTGTACATGATCAAGTTTCAATTTTCTTCTCTAACGGCTCATGTTTTTTGAGTGAGTCTTGCTTAAGAATTTCTCTCCTACTGGCAATATCACTTCCTCCTATGTTTTCTTCTAAAGGTTCTAAAATTTTTCTTTTCATATGGAGGTCTAGCATCTTCTAGAATCACTCAGTCCATGTCGTCTCGTGCAACGGTGTGGTTTTGAGGCTCATCCGTGTGACTGCATGTGCTGTGGTTCCCTGCATCAGCGAGCAGCGTCCCATCGAGAAGATGCGTCACATTTGGTTATTCACTTAGCCCCACCCTTTTTGGGCCACACCTGCAAATTCACTGAATCCCAGAACCATGAGGCCTCTGGGGGTGTGTAGGAGGGTCATAAGGCCGTCCATATCCAGCCCGCCCTCACACTGCTGTGCCCAACGCTCAGTTCACGGCCCACAAATTAGCCGCCCAGTGCCTGCTTACACACCTCCAATGACAGGGAGCTCATTCCCTTGGGATTAGCCTCTTCCATCCCAAGCCAAATTGGCCTGTTAGAAAACCCCCCTCTATGTTCAACCCAAACCTGTCTCCCTGGGCTGTCTCTGCAGAGGTCCTCACTCTCGTCCTAGTCTACTCGGGGCCGGTAAGCTCCCTTCTCCCCTCATGGGCCTCAGGGTGTGGGGTGCACAACCTCCGTCCTGGGGTGTGCTGGTAAATTCTTAACTTAGAGTTCTAGTTTAGTTGTTTTTTCTGGTAAACAATATCTCAGTGTATGAACATATCGAAATGTAGTCGTCCAATCTCCAGTTAATGGACGTGTCCGTGACTTGTGAGGTTTGCACTGCAAACAATTCTGCTGTGAGCACCCCTGGGTTTGGGTGCTGGTATGAGTTCCTGGGGCTGAGAGGGAAGAGCTGTGGGCTCCTCCAACTTGCATTTCAACAGACATCGATCCACACTGGTCTCTGGGAGGCCGCCTAGTCCTCATTGTTGAGTGCACTTGGACTGTAAGACTTGAAACTGTTGCCAACATTGTGGATGTGAATGGGCGTCTTGTGGAGGTTTTCATTTCTATTAACTGATTTCCAGTGATGTTGACCATCTTTGCGGATGTTTATTGGACATTTATGTTTCTCGTTCCATAAATTTCCTTTTCATTCCTTTTGCCTGTTTCTCTGCTGGGGTCTTCGACTTTCTGTTACAGTATTCAGAGAAGTGCTTTGTATATTCTGATTTCTAACCCTGAATTGCTGAAAGCATTGCACACATTTCTTCATGAGATATCTTTTAATAAAATGTGACATTTAATAAACAACATTTTGATTTGTACATGGTCAAATTTCCATTTTCTCCCCTAATGGCTTGTGTTTTTTGAGTGAGTCTTGCTTAAGAATTCCCTTCCTACTGCCAAATTCATCTTCTTCTAGGTTTTCTTCTAAGGGTTTTAAAGTTCTGCTTTTCATATGCAGGTCTTTACATACCTGGAACAGATTTTAAGGTATGGTGAGGTCCGGGCTGTTTTTAATTTTTGTGTGACATGGATTTAATGTCATTGTCTCTGTGGCCAACTGCTTCAGCACCGTCTATTGCTTGTCCTTGCAGTGCTGTGGTCAGGCCGTCTCACATGCCAAGGCTGTGTGTACATGCATCTTTTTTTTCCCAGCCTCTCGTCTGTTGATCTCTTGGTATAACCCAGAGCCAGTACGACACTGCCTCAATTTCCACAGTTCCACATCAGTCTTTATATCCAGCAAGACGAGTCCTCCTCTCTTGAGCTTCTTTAAAATTATTATAGTTGCCACTGACCCTTTGCTCTTCCATATAAATTTCAGAATAAGCTTGTCAAGTTCCAAGAAAAACGGTGTCAGAATTCTGATCAGAACTGTATTCAATGTCTAGAGTTCAGGGATGTTGACATCTTTATGTCATTGAGTCTTCCTATCCATCAACATGGTATATTTTATTCTTTATAGCTTTCAATAAAGTTTTCTAGCCGGCTCGGTGGCTCAACCTGTAATCCCGTGCTTTGGGAGGCTGAGGTGAGTGGATTGCCTGAGCCCGCGGGTTCGAGACCCGCCTGGGCAACTAGCGAGACCTCATCTCTACAGTAAATCAAAAAATTAGCCGGGCGCCTGTAATTCCGGCTACTCAGAAGGCTGAGGCGGAAGGATCTACGGAGCCCAGCAGGTCGAGGCTGCGGTGGACCAGGAGCCGCCACTGCACTCCAGTCTGGGCGACAGAGTAAGACTCCAACTCAAAAAAAAAAAAAAAAATTTTTCTAATTTTCTCCCAGGAAGGAGAGGCACATTTTTGAAAGATTTATTTCTTGATACCCTATTACTTTTAGTGCCATTGTAGCTAATATTTTTTAAATTGAATTTTTCTAGTTGTTGCCTACATGTAGGAAAAATGTCACATTTTGCATATTGGGTTTAATACATATGAAACCAGGATGGACATTCTCGTTATAATATGTCTAAAGACTTTGCTACTAACAAATCTAAAATTGTCTTTGTAGACAATCGTATCATTTGTAAAAGTGACAGTTTAATGTCTGCCTTCCCAATTTGTATGACATTAATTCTTAGGCCTGTCAGGATCCTATTTTTCAAGGCTGAAGAGAATCAGTGACAGCAGACATCCTCCTCTTAGTTCTGATTTTATTTTGTTTCATTTTGTTTTTTTAATACATGGAGTTTTTGTTTGTTGTTTGTTTTTGTTTTGTTTTTTTTTTTGAGAAAGCAGAATTTAGTGAGAAGACAGAAAAGCTCCCACAGCCAGCGGGAGGGGACCCGAAGGGGTTGCTCTTAGTTCTGATTTTAAAGAGAATGTTCTCACATCTCACCCTTGAATCTGACATTCACTGTAAACTTAGGGCAAATATTGCTTTCAGCAAAAGAAGTTTCCTGGCTATTCTTGGTAACGTCGGTTGCGTCTTGTCTTAGCATGTGTTTGAATGTTGTTCTGTGTCTATGGAGATGCTGCGAACTACATTAATGCACGTTCTCATGTCCAATTACTCTTGCTTTCCTGAATAGGCCTAGCTTAGTTAATCTGGGGAACATTGCTGACTGTCCCTAGGCGACCATTTGCTTCTTCTTTTCAATACTAAGATCCCTGATTTTTAGCTAGCCAGCCACATGCTCCCCAGTTGAAGAGCCCTCCTATCAGTCTCCCTTGCAGCACGGGTGTGGCCCTATGATTAAGTCTGGGGACACAGAGGTGCACACAAAAGTGGTCAGCAACTTCTGAATTCTCTCCTTGAAGGCTAAGCCACCAGTCCTATCATCCTTCTCCCTCCCCACCAAGTAGGAACAGAAATGCTGGAGCCATCTCAGAACCAGAAGGGGGATGTGGAGCTGGACCACTCACCCCTAGACGCAGAGAAATCTGTTCTTCTCTTCTTTAAGCCATTGTGTTTTAGAGTCTTGGGGGATTTTGTTTTTGTTTTTGTTTTTGTTTTTGAGTCAAAGTGTCACTGTCGCCCAGGCTGGAGTGCAGTAGCATGATCACGCTTCACTACATCCTCAACCTCAGGGATTGCTCAGGCAATCCTTCTGCCTCAGACTCCTGAGAAACTCAGACTACGGGCACATGTTAACACATTCAGCTAATTTTTTAATTTTTTTTGTAGAGACAAGATCTCGCTACGTTGCCCAGGCTGGTCTTGAACTCCTGGGTTCAAGCAACCCTCCCACCTCGGCCTCCCAAAGTACAGGGATTACACCATGCCCCAGTCTTCCAGGCCTTTTTGTTACAGCTTAAACTATGCCTTAACCAAGACAGTCTTGATATATTGTCTTTTGTATATAGCTGGCTTCAGATTGCCGATACTTCAGGGCAGGGCAGCATGCAGAGAGATATTCCCATGCTTCCTCAGTGAGATTAGCCAGCAATTTTCCTTTCTTGTACTGTCTGTCCCTGACTTTTTTTTTTATCAAGGTTATACTCGTTTCATTAAATGGTTGACGATATTATCTTTTTTCTATTTTTAAAGAAGAGTGAATAATAAAATTATCTCTTCATTGAATATTTTATAAAATTTGTAAAACCATCTGGGACTGGTTTTAGAATTACAGGGAAGGAGACAGTGGTAGATTTTAAGCCACGAATTCAGTTTCTTTAATGGATCTAGAAGTCTTTGGAATCTTTATTATTTCTTGAGTCTTCTTTTATGTATTTCTCTCGGCAGTTGCTTATTTTGCTTGGGTTTTCAAATTCATTGCTCTAAAGCTATTCATGGTATTATTTTACATCTTTTTAATCTCTCCCTTCTATTTTCATCCTATCTGAATTATTTGTGTCTTCAATTGTCCTTAATCAATTGCTCCCCAAGTTGGTTAATTTTATTAGTCCTTTCAAAGATCTGGCTTTTGACCTTGTTAATCCTTTCTACAGTAAACTTGTTTTCCGTTTAATTCATTTCCACTTTTATCTTATTATTTCTTCTTTTCTTCCCCCTTTGGTTTTAATCTACTGTCTTATTTTACTTCTTTTGTTTGAAAGCTTAATTCCTGAATTTTCAACCTTGCTTTGTTTCTAATATAAGCTCTTGAGGTTATACTACATTAGCTGAAACCTACAGTTGATTTTCTTTTAATTATGGTAAAAATAAGCATAACATAAAATTTGCCATCGCCCAAAGTTTTGATATGTCATATTTTATTGTTGTCGTTCTAAATATTTTTACACTTTTATTATGATTTTCTTTTTGATCAGTGAGTATTTGAAAGTATTATTTGAAGTTACTAATTTCTCAAAGTTCGGGGAAAGGGTGGCTTGTCATTGTTTTCTTATTTAATGACACTGTGGTCAAAGAATAGAGACTGTGTCACACTGACTCCATTTAAAGTGCTGAGACTTGCTTTATGACCTAGCTGAGTTTTACTTTCATAAATGTGTATACATTCAGTGTTTCATATGTATCTAATAAAATATAGATACTAACTGTGCTGTCCTAATCTTTAATATCCTTACAAATAAGTGTATACTTATCTTGCTTGACTCATCAGCTGTTGAGAAAGGTACGTTAACTATTCCACAGTGTTGGTGAATTTGCCAATTTTCCTTGTAATTCTGTCACTTGTTATTCTTGCTTTGGAAGCCTTTAGGCTGTGTCATCAAATGCATACAACTTTAGAATTATTGTGTCATCCTAAAAACCTTAAACTTTTATTAAAATAGCAGCTGTCATTTTTGAAGTCTTTCCTATATTCCAAGATCTGGCACAGAGCTAGCCCTAGTAATTGTTGTAGAGATAAGAATTCTTTAAAAAATAGAAAACACCAGGGGTATGGTTGTCCGGGTATCTCTGGCTGGCACCCTGGAGTCAGGGCTGGGAAATGTTTGGGTACAGGGTCCACTCTGCCTTGGGTCAGCCTGACCTCAGTGTCAAAACCGAGAGAGGTGATGGAAGAGGGGTGGCCAGCTCTGGGCAGTCCCCAGTGGCTAGAGTCGGGTCCCCAGCCGGCAGGGTTCTCCCCAGTGACTAAGCTCTGGAGTCAAATTCCCAGGAGGCTGACACTGACTACCCTATCTCCAAACCCCACTCCCTGTGCCAACCGCCTTGGGTCAGGGTTCAGTTTCACAGGTAGGGAGGCGTGACAGGAGCAAATGTAGGACTAGGGAAGGGATTTTCTCCTAGGAGATGCCCATGAAGAACATGGGCTTTCTTCATCGGGGACTTTCCTGTCGAGAAAACCAGCATTCTGCTCCAGAGGAAAATTCTGTGCCCCAGACACACCCCGGCCCTGAGCAGAGCCAAGTCCCTAGGCCCCAGTGTGTTCTCACCCCAGTGCACTCTGCCCTTGGTTGGTTTCCATGAACTGCCTTGCAGTCTGTTCTGTCTTCATTTATCAAGAGCTTCCTTTACCTGGAGAGAGTCCCACTGCACAGACCTGCTGGAGTTAATCTGATTAATTCCTGGAAGGAAGGGAAGGTTTCCCCCACCTCTAGCTACCACAACAAGCCAAGACGATCAGTGTGCGTGTCTGAGGCAGCTTTCCCAGATAGAAGAGTTCCCAGGTGAACCGGAGAGTGCATTTGTGTCGAGTCACCCCATGGGGCTGTACCCATTCATTCTCCAAGCAGCAGTGGGTACAGTGTTTCGCGCCACTTTCTCATTTTTGACACTCCAGTGGGCAAATAACAAGATTGCCTTGGAGAAGGAATTTGCATTTCTTTTAGGATGCAAAGTGTCTTTTTGGAGGGTTCAACGCACTGTCCCTGGTTCCTTTTTCTGAGAACTGTGTTTTTGCAGCCATTGTCCATTTTCTTATTGGCATTGGCCTTTTTCTCTGATTTCCATATTGGGGAAATTCGCTCCCTGTAGCTCACGCAAGTTCCAGTCAGGCTTCCCCAGACTGTCACCACCACTTCAGCTTAACGAATGGTGGCTTGAGCCGCGCAGACTTCATACTTACATAGCTTCACGCATCAGTCTTTCTCTTAAGGCCTCCGAGGAGCTCTGCGATTCTTAGAACAGCCTTTGCCCCCCTGAAATTATATTTTTTAAATGTTCTCTTGTGGTTTCTTCTTAGACTGTTATGGTTTTACTTTTCACACTTAATTACTGGATGTGTCTCATATTATCCCATTGTACAATGGAAGGTAGACCCATCCTGATATTTTTCCAGATGGCTACTGCAAAGTAAAAATAAAATCCTAAGCCCCATAACTGACGGAACAGACCCTCTGTTGGCCAAGAGGACTCCAGAAAAACTTCAAGAACTGAATTCCCAGCCATGATGGGACAGGAGGTTGGACAAACCTCGTTAAGCCCCCATCTTGCAGCTTAGACAAAACAGGTGACCAGCATTCATGTGAAAATAGAGACCAAAAGGCTGTGAGAACAGACTCTGTGGTAATAAGATACCAAATTACAAACAGGCCCTAAGCCCCACCCCCACCCCCAGGCAAGGACTAAGTCACGTGCCCTACACTTCAAGAATAAACCGTTCTCACTGCCACCAGGTCTTTCTTTTTCTCTAGCAACTAAACAAGCACTGGCCTGGAGATAAGCAATAGTGAAACAATTCCAACTTACCCAGCTCACAGACTGACTAACTTACCCCCTGCTGTACGAGCCATAACTAGCTTCCATTGGAGAAGAGATTAACGTCAGTAACTTTCTGCAGATAAAAAGACTACTGATCATGGACTAGTTCTGTCCAGCTTACAGAGGCTGCACCCGTGAGCACAGTCGTGACCTGAAAAGACCTTATGACATGCAGGGCCTACATGTCATACATTTAAATGTTGCTTTTTATTTGGTTCTGTTTTTTTGTTTTTTGTTTGGGGTTTTTTTTTTTTTTTTTTTAGTTTTAGTTTTTGAGTTGGATTCTCACTCTTGTCACCCAGGCTGCAGTGCAGTGGCACGCTCACAGCCACAGCAGCCTCAGCCTGCTGGGCTTAGGTGATCCTCCCACCTCAGCCTTTTAAGTAGCTGGAACTACAGATGCACGTCACCATGCCTGGCTAGTTTTTGTGATTTACTGTAGAAACAAGGTCTCACCAAGTTGCCCAGGCTGATCTCAAACCCCCAGGTTCAGGCAATCCTTTCGCCTCAGCCTCCCAAAGTGCTGGGATTACAGGTTGAGCCACCATGCCTGGCCTCTTTTTGTTTTTTTGAATCAGAGTCTCACTCTGTCCCCCAGGCTGCAGTGCAGTGGCACGATCTCAGCTCACCGCAGCTTCAGCCTCCTGGGTTCAGAGTGATACTTCCACATCAGCCTCCCAAGTATAGGTATGCACCACTACACCCGGCTAATTTTTTTTTTTTTTGGTAGAGACAAGGTCTCACTATATTGCCCAGGTTGGTCTCAAACTCCTGTGCTCGAGCAATCCACCCTGGCTTCTCAAAGTGTTGGGATTACAGGTATGAGCCACCATGCTCGGCCACACGTAAATGTTGTTTCCATCCCAAAGTGAACCCAACCATATGTTACATGCATGTTTATTCAATACACATACAGCAAGACCACCTTCATGAATATTCATAGTTCCTCCTGTAAGCTGTTGTATATGTGTTTGGCCAACCTGTTCAGCTTAAAGCTCCTACCCCAAGCCCTGTTCCTTCCTGCTGTAACCCTTCACAAGAAATAACGTTCCCTTTCCAAACTCGGAACTGTGTGATTTTTTTTCAGTTCACACCACCCACCGACAGGCACCCCTGACCTAATGGTGCATCTCCTCCCCATCGACCCAAAGCTCCTTGTCTCATAATAGATCCGTCTGCATGTTTAAAGTTCTCCCGGGTGGTGTCACGGGTGCTTCTCCTCCTCTCTGTCACCCTCAGGGCCTGGGGCTTCCTCTCCTAAGAGCTTTTGAATTGCCTTCTGGCTCTCATTCAGGCGTTTCTCCCCAGGAAGGAGGAGCTGCGTTCTCGCCGGGAGGGGCGCCGAGAGAGCCCTCACCCACCTCATCCGGTTCTCTCTTCCCTGTGGTCCCCAAAGCCCACTCGCCTCGTGAGGCGGAAGGTCCTCCATGCCTGTCCGGCATTCCATCTTTGCTTCCCTCTGCCACCTCGGCCAGACCCCTGGAAGTTCTGGCACCACTCCCACCCCCAGCCCCCCCCCCCCCGCCCAACCAGATCCTATTTCTCTTCCCAAGAGGTAGTGGGGTTCCTCCCTTGGCCCCGACATTCACGGCTCACCACCCGGCCTCTCAGCCCATCATCCCAACCTCAGCATGTGAGGGAAGGCGCAAGGTCCCGCCCGGCTCGCCGGCCACCCTGCAGGCTGCACAAAACCCGGCAGGACACGCGAGGTCTGGACACGCCTTTGCTCCCGCAGAGGCCAGAGGCTGGGGTGGCCTGTCTCCCACCGATGCACCCCCTCCCCCAACAGACAGGTCTTGGTGCTGGATCGCGAAGACCTCCTCCCTCCCCCAAACACCCACCCCCCAACCCGCTCCCCCAACCCCCCATCCCCCGCCTTTCTCCTCCTGCCCTGACCCTCGTGGGAATGGAAGACAAGAGCCATGCGGGGAGGCACCCTCGAGGGCAGAGGCCCGGAGGTGAGGACAGGCGCGGAGTGTTTTCAGGGCCGTCGCAATGCAGGGCACACGGCGAGATTCCCGGGGCGCGGGGCGGGGGGGGGCGGATGCTCCTCGCTGCGTTTCGGATTTATTCTGGGCGTGAGCAGAGACGCCGCGGGACCGGATCGAGAGGCGCCCTCTGGCGGCCGCGTGAGGAATAGCCCACGGTGGGACAAGGGCGGACGCCGCGCGGCTTCCGGACGGTGCCCCGGGAGGGACCGCGGAGGCTAGGACCAGGGAGGCCATGGTGAAGGACTGAGAAGCGGCCCGACCGAGAGTCTGTTTTGTAGCGTCTGCAGGATTTGCTGCTGGAGTCGAGAATGATGCCAGACTTCGTTCTGAGCAACCCGGCAGATGGAGGTGCCCCTTCGCTGGGAGCGGTGACCGGGACCAGAGGGTTTGCAGAGTCATGGAATCAAGCCTCCGACCTGATTCTCGATTGAGAAGCATGTGGGACGTAGAGATGTCAAGTGTGTAGTGGGCGGAAGTGTCCAGATGAGGGGAAGGGTCCAGGCTAGAGATGTAAGCATGGAGGCGTCCGATGGAGAGAGCATTTGCTATAGACCGGTTGTGTGGGTTCCCCAAATTCATATGTCGAACGCAGTCCCCAGTGTGGTGGTACTCGGAGGAGGGGCCTTTGGCGGGGGACTAGGTCCTGAGAGGAGAGCCCTTGTGAACGGGCTTATCGCCCTTAAAAAGGCCCCAGAGAGCTAGCCTGCCACTTCTGCCATGTGAAGATGGTGGTCTAACCACCAGAGGGCAACCCTCGCTGGACACTGGATCTACCAGTGCCTGCATCTTGGCCTCAGCCTCCAGAGCTGTGAGAACCAAGTCTCGGTTGCTTACAAGCCATGCAGTTCATGGCATTTTGTCATAACAGCCTGAACAGACTGAGAACCTAGCCCTGAATTGTACCCCACATCTTTAAAATAAAAATTGTTTTAAATGGCATCTAGTTAAGGTGTAGATCTGTATACATGGTAAAGCGATTAAGCCAAGCTAATTAACATTTCCATTACCTCACCTGCTTTTTTGTGGGGCAAACACATAAGAGCTACTCTCATATACAGCATATGTTTATTGATTTGAGATGGTCCGATGTTTAGGACTGACTGTCTTTGCCCCTTCCCAGCTTGAAGGTATAATTGGCAAATTAAAATGGCATCTAAACAGGCGCAGAGGCTCACGCCTATAATCCCAGCACTTTGGGAGACCAAGGTGAGAGGATTGCCTGAGCCCATGCGTTTGAGACCAGCCTGGGCAACATGGTGAGACCTCATCTCTACAATAAATTAAGAATTAGCCAAACATGGGTGGCACATGCCTGTGGTTCTGACTACTTGGAAGGCTGAGGTGGAAGGATCGCCTGAGCCCATCAGGTCAAGGCTGTGGTGGGCGTGAGCGTACCACTGCACTCCAGCCTGCTTGTCAACAAGTTAACCTAATCAGCGCTTCTTGACGCAGACTCCAGTGTGGCAACTGCCCTGTGATTAACCCACTCATCTACCTGCCGTCTATCACCTGACAGTCAGACCCCAACACAAAATAAAATGACTCGAGGGTACCTGCGTAATGAACGTTTGTATACCTAGCCCTGAATTGTACCCCACATCTTTAAAATAAAAATTGTTTTAAATGGCGTCTGTTTAAGGTGTAGATCTGTATATATGGTAAAGCGATTAAGCCAAGCTAATTAACATTTCCATTACCTCACCTGCTTTTTTGTGGGGCAAACACACAAGAGCTACTCTCAAGGAATGTTCAAATTGTCAGATCACAAAATTCCAGTAGGGCCTCCAAAATGTTAGGTCAGACCCAACAGAGGGGTGTCTGCAATTTGATGCCATGCAAAAGATGCAAAGAATTGCACAGAAGTTAGATTGGAAAATATAGTTTATTTAGAAAGTAAGTTAGAGAAAAAGAGAGGAGATTCATCTCCCCAAGGTAGAGGAGGGGACCAAAGCTTAGGAAACATGGCCTGGCCGTAGCTCAAAGAGACACATGGCCAGAGCTTAACAAAGCGATGGCAAATGGCTGCTCAAGGTTGAGTGCCATTTAACCCTTCCCTTTGATGGGGGCAGGTGATGAAGGTGATTGGGTGGTGGTCTGTTCCAGCTCATCCCCATGGAGGGCAGGTAAGCACAGGACTGACGTCAGGTGATAGACGGCAGGCAGATGAGTGGGTTAATCACAGGACAGTTGCCATGTTGGAGTCTGTGTCATGAAGCGCTGATTAGGTTAACTTGTGGACAAGCGGGGGAGGGAATTGTAAAACAATTCTCAATCGCTACCTCTGGGAATCCAGTTCTGTCCTTGGCTGGTGATTAGAGGGTAAGTGAAAGTGAACAGCTGGAGAAACATGACAGAGCAAAGCAATGTTAAAATGGTTGCTCATTGGGTATATTAACTCCATCTTCTGTCCTTTCAAGGACATTATAGTTAACTCCAGCCCCCACGCTGCTCAGTAAATAGGTTACCAGCATTTACTCATCCTATCCGATGGGAACTTTGTGCCCTTTGACCAGCATCTCCCCATTTTCACCCCACACCCAGCCCCGGAAACCACCATTCTACTCTGTTTCTATGAGTTCAATTTTTTTAATTCCATGTAAAACAACAGCCATATGGTATTTGTCTTTCTGTGCCTGGCTTATTTCAACTTTGCATACTGTCCTCCAAGTTCATCCATGTTGTTATAAATATCAGGACTTCCTTCTTTTTTTAAGGCTGAAGATTATTCTGTGCATTCCACTGTGTGTATGGTATGTGTGTGTACGAGGAAGGACCCAAAACAAAACCAGAATTATCTTTTGGAGGGCAGGGCCCTTATAGTACAGGCTTTCCCTGCTAGGTAAGTGTTCTTGGAACCCACCGGCATCAATGTACCAGCTGAAGTTGTTATGAGAGGCTGAGTTTGACTTCAGTGAAATTTCTTTAGAGATTCTTTCAACGTGTTTATTCATTTCATAAGGGGTAATTTACAAGCATACTTGCCCACACTGCGCTGAGTGTCCAGCAGTTTTTGACCAAAAACAACATGACCCCCCATGACCCTCCCTATTCACCCACTTTTGCCCTGAGCAACTTGTTTTGTTTCCCCGAAAAACGCCCTCAAAGAAAAATGTTTTGCCGGCGGGGTGCAGTGGCTCAAGCCTATAATCCCAGCACTTTGGGAGGCTGAGGCGAGAGGATTGACTGAGCCCAGGGGTTCGAGACCAGCCTGGGCAACTTGGTGAGACCTTGTCTCTACAATAAATCAAAAAACGAGCTGGGCGTGGTAGCGCACGCCTGTAGTTCCAGCTACTTGGAAGGCTGAGGCGGGAGGATCGGCTGAGCCCAGCAGGTCGAGGCTGCGGTGGCCAGGAGCGTGCCTCTGCCCTCCAGCCTGGGTGACAGAGTGAGACTCCGACTCAAAAAAAAAAAAAAAAAACAACGTTTTGCCAATGTGGAAGAGGTGAAACAAAAAACAACAGAAGCACTGAAAGGCATGCAAATTGATGAGTTCAAAAACTGTTTTGAGACCAGACACAGTGGCTCAGCCTGTAATCCCAGCACTTTGGGAGGCTGAGGCGAGAGGATTGCCTGAGCTGGGGGTTCGAGACCAGCCTGGGTAACCTGGTGAGACCTCATCTCTACAATAAATCATACACACACACACACACACACACAATCTAGCCAGGCGTGGTGTCATGCAATTGTAGTTCCAGCTACTTGGAAAACTGAGGCAGAAAGTTCGCCTAGATCCAGCAGGCTGAGGCTATGGTGGCCATGAGCATGCCACTGCACTCCAGCATGGGCAATAAGAGTGAGACTCCACTCAATTTAAAAAAAAAAAAAAAAAACTGTTTTTGAGCAGTGGAAAAAGCGTATTGACAGGTGTATTGCATCAAATGGACAGTATTTTGAAGGTGACTGAAGTTTAAACAAGTAAGAATAAATACACAATATTTTATAAATAAATTCTGGGATTTGGGGGGATATATATATATACACACACACACATATATGCCATTTTCTTTATTCATCCATCCCCTGATGGACACTAGGTCACCACCATGTCTTGGCTGTTGTGGATAATGCTGCAATGAACATGGGGTACAGACATCTCTCCAGTAGATTTCATTTCCCCTGGAATATATGCCCAGAAGTGAGATTGCTGGGTCATACAGTAGTTCTATTTTTAATTATTTGAGGCACCTCCATACTGTTTTCCATAATAGCTGTTCTAATTTACATTCCCACCAACTGTGTACAAGGCTTCCCTTTTCTCTCTGTCCTCAGAAACATTTGTTATCTTTTGTCTTTGTGATAACAGCCATGCTACTGGGCAGGCAAGGCGATATCTCATAGTGGTTTTAATTTGCATTTCACTGATGATTCATGATGTTGAGCATTTTTTCATATACCTGCTAGCCATTTGTATGTCTTCTCTTGAGAAATGTCTATTCAGGTCTTGTGCCCATTTTTTAAATCAGGTTATTGGTTTTCTTGCTATTGAGTTGAATTCATTATATAATCTGGATATTAATTCCTTATCAGATTATGGTTTGCAAATATCTCCTCCCCCTCTCTATGTTGTCGCTTCACTGTGTTGTTTTCCTTGCTGGGCAGAAGCTTTTTAAGTTGATGCAATCCTATTTGTCTGGTTTTGCTTTTGTTGCCTGAGCTTTTGGGGTCAAATCTAAAAAAAGCATGGCTCAGACTAATGCCAAGAAGTGCTTTTTTTCTATTTTATTCTAGCAGCTTTACAGTTTCAGGACTTATATTTAAATATTTAATGTATTTCTAGTTGGTATCACATATGGTGGGAGTTAAGGGTCATATTTCATTCTTCTGCATGTGGGTACCCAGTTTTCCCCAGCACCATTTATTGAAGAGATCATCCTTTTCCCATTGTGTATTTTTGGCACCTTTGTTGAAAATCAATTGACTGTGAAAGCACAGACTTATTTCTGGGCTTTCTATTATTTTCCACTGGTCTATGTGTCCATTCTGTTTTGATTACTATAGTTCTGTAGTATATTTTGAAATCAGATATTGTGATACCTCCAGCTTTGTTCCTTTTGCTCAAGATTCCTTTGGCTATCAGGATCTTTTGTAGTTCCATACAGATTTTAGGATCTTTTTTCCCCCAAGAAGATTGACATTGGAATTTTGATAGGGACTGCATTAATTCTGTAGATCTCTTTGGATAGTGTGGACATTTTGACAATATTGAGTTTTTCGTTCATGAACAAAGGATGTCTTTCCACTTACTTGTGTCTCCTCCAATTTCTTTTATGACTCCAGAGCCTAAGGGTATTTAAAGCAGCAGGAGATCACCTAGGGAAGGAATACAGTCTGAGACCCAGTTCACGCCCAAGCTGTAGGCAGTGGTAAGAGAAAGTCCCACCCAGGACCCAGGTCAGCACCTCGCACGTACTCAAGATGTGTCAGTGTAACGGTCGCCGCGACTATTCCTCCTCCTCCCTCTCCCGAATCCGGGATGCTGTTCTGCCCCCCCTCCAGTGTCTTCGCCTTCTTTCTGCTGACTCCCTCCCACATCGGGTCTCTCCCACCTGACAGAGAAACAGACCAGGGTTTGTCCCCAAGACCCTGGCAGCCGCCCTCACCTCCCAGCCCACACTGCCTCTCCACCCCCTCCCACAGGAAACACCCACTGCGGCCTGGGTTCCTTCACAGTCCAGCTGGAGCGAGATCAGAGCCAGATCACACAGAGAGGGAGGGATCCAGTGACTGGGCCAGGAAGGGCTGGGACCAAAGGCACCCTTGGGGTCTAAGTCTGCACACACTTGGCTTTCTTCCACAGTAGTGTCCTTCTGGGGCTTGACTCACTTCTTGGGATTAGGATATGTTTGGGGGTATGTGGACTGAGTCGTGTTCCCCCCAAATTCATTTGTTGAAGTTCTCATCCCCAGGACCTCAGAAGGTAACTGTATTGGGAGACAGGAGCTTTGAAGAGGGGGATGACAGTAACACGAGGCCATGAGGGTGGGCTCTAATCCAATATGGCTGGCATCCTAAGAAGAGGAGATAGGGACACAGACGCACACACACACAAGGAAGACCCTGTGAGGACACAGGGAGAAGACAGCATCTACACTGACACCTTGGCCCTGGCCTTGCAGCCTCCAGGACTATAGCTGCAGCCCCCTGTCTGTGGGACATTGCTATGACTGCCCACACAAACAAAATACAGGCCCTAACAGAGCTCCAAAAGTGGACAGCCCTCAACACCCTTCCCTGAAAATGCTCCCCCAGGGGTCACCTATGGCATCTGAGTTTCTAAACCCAAAGTCTCCTCCTTAATCCTGGTATCCATCATACTTCAGTGCAAGAACTAGAAGCCACATTAGGTATCTTAAGCAGAACTAGATTTAACACAGGGAACTGAATGTTGACAAAACCATAAGACATGTGCAGGGAGCATCCTCTGGGGCCGGTCTCCAGGCATGACTTCTAGAACACCACAGAACCGGCCAAGGGGAGCCGCTGCCAAGGTCACAGCCAGGAAGTCACCCCCAAACCCCCACTGTGGCTGCCACCCAGGCTTAGGATGCCATCTCCACTGCTGTCCCTGTCTCTTGACCCTCAGAAAGTGGGTGCCTGGACACCACGATGCAGGGTCCAACTGCTACCTCCTCTGCTGCAGCTATTTCTCAATGTCCACAAGCTCAATGCCACCCAGAGCAGCGGGAGGACAGCCGCCTTCCAGATCTCACAGAGCAATTCTAATCAGCAGGATTGAATTTGTATCAGAGCCATAGCTGCAAGGGATCCAGGAAAAGGGTGCTTTTCACTTGCAGTCTCCATGGTACAGGAAAGCAAAGCAGAGGAGGGAGATGGAAAACAAGTGTGTCCCCCAGGGCTCTGTTGCGGACTCCTTTCCACCCCGCCTTGCCACTGGGGCCATTCTCCTTTTTGAATCATGTAAATACTACCCTGGCACCAGTGTGGGCCACTTGCCTCACTGTGTGTCCACAGACTTGCACTCCACTAGATGGCAGAAACAGCGGTGTGCACGGCGGGCTCTGTGGATCTCATTCAGCAGGCCGTCAGGAGGAGGCACTAGCACAGTGCCCAGCAACACCACCAGGAACCTGGGCCCCTCGTGCCTGGGTCCCTTCCTTCTCACACTTGTCCTGCATCTCATGCCTGTGGCCGTAGAGCTGCAAGAAGGCGGCTGTACCTCCAGTCTTGTGTCCACACGCCAGGCAGCAAGAAAGGGAGCAGCAAAGAGGCTAAACACTGCATTCTCCCAGTGAGAACTGCCTTCTATCTGGGAAGGGCCGCCCTCCCCAGGGACGCTCTCATTGGTCATAAAGGTCACTTGACCACAGCCTTGGCTGCAAAGGAGGCTGGAAACGATGGTTTTGCTTTTCAGACTGTAGGAGAGGAAGGAAAGCTGGAGCAGGATTGAGAATGGGTATGGAGTGGCCTATTTTCACTGTCATCACCATAAAGGGGGTGTGCTGGCTCACATAACCCAGTTGTCCAGGCTTGTGGCGTTGATGATTCAGAAGCTCGTGTGACATCACCCAGCCCACGCTGTGACTCCCCCTCTCCTGCTCACCCGCCTCTGCTGTGGCCCAGTTCTCAGGTTCCTCCTGGTACTTGGAACTCCAGATTTGCATCGACCTCCCAGCTAGACAGCACCGCTGAAGGAGAGCGAGACCTGCTTCCCGATTGTTCAAAGTCCCAGGATCAAATCTCACTGGACTACGCAGGTCACGTGACCGTGCTTGACCCAATCACCGTGGCCAGGAGGTGGGATGCTAGCTGGACCTGCACGCTATTGGGCAAAGGGCATCCTAGGCCCGGGCCAGATTCAGAGAGAGGAAACACACTCCATCCTCCACGGAGGGCGTCGCCCAGGACGCGCAGCTGCCATTAGCCTCCTGCCCGCTAAACTGTGGTTCCCGCCTCTGTCGGAACGGCACCAGCACCCGCCAGCCTTCCAGGCTGGAAACCCCAAGCCACCTTCACTCTGCTCACCTGCCTTCTTCACTCACCTTCACTCTGCTCACCTGCGTTCTCATTCTTCATGAGAGAAAGGAGGATTCCCCTCCTATCTCCCTCCATCAGGGCTGGGGAGGGTGAGGTGAGCCAGGCACTCGCCTCGGGGTCACTCTAAGGAGAAGCAGAACATTCACTTACAAGGTGCGTAAAACGTACACCATCTGTTTAAAAATCAAAATGAACGCAAAAGAAAATCACGATGAACAACAGTTTAAGGAAAGACGGGCTCTCACCCGGCACTCGCCCTGCCTCATCGCCTCACCCTGGTCCAGGCCTTGCCTCTCCCACTGCCCCTTGCCCTCAGCTCACCGGCCAGCACCCCACCCCCCACCGGCATGCTGTCACCCGCCACGGAGTCAGGGAGGAACGCAGTAACGGAAAGACAGAGAGATGACGCCGCCCGCTCTTCCCAGCGCCTGCCCCGGGACCTGGCTAGAATCCAGCCCCACAGGCCCCTGGGGTGTCCGGCCTGAAGGACCCACAGGGCCCCCTCCTTCCCAGGGGAGTCCCGGGCGGTGGGTCCTCTGCGTGCCATTCACGCAGCTACCACAGAGGGGCACCCGCGGGCTGGCTTTGATCTCGGAGGAAACCCATGAAGGGGTGGGGGAAGGAGGGCCAGACCCCTGCCGGGCGTCCCTGTGGGCCTGTGGCCCAGGCTCAGAAGAGCAGGCCTACCCCAGACCCAGCGCTGCCTCTGGGGCCGACTGTGGCCATGCTCTGTGCTGACTGCCTTCCAGAATTCTTCCACTAAATTCGTCGAAACTTTCCTTGCTTAAAAACAAATACAAGCCGGGCTCGGTGGCTCAGCCTGTAATCCAGCGCCTTTGGGAGGCTGAGGTGAGTGGATTGCCTGAGCCCGCGGGTTCGAGACCCGCCTGGGCAGCGAGACCTCATCTCTAAAATAAATTAAAAAATCAGCCGGGCGTGGTAGCGCATGCCTGTAATTCCGGCTACTCGGAAGGCTGAGGCGGAGTCCAGCTGGTCGAGGCTGCGGTGGCCGGGAGCGGCCACTGCACTCCAGTCTGGGCGACAGAGTGAGACTCCAACTCAAAAAAAAAAAAAAACAAACAAACAAAAAAATACAAACCTTCCCTTGCAGGGGATGCAATCATTATCCCTGTTTTCACAGAAGAAACTGAGGCCCAGAGAGGGACGGTTCCCTTTCTAGCAGGTAGTGAGAGGGAGGTGCCCTTGTGCCTGTCCAGGGACGGAATCCCTGGAGCCCTCAGCTTCTGCTTGGGCCTCCACCACCCAGTGCCTCACAGAGCGTTCTGGGCTTGTCTAGGGATTACAGGAGCAAACCGACCCACTTTGCAGAGGGGGAAACTGAGGCTCAGCATAGCTGAGTCGCTCAGCTGCGGCCATACAGCAGGGGAGGGACAGAGCCATCAGCGGAGGCCTGGGTCCTCCTGACTCCACACCCTGAGCCCCTCTGCTCCCTCCCTGTCCTCATCCCTCCCCTGGACCCCTCCCGCTACATTCTCAAGGTCACAGACTCAGTCAGGCCCAGGTAGGGAAAGCCCAAGCGGTGAGAGTCAGGCCTCCATTGTTCCTCCCCTCTGGAGCTGACTGGGCAAGTTGCATCCCCCTTTGTGCAGGGCTAATCCGGACACTGCTGGGCCTGGGGTTATGCAGAGAGGCCAGACATGGCCACCTCCTCCTCCACCTCCCAGCCTGGTGTTGGGAAAAGGAAGAAAGTCCATGCCAAGCAAAGGACAGCACAGAGCAACAGGGCCCAAGGGGCAGCGGCGGGGACAGAGAATGAAACCCTGGACGTAGGCTTTGGGGAGAAGCCAGTTCTCAAGAAAGCACCCCCCTACCTCATTTTTTTTTCTTCTGTAACCATCCTGGGATTCAGGGATCGGAAGTTCACTGCAATTACCAGTTTGTCTCTTTCACCGACCCTGGATGCGACCCCCATGGCCCGGCCAGAACAAGGGGCTGACTTCCTGACAACTGAAGCCTCCAGGGACCTGTGCTGCCCTGCACTATGGGAGGACCAGCCTCCGGGGGACAGTGGGGACCTGAGCCTAACACCAGCAAAAGGTGGTGACTGCCGAGGCACTGGACTCTCACTGCATCCTAGGGCAATGCTGGGCGTCACCTCCCTGACCAGGGCTGGCCAGTGGGGAAAAGCGCTGACCCTGCCAGGCATCTGCCTTTTGGCTGGATGGAACATCACTGTTGGGGACTGTAGAAAGTCAGAGATCCAGTGGTCCTCAGAGCTGAGTGAGCCCAACTCCGTCCCACCCCAGCCATTTGCTCATTCAGTAACTACTTAGCACCACCATGTGCCATGGACTAATCAGATAGACCCGGTCCGGCCCTCACAGAGCTTGTAATCCTGTGGTGAAAACAAATATTGAGTAAGTGATGACGGCAATGGGCCCCAGGATTCTGTAAGGTGTGCAGGAGCCCCGGACATCCAGATCAGGGAAGACTGCCCAGAGGAAACACAGACTAAACCTGCAGCCTGAGCAGGAGTTGGCCAGAGATGGTGAGGACAAAGAGCATTCCAGGTGGAGGGAGATGCATGTGCAAAGGCCCTGGGGCATGAGAGAACACAGTTAGTAAAGAAAGATGGTCCATAGACTCGTAGCAGGGAGTGGGGGGGATGGAGGGCAAAACCACAGGCAGGAGGCCAGTTTCAGAGGGTCTCATCTCTCGGGCTGAGGGCAGAGGGAGCCACTGAAGCTTTTTTTGGTTTTGTTTTTTAGGATTCTTTAGGGCTTTGATTTGTTTCAATTGTGGTAAAATACATGTAACATAAGATGTGTGGTTTTCACCATTTTTAAATGTACCTTTCAGTGTCACAATAGGCAACCGTTGCCACCACCCATCTTCAGAACTGTTTTCATCTTGCAAAACTGAAACTCTGGTCCCAGCCAGAGCAATTAGGAAAGAGAAAAAGAGAAAGGGCATCCCAACTGGAAAGGAGGAAGTCAAATTGTCCCTGTTTGCAGATGACGTGATCTTACATTTAGAAAAATGGAATGGCTCCACCCAGAAACTGTTAGAATTGGTCAACAAAATCAGTAAAGTTGCAGGATACAAAATCAACATGAAAAAATCATTGGTTTTTCTATACACCAATAACAAACTGAAAAAGAAATCAAGAAAGCTATCTCATTTACAATAGCTGCAAAAAAGTAAAATACCTATGAATAAATTTAATTAAAGGGGTGAAAGATTTCTATAATGAAAATTATAATACACTGATGGAAAAAATTGAAGAAATATTAAGAGACAGCCTATGTTCATGGATGGGAAGAATTAATATTGTTAAAGTGTCCATACCAACCATGAACTACAGATTCAATACAATCTCTGTCAAAATATCAATGACATTCTTCACAGAAATAGAAAAAATAATACTAAAATCTGTATAGAGCCACAAAAGATCTGAACAGACAAAGCATTCAGGGTCTCTAAACAAAAAGAGCAAAGCTAGGGGCATCACACTTCCTGACTAATAGTAAATACTACAAAGCCATAGTAACCAAAACTGCATGGTACTGGCATAAAAATAGGACATAGACCAATGGAACAGAATAGAAAACCCAGATATAAATCCACATATTTACAGCCAATTGATTTTTCACAAAGGCACCAAGAACATTGGGGAAAGGACAGTCTCTCCTCAATAAACAGTGCTGGGAAAACTGGTATCTACATGGAGAAGAATAAAACTGAACTCCTATCTCTAACCACCTACAAAAATCATTCAAGATGGATTAAAAACTTAAATATAAGCCTAAGCCCCCACACTGTGAAACTACTAGAAGAAAACATAGAGGAAATGCTTCAGGATATTGACCCAGGTGAAGGTATTTTTAATAAGACCTCAAAGGCACAGACAACAAAAGCAAAAATAGGCAAATGAGATCATACCAAACTAAAAACTTCTGCACAGCAAAGGAAACAATCAACAGAGTGAAGAGACAACCTACAGAATGGGAAAAAATATTTGCAAACTCTGCATCTGACAAGGCTTAATATCCAGGAAATAAGGAACTCAAACAACTCAACAGCAAAAATAAATCCTGTTTTAAAATGGGCAAAAAGACCCGAATAGACATTTCTCAAAAAAAGACATACAAATGGCCACTACGGACATAAAAAAAATAAATGCTCAGCATTGCCAGTCATCGGGGAAATGCAAATTAAAATCACAATGAGATGTTATCTCACCCCAGTTAAAATGGCTTTAATCCAAAAACCAAAAAATAACAAATGCTGGCGAGGATGCAGAGAAAGAGGAACCCTTACACGCTGTTGGTGAGAATGTAAATCAGTGCAACCATTATGGAAAACAGTAGGGGTGCTCCTCAAAAAACAAACTAAAAACAGAACCACCATATGATCAGGCAGCCTCACTGCTGGGTAAATACCCAGAGGAAAAGATGTCAACATGTTGAAGAGTTTTCTGCACTCCCACGTCTGCTACAGGAATGTTCACAACGGCAGAATATGGATGCGACCTAAATGTTCATCAATGGCTAAATGGATTTTTTTTTTTTTTGGTTGGAGTCTCACTCTGTCGCCCAGACTGGAGTGCAGTGGCCGCTCCCAGCCACCGCAGCCTCACCTGCTGGGCTCCGGTGATCCTTCCGCCTCAGCCTTCTGAGTAGCTGGAATTACAGGCATGCGCTACCACGCCCGGCTGATTTTTTGATTTATTGTAGAGATGAGGTCTCGCTGCCCAGGCAGGTCTCGAACCCGTGGGCTCAGGCAATCCACTCACCTCAGCCTCCCAAAGTGCTGGGATTACAGGCTGAGCCACCAAGCCCGGCTGAATTTTTTTTTTTTTTTAATGTGGGCCATGCCTGTGATCCTGGGGCTTTGGGAGGCTGAAGTAAGGGGATCGCTTGAGGCCAGGAGTTGAGACCGGCCTGGGCAACACAGGGATATCTTGTCTCTAAAAAGTAAAAAATAAATACAAAAAAATTAGCCAGCTGGGTGGCACATGCCTGTAGTTCTAGCTACACTGGAGGCTGAGGTAGGAGGATCATTGAGCCCAGGAGTTCGTGGGTGCAGTGACCTATGATTGCACCACTGCACTCCAGCCAGGGGGACAGAATGAGACTTTGTCAAAAAGAAAGAACGAAAAGAAGGAAAAGAGGGAGGGGCCAGGGAGGAAGGAATGTGATATATATACACAGTGGAATATTATTCAACCATTAAAAAAAAGAATGAAATCTTGCTATTTGCAACAATGTGGATAAGCTTAGAGGATATAAGCCTAGTGAAATAAGTCAGGCCCAGAAAGTTGCCTCACATTTGGGAGCTAAAAAAGCTGGTCTCATGGAAGTAGTGAGTAGAATATGGACAGGCACAATAGCTCACACCTGTCATCTCAGCACTTTGGGAGGCTAAGGTGGGAGGACTGCTTGAGCCCAGAAGTTCGAGACCAGCCTGGGCAACATAGTAAGACCTCATCTCTACAAAAAAAAAAAAAAAATAGTCAGTTGTGGTGGCGTGCACCTGTAGTCTCAGCTACTCAGGAGGCTGAGGCAGAAGGATCACCTGAGTCCAGGAGGTGGAGACTGTGGTAAACTGTGATGGTGCCACTGCATTCCAGCCTGGACAACAGAGGGAGACCCAAACTCTGAAAAAAAAAAGTAGAGAGTAGAATGGTGGTCACCAGAGGACAGGACAGGAAGGGGAGGGGATGGAAAGATGCGTTGACAGGGACAAAATGACAGCTAGATCGGAAGAATTGTTCCCATTGTTCCAGAACACAGTAGGGTGTCTATAGCTAACAATAATCTCTGTGTGTTTCAAATAGCTGGATGAGAGGATTTTGAATGTTCCCAACACAAAAAGAAATGATCAGCAACTGAGCCTTCGGATACCAACGCCCAGCTGACACCAAGCACAACAGAGACCAGCTGTCCCAGACGAGCCCGCCTAGATTACAGATTCGTGAGCAAAATAAATGTGGTCGAGCTCCACTAAGAAGTTTCCAGGTAGTTTGTTATGAAGCAGGACAGATAGGCACTTCCTAAACATGGGTCAAAGCGGGGTGGGGAAGGTTTCAGGGAAGACTGAAAGGAGCCTGTTGAGGGTCAGGAAGATGCAGGGCATCAGAGAGTGACAGTGAGTGGCCCAAGGTCACACAGCAGACTGGTGGTCTCCCTGACCACTCCACCCACATTTTGCCTGAGATTGTTATCCTTCCTTCCTTTTGTATTGTGAATCTCCATTCCCCCACATACACAGCACACTAGGAAAATGAAACTAGAAAATCCTAGGCAAGGAGAAAAGGGGAAGGGACATATGTCAAATGTTGGGGTGCTACAGCTGAGCTTCGCATTTGCCTGAGCTTCCTGGCAGCGGGTGCAAAAAGGGAAACAGGACAGGGTACTCAGTTCTCCTTACTGGAAAAGAGGAGGCATCCAGTTTCTTGGTGAAGTGGATCTTCCTAACACGTTGCCAGGAGAAAGCTCTCGTGTGCTCTGGTGTAAGAGGACTGAGTGACCTCAGGCCTTCGACAGCAAGCACAGAAGTGGTTTTGCTATTCTTGTAATAACTTCTTTGCTCCAGGCTGAAGCCCAGAGTGTATCCTGACGTTCTAATAGGGCGAGAAGGACAGCCTCTCTCTTCCCTGGGGCCATGAGCATCTGAGAACAGGTGAAATGCTGATTCCGGGGCCCTCCACAGGAGAGACAGACTCGGAATTGGGTATCTGTGTCCTACCAGGGCCCCAGTGGTGCTGGGACATGCCAGCTTTGGGCTGCCTGGCCTGAGACCGCCTTTCCTAAATCTCCAGGAGACAAAGCAAGGCCCCACCTCCCACCAGGGACTGGAGCACCATGGAAACCAGAGGAGCAGGCAGAGAGGGGACTGAGGAGGGCCCCGCTGCTGTCTTCACAATGCCCTCCCCAGGCCAGGCCCTGTGCCATCACAGCTCCCTGTCACCCTCCCAAGCCACCAGGACACTGAAGCATGCCCATTCCACAGAAGAGAATGCTGACCCGTGCCACTGCAGCTCACAGGTGGAGGCTTTGAGCAGGAAGCCAGGGCGATCCATCAGAATCCACAGAGCTGCCGCTGACACCGGGAAGAAGCCTGTCCTCCCAGCTGTGATGCACGTCAGCTCTTCACAAACACAGTCTGGGCCTCATTCCTCCAAGAAGCATGTCTTGAACACCTACTGTGTGCCAGGTCTTCTCTAAGTGCCAAGGATGCAGTAGGAAACCAAACCAGCCCCGTGTCTTAACTAGGTTGACCATATTAACTGTTTTCTTATTTTCTGTACGCTCGATGCTCTGGCATCCGGGCTTCAGGACCAGGAGGGACGGACTCTCCTAGGCTGGCTTGTTCTTAGGACAGCAAGCCACCTTCACAATCAAGCCAGCCATCCTGAGGCCCTTTGTCCTGCTTTACACTCCAGAGGCAACACTCCTCTGTCCCAGGAATCCCCAGGCCACATCCCTGACAGCGAGGGATACCCCACAGCACAGACGCCCCCCGAAATGACTCCACCTACTCGACCCTAAGCCTGCCCATCCTGCCTCGCCAATTCCTTCCTGCGAAAAAGCAAATACATAAACAATAAAGGCTCTGGCCCAGGCTCTCCCCTCACTCCTTCTGTCCCTGACCGGCCCCAGTGCATCCCCGTGGGGCCCCATGCAGCCCAGCCTGCCCCTCTTCTGGGGACTGTGAGTAACAAACCATCTTTTCAACGGCATTTGTTTCTCCATCTGTTGGCCTCGACATCCCTCAGTGAAACCAAAACCTTGGGAGCCTTTTAAAACACACAGCAGGGCCGGGCTTGGTGACTCAGCCTGTAATCCCAGCACTTTGGGAGGCCGAGGCTAGTGGATTGCCTGAGCCTGTGGGTTCAGGACCCACCCAGACAACGTGGTGAGACCTCATCTCTACAATAAACCAAAAAATTAGCCGGGCGTGGTAGCACACGCCTGTAGTTCCGGCTACTTGAAAGGCTGAGGTAGAAGGATCGCCAGAGCCCAGCAGGTCAAGGCTGCGGTGGCCGAGAGGCATGCCACTGTCCTCCAGACTGGGCAACAGAGTGAGACCCCAACTCAAAAAAAAAAAAACCAAAACAAAACACAGCCCTGTCCTCAGAGCCCACAAAACTAGCTTTGGCCACTCGATTTCAGAAGCAGGAGGTCCCAGGGAGCCCCCACGCTGCCCAGGGTGGGGTAATTCCTGAGGGTGTGGCAACCCTCCAGACAGGATTCAAACCTGGGAGAGATTGGAGACCTTGGCCTTCCTCATGCCCCAGGGCCCACGAGTGTGGATATGGACACTGGAGAGGTGAGACCAAAATGGCAGTCAGGACAGAGGGACCCGAGGACATGCGCAAACAGACCATTTTGCTGAGCTCTACAATTATACTTTTGAACAAAAGCTGAGACTCCATGGTCGGCCAAGGCAGACAAGTCTAACTTCTGATTTCGGTCTTTCAAAGGACCCACACAAGCTCTAAAGGAGTGGCCTTGGAAAAAAACTAGAACTCACGTCCCAGAAAGATGACTCAGCCTTAACCACGACAGCCCCGAAGTCAGAACCAAACTCTGGGCTGGAGTCCTGGCCTGCTGGAGGCAGCTCTCTGCACCTCAGTTTCCCGGCCTGTAAAGTGGGGCACAGAGCGGCCCGAGGGCGGGAAGACCACAGCTGCAGCCTCAGCTCCCCACGCGGGAGGGGAACCCTCCGGCCCTTCCTCGGTGGGCTGCGTCTGAGCCCAGCTCTCCTCCTGAACCCTCTCTAGACAGAAACCTTGGATCTAACACCCTCCTCAGCTCACCCCCACCTCTCACTACCCTCCCCACCCCACTCTACTCCCTCCACTTCCTCCACAACTGCCTCTGCCCCTGCCCCTCCCCCAGCCCTCCCTACAGCAGACACTGGACGCTAGCCAGGGACATGGATGACCACTTCCCGAAAGGCCCTCCTGTGGGACCACACCCAGGTGCCCCCCCACCTCTCCACTGCCCTCCCCTTGGTCTCAGGGCAGCTTCTCCAGGGCCCACAGGCTGGCGCCTACCGGCAGCCTCTCCTCCCCACCTCCCACCCACATGCCACAAAGCGCAAGGGTCCCACTTCCCAAGACCCCTTGCACCCAGACATAAGCACAGGCCCACCCTGGCTGAGGGCCCGAGCGAGCAGGTGGGCACGGTCAAGTCAGCGTGAAATGCCTGGAACTGCAGCCACCGCAGTGACCTCACGGGAGGCGTGACGCCACAAGACGCCGCCTCTGGCTTGTCTGGGACTCAGGCCCTGCCACCCGCGACACAGCCGCCTGGGCCCACAGGCGACCTTCTGCCTCCTCCCAGCCGCTCCTGCAGTGAGCTTGGTGGGGGGCAGAGCCTGGACCCCTGCTCAGTGCATGTGACATGCACCAGCTCTTGAAGTGCCAGCCTGTCTTCCTGTCCCAGCGGAAAAGGGCCTGTTCCTGAAACTGCTGCATTGTATGAGAAAGGGGAAGTAGGAACCAGGGAGCAGCTGAGAGGAGGGTAGAGGCAGGGGATGGGGGGAAGAGGGGGAGAGGAGAAGACCCTGGACGGAACTAGATCCAGACAGACCTGTCAAGCCCTACCTTCTTTCCATCTCAAGCCTCTGAGCCTTTGCTGCTGCCGTTCCTTCAGCCAGGACCATCCTCCCCTGCTGCTCTCCCTCACACATTCCTGCTTGACCTTCTAAAGTATTCTTTCCTTCCTCGGATCAAATACCCAAGGCACCCCTGCTCCGTGAAGCCCTCACTGATGGGCTAAGAGCCCCTCCTGATCTGGGCTTGTCACAGAGCTGTGGTGGCTGTTTCACTTTCTGGCCCCAGCACCCAGTGCTCAGCTTGGCACCGAGTTTGCACTCAGAGGTCTTGGCCACCGTCTTGGTGTGAGGTGACAGTTCTCATAACATCGTCCCTCCACTTAAAACCCCACCGCCCACGTCCCGTGCTGGGCGGAGGCTCTCGGAGGCCCAGGAAGCCGCCCCACGCAGCAGGGCCGCGGTCCAGACCCACACGGTGGGCGGCACACTTTAGCCTGGATCCAGGCTGCACTCCCCCACATGCTGCTGCTGCAGCCTCTCACCTATACCGGGAGGGAGGGGGCATGGTCACCCTCCCTCTGCAGATAAGGGAGCACAGAGTGAGTCCCATGCCTGGGCCACGCAAGAGAGCTGGGATTCAACCCCCGGTCCAGGGCTCCTCGAGGGAGAAGGGCTTTGTCCACGAGGGACACCGACATGGAGACTGTCCAGTCGCTGCTGGGGTCAAGGCTGGTCCCCTTGAACGGGGGAAAAACAAAGACAGAATAAACAAGCACATTTAGAGCCTCTGGTTCCCATATCCCCAACCCCGTTCCTGATTCTCCGGGGACAGAGCCAATAAATTCCAGTTCAAGCCAGTCTGAGTGATTTTGAGTTACAAGCAAATCTAGTCTTCACTGTCTCCATTTTGCAGATGACAAAAAGCAGGGCTCAGAAGGGAGGGAAGATTAGCAACTGGTAAGCATGAGTCAGGATCTGAATCCAGGTCTCCACCACTCCCCTTCTGCCAGTTTTACCAACTCCTTTGCTGCCCACAGTGAGAGATACCCTCCCTCCCAGGCTCTCTGCATATAGGCTATTAAATGTGGCCAAGGTGGTGAGCGAGAGGGAGGGGAGGTATAATCACAGAAGACATCCCGGAGGAGGTGGTATTTGAGTCAGGTCTTCGAAAATGAGACCACTCCTCAGACAAGCCATGGCCCTGGGCAAGGCACCTCCACTGTGTCCACTGCAAGATGAGTCGGGGTCCCCAAGACCATCCTCAGGTTCAGTGGTTCCCAAGGGCTCACAGGACTCAATACACGGTCACACTTACAGCTGTGACCTATGACTGTAGAAACATGCAAAGCACAACCTGCAAGAGTGCCTGCCTGGAGTCCAGAGGAAACCAGGCGGCAGTCCCCGGGACCCTCTCCCAAGGAGACATGCTTGATTCCTCCTGCAATAAGGTGTGAAAACCCCTGAGACCCACCACGGATGCTGCCCGGGCAGAGAACACAGCAAGGTGCTCACCGTTAGGGAAGTGCGGGAGCCCTCCCCAGACGCCAGCTCCCAGAGGCAGTCGAGGGCCTGTCTTGCCAGCAGGACTTTCTAAGAACAGCAGTCTCGAGCCTGCTGTGTTAACTCTTCTCTGCACAGGGAATTCGCCCTTTCTCCACATTTCTCTTTGTAGGAGGACCCAGGAAATGGTTTATAGTGCCTCAGGCCCAAATCAGTTGAGAAAAACTGAGTTTCCAGAAAACAGCCTTGAGTGACACGAGAACCAGGGAGCAGGGGCAGGTCTAAGAGTCCTGCGTGCACGAGGCTGGGAGTTGGCAGGCCTGCTTTCAAGCCCTGAATGGGCCCCTAACCCAAGTTCCCACCTGGTCCAGCATGGCCCAGTAATGAGCCTCAATGTCCTCTTCCATGAAATGAGGTCGTTGGATATCATCTGTATCAGTGAGCTTTGGCTGCATAACAAAGCATCCCAAAAGTCGGTGGCTTAAACAACGAAAACTGTTGAATTCTCAAAATTCCATGGGTCTGCAGTTTGGGTTGGGCTCAGCTTAGTGGCTCTTCTGGTGTTGCCAGGCCTCGCTCATGAGGCAGAACCAGGGGACAACCAGGACACCAGGGCCTGTCTCCACGTGGCCTTCCCTCCACCAATAGGCTAGCTCCAGCCTGTCCCCATGGCAGCCAGATGAGAGGCCGGAGGCCAAGAGCAAGAGGTGCTGTCAAGCCTTTTAAAGCCTAGCCTTGAAAGTCACATGACATTCATTTCTGCCATGCTATTGGTCAAAAAGATTCAAGTCCGGCTCAGTTTCCAGGAAGGGAGAAGAACGCTTTACCTCTTGATCAGAGGAGTGGCGGCATCACAGGGCAAGGGGGGGAAATTGTTAGTTAGCTTTTGCTTTTACCACCATCTCCTCTTTGCTCCCGTCATTCATTTACTTATGCCACACTCGAACAATCTCTACGTCCCCAGCATTTTACCGGACACTACCTAGGATGCAAAGGTGACCTTGCCCTTACAGGCCCTGGCAGATTGATGGGGAAATGGATGAAAACTGATAGATGCCTTGAAGTTACAGGGAAGGAGCATTTATTTCATAGACACTTGTTTATGCCACACACACCTTTTTCCATGAAGGATTTGAATCCACCTGCCAGAAAAGGCATAGACAATAAAATCATGGATTTTAGCAGGGCTCGGTGGCTCAGCCTGTAATCCTGCGCTTTGGGAGGCTGAGGTGAGTGGATTGCCTGAGCCCGCAGGTTCGAGACCCGCCTGGGCAACTTGGCGAGACCTCATCTCTACAATAAATCAAAAGATCAGCTGGGCATGGTAGTGCCTGCCTGTAATTCCGGCTACTCGGAAGGCTGAGGCGGAAAGATCACTGGCACCCAGCGGGTCAAGGCTGCAGTGGCCGGGAGCAGCCACTGCACTCCAGTCTGGGGAACAGAGTAAGACTCCAACTCAAAAAAAAAAAAAATTATGGATTTTAACCACAGAAGAAAGTCAAAACCAAAAGATGAAAGTGCTTATTGAGCACCTCCCATGTCCCATGATGTCACACGCATCATCTCCCGCCATCTTTTCCGTATCTCGGAGGTGAGTGTTATTGTCTCCCTTCCATAGGGAGGCAAAACAAGGCTCCCTGTGGGTGAGTGCCTGGCCCAAGTCCACACAGTTCCTGAACGGCAGAGCTGAGAGTCAGACAGCGGAGCCTGGCCCCAAAGTCCATCTGGAGAATAGAGCAGCTGTAGGTGAGCTTCAGATTAGAGGGTGAGTTTTCCAGCAGCCTAGGAGAAAAGAAAAACAGATTGCCCAATTGGTCTCCAGACAGGAAGAAAGCCAAGCATTTCCTTGAAGAGAAGAAAACCCTTCTTAGCACTGAATTCATTGATCTTTTCTCAAGTGGGAGTTGAAAGGGAGCTTGGGGGTGGGATACAGTGGGCCCAGCTAGGACTGTCCAAAGGGGGTGATCCTTTGGCTTATAGACGGGGAGGTGGCGGGTAAATACCCATGGTCCCCTAGAGAAGGTTCTGTCCTCAGTGACCACCTTCCCGAGTGTACCTGTGTATGCGTGTGCGTGTGGGTGTTTTCCTGTCTCACTGGCTTTCTCTTTTTATCTGCCCCTCCCCCTTCTACCTCTGTCCCTCCCTTGGTCACACCCCAAATGCAAAGGACCCTGACACTCTGCCAGTTTTTAGGAAGTGCTGCTGCGTGGAGAGCCTGCGCACGAGACCCCAGCGGGCAGGACTTCCTCCCCACACGATGCTGGGCCGGCAGGCAGGAAGGGGGTGTTACAGTCAAGGTGACGCATCTCTGCCGGGCCGGCCAGAGCAGCAGCTGGGTCAGCGGTGACGGGAGCGCGGGCCACCTTTCCCCCGAGGGTTTCAGAATGGACCTGTGCCACCCAGGTAAGCACCTGGAGCTGGCCGCTGGGCCTTCGCGTCCCCTCCCGTGGAGGGAAGCTAACCGTGCGGCCTCACAGGGCCCTGAAGGGGACAGCTGTGTAAATGGATATAACACAGGCGAGGTGTCGGTGGGGCTCCAGGGCCAGGTGACAGCAGTGAGCAGAGCGGGCACCATGCCCATCCTCACAGGCATGTCCTCCAGCGGGAGAAACAGACAGTGGCCAAAACGCATGCCCGATGTCATCGGTGGCAAGTAGGGTGAAAAAGGTGATGTGCAAGGAAGACGAGATGGGGGTGGGGAAGGCCTCGGGAGGGGACGCCCACTGACAGAGACCTGAGGGAGGTGGGGGATGATCTGTGGGGGGGTTCCAGGAAATGAGCATCTCAGGCAAAGGAACAGCCAGTGCAAAGGTTCAGAGGTGGGACTGAGAAGTCACTTGTGATAAAGATGTTGATGCTGTGGTGTGGGTGACAGTGATGCCTGTCTGATGGTACGGGCTCTGAGGACCCTTTCTGGCCCTTGGGATTGGGGGCGCCTTTGGGAGGCTGAAGACACTGCCTAGAGCCAGCGAGGGCCAGGAGTGAGCAGCAGAAGACCTGACTGAGACCCTCCTAGAGAAAAGGGGGAGGGCAGGACAGCATTGTGCTTCTGGGAGGCAGAGAGAAAGGCTGGAAGAGGGCCAAGTTCCTGCACCCTGCGCTTCAGAATGTTCCAGAACTGCTGGAATTCCAGGACATAAAGGCTGGGTGGGAGGGACTGTCTGGTCCCTTTGGTCCAGATGACTTCAACCTCGCTCTGCAACAGCATCCTTTCTTCAAACAAAACCCAGCAGAGAGCGGCCTGACCCCACCCACAGGGCGTCTCCCTGACCCCCAGAGGTGGAACCTCCGGCTCCAGGGAACACAGTTTGAGAACCACTGACACATTTCAGTGGTTCAGTTCCCCATTGGCAGGTGGGAAAAAGGAGGCCCAGAGCGGGAGAGAGCCTCGCCCAGGCCCAGGCGGGACTGCGCGCCAGCCCCTGACCCCCGGTCCAGCGCTCCCTCCCTGCCCCTGCCTCTCCTGGGTTCTTCTGGGGGCAGGCGGCCCCCAGACTCGCTGCTCCGTGAGCATGTGTGAGTTGGCAACCGAAAGGCAGAGGAGACCCCGCGAGGGCCGGTGCCTGGCCCGAGGCTGCTCAGCCGACATGAGGTTGTGGCGCTGTCCCTGCTGAGACTAGCCCCCTGAAAGTACTCCAGCTGTCCCTCTCTCCTGAGAAGTACCCCCACTGTAAAGCACTCTTGCTGTCTGTCTTTCCTGAGAAGTACTCCCGCTGTCCATCCCTCCTGAGAAGTACTCCCACTAACGTACTTCCACTGTCTCTCCTGAGAAGTACTCCCACTGTAAAGTCCTGCCAATGTCCGTCTCTCCTGAGAAGTACTCCCTCTAAAGTACTTCCACTGTCTGTCTCTCCTGAGAAGCACTCCCACCATCCAGTACTCCCACTGTCTGTCTTTCCTGAGAAGTACTCCTGCTTTAAAATACTTCTGCTGGCCATTTCTCCTGATAATTACTCCTGCTATAAAATACTCCCACTGTCCATCTCTCCTGAGGAATACTCTCGCTGTCTGTCTCTCCCGAGACATACTTCCACTAAAGCATCCTTCTCCTCTGAGAAGTACTCCTGCGGTCTGCCTTTCCCGAGAAGTACTCCCACTGTAAAGTTCTCCCACTGTCCGTCTCTCCTGAGAAGTACTCCTGCTGCCCGTTCCTCCTGAGAAGTACCCCCACCATCCAGTACTCCCACTGTCTGTCTTTCCTGAGTACTCCCAAGTACTCTTACTGTCTGACTCTCCTGAGAAGTACTCCTGCTGTCTATCTCCCCTGAGGAGTCCTCCCTTCCGTCCACCTCCCGAGAAGTACTTCCACCGCCCGTCTCTCCAGAGAGGTAGTCCCACTCTCTGTCCTTCCCATGAGCGCATTGTCCCTTGGGGCCCTGACATGCTGAAGTGACAGGGGTGGCTGTCTTCGCGATGCAGATAAGGAAGCGGGCCCACAGCAGTGAGCCGAGGGCAAGGACTGAGTCGCTGAAGGTCACGCCGTCAGCAAGGGGCAGAGCAGGGACAAGAACCTAAGGCAGAAGCGTCCAGGTTGGCCTGGCTGTGGAGGGGGCAGGGGAGGGTCTTCGCTCAGGCTGGCCCCCGGAGGAGGTGGATCACATGCAGGCAGTGCGTTGGGAGAGCGGGATGAAAAGCAGGAGATCTTTTTGTTCTATAAACAGTCCTCCAGTGTGCTATGCAACACTGAGGACAGCGGTGACCAAGCCACGGTCCTAGCACCGGGGGCGGGGGGTTCTGGCGTAAGATGCTGACAGGACTCTGACCCAGATGTGTGCATGGCATAGACCTGGAGATAGAAGGAAGCGTCTTCTCCTACCAGGGCAGGGGAGAGCTGGGAAGACTTCCTGGAGGGGGTGGGAGTGGAGAGAGGGAAGGCCATCCCCTGTTACCCAGGCTGGAGCTGCTCCCTGACCAGGTTCCCCACTTTCTGAGTGTAGACCTGTTCCCTATAAGTGGGTGCCCTCACCCCAGCCTGACTGGGGAGGTGGGAAATGAGCAAGGATTGGGAGTCAGACAGGTCTGGCTCAGGTCCCAGCTCTGCACCAACCTGCCAGCGGTCATGATGGACCCCTTCCCTCTTTGGGCCTCAGTTTCCCTGCCTTCACTACGGACGGGATGGTGGCTGAGGCGCCCTCAGGGCAGCCTCTCTTCCTGCGGTGGCGTGGCAGTGGTACACATCAGGAAGCAGGTAAGGCTCCTCCCTCGGGGCCTGCTGGGGAGGTGAGAGGTCCAAGCTACAAAACCCCAACGCGACCAAAGACGAGCCAGCCTACTGGTGCAGAGAGGCCAGGCGGGCATTAAAAATAGAGGCAGCTCAGCCGGGGAGGAAGCCACACTCGCCTGCAGGGCGGCCGGGGCCAGGGCAGAGCTGCTCTGCCCACACTGCCCGCTGCCCCGTGTCACTCACCGAGACTGGAGGGGCCTCTTTTTAGGGCCCAAGACGGCGTCCTCCCACCCTGGAAAGGGGAACTGGGCCAGCTGTCCTGGAAGCAGGGCTGCAAACACACGGACTTCTAAAAATACGCTGGGAAAGAGGAAGGACAAAGGGGAAGTGGGGAGGAGTGGGGAGGTGGTCAGCGGGCACCGGGCACACTTGCTGGCCCTGGGGCAAGGGCAGCCACAGCCTGCGGGCACAGCAGGGTCTGGCGTCCAGGGCTAAGTGAGGAGAAAGTGAAGGCGCACGGTGGTGGTGACTGTAATTTCATTATTTTGTGAATTATTGCTATTAATATCAAACATACATCTCCCATGAGCCCACATCTGCGCCCGAAACTCCATCCTGCGAGGCTTGGAATCGGAGTGGCCACGCTCTGTGTCCTGCAATCCTCCCCGAAGCTCTGTGTTCTCAGTTCTGAGATGAGGAGGAGTCCCCACTTTTGAACAGATAGTCAGACGAAGGCTCGGAAGCCCCATGTGCGCTGTGTGCTCCCTGCTGGATACAGCGAGCCTTTCCTCCACCGGGTGGGCTTGTCCACAGAGCCACGCAGATCCCAGAAGTGCCGTGGGCCCAGGAAGGAGGTGGGGGAGGGCATGGTGCCAGGGAGGTCACGGGAGAGGAGACCAAAGGATAAACAGGAGCTGCTAAGCAGAGAGACGGAAAGACATTCCGGGCACCGGGAGCATCATGTGCAAAGGCCTCTGCAGAGCAAGACCTCAGAGGAGTGAGTGAAGGGTGGCTGAGTGCTCAGCTTACTTCTGGGCTCAGGGCTGGGGCCACAGTGTGAGAGGAGGAAGGGGACGGGATGGTAGGAGGGGAGATAGGCCTGGAGCAGGTAGCGGAGGCAGGGAGGCCCCACAGTCCCCTGCAGCAAAGTGACTGTGGGCGGGTGACGGAAATGGAAAGAAAATTGGATGGGATCTGGGATCAAGGCGACACAAGAGGTGAGAGCCAGGTGGTTTCGAGGCGCCTCCTGGAGCACAGGGCCATTTCCAGAGCTCAGAAACTCAGGGAGAGGCCGTGCGGAGAGGGGTTTCTAGGAGTCCGAGTTTGGGCACGACGGCAAGAGTGGTGGGGGCCAGTGCATGGGGGACAGCCGGACCTGAAGCTCAGAGAAGGGGCTGTAGCCGAGGACGTGTGTGAGATCCCGTGGCCCCGAGAGAAGACACGAGACCCCAGGGGGAGGGAAGCCGGCCTAGGGCCAGTCCCAGGAGCCCTGTTGCTCCCCTCCCGACCACCGCATTGCAGAGCACCCATGGACACACAAGAGCCCTCCCTGGCTTTTCTCAGGCGAGTAGCTAGTCTGGAGTCCACTCGGCCTCCACTGGCAGGTGGACCCGGGCCAGAAGCAGGCCTTCAGGACACAAGCCCCTGCCAACAGGAAAACCTTGGAAAGCAAACAAACAAGCAAAAAACTCTGCTCATTCACCTCAAAGTCAACTAGAGGTGATGGGTTTTTTCCACGGATGCGACTCAGCCTCCTGCCTGCTCCTGTCGGAGGATCCGGGCCCCAGCCTCCGGCTACCTCCCCTGCTAACCCTTCCTGCTTCTCCACCTGGATGGCCCCTGTCATCTTCCGCTCCACAGGTCCCAAACCGCGTGAGAAGCTACCTTTCCTGGGGCAGAGGCCTGGGCATCCACAAACCAGAACTAAATCCCAGCCCTGCCACCTCCCAGCCGTGTGACCAGGGCAAGTCACTCCACCTTGTTGAGCCTCAGTGTCTTAAACTGAAAAATACCTGCTTCCAAGAGTCGTGAGAATGAGATGACAGCGTTTATCCGGAACTGCCGCAGGAGTAGGTGTTCACGAGGCTCAAGTTGAATGAGACTCTTGCTTCCCCCCAGTCCCCTGGGAACAGGACCCTTCGAACTGCAGAACTGAGTGACAGGGACAGAAAGAAAGTCCCAGAGGGTCTCTAGGAGGAACGACAGGTGCAGCCACTCCTGCGCCCTCCCCTTGGCTCCTGGGCCCTCGTGGCCCACCTGCGCAGACAAGCGGAACACCACACAGTGGTCGCTGATCTGGGTGAGTGGGGCCCCATCCAAGCAGGTATCAGCCCCAAGATGACACCTCAGCCGCACCTTCCAAAGGCTGCCCCTTCGCCCCATCATGCGGCATCTTCTGGAGGTGAGAGAGGACCAGTGCAACCCAGGGCCCCCCGAGTGCTCACCAAGCATCACCGGGGACGTAAAGAGGGTCCCTTGGTCTGACGCAATGGGGCATGCCATGTTGGTGGCTCGAACCCTCAGGAAGCCAGGGATATGGTTGGCTGAGGCACTGTGGGCAGGACAGGCAAACACAAATCCAAACACATGTCGGTTCCATCGAGATGAATCACCAGCCTTTGTGGAATCGAAGGGTCCAGCGGAGTCCACTTGCCGTCAAGCTGCTAACGAGTCTTCTGGAGAAAGGATGGACTCTGCGTCGTGCAGCAGGACCTAGGGGAGCCTTGGCGGGTGGGTCCACATGTGACCCCACCCGGAGCACACAGCTGCTTCATCCGCACGCTCATTGCACCTATAGCAGGGGCCACACGGAGGCTGCTGCCCTCCCGCCCGTCTGGTGGCGGTGCATACTGTGAGCGTGAGTACTGCAGACTCTGTGCCCACTCTTGCAGGGTCAGCCACTCACCTCTCCCCCAGGTCCCTGCATTCCTGATCTTCCAGCCTTCCTCCTTTCTGGCCTCCAACCGAGAAGCCAAGCTGCGCACACGGCGCATCGATGCCAACGTAGTCTTACTTCGAGCCTCTTCTCTGTCCATGGAAATGGATGAGCTGCCCCGCCCCAAGCTCTGCCCATTGGGAAGACTCCCCTGGCTGATGTCCCCAGGATGCTTTTGAGCAGGGCTGTGGTTCCGTCACTGTGCAGCTTTTGCTCACACCCAAGCCCTGTGCCAGTCTGTCCTGCAGCCACTCTGCCACTCTTGGCCGCTTCCCTCCCTTGTCAGGCTGTCATAAGGGACCACCCAGAACATGACGTGAGCTGAGAGACAGGCCCTGGGGCAGCAGCAGGGGTGACAGGAGGGTCTGGGCCACCTGTTCGCAGAGCCCAGGGGTGACAGGAGGGTCTGGGCCACCTGTTCACTGGAGCTCTCCGACTCTACTCATGCCTGTCCCAGGTATGCCACGGATGAGGGCGGATCCCCCCCAAAAGAATTTATTTATGAAAAGTTTTTTATTTATTCTTACATGTTTAAACTTCAGTCAACTTCAAAGTACTCTTCATTTGCTGCAATACACCTATCAAGATGCTTTTTCCACTGCCCAAAACAGCTTTTGAACTCTTCAATTTTAATGCCTTTTAGTGCTTCTGCCATTTTTTGTTTCACCTCTTCCATGTCAGCAAAACGTTTCCCTTTGAAGACTTTTTCATCCAGGGAAACTAACCCCCCCAAAATTTGTTGTGTGCAAGATTGGAAGAATACAGATGGTGAGGCACGGGGGTCATGTCATTTTTTATCAAAAACTGCTGAACACTCAGCAGTTTTTGATAAAACTGTGGACAGTTTTTTTGATAAAAGTGTGGACAGCTGCATTCGGAAATCACCCATCATGAGATGAGCAAATGCGTTAAAAGAATCTTTAAAAACAGACCAGGCACGGTAGCTCAAGCTTGTAATCCCAGCACTTTGGGAGGCTGAGGCAAGAGGATTGCCTGAGCTCAGGGGTTCGAGACCAGCCTGGGCAATTTGGCAAGACCTTGTCTCTACAATAAATCAAAAAATTAGCCGGGCATGGTAGCACGTGCCTATAGTTCCAGCTACTTGGAAGGCTGAGGCGGAAGGATCGCCTGAGCCCAGCAGGTCGAGGCTGCAGTGACCATGAGCATGCCACTGCACTCCAGCTTGGGCAACAGAGTGAGACTCCAACTCCAAAAAAAAAAGAGTCATTAAAAACAATTCACTGAAGCCAAACGCAGCCTCTCACAACTCTAACTGGTAGACTGATGCTGATGGGTTCCTAGAACACCTACCTAGCCGGTAGAGCCTGAACTACAGAGGACTGCTCTCCAAAAGATAATTCTGGTTGTTTTTGGTCCCCTCTCATACAGAGGACTGTTGTTGGATTTGTTTGACTTATGACTTGGTGGGTCCTAAGTTAGCCATGTGGCATTCCATGGGCAGGCACTCTGTCTCTACCAGGACCTAGTGACATCCAGGAACTTGCTTCTGCATGGTGTATAATTCTGTGCTGCAGAGGTCATGACCTTGCTCCAGAGCCCTAGTGGTCCACAGTGGCATGTACCATGTCCTATGGGGCCCATAAGTTGCACATGACATCCTCCTCACCTGACACCTCCAATACCCCGCAGTCCCATCCTGCAACTGCCCACAGGCCTTGGCCGCAGCCTGGACCTGCTGCAGGGCCCTGCCCTGTCTGGAACTTGCCTGGAGCTGACAACCCTGCAGGTCATTCAGTGACGGGCAGCAGCAGCGTCCCCAGGGGTGGAATGTGTGCCTAAGAGCTCAAATGGCCTGTCAGGTGTGTGTCTCCTTCCAAGTGCTACAAGATGCACCGGGCAGCACTGCCCTTTGCTTGGAGAGGCTATCCCAGCAAGGATGGGACCATCGAGAAGCTCCACCAACAGGCGAGCCCCTGAGTCACTGTCACACTCATCTCCCAACCCCAGAGCTCCTGTGACTTACCAGGACCCTTCTGTCTCATCAGGCTCAATCAACATGCTGTCACCACCATGGTGACCAAAGTGATGCTAAGGCCTCTTCAGACTATATTGTGACAGAGAGCAAGAGTTCACGTAACTCTGGGCCAAGCCTGTCAAAAGGCTCAACCGTCCAGCCCACGAGATGCCAACCGCTTCTGATCCTCCTTCCCAGCCGAGATGGAGGGAAAGTTATTTGCCGGACTGAGGCCCACGTGCCCTGGGGAAGACCTTACATCGGGCATGGCAACTGTAGCTGGGCTCCCTCGGTTGCTTTGTGTGGTCTGCTGTTGTCCTATAGGCTGCAGATATGATGAGACCACTACCCCACATCCTCCGGGTCCCCAGGGTGGCACTAGCCCCTGCTGTCCCCCCCTCAGGGTACAGTGGATACAGTGGTTTTGATTGACTCTCTTAGCTATGGGGGTAAGGGGCAGTTTCACAGACCTCCCAATTGTCTTCCCTCCGGGCCAAGGCACCAATGGGGGGGGGGACCAGGTGTGTCCACTCCAGTCTCCCTCCTGTAGACCAGGAGATGGCCGTGAGCCATGAAGACCCCTCGTGCACAAGACCCGGCCAGTTACCACCTGGGCTCCCTGTGCCTCCATCCTAATGGAGCCTCCAAGTTAATGTCACCTTGAAGCCTGTGTCCAACCATCCTCAAAATATTTGGGTATTCCCCTTCCCCGGTGTAGTTACTGGAGCAAATGGCTACAGGCATTTTAGGGAAGGATCGGGAGGTCATTGCCACATATATTTGCACAGTTGGCAGGATTCTTCCTTCTGGGGGCCCCGTCTCTCTTGTAGTCAGGATGTTCTGGACCTGAACACAGGGTCAGGTTTTGGGATGAGCCAAGGGAATGTGGCTTCTTACTGCAGTGGTTGCTCATAAGAGGGACATGGGCTTGGGCACCCACAGAGGGACTCAGCCATGAACCATCAGCAGGCCACACTCTCAACAACTGGGGAAGGGGCACCTTGGTCTTAAAGGACAGCCGAACGGCACACACAGCATCCGTTGTACACATGTTGAACTGTTCCCATATGTTGGTGCTGTGCTGGGTGTTTGACAAAGTTCAGTTCTTTTATTCCTCACCGTCTCCCTCTGAGCTAAGGATTGTGGTTCCCATTTCACACATAAGGATGCTATACTTGCCAGGTGTGGTGCCTCATGCCTGTAATCCCAGCACTTTGGGAGGCAGAGGCGAGAGAATTGCCTGAGCCCAGGGGTTCGAGACCATCCTGAACAACTTAGTGAGACCTCATCTCTACAGTAAATCAAAAAATTAGCCAGGTGTGGTGGCACGCACCTATAGTTTCAGCTACTTGGAAGGCTGAGGCTGAAGGATCACCTGAGCCCAGCAGGTCAAGGTTGCAGTCCACACGATCATGCCGCTGCACTCCAGCCTGGGCAACAGTGAGATGCTGACTCTTGAAAAAAGAGGAGGGGGGTGCTGTACTCATTATGTTTCAGGTTTATCTGTAACAGACTTGGGATGACAGCAACTGAAACAGTCTCAACACCTATTTCTCTCTCACTGCAAAGTCCAAATGGATAGGTGGTCAAGTGATACGGTGGCTCACCCACACCAGTGCCCGGGGACCCGGGCTCCTGCTAGCTTGGTACCCCGCATCTCAACATGAGACTTCTGTCCCAAAGTCCAAGATGGCTGCTCGGCCAATGAGAGGGAGCAGTGGGGAAGAGTAGCACTTGATAGTCTCTCTGAGCTCATTTGGAGGAGACCATGTCTGTCCTGGTATAACCTGTAAGAAACGTGACCAGGCACTGCCTAAAGTTGGGACTTGAAGGTCTGGGAGGATTTGGATAGGCAGGCAACCCAGGGTGGCAGGACTTCCTGGGCAAAGGGAGAAGGGAGACTTAATGCTGGATATTTCTGGGGGCATGAGAAGCTGGCAGGCTGAACTGGGAGGCTCTAGTGGGGAGCAAGTCTGACTGCAAAAGCTGGGGAGGCAGAGGAGGCCCCAGGGTAGGATGAGGCCTTTTTTTTTTTTTTTTTTTTTTGAGTTGGAGTCTCACTCTCTTGCTCAGACTGGAGTGCAGTGGCACACTCCCATCCACTGCAGCCTCGACTGCTGGACTCTGGCCATCCTCCCACCTCAGCCTTCCAAGTAACCGGAACTACAGGCGCACACTACCACGCCCGGCTAACTTTTTTTTTATTTGTTATTGTAGAGACGAGGGCTCGCCAAGTTGCCTGGACAGGTCTCGAACCCGCAGATTCAGGCAATCCACTCACTCGGCCTCCCAAAGTGCTGGGATTACAGACTGGGCCACCAAGCCCAGCCAGGATGAGGACTTTTATTCTAAGATTTTTGACCAGAGGAGTGTCATGGGTGGAACAGAAGCTACCATAGGAGGTGGAGGTGGGACAGCTGACTTAGTGTGAGAGTCAGTATGGCACCTTTAACAGAACGCCAGCACATATCTCATTCTTTTTTTAAATAAGTTGGAATCTCACTGTCACTCAGGCTGGAATGTAATGGCACACACATGGCTACTGCAGGCTCAACCTGCTGGGCTCAGGCGATCCTTCCACCTCAGCCTTCCAAGAAGCTGAAACTACAGGCACACACCACCACACCCGGCTAATTGCAATCCTCTCACCTCTGCCTCTCAAAGTGCTGGGACGACAGGCGTGAGCCACCACACCCAGCACATATCTTTTAATCCATCTCCCAGTGAAGATGAAAGAGCACAGGACTTATAGTCAGTCTGACCCAAGGTCTCATCCTGGCTCCGTGACCTGACTCCTGTGAGACCTCAGTCGGGTCACCTCACCTCTCAAAGCCTCAGTACCTAGTAAGGACGTTGGGACCACCCTACTAAAGGCTCATTTCCCAGCCTCCCTTGCAGCTAGATGTGGCCATGTGACCACATTCTGGCCAATGGGATGAGGCAAAACAAGATGCTGTCTCTGGTAGAACAAATAAATCTGTGAATAAATAATAAACACATGAGCCAGTGGAGGAGTAAATTCCAGTTCCAAGGAAGGAGGGATGCCTTCAGTAAGCATTTTATTGAGTTTTTATTACACTTCAGACTCTTTCTTGGTGTGGGGATGCAGCCGTGAGCACAGGAGGGAAAGAGTTGAGCTCTCCTGGAGCTGAGAGTCTCACGGGAGGGACAGGAAAGATGCAGAGATCTCCATCCTGGGGCAGGAGAAAGATCAAGCAGGGCAGGGGGGGGAAGGGCTGCTGTAGACAGGTGGTCAGGGAAGGCCTCCCAGAGGGGGCACACCTGAGTGAGGAAGATGAGCAAGCCTGGGTTTCTGGGGCAAGAGGGCCCCAGAGAAGCAGGGCTGGTGAGGGTGGCCAGAGCCTGGTGACGGAGAGACCAGTGCTTCTCTCTCCAGACACGGAGCTGAGCAGCGGGGAGGCCGAGGAGCTGCAGCGCATTAAGTGGCACCGGAAGCAACTTCTGGAGGACATCCAGGTGAGGGCACATCCATGCACGCTCACACGCATCCACGTGGCACACCCAAACCCCACATGTCCACACACAGACACGCCCGTACGCCTCCCCACCCCTCCTGACCCCGCCTGGTCAGACAGCATGGTGGCCTCAGCCGCAGTCAGGGGTGGGGAGGACCCAGGACCCACAGAGGACCAGGGATGCAGGGCATGGCGGGGAGGAGGGGCAGGGAGCAATCCAATTAGGCACCTACTGTGTGCCGAGCACGCTCCACCTATACCCGCTTCCCCCCAGGGAAGGTTCTAACCCCAGCTGTGTGGCTTCAGCCAGGCCTTCCCCTGCTGAAGTCCAGACCGCTTGGCCAAGGCGACACATAACGTGTGCCCTACACTTGCCCTCACCAATTGGCTCTTAGATCAGCGATCTGTCCTCAGCGAAGGCCTGGGCTCCACTCCTGCAAAGCGCCTTGCCCAGTCCTGCCCCTGGGGCTTTGTGCCTGCGGCTTCCTCTGTCCGATAGTCTTCCCAGCTCTCCTCAGGGCTCCTCCTTCTCATTCTAAGCTCAAATGTCACCTGTTCCCTGACCACCCTGGACACCCTGGCTACGGCTTCTGTGCGCACCCCCCACTCCCACACACTTAGACTTAGGATTCTGGTGAGGGGTGAAGGCACATCATTCATGCTGCTAGTGTTTTATTGAGCACATACTATGTGTCAGTCTCTTTCTGTGCCCTTGCCCTGATCGTGCTCTGCATGGTCATTTCATTTGTCCCATGGCCACCCACCATCCCAATCCCACTAGACTGTGCACCTCGTGAACATACAGCCAAATGTGCACACAACATCTTGTCCACCGCTGTGTACCCAGTCTGCTAGTTGGAGCATAGCATATGCTGTGGGAAGCCACTCAGCGACTCAGCCCAGATGGCATGGACAGGAGCTGATGGGGTCAGATACAGGTTCCCTGGGCTGGCACTGAGTCCCAGGACAAGCCCCTGGGACCAGTCCCTTCACCGGCATCCCACTGATTGGGGGTAGGGGGCTCAGGTGCATCTTGGGGGCATTGCCCCAGGCTCATACCGCTGTCCTGCAGGGGGCACTAGACCAGCTGCCCCTCTTCCCATTTGCCCCGTGGTGGTGGTTGGAGGTGGGTTGGGGGTCTCCCCTGCCGGCACTTCCTCCAGGGTCAAGGCGAAACAGGCTCGGGGAGGAGTCAGACCCCGGGCATGTCACATCATCCTCAGTGTCCTCTTCTGTAACTCCCATGGAAGCTGCAGAGTCCCTGAGAAGGAGGCCTGTGCTGCCTGTGCCCGGGTGTGCCTGTGGTCCCTGGCACATCATGGGCACTTAGTAAGAGTGAGTGCCAGAGTGAGTGGAGGGAAGCCAGAGAGGAGCTGGGGCCTGATTGTAGGGCAGGAATTAGGAGGCGGTGGGGAGCCTTGGGAGCACTTGAGGGGAAGGCAGGCGCCACACTTGCTCCAGAAGATGCCAGCAGGGTGGAGGTGGGCTCCTCGGGAGGCTTGGCAAGAGGGTGGGATTCCTCACTGCTGCTGAAGGGGAGATGGGAAAGCCGGTGATGGGGTGGGCGAGCGGAGAGGACTTGGGGACTCCCAGCCCCAAGACAAGAGACGGCAAAGGGACGGGTGTAGACAGAGGCAGTCGTCTGGCATGGGACTTGGAGGGTTGAGATCTGGGGAGGGGATCTGTCAAGGGAGGGTCCCTCAGCCCAGGGGGCTCAGGACAGAGGCCCAGGAGTAATGCCCGGGGTGAGAGTGGTCTCAGGCCCCCTGGCTCCCGGACCCCCCGTCATACCCGCTGCCCCCACAGAAGCTGAAGGATGAGATTGCCGATGTGTTCGCCCAAATCGACTGCTTCGAGAGCGCGGAAGAGAGGTGAGGGGCCCGGGGGGACCCCAGGAAGCTGCCACGGTTGATTCTCAGGAACGTCACACACCATGAATGAGCAGAGGCCACATGTGGGCCCCAGGCCTGGTGAAATCGGGGGTTGGCCCGGAGGAGGAGGCAGCAACAATGAGGCAGGGACAGGGCAGAGTCCAACCCCGATCAGTCTCGTCCGGTCCTGGCTTCCAGACCAACCCTCTCTTGAGACACACCCTATCTTCCCACGCCCTCCCCCTGAAGTCTCTGGCCCAGCCCTGACCCATCACTGGCCACAAGCGCAGGGAAGCTCATCTCCAAGGACAAGGATGAGGACACCAGGGCCCCAAGAGGACAGGAATCTGGCCCGTGGCAGGCCAAGGCCCTCCACTCTAGTCCCTACTCACAGGGTGTCGGCATCCGCCTTCATGGGAAGACTCCCACCAGCTCTGTAACCTGAGCAGATCCCACCTCACCTGTGCAATAAGAAAGTTGGATCCTACACAGTCCCCTGAGGGACAGACTCCTACATACAGGAAACCCCCACCCTGCCTCTGCACCCCTTGGATTCCCACCGTTCCACCCTCCCCCACCACACGCACTCACACATGCACACACACAGGCCTGTGTCTCCCGCCTCCCTGTCTCACCCAGGATGCTCACCCAGAGCCTGGCTCCAGCACCTGTGCCCCGACCGCCCCGTTTTCTTGCCAGGGCCCCTCTAAATGCTCCCGCACGGCAACTCCAAGAGCTACTAGGTGCTCGCACGGGGCCTGCTGGAAGAGCCTCATCTGAGCTCCGGGAGAAGCCCAGACCCCACTTGTCCCTTGAGCTCCCAGGGAGGCACATACAGGCCCAGGACCCCACCCAGAGGCTGCGGAACGGACCTGGGGGAGAGGGGTCCCTGGGGGTCCTGGGCGGCCCGGGCTGACGCCCTCGTGTCTGCAGCCGGATGGCCCAGAAGGAGAAGGAGCTATGCATCGGGCGCAAGAAGTTCAACATGGACCCCACAAAGGTAGGCAGGGCTGTGGGCGCGGCGCGCTGGCACCTCACTGTCCTCTCGTGTGCCTGAGCCCACACGGCAGCCCCTTCCCAGCAGGCCCACGTGTCTTGTTCAGCGCCGTGGCTGGCTGCAGCTGGGCTCCGTCCCCCTAGGGCAGAGTCCCCTAGGAGCCAGGAGGATAGGAGAGTCCGTGGCGTCCCTGTGCCCGGTCTAGGCTCTTCCCCACGCTGGACTCCTCTGGCCTCCTCTGTGGACAGAGGCGTCTTCCAGCCCCGGGCCAGGGGAGAGCCAGCCTTGTGGTCTCACCACCCGCATGAACACTGGAGCTTGGGGTTGGGTTAGTATGCCCCGTCCACCCCAACCTCCATGGCCCTGGAGAAACCCCAGCCCCCACCCCTACCCTGCCGGGGGCAGCCGGGATCCCTTTCCCAAAGGGACAGAGACAGGAAGAAGTCACACACCGACAGGCCGAGGAGGAGTCAGGGCAGCCAGCGGAGGTGCCAGGCTGGGGTCCCTGGAAATTTACTGCTTTGCTTAGGAGGCTGGCCCCTCCCCATCACAGGCCCAGAGTGTCACAGCCATTAAGCCCCCATGCCCCAGACCTCAGACCCCTGCTCCCATCCACGTGGGCCCACACACGCTCACTCTCACACCGACCCACACTCGACCCAGCATTGCACCTTCTGCCTGTCGCTCTGAGCCCCCACAGCCTGCGCCCACCTCCCAGCAGTGGAACCCGGGGGAATTCTCCAGGAAAACCAGAGACCAACCCCCCCCCGCCCCGCACTCTACAATTAGGACGCTGGCTCTGCATGCCTGGGCAGTGGTGAGAAGAGAGGTTTGCAATAAGTCCAAGCAGGTCCGGTGTGCGGGCACAACCCGCTCCTGTGCCCATTGAGAAAGGGAAGGAAGGTCAACGCAGTGGAAAGTGTCCACCTCTGAGTGACAGGACCGGGCCAATTTCCTCCCCTTTTGACTTAGCTGTTTTTTTCTAACTTTCCTACAATAGACATAGATGACCGTGTGAAAGAATGAAACACTATTTTTAAATAATATGAGTTTTAGGGGAACAAAAGGCATGGCTGAGTCACTGAATCTTAGAATTATGAATTCTTAGAATCGGTGAAGCATATAATCAAGGAGTGCCAGGCTGAAGGGGACCCTGGGGAGCACCTGGCATGAACCTGGTTCACTTCAGGAAGCCCGGCTTTCTTTGCACGCCTCCGGTGATGGGGAACTCACCACCCCACAAAGGCAGCTTCTCTTAAGAAGGGGATACAGCTTTCCAGAACAGGCTGTGCCAACACCAGAAAACCAGGCCCCAGGGCCTTGGCCCTGGGGTAGGACTCCCTTCCTCCCTCCCCTCCCCTCCCCAGCTTGCTGCCAGGAGCTTCTCAGGGCTCTGTGTTCTCCCTCCAGGGCATCCAGTATCTCACTGAGCACAAGCTGCTAACCCCCGACGTCCAGGACATCGCCCGGTTCCTGTACAAGGGCGAGGGCCTCAACAAGACAGCCATTGGCACCTACCTGGGGGAGAGGTAAGGGGGGGCCTTAGGGAGGCAAGAAATGAGGGCACACAGGTATGTGGATGTGCCGGTGTGTAGTGCCAGGGTGGATTGCGTTAGGAAAGTCACAATGCCTGCGACTTGAGGGGTTGGAACGAGCGAATCACCCCCTCCAGATTCTAAGCCAAAACCTATATACCTTCATTCATTCATTCAAGAAATAAATCCTCACCGGGCGCAGTGGCTCACGCCTGTAATCCCAGCACTTTGGGAGGCCGAGGTGAGAGGATTGTCTAAATTCATGGGTTCAAGACCAGCCCGAGCAACTTGGCAAGACTTCATCTCTACAATAAATCAAAAAATTAGCTGGGCATGGTGGCACATGCTCACAGTTCCAGCTACTAGGAAGGCTGAGGTGGAAGGATTACCTGAACCCAGCATGTCACTGCACTCCAGCCTGGGCAGCAGAGTGAGACTCCTCAGAGAGAGAGAAAGAAAGAAATCTTGCTCAGAGTCTGCTGTGTTCCAGGTACCATCCTAAGCCCTGGCTTACACCAGTGAGCAGGCAAAACTCGAATCCCCAGGGAGGCCCATCCCCACGGGGGAGACAGATCTCAGTGTAGACAAAACGTGTTAGAACATGATCGGTTCTCTGGAATACAAATAAAGCAGCACAGGAAGGCCAAAAATACTGGAGATCAAGGGTCAGGGGCTGGGGTTAAATAGTGTGGACAGGAAGGGCCTCACAGAGAAGGTGGCATTTGATGGAAACTTAAAGGAAGTGAGGGAGTGAGCAGTGCAAACCTCCAGGGAGAGGGATGGTCAAAGAACATCAAGTGCAAAGGTCCTGGGGCAGAGGCAGGTGCTCAAGAAACAGCAGGTTGGCTGGGCAGCCTGTAATTCTAGCACTTTGGGAGACAGAGGTGAGAAGATTGCCTGAGTCCAGGGGTTTGAGGCCAGCCTGGGCAACTTGGCTAGACCTCGTCTCCACAATGAATCAAAAAATTAGCTGGGTGTGGTGGCGATCCCTTGTAGTTCCAGCTACTTGGAAGGCTGAGGTGGAAGGATTGCCTGATCCCAGCAGGTCGAAGCTGGGTGGCCATGAGCGTGCCACTGCACTCCAGCCTGGGCAATACAGTGAGACCCTCACTCAAAAAAAACCCAATAAAAACCACCAGGCTTTTAAACTGGAAGGAAGCAAGAGAGAGAGGAACTAGTTGGTGACAAGGGCCTGGTTCTCTCCTTGGGCAGTCACGTGGCTTGGGGTCACCGGGTAGGAAGGAGCGGAGGGAGGACTTGACTCAGGGCAGCCCCCAAAGCCAGAGCTTGCCTCGGGCCAGACCAGCACGGCACAGCAGACGGTGAAGGCATGGACGCCCACGTGGGAGGGAGCGGGTGTGCCTGGGTGTGATGTGGGTGGGACAGAGCAGGCACGCCAGATGGCACTGGGCCCCAGAGGGCAGGCGTCTCCCCCACCCGCCACCTTGCCCCCTCTGCACGTGCCCAAGCGTGTCCCGCCTCCTTCCACCCCCCAGGGACCCCGTCAACCTGCAGGTCCTCCAGGCCTTCGTAGACTGCCACGAGTTCGCCAACCTCAACCTCGTCCAGGCCCTCAGGTGAGTGGGGGTGGGGGGTCACAAGCTAGGGGAGTCGGGAACGAGGAAGGGTTGAGGAGCAAAGCAGACCAGTGGGCGGCCGGGGGGCCGAGGCCACCGTCCAAAGCAGGGCCGGGCTGCAGCCGCCACCATGACGACATCCTGCGTCCGTGTTGCCATGACAGTGGTGGGTCCTTACAGTCCCCATGATGTCATGGCCGCCAGCTGCCACTGGGTTAGTTAGGGCTTGTTTTATTTCCGTTATTAATCTAGATGAGTATATTGCATTTATCACTGCTTATTCTTTCCTAACTAGGACACTGTCGCTGCTACAATGGCAGAGACAGGGCAGGGTACCCGTTAGGAGCACCAACTCTAAGCCACCCTACACAGTTCAAATCCTAGCTCTGATATCACCCCCTGTGACCACGAGCAGGTCACACGCACAAAAGCTCTCTGTGCCTCAGTTTCCTCGTCTTTAAAAGGGGGATAATAATGGTACCAACTTCATAGGGTTGTGAGGTCTAGAGTAAGTCTTGCTGCTGATGGTAACGCCTGGAAACTCAGCTCCCAACAAGGAGCATCCGATCTGGGCTTTGAAGGATGAGTAGGAGTTTGCATAGAGAGGAAGAAGAAGCTACCACCATCAGGTAGTGTGACCTTCCATCTGACTCCCGTGCTGTTTAAGGGAGAGGGGTAGATGGCTTGGGAGTCTCCCATATTCTTTCATTCATTCATTCACGTATTCAACAAGCCTTCGCCCTTGTGTGAGGCCCAGCGAAGGGAGAGGCACGGGCACAATCCTTGCCCTCAAGGAACTTGGCTTGCAGCTGTGGAAGTCTCCACATTCCAAGAAAGGGAGGCTGAGCCAGGGAAGGCTCCCCCGCCCCTGGGCCCACATAGCCAGATCCCAGGACCCAGCAGCCAGGCAAGGGAGCCATAGGACCCGGCAGGCAGAGGTCCCCTCATGGATGGGGCAGACTAGGCCGCCGTCAGAGCTGGGTCTCAGGTGGGCAGAGGCAAGTGGGTACACGCTGAGTCCCAAATTCTGAAAGTCACAGCGTGTCTGGACGCCCCTGCGAGCTCTGCACTAGGGTTCTGCGTCCTGAGTCCTAGCCGCAAGCCTGATGACAGGTGCAGGTTCCTCCACTCACAGGATGGAGAAACTCAGCCTGGAAGAGGCAGAGCAGCTTGTCTGGGGGCCCGCTGGGAGCCCCCCACCCACTCCGCTGCCTGTCCCTGTCCCTCCCCCAGACAGTTCCTGTGGAGTTTCCGGCTGCCGGGCGAGGCCCAGAAGATCGACCGCATGATGGAGACCTTCGCCACCCGATACTGCCTCTGCAACCCCGGCGTCTTCCAGTCCACAGGTGCGGTGAGGGGAGGAGGGGAGGCCCTTCAGCACTGCCAGGCGACGACCTCACAGACCCCCTCAGGCTGTCCCCGGGAACCAAGCTCCCTTCAGGAGCTCACTGAGCGCCAGCCCCGTTGCTGCTGAGAGCTTGTCTGGCAGTGCTGCCTTGGGACCCGCACCCCGGGAGAGGAGGCAGGAAATGGTAGCACAGGGTGCCAGAGCAACACAGCACCTCTGTCTGAGGGCAGGGGCAGGGAGTCAGAATGGCTAGGATGGCTTCTCACAGGCAGGGTCTGAATAGGGTCTGAATAGGGCTTTGAAGGATGAATAGGAGTTCTCTGGGAGGTTAAGGAGAGAAAGGGCATTTTGAGTGGGAGTTTCGGTTTGAGCAAGAGCCCAGAAGCATGAAACAGCTTGGGCAGGGTGTCAGAGCACAGAGATATAGAAGGAGGTCAGCAAAGATCAGTTCCATCCTCTTCTTTCTGGGGCTAACCGAATGCCCACATGAAGACCCCCCCAGAGGACAGGATGGGGAGGGGCCATCACAGCCAACTCATCCTGGCCTCTCACCTGGGTCCGGAGTTACCACAACAATGACTCACTCTGTGTACTGAGCCGTCCCTGTGTGTTAAGTGCTTCACACGTGCCAAGTCGATTATCTTCACGTCAGAGCCACGGGGCCAACAGTGTTCTCACCCCTTCTCAGGACACAGAATACAGCTTCAGAGAGATAAGGAGACTTGCCCACGAACACCCCCTCTCGTGCCTGTGTCCATGGACAAAGCCTGTAGCGCATTCAACCCTGTTTGTGGTTCTGTCGGACATTGGTGTTCGCATGTTCACTATCCAGCAGCTACACAAGCCTAAACGTCCCCCAAGGGCAGGGGACGCATGAGATCTAGTCACCGATGACCCCAGGCCCAAGCACAGGGCAGGTCCCCATAAATATGGGTAGAAGCCGGGCGTGGTAGCTCACGCTTATAATCCCAGTTCTTTGGGAGGCTGGGGTGAGGGGATTGACTGAGTCCAGGAGATCAGCCTGGGCACCTTGGTAGACCTCATCTCTACAATAAATCAAAAAATTAGCACAGCGTAGTGGTGCACACCTGTAGTTTCAACTACTTGGGAGGCTGAGGTGGAGGAATTGCCTGAGCCCCGCAGGTCGACGCTGGGATGGCCGTGAGTGTGCCACTGCACTCCAACCTGGGCGACGGAGTAAGACTCCAACTCCAAAAAAAAACACGATTGAATCACAGCCCCAATACTTTTTTTAAATTTTTGATTTTAAAGATGTGGGGTACAATTCAGGCTTAGGTATACAAATGTTCATCATGCAGGTACCCTTGTTGATGAGGTGTGCCAATACTTCTTAATGTTGTGGTCTTGGGCAAATAACTTCGCCTCCTCGTGCCTCAGTTTCCTCACCTGTAGCATGGGGCTAGCACAGGACCAGCCTCCTAAGACGGCGGCGGAGACATAACACGCTGAGCACAGAGTGAGCACCAACAGCGAGCGTTAGGTGTGCTCTTGGCAGGGATGGAATCACTGGTGTCCTAGAGCACCAGCCACTTCAAGGATTAACCTCCAAGGGTCACCAATAGGGACGCTGAAGGTCAGGGTCGCTCCCAAGGTCAACCGGGGATTAGAGACACAGTTGGAGTTCCCTGACCCTGGATCCAAGGCCCAAAGGCTCCACAGAAGCCCCAGCCAGAGTAGCAGTTGCCTGCCTGGCCAAGCCCGGCCCCGCCTCCCTCCCAGGCACTTGGAGGTCTGAATAACGGGGAGCCGGGAGCCCCACACAGCCAGCAAGATTACAGAGCAGCACGTGCCTGAGCCCTGAGCCGGCTGCCAAGCATAAGTGTTCTCCGAGTTCGAGGAGGCGGAACAGAGTGGGTAGGGGGCTGGCTGGAAGGGCTCTGGGGGGGGAGGCCTGGAGCTGGGGCTGAGCCAGAAGGAGGAAGTGAGAAGGAGAGAAGGGGAGGAGGGAGGGCAGGCTGCAGCCGGCCCAGCAGGAGCCCAGCGCGGGTGGGTGGGCTGGGGGGCCTCAGATCGGAGGGGCTCAGATCGGACCACCGAGGTTGATGTGGGGGTGGCGGCCAGCGAGAGTGGGAAGGGAGGCCGGGCCTCGAGGGCAAGCCCGGAGGACAGAGGGCTCCCTGGGGCTGGCGACGGCAGAGACCCGGCCCCAGAAGGGTGGGGCAGAGGCAGGAGAGTGCCGGGGCCAGGCGCATGACCCGCCGCCCCTCTGCAGACACCTGCTACGTGCTGTCCTTCTCCGTCATCATGCTCAACACCAGCCTCCACAACCCCAATGTCCGGGACAAGCCGCCGTTCGAGCGCTTCGTGTCCATGAACCGCGGCATCAACGACGGCAGTGACCTGCCGGAGGAGCAGCTCCGGGTAAGAGGGCACAGCCCGCCCAGCCAGTCCTGGGCACCAGGAGAGGCCCGTTCCCGGAGGAGTGGCCAGGGACTCCTCAAGACAGACACTCCCAGAGGGTCCTCCGCTGAGGTGGACTGCCGGGGGTGAATGCCTCGGATGGACCGCCAGGGGGTGACTGTCTAGGATGGACCACCAGGGGGTGACTGTCTAGGATGGACCGCCAGGTGGGTGACTATCGGGATGGACCACCAGGGGGTGACTGTCTAGGATGGACCACCAGGGGGTGACTGTCTAGGATGGACCACGAGGGGGTGACTGTCTAGGATGGACCGCCAGGTGAGGGGCTGTCTAGGATGGACCGCCAGGTGGATGGCTGTCTGGGATGGACCGCCAGGTGGTGACTGTCTAGGATGGACCGCCAGGGGGTGACTGTCTGGATGGACCGCCAGGGGGTGACTGTCTGGATGGATCGCCAGGTGAATGACTGTCCAGGATGGACCGCCAGGTGGTGAGTGTCTAGGATGGACTGCCAGATGGGTGGCTGTCTGGGAATAAGCCACCAAAAATAGTTCTTCCCAGAGTGGCCCCATCTTGAGAAGGATTCCTGGAGCTAGACCACCAGGAGATCCTCCCAGACTGAAGCTTTTGGGGACCCCGGGCAGCTGTCATCCTTCCTAAAGGGGTAGCTCGTGCAGCCAGGGCTATTTCTTGGAATCCCAGATTCTCAGCCTCAATATGTCAGGGCTGGAAATCCTCCATCTCTGGGCTTGAACCCTCCCTCACTTGGAGAGAGAAAGCCAAGGCCTTCCACAAGCCCTACATTAGCTCCAGAGCCAAGCAGGACCGGGCCTCCTGGCTCCTTATTAAGCAGCCCCACACCCCTGCCATGCTGTGCCGGGCCCTGTGCCCAGCACTGGAGACCCAGGGAATGATCCAACCACAAGTGCTGCCCTGACCAAGTTCAAGGTCTGGTGGGAAGATGACATATATGTGAATTTCATCCCTGCATGAGTCAGGCCATACTGACTATGGGAACACAGCCATGGGGACGCAGAATGTGCTACCATTCTCTTGGGGGCATAGGAAGGGTACCATCCTGGAAGAGAGGAGGTGGGTTCTGAATGGGCCTTGAAGGTTGAGTAGGAGCGTGCCCAAAGAAAATGCTGGGAAAGGACATCCCAGAAGGAAGAAGCCACCAGAACCCAGGCCTGGCCTGGCTGGGAAAGGGAGAGCACCCAGTGTGGCCAACTGAGGTGTGGGTGTGGGTGGAGAGTAGCTGGTGACAGGGTGGGACCAGGTGCCCAGGGCTTCGCACAACAGGTTCAGGAATTGACCTATTTTCTACAGGCGAGGCCTGTAGACACAAGAGGGAGATCCGAGAGCCTGGCTCGGCAATAATGGACACTTCATCCCAAGGACTAGAGATGCCCAGACTCAGGGCTTAGCCCCTCCACGTCAGCCCCCCAACAGGGAGGGGAGAAGGGACCTGCACGCCCTCAGGCTTAGCACCCCAAAGGCTGGGCTGGGACTGGGCCTGGAATGATGCTGTGCCCCTCAGTGTTTGAGAACCGCCCACCCTCAGCTCAGTGTCACCCCGGGGGAGAAGGTTTATCAGAAGGGCCACTTTGTCCAATGAGGGCTAATTAGAGCTCAGCCTCCGCCGGTTGCCCACCGGGTGTCCTTGGCAATGACACTGGGGTCCAAGCCACTTTCCCTTCCGCCAGGAGAAAGGTGACGATGATGCCCACATCCCAGGGCTGCTGAGAGTTGTCACTTCTCAAAAGGCAAAGGGCAGAGCCATGCCAGGGGCACGGGACAGGCTCTAAACACAGCCCATGTCTCTGCTAGGAATGATTAGCCATGACAAAGGCCAGCATGTGGTACAGTGCGGCATCACAGGCGTTAGAGAATCGGCCTCTCTCATTTGGGGTCCCCTCGCCACAAGGCCGGCGCACCTGCTCTGGCAGGGAGTGAGTTAATTGCCCCCACACACACACACAGTCCTGCCACCTCCAGCGCCACATTATTGCCTCAGCCCAGAGCCTTCCAGCTCCCTCCTTGGTATTTTTCTCAGTTCAGGCCTTTTGTGAGTAACAATGTGCTGTGTTTGTATAGAACTCCGAACTTTCTTCTCTCTGGCTTTGGGGTCTATTATCTCAATTTAGCTTCAAAACCTGCCCGGGAGGTCTAGGAAGGGTTTATTATCCTCTTTGGCAGCCCAGAGAGGCAGGCACGGCATAGGGAAAAGGACAGAGCACAGGAGTGAGAACCACATCCAGTCTGGCTACCCTACTTTCCGGCTGCGTGACCTTAGGGAAGTGGCTTGGCCGCGCTGAGCTCTCAGCTCACAGGATTTTGTAGAAACAGAAGGCACTCGGTAAAGTGTCTGGTGCGCCCAAGTGGCTAATTAATCCTAAAGCTTCCCAGGGTGTGGTCAAAGATAGCCACGCAGGCCTGGTCCATGTCACCATGTCGCCTTCTGCTGGGCCTCGATTTCCCCATAAGGAAAGCAGGGACTCGGCTTTAAGCACCTCCAGATATTCAGAGTTCACCACTTTGCAGAAGGATTCGCCATAAATGACTCCAGCGTGGGCCCATTAGGCAAGGAGGACACTAGCCTTCTTAAAGTGGCCCATTTCATCCCAAGGGCACCCAGATCATGAGGGTGTGCAACTGGGAAGGTAGTGGACTGTGGCAGTGGACACAGGAGGGTGAGCCAGCCTTGGCCTGGCCATCCAGTGGGGCGGGGATAGAGTACCCAAGGGACCAGGGCCAAGGCACAGGGTCTGGACTCCAGGGACGGGAGATCAAATCCCAGCTCTGCCCTCATGGCTGTGTGACCTTGGGTGTCAGCCTCAGTCTCTTCATCTGCTAAGTGGTTTGACGACACTGACCTCACACTTTCCTCCTGAGAAGCAACCAAGACCTGGCATTTACAGCGCACTGAGAAAGGCTGGGAGAGGAACCACTCATCAGAGAGGGAGGCCAGGAAGGGGAGTGGATGGAGGTGGGGAGGCAGGTGAGGGGGTTAGGAACTCCGCTTTCTGGTGTTGCAGGTAGAGAAACTGAGGCAGGCAGGGGAGCAGTCTCATAGTTCTGGCATCTCCTGCTGCTGGCGGCCCTGGCACCCTTATCTGGCTCTCCATCAGAAAGGGGCATGTTCTGGGCACAAGTCTAAGTAGCTCATGTCCTCATTAAGCCCTCCCTTCTGGCCGGGCGTGGTGGCTCAAGCCTGTAATCCCAGCACTTTGGGAGGCCGAGATGAGAGGATTGCCTGAGCCCGTGGGTGTGAGAGCAGCCTGGGTAACATGGTGAAACCTCGTCTCTACAATAAATCAAAAAATTAGCTGGGCATGGTAGCACGTGCCTATAGTTCCTGCTATTTGGAAGGCTGAGGCGGAAGGATCGCCGGAGCCCAGCAGGTCAAGGCTGCAGTGGCCGGGAGCGTGCCGCTGCACTCCAGCCTGGGCGACAGAATGAGACTCCAACTCAAGAAAAAAAAGCCCCCACTTCTCTGTTCACAGCGGAGGACACTGAGGTCGGGGAGAGGTGGCTGGTCGGGCCTCATTGTGAGCAATCCCCATTCACATCCATGTCTCTGACTCCAGAGCCTGTCCCTCTGCACAGACCAGAGGCAAGGCTGGGGATGGAAGGCTCGGCCCGTTTCTCACCCGCCAGTTCTTCCTGGCAAGAAGGATCTCCAGAAAGACCGGAGATCAATTTGACTCAGCTGGATCCAGTGGCCCTCAGCAGGTTCAAGTCCCAGGGTTAAGGCTGGTTGGCTGGCTTGGATGGACCACACGTCCCTCCCTGAAGTGCAGCTCACAGGATGAAATGCTCTGATCAGCCAGGCAGGAGTCACTTCCTGGAGCCAGGGGGTAGGGGACAGTTGGTGTCAACCCCTCCCAGCAACCTGGACAGAAAGTAGAAGTGGGTCCCCAGAGGAAAGCTGAGGAGTGGGGACAGGGCTGCTGAAAGGGCCGTTGCACCTCTGCACATCCACCCAGCCAGGAGACAGCCGGGCCCTGGGGCTTGGCGCGTGGTGCTGGGTGTCTTCTGCAGGGGGCCTGGTGTGGACGAGGGACAGGAAGTGTGGGTGAGCTGAGCCATTTGCTCAGCGGGAGCAGAGTGTGCAAGCTTTGCCGTGACCACAGAAGCCTCCGGGTCCCCCTGTGGGCTCTGCGGAGGCCGAGGCCCCTGTCTGTCCCCGCCTGACTCCTTGGGCCTTCCAAATATTAGTCTGTGCTGACAGCTTGGCCGAGGCACTTGTTCAACCAGCCAGTGCCACCTGGGGATCCACAGGGCCGCATGGAGAGGCCCCCAAGAGAGACTAGACTGGTCCTCACTCTTCCCCACCCCCACAGTCGGGCCAGGCCCAGGGAAACCCACTTCCGCTTCCGGCCTGCCCCTCACTCCAGACCCCTGAGCTCAGGTCAGAAAGGGCTTTAAAGAACCAGCCAGGCTGGGCTCAGTGTCTCAGCCTGTAATCCCAGCACTTTGGGAGGCCAAGATGAGTGGATTGCCTGAGCCCACGGGTTCAAGACCCGTCCGGACAAGTTGGTGAGACCACGTCTCTACAATAAAAAATAAAAAATCAGCTGGGTGTGGTAGCGTGCACCTGTAGTTCCAGCCACTTGGGAGGCTGAGGCGGAAGGATTGCCAGAGCCCAGCAGGTCGAGGCTGGGTTGACCATGAGCGTGTCTCTGCACTCCAGGTTGGGCAGCAGAGTGAGATTCCAACTGGAAAAAAAAACACAAAAAAGAACCAGCCAGCTCCGTGTGGAAAACTTTGGGAGACTCAAATGACACTTGTACAGTTTTTCATTTGAATCTCCAGGAAATCATCAGAACAGCAGTACACACACATGCAGCAAGAGGAAATGATCTCATTATCTTAGACAGCACCGTGTCTGGCTTTAGTAAGCAGAAGCAGACAGTTTAGAGTGTTTCCCAAACACGGGAAGTCTAGACAGGCTGTTCGTGGAATGCCATGGCTCCTGGAGCTTCAAAGCCCACGGGTCGCCCGGTGCCAGCATCCACATCTGGCCCACAGGGAGGCCCAGCCCTGACTTGCAAGACTCCAGTACTCCAGTGACAAAGCACTCACCACCTACAGGGCTGCTCCCTCCACATTTCTGCAGCTTCTGTTGGGAAGGCTTCCATGGAGAAGTCGGCCTTCCGGGCGCTCCCTTTGCCCCACCCCTGCCCACGGCCTTCCGGGCGCTCCCTTTGCCCCACCCCTGCCCACCCAGCATGGGCTGTCTGGAGGCCTCTGAGGTCACAGTTGGCCTGCCTCCTGAGAGCCACCTTCAGTTGGGCCTCTGGACACACAGCAGCCAATCCCTCCTCCCCAGTGGCTCCCGGTGTCTCTGGAAAGTTCTGCTGCTGGACCTAAGCAGAAAACAGTGCCCCTCCGCCCAGGGCCTTTGCCCGGGGGGGGGGGTACATACTCAGGTCACTGAGCCCAAGTGTGTGCACGTGCATGCGTGTGTATGTGTGTGTATGTGCATCTGAGGTGCCAACACACTCGCTCTGCCCCACAGTAGCACAGGGGGGAGACACCACATGGGGGTGGGCGAGGCCAGGCCCCGGGTGGAAGGGAGCACCAGCAGGACCGGGGACCCCAGGAGGGTTTTGCCAGGAGGGGCCCTGGGACCAGGATGAGCCAAGCGGGGAGGAGAGTGGCTGAGGTGAGCAATCCGCCCAGGCCATGCTCAGGGGGGCTCACGTGTGTCTCCCCATCTCGGCAGAACCTCTTCGACAGCATCAAGAGCGAGCCCTTCTCCATCCCCGAGGACGACGGCAACGACCTCACACACACCTTCTTCAACCCCGACCGTGAGGGCTGGCTGCTCAAGCTGGGTGAGGGTCCGGGCACATGCCCTCACGCACGCTCACGCACAAAGCACGTGGCTCATACTCACACGTCAAAATGCACACACACACGCATGGGCACATGCTGGCACACCCAGACACACGCCGACATGCACACTCACACACAGGCACAAGGGCGACACGCTCAGACACATGCTGACACACCCTCATGCACGCGGGCACACACTGACACACCAAGACAGAAACTGACATGCACACTCATACACCTAGGCACACAGCTGACACACACATGCTAACACACTCATGCAGGCATAGGGTGACACACTCAGACGCACACACACACACACAGGCACATGGCTGACATACACTAACATGCACACACACACGCAGGCACACCGTCGACACAAACACATGTTGACACAACACATGCATGCAGGCACATGGTCAACACACTCAAACACGCTGACATGCACACTCTCATAGGCACACAGCTGACACAGGCACACATTGACACACACACACGGACAGTGAGCACACTCACACACCCCAACATGCGCACACACATAGGCGCACACTGACACGCTCAGACTCACCCACAGCACACAGCTGCACATGGACACACATGCACATGCAGCCTCAGGGGTGCAGTGGGGACGCCCCGATCTCCTGACACCCAGCACAGCCGCCTCATTCACTCGGGGAATGAAGGAGGGTAGTGGGAGATGGAGGGGTGAGCTGTGAAGTGGAGAGAGACAGCCAGATCCGCAGACTGACCCTCCAGCTGTGGTCTTGCCTCCCTCCCACCACCGAAGCCAGGAGAGACTCGGTGGGAAGCTCCATTTGCTCAGAACCTGCTGAGTGTGGGCACACACCGGTCCCCACCAGGAAGTGCCCACCAGGAAGTCCCCGCAAGGAAATCAGGGCCTCTGGCGAGCCCACAGCCGGCAGGTGGCAGATCTGGGGGGACAGAGGTTGGGTGTCCCTGAAGGAGGAGCAGGATGAGGCTCAGGGCGCCTCCCCTCAAGCTGGTGGGGGCAGGGAGGCCTGCACCCGCAGAGCAGCTGGGGTGGTGCAGGAGGAGAGTCCAGCAGGGGAACCCCAGTGCCCACCCCTGCCCTGCCCCCCACTCCCAGAAGCTGCCCCAGCAGGGACGGGTTGGCCAGGGCAGCATCTCAGGGCAGGCGAGCACCGACACCTCCCGTGAAGCAGGGCCTCAGCCTGGGCAGTCTCTGGCACCCGCTGTGAGGCCCGAGCCTCCTCCTCCCCAGTCCACCCTCTTGCAGGCCACGCAGCCTCCTGTCCTGCACCAGCTGCCTGCTCTCAGTCCCAGGCAGCTCCCAATCCAGATCCCGACTCTGACAGGGGAGGGGCCTCGGGGTCACACAGCCCTGGGTTCAAACCTGACCCTCTACCTCAGGGCCAATGATCAGTCCTCTGCCTCAGTCTCTGCAGCTGCAAGGTGGGGACAGTGACCTCTGAGAGGGCTGACTGAGTAGCAAAATGGCCAAGAGTTGGGCTCTGGAGCTGGGACCCTGGGGCTCGAGCCTCAGCTCTGCTGCAGGGCCTTGGGCAGATAACACATCTTTGCCTGGTGTGGGTTCCTTCATCTGTAAGATGGGGGATCTCCTCCTGATAAGTGGTTATGAGGATTAATAAGTAAATAGTATTTAAACTCCTCTAGGCCGGGCACGGTAGCTCATACCTATAATCCCAGCACTTTGGGAGGCCAAGGTGAGAGGATTGCTTGAGGCCACGGGTTCGAGACCAGCCTGGGCAACTTGGCGAGACCTCGTCTCTACAATAAATCAAATACATAACTAAATAAATAAAGTTCTCTAGAACCATGCTTGGCAAAGAAAAGATGAAATGCTTGGCACAGAGCCAGGCAGGACACAGGCTAAGGGGTGAAGCAGGGGTGGCAGCAGCCGGAGTGCCCAGGGAATGGCCCCCCACTGAGACCCAATCACGGAGGAGCCCTGAACGCCGAGCCAACCGCTCTGGGGAGAGCTTTGGTGTGAGGAAGAGATAGATGTGGGGGAAAGTATGTCGGGCAAGGGGTGAGGGGGGCAGGTGGGGACCCAGGGGTAGCATCGGAAGCCCTGCTCTTCCGGGAGGCGGGGGTCCTCAGCACTCTCCGCCTCCTGCAGGGGGCCGTGTGAAGACGTGGAAACGGCGCTGGTTCATCTTGACGGACAACTGCCTCTACTACTTCGAGTTCACCACGGTGAGTGGCCCCGAGCCCTCCCTGCCCCTCCCGCCTCCCAACTCCCCCCTCCCACTAAGCCACAGACGGACAGAGCCGGGGCCCACTGGGATCGTTCAGTCCCTCCACACCCATTTTACAGATGGGGAAAACTGAAGTCCAAAGAGGAGGAAGGGCGGGTCCAAGGCAGAGCCCAGGCTGAGAGCTGGGTCTCCCGACTCCCGGCCCCTGCGCCCATGCTGTCCCTCCACCCTCGTGACTGGACAGAGTCTCGGAAGACAGACAACCCCTCTCTGGGTTTGCGGAGCCGCTCGCGTTCACCCTCCTCCCCCTACCCCACAGGACAAGGAGCCGCGGGGAATCATCCCCCTCGAGAACCTCTCAGTGCAGAAGGTGGATGACCCCAAGAAACCAGTACGTGTTGGGGCAGGGCCCAGTCAGAGGGAGGGAGGAGGGGCTCCCCAGGGCCGGGCCCACCCATCATGCCTGCTGTGTGCTCGGGGCTGCCCTCCTCTCTCCCGGGGCCAGATGGCGTGGTGGTCCTCTGGCAGGGTCTGACTCTGACACGGGCCAGATGGTCTTGAGCACGGCACTGCTCCTTGCCAGCCTCGGTTTCCCCATCCGTCGAGGGGGATTTTGGAGCAAATGGTGGATCTTGTGGGGCCTGGCACACAGCGCGCACCCAGTGTTGGGGGTCGCAGCCCCTTCACCCATCCCGGGGAGGGGTGGGGCCGTCCCGCTGGGGGACACCAGCTGTGTGTCGGCCTGAGCGTCAAGGCTGCCTCCCCACAGTTCTGCCTGGAGCTCTACAACCCCGGCTGCCGGGGCCAGAAGATCAAGGCCTGCAAGACCGACGGCGACGGCAAGGTGGTGGAGGGCAAGCACGAGTCCTACCGGATCTCGGCCACCAGCGCCGAGGAGCGTGACCAGTGGATCCAGGCCATCCGGTGAGGGCGGGCTGGGGACGGCGCCGACCCCGGGAGCCCCTCCACCTGGCGGTCTTGTTTCTTGCCGGACTCTGGCCTCTCCTCCAGGTCCGACATGGGCGCTTCCCGTGTGCCCGGCCCCAGGATGCAAGGGAGAACAGCCTGGCAGGCTTGGCAGGGGTGGACCGAGCAAGGGTCGCACAGAAAGCTCGGGCCCAGCACCCGGCCCATGGCAAGCGCTGCAGAATGGTGCCCTGGTGGCACCACACTCCCAAGTGGCCCTGGAGGGAGCTGGTGGGGTGGAGGGAAAGCTTTCCAGGTGGAGGCCCGGCATGGACAGACGCGAGGGCCAGGCAGCAGGCGGCTACCCACACGATGTCCGGTGCCCAGGCGAGGCGGGCAGCGCGGGGCTGAGGCTGCGGAGCGTGGCAAGGCCACAGTTGCCATGGTGACAAGCGCTGGTGTCTCCTGGGGCACTGGGGAGCCATAGACTTGTAAATAGGGGAGGGTGGCCGGGTGAGGAAGGCCACAGTGAAGGGGCTGGCTGCGAGGCACCAAGGTGGGTGAGAGAGGGACAGGTGTCACCGCCGTCCAATTGAGAGGCGCTGATGTGGCTATTGGCTGAAGAGGGCAGTGGGGAAGGGGCCGGGGACAAGGGAACAAGGTGTCAAATCTGCCCAGGGCCTGACTCTGAGTCGGCCCGAGACCTTGGTCAGGGTAGGACAAGTCAGCCAAAGGAGGGCAGGAGTGGTCGCTGGCGAGGGCCATTCCCCAGGGGCTCGTGGGCCTCTTCGTCTGGACCCATCTGCACTTTACAGATGGGGAAATTGAGGCCTGGAAAGGGGAGGGCCTTGCCCAGGGCCGCACAGCCAGTGGGGGCAGAGCCAGGTCTGGCTCCACCCTATGCCACCACTCCTCCTCCTTCTCCTCCAGAGGGTCAGAGGGTATCCCACGGGAGTCTGACGCCACGGCGGGGGGGGGCCCAGAGACGCTTTGGGGCAGAACTCCCAAGACTCTCAGCTCCTGACAGGAGGTCCCGCCCTCTCTGGCCCCACCCATGGGACCCTGGGCTAGGCTAGCAAGGCTGGACTTGCCCTGGCTGGGTCCTTGTGGGGGTTGTCTGGCCTTTCTCTAGGGCAGAGTAGGCCTACCCCCCTGGCAGTCTCCTGCCCTGGTTATGAGTTCCGGGAGACTAGACCCTGGGGCCAGCCCAGCCCTGACATTTCTTCTCCCACCCTCGTTCCAGAGCCAGCATCACCCGCGTCCCCTTCTACGACCTGGTCTCTGCCCGGAAGAAGAAGATTGCCAGCAAGCAGTGAGCTTCCTGGAGGAGGTGTCCTGGGAGTCCCGGAGCCCCACCTCCTACCCGGTGCACACTTACCTGGCCTCCGACGTCCTGCTTTCCCCATTCCCTCGAGCTGACTGTGGAGGGAAGGCAGAGCTGGTGGGGGAGAGCCCCAGAGGGTGCCCCGTGCGGCCAGGAAGGATCCCAGGCCCTGTCCAAGGTCCACTACAGTAAAGGATGAGGAAGGCTGGGAAGAAGCCAGACAGACAGCAGCATTCTCCTCCTCCCTGGACTCTGCGTCCTCGCCTCTGAAGCAGCTCGTTGCCTTCTGACACAGCCCTTCAAGTAGAAGGCAGTAAGGGGGCCCCTAGAGCCTCTGCCTCTGCTCAGGGGCCATCTCTGCCAGCCCCTCCCTGTCCTCAGGTTGGGTCGGCCGCCTGCCTGAGCAGGGCTCAGCACACGCACACTCAGACCCTCGATGGGACCCCAGACCCCACAGTCTCTGACCTGCCATGCGCCCTCTGCCAAATCACACCTCTTTGCCAGTGCCTGCAAAACAGCAGTGTTATGGGCCCCAGCTTCCAACTGGAGACACCAGCACTTGCTCAGGGAGCCAGGTGGACTCTGGATCAAAGGCTGCCGGGAGACAGCAGCAGGGCTCCACCCTCAAGGATGTCACGTGGGACTTAGGAGCAGGTGGGACTCCTCAAAGAGTTGACAGGAAGCACCCCGGACAGGTGGGGTTCAAGCGGGACAGGTACTGCAACCAAGAAGCCAGGAAAAGAGAGTCTGCGGGCTGCGGCTGCCAGGAGGACTGCCTGGAGGCAGCAGCTGAACCAATAAACAACACGGGGCTCATGCCTGAGTCTTGGCAACGGCTCCCCTGTGAGACCCAGCAGGTCCCAGCATCTCCAGACCCCGGCAACAGCATCCACAGAGCAGAGCCACTTCCCTGGTCCCCGGCAGTCTGCTCTGTCTCCAAGGACACCTTGCCTGGAGGAAGAGGCCACTCACCCCCTCACATGGGCCCTGGAAAGTCCCAGGAGGGAAATTCCCTGGCCGGAGATGCGCTCACCTCTGCCCTACTGCTGGCGTGGGTGGGGGCAGGTGGACTTCCCAGCACCCCTCCCCCTCACCACCCACACCACACGTGCCTACCTTCCGTGGGTCAGGATGGAGTCACTGCCTTGGCGTGTGGTGAGATCCCCGTCTCTGGAGGTGTGCAAGCAGCCAGTAGCAGTCTGGGTTGGGGTCCGCAGGAGGAGGCCTTGCTGGACATCTGAGAACTTCCACAGACTCATGTCAGCCTGTGAGCTGAGCCGCACCTCTGCCATCTCACTTGGTCCTGAAGGGACAGTCAGGGGAAGCTGTGGAAAGAGCACAGGGCTGGGGCCGAGGGTGAGCGTCCTCTCCTGCCTCTGGCACACACTAGCTGTGTGACTTTTGTCCACTCCCTTCCCTCTCTGGTCCTCAGCTTCTCCTGTCATGGAGTGGGTGGGATCTGAAATTTCCAGGTGTGAGCAGCTGTTCTGGAAATCGCTCAGAAGAGCAAACAAAATTCATGATCCAACTCACAGGAGGCCTGTCCTCTCATCACCAAGTCTGCCATCCTAACCACCCTGGCCCTTCCCCTCGGCCCTTTCCCAGCTGAGGGCAGGATACCAGACAGGGAAGAGAGTGCCCTGTCCTCGGGACACTGGCTGCCACACTGACCAGAAGCCCCTGGGCAGACTTCCAGCAGGGATCCCTCAGCACAAGGGCAGGGTGGACTTGCTCTGTTGAGCCCGGGGAAAGGCAGAACTCTCCAGTAGGCAAAGTCGTCCAAAGACAGAAAGAGCTGCTGCCTTGGAAGACAGGTAATGAGTTCCCTGTCTCTGGAGGAAGGCAAGCACTGGCTGCTCCAGTGATCACTTGGCGGGTAACAGAGGCATTGAATTTGCTAAGTTTCATTTATTTGTACTTCCCACAAATATTTATTGAGCACCAAAGTGTGCCAGCCACTGTTGGGGGCACTGGTACAAGGCAGAATCCCTGCCCATGTGGGGCTCACATTCTGAGGTCCTGAATGCTGGGACACGTGCCGTTATGAAGGAAGCAGAGGGGGCAGTGGAGGGCTGGGCTGGGCTGAGCAGAGGGGCAATCCGGGGAAGCTTCTCAGAGGAGGGTGGCTGAGGGTGGCAGCCAGGCCAGGAAAAGGACACGCACCTGATGGTTCAGTGAGGTTACCTCGTGCCCCCCTCCCCATTGGACGATGAGCTCCTTGTGGGTCAGACGGTGTCACTGCTCAGTGCCTGGCACACGGTAATTGCTGACTCAACTGAAATTGACTAAGAAAGAGTCCTCTTAGAGGGGTGGGGCCAGGTGAGTGCCATGACACAAGCCTGTCTTGGAGACAAGGTATTTCTGGGACTTCCTGGGGCCCCAAACACAAGCCCTGGCCGCATCAGCAGCTGCAAATGTCTGGAGGCCGAGGGAACTGCGAGGACCTGGGTGACGCTAGAGGATGGAGGAGTGGCCGGAGGAGTGGCACAGCCACGTGGCCATGTCACCCTGGGGGCCTAGGGGAGTCCGGCCCTGACTCACTCTTAGGCTCCCTGGCGGCCCTGCCCACCTTCCCACCATCCTGCCGCTCCTTGCTCTGGGCAGCAGGGGGCACCCACCACACGCGCATGAGAGGTCCAGCCGCTGGACCCGCACGGACCGGCCCAGGCCAGCCGCCCCTTGCAGGGACGGGGCTTCTGTCCAGAGCAGAGCCCTGGCCTGGACGTCCTGGAGGGGGGAGGCACCTGGTTTACTAGGGCCTGCAGGTTCGAGTGGCCCACAGACACCCATGGGCGCGGATGAGACCGGCCTCCCCTGCCCTGGCGCTGGGCACAGTCACCCCTGCTGGGCCTGGAGTCCCAAGACAAGCTCACTCTCTCAGGCTGTGGGAACCTGGGCTCCTGCTCGCCCTCTCCGGATGGGACTTGTCTCCCTGAGGGGTGGGGCCAGGTGAGCGCCATGACACAAGCCTGTCTCATTTCTGGGACTCCCTGGGGCCCCAAACACAAGCCCTGGCGGCTAAAAGGAGGCAAGGCTGAGGCGGGGCAGGGTGCCAGCAGGGGCTGAGCTCCAAGGCCACAGCTCCAGCTGCACGATGCTCTGACCCAGCATCCAGCATCGTGGCTGCTGAACACAGCCGTCCAGGCCCGAGGGAGTCCAGACTTGGCACAGGATGCGATGGGCTGGGGCCGCAGAGGCAGGGGGCATGAGGAGGCAGAGGGCCCCCTTCCCGGTGCCTGGACAGCAGCCTCCATCCTGAGGCCTGGCACCAGAGCTGGCACGGGAGCCCTGGGCCGGATGCCGGGGGGGCAGGAGGTGGGGGCGGACAGCCAGAGCCAGCGGCAGGTGTGAAGGACCTGGGGAAATTGATTTATTAGGGCCATGAAAGGAGCTAAATATGTCTGCAGGCTGGCAATGACTCAGGCGGTCCCCAGGGGTCCGCAAGTGTGAGCATCAAAGAGCCAGAACTGGGCTCCTCCCACCAGGCACCACAGCCTCGAGCCCCTCCCCTCCTGCGATGGGAGGACTCTCCCCCTCCCCACCCAGTGTCCTGAGAGTCTGGCCTGGCCTCGGAGGGCCACCAGAGACCTAGCACTCCGCCCGTCCACCCCAACCTCCAGACGTCCCACGGAATGGCTGAGGATGAGCCCTGGAGAGACACATCTGGGTCGGAGTCCTGGCCTGGGCCCAAGCTGTGATGTGACTTCAGACTCGCGGCCGGCAAGCTCTGGGCCCGCATTCCCAGGAGGACCCATCCTCACCAAGCCAGGCCCCCGCGCACCTCCCCGGCTGGCAGTGGCAGTGTCGCTCCATCCCACGGGTCCTCCTGCAGACAGCGAGCACAGCCTCCTCCTCTGCCTGAGTGTCACCAACTGCCTCCAGGAGCAAAGCCAGACTCCACAGGGCCTCGTTGGGAGAACACGCTCTTCCAGGCCGCTTCCGGGCCGCCGTGTGGGGCTTCCGGAGAAACTGGATGAATCAGCCTGGAGGCCAGGGCTGGGGGGACCCAGGAGGGTAACATGGCCTCAGAGTGCCGGGAGTGCTGGGGAGCTGCAGTAAGGATGAGGGGCGGGGCCGGGGTGGCAGTGCCGGGGACATTCCTGATGTGAGGGACTGCTAAGAAACCATGGAGCTCCCAAACAGCAGCTCTCCAGTGGGCCTGGAAGAGCCTGCCTGGAACAGCGGGCCTAGGAAGGGAACAGAAGAGGGACCAGCGTGGCCAGCCTGCATCTGGATAGCATTGTATCTGGATAGCATTGGCCAGCTGGGAAAGGGCTCAAAGCAGGAGGGAGACTCAGTTGGAGGCCGTTTGGGGGTGGTCCCTCAGGCCAGGTGTGGGAACTGGACGAGGGAGGCAGCCACAGGGGCTGGCTGGGCAGAGGCAGGTGAGTGGATTCGAGGATGGGGATGACGGAGAAAGGCTGGAGGGGCCTCCAGGGCCAAGGCCTGTGGAGCGGAGGGCAGCTCCCAGCAGCCCGCCAGGGCAAGGGCAGGGGCGGGCAGGCGTGGGGAGAGGGGAGACACACAGGCCACACTGAGTCAGAGGGGCCGCTGGACCTCCAGATGGAGACCTTCAGCTGCAAGCTAGACCAGGGCGCTGCTCAGCACGATGCCCTCCACCTTCCCCTCTGCACCCTCTAGTTGCCCCTCCCCTGCCCCTCCCACTCGCCCCATCCCCTTCTCGGTCGCCCAGTCCTGGTGCTGTGCTGTGGTGTGTGATCCAGGACCTGGGCCTGCTGTCTGCCTGCAGGCTGGGTTCCCACCTGGCTCCCCCTTGCCGGTCGTGTGGCTCGGGGCCTGGAATCCCACCAGCCCCAGGCCTTGGTTCCTCAACTCCTGGCTGTGGGGCCAACCCAGTGCTAGAGGCCAGCCTCCCCACCAGCAGTCACAGCCCCAGGCTCCAGATCATGGTGGCACAAGCTCTGAGGCAGGGGCTGCTCCAATGTTGGGCCCGCCCTGCAGGAAGAGGCGGAAACTTCCATGGGTCACAGGGCTGGGGCTATGGGGGGAAGGGTGGGAAGACTCTGGCATCACTGTCCCCAAAGGCGAGACTTAACCTTGGAGGGCTCCCTTCGCCTTCTCCTGTGGGCTTTTAGCAGCTGGTGACCCTCAAAATTACCCCACAAAGAGCCAGTGCTGCCGATGTGGCTGGACACCCCTGTCCCCACCCCCGTGCCTACCCATGTCATGGCCAAAGCCGCCGGTCATGGGGCACTTGCCCATGCTGGCCTCTGCCCATGGGCCGCCTTCCAACTTCCTAACTCTCCAGAGCGGGCACCATGACCCCCCCTTACAGACAGGGACCCTGAGGCACCTCTGACCCAGCCAGGATGGGCCTGAGCCAGCAGGAACCCAGGCCGGCTGACTTGAAACCTGTGTAGACTCAAGGTGGCCACAGACGCGTCACCCAAAACAAGACCTTTGTGAGGGTGCTGGAGTGAGCACTCAAGGGGTGCCAGGACAGTAGGGGCATACCAGAATTCCCCGGGTACCAAAGACATGGGGCCACCCCAGAGACTGGCCATACCCACAAGAGCCCAGCAAGGAAGTGGGGCATAGGGTGGCCCTGTGGACAGAAGGGACGTGCCTATGGCTGCGTCACCCTGGAGAAGCAAGAGGCAATAGGGCTCAGCCCTGCACCCCCTGACCCCCAGCTCCAGGGAACACTTTTCCCTGATGAGCCCCTAGTTCTGTCCCAAGGGGAGGGTGTGGACGATAATGAATTGGGTGAGTCTGGTCTACGCTTACCCGCAGCAAACCCTTATAACCTTAGCTGTTGCTATTCCGTTCTTGATGGGGTCTCCCTTGGGGAAGCTGGGGGTGAGAGCTCTGGACAGAAGCACTGAAGGTAACAGGGCTGTCCATCCTATCCTTCTGGGAGCAGCTGGCAGCCCTCCTCCCACAGGAAGCCCTCCCTGACTACCCCAGCCCCTACTCCTTTAAGACTCCAGGGGCTCAGTGCCTCAGCCTGTAATCCCAGCACTTTGGGAGGCCGAAGCAAGTGGATTGCCTTAGCCCGTGAGTTCGAGACCCGCCCAGGGAACTTGGCGAGACCTCATCTCTACAATAAATAAAAAATTAGCCAGGCGTGGTAGCACACACCTGTAGTTCCGGCTACTCGGAAAACTGAGGCAGAAGGATCGCCGGAGCCCAGCAGGTCAAGGCTGCAGCGGCCGGGAGCCGCCACTGCACTCCAGTCTGGGCGACAGAGTGAGACGCCAACTCAAAACAAACAAACAAAAAGACTCCAGGGGTTTCAAAAACACAGGTGTTCCTGCCCCAGCACCTCCATAGAAAGCTCAGCGCCTGATTCTGTCCCAACCTTAGGGCTTCACAGTTTGGCTTTGGGGCGCTAACCTCATGGCCTGGGCGGCCAGGCTCAAGGAAGAAGGTGAGCTTCTGCTGCTGCCGAACCCTAAGGCCTACAAGTCCTCTCCACCCCTCTCTGCTTCACGGAGACCTCCAGCCCCATCCAGGGATGCCTCGTCCTTCTTTTTTTTTTTTTTTGAGTTGGAGTCTCACTCTGTCGCCCAGACTGGAGTGCAGTGGCCGCTCCCGGCCACCGCAGCCTCGACCTGCTGGGCTCCGGCGATCCTTCCGCCTCAGCCTTCCGAGTAGCCGGAACTACGGGCACGCGCTACCAGGCCCGGCTGATTTTTTATTTATTTATTGTAGAGATGAGGTCTCGCCGGCCCAGGCGGGTCTCGAACCCGCGGGCTCAGGCAATCCACTCACCTCAGCCTCTCAAAGGCGCGGGATTACAGGCTGAGCCACCGAGCCCGGCTTGCCTCATCCTTCTTATTCCTTCGCAAGGAAACCAGAGCTCACAGAGGTTATGGGCCATGTCCTAGGTCACCCAACACAAGGCCTCACGAGGAAGATGGACGCAGAAGGCACCAGCATCCATGAAACATACTTTATCTCATCTGAACTGGTAGCCCAGGATTATTCCAGTTCAGCCCGGACTTACTTGGCTTGCTTACTCAGACTGAGGATTCATAGCATTACTAATACATAATTTGCCAAAAGTCACAGAGTATTCCCATTTCACAGATGAGGATGTGGAGGCTCTAAGAGTCTGTGGCTTGCCCAGAGTCACATGGCCAGGAAGTGGCATCTGACCAGCAACCGGCAGGGAGGCTAGGGCAGAGGATTAACTCCATGACCTTTCCAGCTCCTTTGAGCCTTTGAGACTAAAGCCTGTCTCTCTTCTTCTCCCTCTCTCGAGGGACCTCCAGTTAATAAATAAGAGCCCAGAGAGGGCCCACCTTGGAGCCCAAGAAATTTTTTTTTTTTTTTTGAGTTGGAGTCTCACTTCTGCCCAGGCTATAATACAGCGGCACACTTACGGCCACCCCAGTGTCAACCTGCTGGGCTCAGGAGATCCTTCTGCCTCAGTCTTCCAAATAGCTGTAACTACAGGCCTGCACTACCACACCTGGCTTTTTTTTTTTTTTTAATTTATTGTAAAGACGAGGTCTCACTAAGTTGCCCAGGCTGGTCTCGAACCCATGGGCTCAGGCAGTCCACTCAGCTCGGCCTCCCAAAGTGCTAGGATTACAGGTTGAGCCACCGAGCCCGGTCAAGAAATTATTTTTTAATAAAATGTTCCCCATTTAAAAAATAATAAGCTATGCTCATTTTAGAAAATGGGAAAATGCAACAAAGAGGAAAATTCTTCAACCACGAATTCCTCTACCTGATACTACAAAGCTGCGGAATATCTCCAGCACCCCGTATGTTCTGCAGGTCACCTGTCAGCGATGACACTGCCAACACTTTAGTCACCGGTGTCTGCTTCAGTGGCATGGAATCCCAATGTCCTCGTGTGTATCAGTCACTTTAGGCTATGTGGTATTAACAAAGCACACTGGTGGGGAGGGGGGTGGGACTTGGCCAGGAGGCAGGACTTGGCGGGGGCAGTTCCTCAGGTACCCAGGCTGAGAAGGCACTGTCCTGGCATGAGCGCCAGGAGCACTTTCTGGATGTGACATGTCAGTCCTACCTGCATTTCATCAGCCCATGGGAGGCGCATGTCCACCTCACTTTGAAGGGAAAGCAACGGCCAGCCACCATCTGTCCTGCAAGAGAGGAGAGCAGAAACCCTCAGTGTGTGGTACTGATGCCAATTACACCTAGGGTGACCCATTGCAGTGATGACACTGCAAACACTTTGGTCACCTGTGTGTCACCCATTTGTTCAGACCAAGGAGTCTTCCGGAATGCAGGGCTTCACGTGCTAAAACTAGGAACAGCCCAGGAGGACTTGTTCTTCACAAACTCACTTCAAAACAGCATGGCAGCCATCTTGCAGATGACATGGCTTTCCCAACCCCCTACTGCTGGAGACGAAGGTTGTTTCCAGTTTTGCGTGTTGATAAGTACATTGTCTCAAATATCTTTACGAATGAAGCCTTGTCCACAATGGCTTAGGGGCTATTTTTCAGGGAAAGAATATCTTTTATCCATATGTAACCCAGGACAGTTGGAAGGAACAATACAACTCACCATCCACAGCATAAGCAAGTGCCCGCTGTCTGTATGCTTACCTGGAGTCCAGAGCAGTAGTTCTAAATCATAGCATCACAATCACCTGGAGAGGCTGGGCTTGGCCGCTCATACTGGTAATCCCAACACTTTGGGAGGCTGAGGTGGGAAGAGGCTGAGGTGGGAGGAGTTCAAGGCCAGGAGTTTGAGACTAGCCTGGGCAACATAGTGAGACCCCATAGGTACCATATATACATATACCTGCAGAGCTTGTTCCCACAGATTGCTGGATCCCACTCCCCGAGTTTCCTATTCAGTCAGTCTAGGGTGAGGCCTAACCTTTCCTGCTTTGTAACCAGACAGGTAGCTCCCCAACTTGGTTTCCTACCTGTGAATTGGGGCCGCTGAGAGATGAGCACGGCCAACCTCGTGGACCTCCCAAAGCCCTGCCAGGCGGGTAGCGAGAGCTCAGTTGCAGATAGTCCTGGTTCTTCAGCAGCAGGTGAGATGAATGCATGTCTTAAAATATTTGTCCATTTGAATGGAACCACCTAGATTAACATTTCACTCCCATTCTACCCGCTTGAGCATGGGGTCGCTCCAGGTAAAGGCTCAGCACCCGTGTCTACTCGCTGGTGTGAATCATCCTTCTACCTCTGCCGTCCACCTGCGGCTCTCCGCCCTCCCTTTCCAGCCTGGGCTCGAGATGGAGCAAAGAAAACAAACCCCCATGGCCGTCCTTGATTGCTACTGCAGTTCTTCCAAGGCTGCTGCGTGCCTGTCTGCTGGGCCATTTTTCTGGCTTACAGTGTGGCCAAATCATCTGCCTTTCTCATTCCTAGTTTCCTATCACTGAAGCTTAGATCAGCAAGTGACCAATATAAAGGAAATGGATTTTGGATGACGGGATCTCCTGCACCTTGATCATTGGGGAGGGGAGTCCTGGCTCAGTTCAAACCCTCTGGTCATGGCGGAAGGCACAGTCAGGAATCCAGAGGCTGCTGCTACTGAGAAGCCCCCACCTCAGCTACAGCCCAGACACAGCCATGCTGCCTCCCTCCCCCTGCAGAAGGGCTCCAAGCAGACTAAACCTGGATGGACCCCGGGAAGGCCAAGCCATCTCTCCCCCAGCTAGAGAACAGGTGACCAAGGATGCGAGAACTGGCCACCGAAGTTGGGCGGTCCCAGCCCAGGCCTTTCCTCCACTGCTTCGGCCTGTGAGCTTTGTCTCTCTGAGTCTCTGTCTTCTCATCTATGAAATGGGCATGGTAATGGCCAAGTCAGTGGAGGGATGTAGCAGATTGACAGTCACCAGCACAGGTGCTGGGCACCAAGCACACGCCCAACACGTGGGGCTGGCGGCTATGCCCACTTCTGTTCCTGGGGCTCTCAGTGAACTCTGCGGGCTTTTCCTCCGTTTGGACTGCAAATATCCAGCACCATGGGCCTCAAGTCCCCAGGGCTCAGCAGCAATTAACCCTGGGGCTTCCAAGTTCTCTCGGGTCCTGGCACCTGGGCCAGGGCAACCCCAGCCCCTCTGGCTGCAGCCTGACCCATCAGCCCAGTGGGAACAGTGCCACACGGGCTCATGGGCCAGTGCAGACCACACAAGTCCCAGGAGCACGGGGGGGGGGGAGTGCTTTTAAAACTGAGGCTCCCTCTGGAGCGGCGGGGGGGTGCAGCTCTGCCCTATCCCCCCCGACGATGCCCCCTAGCTGGCAAAGCAGGTACAGCAGCCTCCAGGCCTGCCACCTGCCTCCCCTCCCCACCCCCCTCGCCCTGTGCCACCCTGTCGCACTGCTGGGACCTGATTTCCATAATCATCAGCCATGGATCTTCAAAAAAGCTGGGAGCAGCCCGCTGCCACCCACCAGGGAAGCTCCCGCTAGCGACGCCCCCTCCTCACCTCCTCCCCCACCTCCCCACCGCTCCAGAGGGAGCCTCAGTTTTAAAAGCTTTTGAGAAACCATCCTCGAGAAGCAGCTGGGAGACACCCAGGATGTCGTTCTCAGCATGAAGGAGGGGGGGCTGCTGTGGCGGGGAGAGGCTGGCGCAGGTGTAGACCAGGCTCAGAGACAAGGAGGGGAGGAGGGAAACTGAGGCAGCCGAGGAAAGGGAGCACGTTTCCAGCCACAGTCTCATGGCAGCCTCACAACGACCCTGCAAGTGGGTCCTTTGCTGTGCCTCACTCTACAGTTGGAGAAACTGAGGCCCAGAAAGGTTTCGGGTCTTCCCACCTGGTCAGTGGCTGGGTGGGGACTCGTTTCGGGTTGGTGGATTCAGAGCCCCACCCACCTACACACTGCCTCCTTCCCGAGATGGGGCCTGGGAGCAGGGTGCACTGTGCATCCCAAGGGTGAACAAACCAGACGGCAGGGTACAGACCAGGGGCCCCACGGAGCCCAGCCCAGCAGAGTGGGCCGCTGTTGGGCGCACACTTGGAACCCAGGGGCCCCCAGAACTTTGAACCCCAGCTCTGCCACCTCCCAACCAGCCCCACCAGAGTGGGCAAAACACAACCCCCATGCCAAACTCTGCCCACCCGCTGTGTCAGCACAATCTGGAACAAAGCATGGTTTTCATATTTTTTAATATTAAGAAACAAAAAAAGAAAACTATTTCCTGGCATGTGAAAAGTATGTGAAATTTAAGTTTTTGTGTTCATCCACATTGTTTTACAAAACACAGCTCAGCACGTTCATATCTGGCGCTGTCTATGGCTGCTTGTCCTCTGCACTGGCAGGGCTGAGTCGTTCTGGCCAAGAGACATGGTTCGTAACATCGAAAATACTGCCTGGCCCTTTCCAGAAAATACTTGCCCACCCTGCACCAGTGGGACGAGTGGTGAGGTTCCCGAACCTCAGTGTTCTCACCTGGACAGACGGGAACACTATGAAACCAGGATGAAAGGACTGGTCAGACCCCAGGCATGGTGTGCTCCTGCCCACGCCCCCTGGTGCCCACTGCTGGCTGTGTCCCCACCCCGATCGCAGCCACCCAGATGGACGCACCGTGAGCACAACTGTCCTTCCCCTGCCCCTTCCTGCATGTCCTCATCCCATGCTCACCCACCCCCCCTCCGGCCCCTCCTAGCAGGGCCAGGCCTGACTGGTCTGCCTCCAGCACCCAGCACGGTGCCTGGCCCACACGGGCACCAGCAAGCACTTTTGGGTGGGTGGATGGGTGCACCCTCTGCAGGCTGTCCCTGTTCTCCGATCCTTCCGCTCTGACCTCCACGTCTCCCGCAGGGTCTCCCTGTCCTGCTTCCTCATCTCACCTCCACTCTGCAGCCAGGGCCATCTGCCTCCTATCTGCCTCCTCCCCACCACCCTCTAGGGAGGCCACACTGCCCAGGGCAGTAAATGGGCCCTGAGCTCCCGCCCTACAAACACCCAATCAGTTAGCACTTCCCTGACCCTGCAGGGCGTACCAAGCCTCAGGTGTTTGGCCGTGCTGTTCCCTCAGCCTGGCACCCTCTTCCTTATTCCAGTCCAACAGACCTGGCATTCTCCACTCAGCCCCCGAGACTCGGTTGAGGCCCCAACTGCCTGAAACCTTCCCAGGTCTCTATCCACCTCCTACAGCCCGCTACCTCGTGCCTGTGGGGCTTTGGAACCCCGTTCATACGTGTGAGTTTCTTCAGGTGAGCCTATGAGCCCCATTAGACCAGAACTGTGACTGGTATTTCCGAATCACCAGTCCCAGCAAGGGTATGGTCCAGAGAAGACACTTAATAAATGCTCAACAAATGAATCAATGAGGGAAGGAAGGAATTAATACAGATGGGATCTTCTCCCTCCCTTGGGTTCCCCAGTTCTCTCCCACAGAGGCCAGCTGCCCAGCTTGGTCTTCAGGTCTTCACCGCCTGCGGCTCTGGCCACCCTCCCAGCCTTCCCTCTTGCCATCCCAGGCCTGTCTTCCCCGCGTAGCCCCGGCCTCCAGGCACTGCTCATGCAGCTGCCCTTCCAATATCCTCCTCACATACCCCCACTGTGCCTGTGGGGACCCAGGCAAACAGAAGTAGAGGCCAACTACTCCCATATGTCCCAAATCCCACAGCAGAAGGCAGCGTGCTCTCCAAGGGCTCTCCGCGAGGACCTGGCCCCGAAGGAATCCTGCCCCTCCGACTGTGGATATGGTGCTTCACCTTTTGGCAGACAGTGGGGCAACACCCATCTCGTGGGGCTACTGAGGCTGAGGGGTACCGTTCTCTAAAGTTTCTGGCACACACTAGGTGCACAATAATGGACAGCTGCTTCCAGCCTGGCCAGAGAGGAGGCTCAGGCAGCAGACCCAGGGCTCCCCGCAACCTGCAGCCCCACCTCTCTCTCTCTCACGCTCTTTCGCCCCCGACAGCGCCGGCAGCCAGCAACTGCCGCTGCCGTGGATGGAATGACAATGAGAGCAGGACCTGCGTGAGCCCATCTGAGCACCTAAGGCTAGGCTGAGGCTCAGATGAAGCCAGGATGGGGAGGGGCTAACCGGGACGGGCAGGCAGAGTTGAGGAGGGCTGAGCAGGTGTGGGGGGGCACAGTGCTGGGGTGAAGAGGGGCAGAGCCAGGCAGGACAGAGGCCAGGACCAAAGCTCAGGATGGGGGCAGGGCTGGGGCTGGGATGGGGCTCACAGCGGAGACAGAGAGACAGGGCTGGGGTGGGGATTCAGACAAGATCACCAGCTGGGACAGGAGGAGAGCGAGAGAGAGTTGGGGGTGTACCAGGCCAGGGGAGGGAAAGAGGGAGCTGGAGGAGCTGGGGAGAAAGAAGGACCTGAGAGGCTTGGGACTCTGTGGGCCCGGGTTCGAGTCCAGTAGCTTCCTTTCAATATAGTCAGAATGGTTCAGAATGTGGTTCAGAATGTGCACACAGCAAGTGCCCAGCGGGGGTCCCGGGCCGAGCCCAGGGAGAGGGGCAGGAGACGCTGCTCCGCCGGTGACAGCCTCCTCCTCTGGCCGGTGGGACCACTGTCCAGAGGCCAGGGACTCACCCAGCCTCCGCAAGGGGAGGCAGAGGGGACACTGGAAGCCCTGGGTGCAGACCCAGCTAGGGGGCAGGAGGGTGAGGGGAGGGTGAGACAGGAGGCGCGGGTGGCCAGGAGACTTGCACACTGGCCAAGAGACGACGGCCACCCTCCTACCCAGCCCAGCTCCACCTGGGACACCTTTATCTCCCCGCCTCCATCCAAGCATTTCTTCCTCTGAGACGCAGTTCATTCCCAGGCCCTGCCCCAGTCTCGACCTCCCCCAGCAGTGATGGTCTCCCCTCAACCTCAGAGCCTGACATGCCCAGGGCCATGTGCTGGTGGCCCCAGGCCGCATGGGGATGCCCCAGCCATCTCCTCACAAACGTCACGGAGGATTGACATCAGCTAGCGCTTAAGTGTGAGGCTGGGGACTCTGCGGGCCCAGGTTCAATTCCAATAGCTTCCTTCAAGATAGTAGATGTTTCGTAGACACCGGGCCATCGGTCGGTGGTTCGGAATGTGCACACAGCAAGTGCCCAGTGGGAGATCCCAGGCCGAGCCCAGGTGTCCCCCTGTTCCCTGTTCCTTGCGGTGGCCTCCAGGCCCGAGGCCGAGCTGTCAGCTTGGGAGGCAGGCCCATTGCTCATTCCCCTTGAGTCTGCAGCTCGGGCAATCAATCAGTCGCCATGGAAACCAGCCCTCAAATCCCAGGCAGGCACTTCCTGGCTGCGCCAGCACCACCTACCACCCACTCAGGCCTGACTGTGTGGGTCCCTCACCTAGGACTTCCGGGTGGGGGGTGGGGGTGGGGAGGAGAGAAGGTGGCTCTGGAATAATCTAGGAGCACCTGCCTGTATCTCCCAGGCCCTGGGACTCCCCAGAGCATTTCCTTGGGGTGGAGACCACCACTCCATTGCCCCCTTACTTTTACAGGTCCATCCCCATCCATGATGGCCCTCAGGACTGTAACAAGACCCCAGAGGAGGGACCCTTAACCTATGGGGGAGAAGGGGGAGCACTGACACCCAGCTGTGGAGTCAGTGGCGGGGGGGGGGGGAAGCATGCGCCCCACCCTGAGCCCGAGAGACCACGGCCACCCTCCTAGCCAGCCCTCCTCTCTGGCCCGAGGAATGGGGGAAGAAAAATTCCTGGCCCACTGCAGCCAGCACCTGCCTCCCACTAAATCTGCGCCTGGCACTTCCAGTACCCATTAGCGTCAGGCCCACCAGAGACCATTAGCCAAGATCTACGGGTCTGCTCACCCACCGCCCACCCTGGCCCAGCTGCAGCCTCGTTCCCAGGCCCCCACCTTCCCCCACGTCCATCCAAGACTGGACAGGGCCCAGGGTCTGAGTCAGAGAGCCCCAAGCTCACTGGGGAGCCTGAGCAAGCCAGACAACCTCTCTGAGCCTGTTTCTTGTTCGGAAAACGGCAATAATTATCCCTGCCTTGCAGGAGTGATAGGGAGTCAAAGAAAGGACACAGAGAACTTCACACAGCACCCGGCAGGTGACCTGTCCTTGGTAAACATGAGGTCCCTTTCCCTGCTTCATCCCCTCCCAGTAAAGGAAGAAGAGGCTAGACTAGCTCCTGGCACCACACAGCTGGTTCTGCTGCCCGCGGTCTGGAGCATTCGCCCATGGCAAATCCCCCACGATGGTGCCCAGTCTGCTGGGACACGTAGGATAAGGTGCGTGCATTGAAACATCTGGCAACAGCCCCCAAACCCAGCTTGGCAGGGATCAGTTGTCTCAGCCACACCCTCCCTGGCCCTAGCTTCCTTTCCCTTTTACAGAGCACCTACTATGCGCCACTCCCTGGCCCTAGCTTCCTCTCCCTTTTACAGAGCACCTACTATGCACCGGCTGCGGCAGGAAGCACATTTTTAAATGTCACTCAGCTGCCCTGTCTCCCTCTTAGAGTCAAGGAAATGGGGAGTTAAGTGGCTTCTCAAGGACACCCAACAGGTCAACGGCAGTACCAGGATTTGAACTCAGGCATGAGGTTTCAAAGACAACGCATAAAGGAAGCAGCCTCCTCTGCTGAGTCGGCCTCCTCCTCCAGACCCTCCTGATGATGCCTGCAGGACCAGGTAGAGCAGCTTGCTTCCAGCTATCATCCTCGTCCTGCTCCCCCTTTTTCTCCTCCAGAAAGCAAATTGATTCTTCCAATTACTTTAATCTGTCCTGGAGAAGGCAGGGGAGGAGCCTCAGCACCCCCCCATCACACACACAGGAGGCAGGGCAGCAATCAGCCCACCGTCCCCAGCAAGCCCCCACCTCCCACAGGCTCCAGCCTCCCATGATTAAACACTAATTGCCGCCAAGCTCTCCAATTGAGGACTTTAATTTCCCGAAACGAAAAGTACATTTCAATCAGTTCCTCTCCCAAACCATCCCTCTTCCGGAGCCGGGACCAGAACTCGGGCCTGGGAGGCCCCGGTCAGACAAGCCCTGCCCACAAGCCTGCCGCCCCCCCCCACAGGCCCACCATGCCTCTCCTTTCCTGCTACAGGGTGGGGTGGGGGGTGGCTTGGGAACCCCTGTGTGGGAGGCATCAAGAGAGGCTGCCCCACCACCGCCCCAGCCCTGGGGTCAGAGGAGATGGCAAGGCACTGGGAGCGTCAGCCAGAGGCAGGGTCTCACTGCCTGCTCCCTTGACAATGCACACGGCTGGGTCACTGCCCTGTCATTAGATGCTTCATCCAGGAGTGGACGGAGGCTGGGCAGGTGGACACCTGGGCTCTCTTTCCAGCTCTGCTGGAAATCTCCCCTCTCCAGATCTCAGGGCCTCATCTGCCCCGGGAGGGACCTGGGGAGGGGCCCGGCTTCCATGGCTGGAGGGCCTGTGAGTCCCAGGCACTGGTCTGCAGGACTGGGCTGGCTGCAGACTCCCCTGGAGGTCCTGGGACTCTGGGTCTGAGCAGGGACCAGGAACCGGCATTTTATTTTATTTTTGAGTTGGAGTCTCACTCTGTCACCCAGGCTAGAGTGCAGTGGCACGCTCACGGCCACCGCAGCCTCGACCTGCTGGGCTCAGGTGACCCTTCCGCCTCAGCCTTCCAAGTAGTTGGAACTACAGATGTGCGCCATCACATCCAGCTATTTTTGGTTTTTTTCGATTTATTGTAGAGATGAGGGCTCACCAAGTTGCCCAGGCTGGGCTCAAACCCCGGGACTCAGGCAATCCTCTCGCCTCCGCCTCCCAAAGTGCTGGGATTACAGGCCTGAGCCACGGCGCCCAGCTGGGCTGGGGATCTGAACGAGGTCTCTCCAAGCTCCATTCTGGCTCCAGAATCTTCCATTTCATGAGTATGTACTAAGCCCAGGAACCGAGTGAAGCAACTGGCATGGATTCCCTCCAGCCATCCCACCATCCTCAGGGAGCCTGTCTCATTCCCCCTCCCCACCCCGCCCTTACAGAAGAGCAAAGCGAGGCTCAAGGAGCTCTCCCTCTCGCCGGAAACCAGGGGGAGGGAAACGGCTCCGCTGGGGTTCGAAGCCGAGCCTGCCGAGGCGGCCGCGCTCTAGGCCCCGGCGGCGCGCGAAGGCCCGACGGAGCGACGCGCCGGCCCGGAGCTCGTCGGCCGACGCCGCGGGGCCTTCGCGGAAGCTCAGCCGCGCGGAGGCTGCCCGGGCGCGGCGGGCGCAGGGGCGCGGCGCGGCGTCGGCGGTGCCCTCGGCGCCAGGGGCGTGGGGGCAAGGGGGGCGAGCGCACGCGGGCCCGGTGGGGGCGCAGGTAGAGGCGAGGGCGGCGCCCCCGAGCGCCCCGCAGCCGCGGAGGGCGGGGCCTCGAGGCGCCCCCGGCCCGCCTTCCCCTCGCCGGCCTCCCCGCCCCCCACGCAACGCGCCCCTCGTGCAGACGGCTTGTCCTGGGTCAGAAGGCGAGGGCAGGGCGAGAACCAGGTCGCCAGCGCCCCGTTTCCGGGCCAGACGGAGAGGCTGGAAGTTGGGGTGGGAAGGGGGGCGTCCAGGAAGGAGCCCCCCACCTGCAGCCTGAGCGCATGCTGGGGGCGTGGGGAAGGGCGCGCCCGCGCACCCCGCGCCCCCCGCGCCGCCTCCCTCGCCAGCGCCGGCTCCGGGCTCCGCGCTCGGCTGGCCACCCCTCCCCCCACCGCCCGCCCCGCGACTCCGCCCGCCTCCCCCGCCCGGCGCTCTCCTCCCCTCCTCCCCTTCCCTCTCCGGAAACTGATCCTGTCCCCCTGTCTCGCCCCTCTGGTCGGCCGCGTCGCAGCCCACTTCTCCCCTCCTGCTGTGTGACTCTAGACGGGTGTCTTAACCTCTCGGAGCCTTAGTAGTGGGCAAGGGAGGGGAAGGAACATCAGAAGACCCAGGTCTAGAATGCCACCCCTTCATGGGTTAAAGAGAGTGAAATATGTGTGTGTATACTTGCTTTTCTATGCATATGTTTGCGTGTCTGCGCCGACACCCTGGAAGGGAAGCGGAGTTGCCGGCGAGGCTGGCTGCCTCCGGGGAGGGGCGGGAGCCTGGTCCCTGGTGGAGGGGGGAGGAGACGGGACTCAGCATGGCACGCACCTTTTAAATATTGAAATGTATAAATGTATTAGCAATTCCAACGAATAAATAAAATAAAACACAGACATTTACAAAACTGAGCTTTAAAAATAATGCAGGTGAGGATGAAAGCAGACAGTGTGTGTGGTTTCCGTCAACATCCAGAGCTCGTCACCGCTCACCAGTCACCCTCACGGGCTCTCCCGTCCCCCCTTCTCCCCTCCCTCGCCTTCCTGCCTCCCACTCACCCCCCTCCCGTCCCTGCAGCCCGGCCTGTGCTGAAGCGGCCACCACCCACCCACCCCCAGGGCGCAGGTGACAGGACACGGGAGCGGGGGGAGGGGCCGCGAGCCTCCCAGCCCCGGGACCTCCTGGGCAGGGGGTTCCCAGGCCAGCTCTGGCCCCTGGCCGGTGGCTCACAGCCCCGGCCTACCTACTGATGGGTGAAAGGGATGAGGGGCGGAGCGAGTCCGGGAGTCCTCCTGCAGCCCCTCCGAGACACACCTCCCTACACACAGCCTGCACAGCAGCCCCCAGACCCTCGCCCACATCACCCTCTTCTCAGGGATCTGCTCCTCCCCACCCCCTCTGGCTCTCCACAGTCTTGGCAGGAAGCTGCCCGAGCAGCCGGCGAGGAACCAGCCCCTGAGGCCCGTCTGCGGGTGTGGCGGGTGTGTCAGGTGTGACCTCAAGATAGGGCAGGGTGGGACTGGCTCGGGAACTAGAGACCTCTTGAGGGGCTCCTGCACCGGAGAGGTGCTTGTGGCGGGCGGGGGTAGGGGTGGGGAGCGGGCTCACCCCAGCAGCCCCAGAAAGCCTGTCCAAGGCTGAGACTGCCTGGGAACCCAGAGGACTCCCAAGCCTCCCCGCCTCCAGGTCACCCCCTGCAGACCACCAATCCCCAGTGCAGCTTGTGAGGGCTGACACGTTCTTAACAGGGCTTTCCCCAAGCTCGTCTGTTCCTTCTTTCTGTCTCTCTCGCTCTGTGTCTGTCTCTGTCTCTTTCTTCCTCCCCCCACCCATCTCTCTCACCTTGAAAATCAAGTCAAACCTCGCAGCTTGGCACTCAGGCCCCTCAGACTGGCCCGGCCGGGCTCTCTGACACCATCTGCAGTCCTGTCTTCAGGACTGCTATCCCCGTAAGAACCCGCTTGGCCCTGATTCCGGAATGTGCTGTCTGCTTCCTCGGTTCAGGAGGCACTTGGAGGCCCGGCCTCCTTCTGAAGGTCCCACCGCCCACCTCACCCGTGCTCTCCTCGCCAGGCGGGGAGTCAAGTACTCACCGGCCTGCCTTCTGGGGGAGTGCTGTGCCGTGTGCAAGCGGAGAACCCAGAGGCCAGGGTGTGGCCCGTTCCTGAGTCCTCAGGGTGCTGGCACAGGAGGAGCCCAAGGGGCAGGGGAGTGACAGCAAGTTCTATACAAGAGGGCCAAGTAGGGGCCAGGCCGCACTCAGCACCCGTGCCCCGCAGAGACGCAGCCCTCTTGCCTGGGCCCTCGGCCTTGGCCACACTTCTGCAAGGTCGGCCTGGTAGGTTCCTTTAACATAAGAGGAAACTGAGTCTCAGAAAAAGCGTTTTATCCAAGGCCACACCCACACAGGCTTCCATATCAGCTGGCTCCCAGGTGAGAGAGGCCTGGAGGGCAGGAAAGAGGGGTCCCCGTCCCCCCCCATCAGTGCTCATCTCTTCTCATCGGCCCCTTCTAACTCTTCCCGTCCAACTGTGGGAAGCCCCTGGGGTCGTCTGGTGACTGCCGTCTCCGGGCGTGATCCTGAGTGACATGATGAAGTCCTGGGTGGGCCGCCCCTGCCCGGGCCCCAACCTCATGGCCTCTGCGCTCCTTGGCCTTCTACGGGTTTCTCAGTCTCTGGAAGCCCTTGGGCTCCCACAGTTGGCCATCTCGTGCTTGGGCTTCCCTCTGGGCCATCACATGTGCTTTTTCCTCTGCTTGGAATGATCTTCCCGAAGCTCTTTACCTGGCCGGCTCCACCCCTCGCCTCCAAAGCCTCTTGAGGGAAGCCCTCATCCCTACAGCCCTGGGCACTGTCTCTGGTCACACATCATCTGATTATTTGCTTAATGTTGGGTTTTGCCATTGGAGCCCAGCTCAGCGACTCCAGGAGGGCAGAGTACACCTGTCTTCCTCACAGCTGTGACCATAGCCTCATTGTCTGACGCCGTGCCTGGACATAGCCATCCTCAGTTAATGCTGAATGAACGAATGACTCCATGGTAGGATCAGTGAGTGGATGGCAGGATTTGCAGATGGACACATGGACTGGACAGATCGCGAAAGGCCTTAAATGTTGGACTAAGAAGGTGAGTAAGGCCCAGGGGGTCTTTCACCTTCCCTACCCCGCCAGATGACTTTCTTGTGTCCCCAAGTATACACTGAGAGCACAACAAGTACGTTTCCCACATCCTAAAAGCTTTCCAGCCGCCCTACCCTCTCCAAGCACATATACACTGAGCCTGGGAAGCTGGCAGGCGGTGGTGGAGTTGGAGAGGTTGGGGGATAGAGGCTGTGTCAGGCAGTGTGGGTCACCTGGAGGCCAGAGTCCGGTATCAGGCTGCTCTTTGCCCCAGGCAACCTCCCAAGCCATGTAGCCAGCTTCAGGCCTGTCCCCTCCCTTACCCAGAGAGTCCCCAGAGGGGCGATGTCAGCATAGCCCAAGGCAACCTGCAGGGCCTGGTCACAGGGTCACCCTCAGAAAAGAGACACTGGGACGTGCAAAGAGGCATGGCGGTCCCGGGTGTGTTCGCCATGAAACCCTGGCACCGGCCCAGCCCCTGGCCCCTCTGGACAGGGCTGTGTGGCTCCCCTGAATCTGTGAGCACCAAACTTGGAGTCTCAACTCTGGAGGCTCACAGCCCTCGGGGCCGCTGTCTCTCTTCCTCAGTGAAATGAGGGCATGACAGGCATATTGTGCCCTCCCAGAGACGGGGGCTGGGGCGGGGGGGACAGGAGGGACAGGAGAGAGGAGATCAAAGGATGGGGGAACATGCAGCTTGGGCACGTTCCATAGCCGCACCGAGCCTCAGTTTACCCATTTGTTAAAAGAGAATCATCCGATCGTGCTAAGTGAAATAAGCCAGGACAGATGTTATAAGGCCACTTGCATGGGGTACCCGGAATAGTTTAGTTCACAGAGAAAGAACAGTGGTCACCAGGGCTGAGGCGGGGGCTGGTTGTGGGTACCGAGTTTCCGTGTGGAAGGTTGAAAATTCTCCCGAAATGGGCAGTGGTGATGCTGGCACAGCATTGTGACTGTATCGAGACCACTGGCAGATTTAAAGAGTTAAAATGAGCCGGGCTCGGTGGCTCAGCCTGTAATCCCGCACCTTTGGGAGGCTGAGGTGAGTGGATTGCCTGAGCCCGTGGGTTCGAGACCCACCTGGGCAACTTGGTGAGACCTCATCTCTACAATAAATAAATTTTTTTAAAAAATTAGCCGGGAATGGTAGCGCGCGCCTGTAGTTCCAGCTACTTGGAAGGCCGAGGTGGAAGGATCGCCAGAGCCCAGCAGGTCGAGGCTGTGGTGGCCGGCAGCGGCCACTGCACTCCAGTCTGGGCGACAGAGTGAGACTCCAACTCAAAAAAAAAAAATAAATAAAAATAAATAAAGAGTTAAAATGGGACATTCGAAGTCACGTGTATTTTACCGCAGTCTAAAGTGCGCACATGCGGTGGTCCTCTCTTGCCGGCAGGGTGGCGGGGTCGTCCCCGGGAGGGCCTGTGGGGGGCGAGTGAGGGGCTCACTGGGCAGATGTGAAGGACTGAGCCCACGGGTTCGAGACCCGCCTTAGCAACGTGGCGAGACCTCATCTCTACAATAAATAAATTTTTAAAAATTAGCCGGGCGTGGTGGCGCGCTCCTGTAGTTCCGGTTCCTTGGAAGACTGAGGCGGAAGGATCGCCGGAGCCCAGCAGGTCAAGGCTGCGGTGGCTGGGAGCGTGCCATGCACTCTAGTCTGGGCAACAGAGTGAGACTCCAACTCAAAAAAAAAAAAAAAAAGGACTGTGGAATCTTGACTTTCTCTTTAGGCCCGGCCTGTCCAAGCTCAGGGCAGGGCAGGGAGCGGGAGGTCCCAAGGACCCGGCATGGAGCCCAGGTGGTCCCAGGAGCTCCCCCAGCCGCTTCGTCCCCCAGCCCCTCACCTCGTCTGACCCCCATCTGCAGCCCCACAAAGCTCTTCCCCTTCCTTGGGCGGCTGCCACGGGTCACCAGGTGCCCCTTCCAGGGGTGCCCCACCCTCGGATGACCCGCCCACTCGAAGGAACCTGTGTCCCCACGCCCAAGTTTCCTCCCCTGCGGTCAAGCCCAGCCCAAGCCTGGCAGCCGCTCTGGACGCGGGGCACTGCCCGGCCCAAGTCCTGTCCGAACTGGCCCCAGCCGCCCCTCCGTGCCCCCCTTGCTGGCAAAGGCCTCAAGTCTCCCCCCCATCGAGCCTCCCAGAGAAGAGCCTCACTGGGAAGGAGGAGGCAAGGAGGCCCCTAAAAAAGCCAAATATCCCGGCGAGAGGCTGCTACGAGCCTCCTGGGAAGCTCCAGAGAGAAACAGCGGGAGCAGGCGGCCGCTGAGCTGGCAGGGAGGGAGGCGGAGGCTGTCAGGTGGCGGGTGGGCGGGGAGGCTGCGGAGGCCAAGGATTTCCATCACAAACCCGGCGTCTGGCGGCTGCCGCGGAGTGAACACCTGCTGAATGCAGACCTGACGCCAGAACCAGAGGCTGGACCCCAGGGTACAGATGAGGAGAGAGGCCAGGCAAGGCGACGGCAGACGGGCCTGGCCAGGGTCACAGCCGAGGAAGGCTGCCAGGACTTCGGCCACATCTGGGCGAGGCCAACGTCTGGGACGGAAATAGACAGATGGGGGCAGAGATGGACCAAGGGAGGGGGCAAGAAGTGTCCTGAGGACAGCGCCGCACTGTCCTCACCAGCAGCCGGGGGGGAGACCCCATGCCTGGTGGCCTGTGGCTGCAGGGGGAACAGAGACACCCGGGAGTGGGCCGGGCCTGCCTCAGATGTCCCCCCGCCCCCCGCCCCACGGCAGTTCTCATGCAGGGAGGAATAGACGCTTGCGGGGGGCTGGAGGTCTCCCACCAGGCAGCCTGTGGTCTCACTGCCCCCTCGTGGGGCTGCTTGTCGAGGTCTGGGCCTCTCCGCACCTGTCCCAGGCCATCCTGTAACTGCAGAGCCAGGGAGCGCTCAGCACAGCTGGGCAGGGCTGCCCGGCCTACCCTGCTCGGGGCGGCCAAGCCCACTGTGTCCACCAGCCTGGGGCCCAGAGTGAGGGGGTGCGTCTGACCGCCGGGTCTTGGGCCCTGCTCTGCCTCTGGTGTGTTGTGTGGCCTTGGGCAAATCACTTGCCCTCACTGGGCCCTGTTTCCAAGATGGTTGAGCATTTCCCAGATGCTGCTATTTCTGGGGTTTTCACACTGTCTGAGAGCAGCCCAGCTCAGAGAAAGCTCTTGGTGCTATTTGGAGAGGTCTGATTCTGGAGTCCAGATCTCAAATCCTGACTCCCATCCCCTCATGAAGCCCTGCCACGGCCTAAACACTGCTTCAGACGCCAGAAACTCTGGTTTCTCCGGTGACCTCTCATCCTGGACCCTTCTGAACCTTGGTTTTCTCGTCTGTGTAATGGGTCGGTGAGGACACCACCCCTCCCTCGAATGAGGAAGAGGCACAAATGAGACCAAGTAGGGGAATTCTGCCCGCAGGCGGGTCACTCCCAGGACCCTCCTCCTGCTGGGGCCCTGTCGTCACTCCGACCTGGGCTCCAAGCCCGGCTCAGCATCTCTGTGGGGGCCCTGACCCCGAGGTAACCTGGCACAAGGGTGGCCTGCCGTCCACGTTAGCCCCCACCCCTCCCCCACCCCCATGCATTCTCCCCACCCTCCCCAAGACAAGACTTGGATCCTTGGAGGCCGACCAGGCCTTCCCCTGAAAGTCCCAGTCCTGATGTGGCCTGAGAAGCGTGGTGGGCAGGGCGTTCCTCACACCTGTCCCCTGCTCTCATCCAGCAAACGGTCCAACGCTCCCGGGTCCTACAGAACAACCTCGGTCCCTCTCTCATGAGCCTCTCTTCTCTCCCTCTAGCCCTCCCTTATCCCAGCACCCCTGCCTGTCTTCTTAAGGAGCTGGCGGGGAGGAGGGCCGGTCCAGGCAGAGGGACCAGCCTGTGCAAAGCTCCGGAGTGTGCTGAGAAGGCGGACCCCGCGGGTCCCTGCCTGCCATGCCAGCCCCGTCCTGCGCTCTGCTGAGTGGGCGGCCCCTCCCGTCCTCGCTCCGGGGCCTGCAGCCACCCCTGGGTTTTTCCACCCTGCTCTCCAGAAATCCACTCTAATGTCTCCAGGGGCCGGGAGCCGCTGGGCTTCACTGTTGATTTTTCACAAGTGATTATTGGCGGCAGAATTTGTCACCTGCACAATGAAAGGAAAATGAACCTTTCATCGGAGCCAGCCCCGGGCTCTGGGGAGGCTTCAAGAGATGGGGGCCAGGTGTGGGGAGAGTGGGAGCATGGAGAGAGGAGGGAGGGGAGGGGCGAGGAGCTGCCTTCCCAGCTACCCAGTGTCCAGTTCCCCCACCCCCACAGGCTGGGGTATTTCAAGCCCGCTCCCCCATTGCAGGTGGGGGAAACTGAGGCCCAGAGAGCTGGAGAGGCTCACCTAAGGTGGCACAGCAGCTAAGGGATAGCTTAGCTGTGCCCTCCCGGCACCCCAGGAATGCTGGCAAGGTGGGGCCCTTGGGGCTCGAGTCACAAAAGTCAAAAGGAACGCAGCGCATGGCCTGCTCCAAGGCCTCTTCCATTTCACAGGCAGCCAGACTGAGGCCCCCAGAGGGACAGCGACTTGCCAGTGACACACAGTGAGGCCACGGCAGGGCGGAGCCCAGGAGTGAAGCCGGCGGGGACCCCCGCCAGAGGGCTACATCACACGTCCCCTCCCTCATCCCCACTAGATGGCTTTGTGACAACCTACCCTCCCCAGGCCTCAGTTTCTCCACCTAGCAATGAGTGCCACACGGGCCCATTTCTTGTTCCGCTGAGAATCCCTCCACAGCAGAGGTGCCCCGCCAATGCCTCCCCTCCTCCAGGCTGCCTCCAGTCTGAGATTTCTGTCTCTCGGCCCCCACCCGGGCTCCACTGTCTGTATTTCACGCCTCCTCCGCCTCCACCTTGGCCAGCTTCCCTCACTCCTATGAGCCTGTCTTGCTCCCTCCCCAGTGCTCCTGTTGCTGTGAAGACAGTTACACCCACCAGGCTGCCAGCCAGGAGCAAGAGGGAGCCGGCAGAGAGCGGGCCTGTCTGGCACCCTCCACCTCACGGAGACCTCCAGGGCCCAGCAACCCAGCCTCCCCTGCTGGCCTCCAGTGCCTGCCCTCTTGGGTCCCTCCAGGCCTGTCCAATCCCTCCTGCTCCTTGGCCCCTCCAGGCTCCCCTAGAGCCCTCCGGCTCCCTCCAGCCCCCTCTAGAGCCCTCCTGGCCCCTCCCCCCAGACCCTTCCAGAGCCTTCCAGCCTCCCTGCTCTATCAGCGCTCCTGGCACTTGCTTTTCCTCCTCAAGCCCCTGGATCCCTCAGACCTGTCTTGTCAAAGAGAAGATGGGGCACGGCGGTGGGGAGGAGTCAACGCTTAGAGCACGGTCCACCCCCACTTGCCCACACCCTCCTGCCCAAGCACCTGCCCATCTCCACCTGCCCACATCCCGACCACAGGACCAGAGGCTCTGAGAGTCACACTCAGCTCCAGCAATACAGTGGTGACAGTCACCACCCCTCCTACTGCTGGCCCACAGCCCCCTTGAAAGACAAGTGACAGACACCCTCCTGCACTGGGCTGGCTGACGTCCCACCCACCACACACACACACACACACACACACACACACACACACACACACCCCTACACACGCCACGGACTCCGCACACAGATGCGCACAGGAGACTCCAACGTCCCCAGCCTTCAGGGGAGGCCCAGCACCGCCTCTGGGGTCCTCTCAGGCTGCTGGCCTCCTCCTGAACGGCACCAGCACACCTGTTTCCCCACCCACTCCTGCCGTCACCACTGCTCGGGGTGAGGGGCGAGCCTGTGCTGGCTTCCCAGCTCTGTGTCCCTGGGCAGTGGCCCAGGCTCTCTGAGTCTCATTCTCTCTCCGTGAGATGGGCTGAGCATGGCACCCACCGCATGGCGTGGCTGGGTTCGTCCCCATGAGGCCCTCAGGGCGGGACCTGGCACCGAGGAAATGCTCACTCCGTGTGAGCCGTCACCCTGTGCCCACCCTGTGCCTGTCAGTGCACCCCCTCCCCCTGCCAGGCATCCCTCCCCACTCCCTTCCCTCCATGAACCCCACTCTCCCACAGGGGCCAGCCCAGGCCTCTGTCCTCCGGGCCTCCCTCCACCTTGGTGCAGCCCCATCCCAGGATTGCCTGGGCTCCCACCTCCCTGTGTCCTCTCCCGCCCCAACCAGTGGACTCCGTGAGCACCCGAGTCCAGCCTCACTGGTCTCCTCCGTGCCATTCCCACTCCTTCTCCCTCTTTGCCAGTCATCGTGCAGTCTTCTCACCACTGCTCCTTCCCCATCAGCCTCAGAAGCCACCTCCTCCAGGAAGCCCTCCACAGGTGCCCTGAAAGGAGGCGCTGGGTGGGGGGCAGTGTAAGTCTTCGGGCCAAGGAGGGTCTGGTTTCTCTCCCAGTCCGTGTGACCTCAGGCCAGTAGCCTCGCCCACCGAGCTTCAGTTTCTTCAGTCACAAGATGTTAAGACGCTCCCTCCAGGGAGGGCAGTGCCTGTACGCGATAGGTGCTCTGCTGGCCTCTCCCCGACAGAGGGCTGGGTCTCCTTCCTGGTCCCCTGGGCCGTGGCTTTCCTGTGGCACGGAGCGTTGACTGAGTGTCCGTGTCATCTCCCTTTCCGTCGCCGCCTGACACCCGTGACCCCGTGTCCCCCAGGGCACGGGCGGGCACTGCTGTCCCTCTGCCCGACTCCTCTCCCCCACCCTCCGGAAACCCCGCGAGCCTCCCCACGGTTGCCTGGTTTCTCCATCATTACCACGGGATGAGGACACTGACCCGGGCTGACGGGAGAATTAAGGGAGATAACGCGGGAATGAGCTTGGCCTGGCGCCCGGCTCAGACTTGGCAGCCCCCGTCATCACTCCTGGGTTTAGAGTTGAGACCCAGGTATCGTTCTGCCTCCGAGGGGCTCGAGCCAGGCACACAATGGGCCCTTCCCGGGGTCCCCAGGCCAGGCCCCTGAAGGGCTGTGGTTGGAGGCGGAGGCGGCTGAAGAAGGCTGGGGGTGAGCTGACAGCCGCTGGGGCTTTCCTCCTCCACCCAGGCCCTTGGTGGCCCTGACGGCGGCTCTGTCCCATCCCACACGCCGCTCCCACCTTCCTCCTCTTATTTCTCTTTGGAATCGCTTCTCCGAAAGTTCATTTTGAAAGAAATCGATTTCCCAGCTGCTTGGAGATGCAATTTTGTTTTTCATTTTGAAGAAATGACAGTCAAGAAAAACTTCGGAGACTTAATCACCGTGAAAGGCCATGGAAATAAAGAATTCCCCTGCCCTTGGCCAGAGATGGGGACCTGCGTGTGTTGTCTTGCTGTGACAGCAGAAAGCAGGTGCACACTGGGAGGCACAGCTGCACGACACACATAGCACATGCAGCACACCGTCACACACACATGCACACACAAGACACGCATGAATGTGTGCTGCACATGGCAAGACATACATGCATGTACACGCGTGCCTGTATACCGCCCTCGGTGGAACACCCCGTGCCCACCCCACAAGTATCCCCAGCACCCCCCAGCAGTGCAGTGAGGGGGCGTGGCTGGACCACCTCCACTCCTGACTCAGCCTCCACCCACACACGCCCATGTATCTTGCTCTTGGCCCAAACTCATCTTCATTATTTTGGGGAGGTCTTGACTTCCATCTCTGTTCCAAGGGCCCTTTCCAGATCCGAAGTCACATGTATTCAGAATCGGACACCATTGCTTCACTCCAGAACCTTCACGGGCTCCCTATTGCCTGATGGACAATAACCGTATCTGGAGCTGTGGACAGAGGAATCCTCACATCCTGCCACTGAAGCACACCTGCATTCACCTTCACTTCTGCCCCAGCAGCTCCTGGGGCCTGGGACTGCAGCCTCCATGTCAGAGAGGAACACACTGCACAGAACGGTGGAGGGACTCACCCAAGGTCATACAGCTGATAGGGGGCAGTATGCGCATGTGTGGGGAGCACACACACACACACACACACACACACACACACACACACAGACACACACACACACCAGTCCCGGGGCTCCAGTCCATCATTATCAATCCATTCTCTTCAAAAGAGTTCACTGCAAAGAAGCAGATACCCCTGGGAAAGTCATGGTGTCTGCAGGGAGCACTGGGAGCAGCAAACTCCCAAATCCTTGGCTCTAACTCCCACCAAACCCACCCGTCTGATATCGGAGCCCCCTTCACAATCTCCCTGCCTCCAGCCTTCAGCCTGTACTTGCGTACCTCCAGAGCTGGGGAGCTCACTCCCACCGCCATATTTGATTCTTGTGAAGGTTACATTGTGCTGCACTCTGGCCCCAGGGCTTCTCCCACCCGGGTCCTGGGTCTCTGCCCTGGGGCTCCAAGCCCTCTCTCCCCTTCTGGCTGCCCTAGGCTGTGGTGCCCTCCTCATCCCAGGTCTGTTGGCTGAGGGCGAGGACTTGTGGGCCACGTGGAATTCCACAGACTCGTGCCACAGGCATACAAGCCCCTGGCCTAGGGGTCAACAGCCCTGGGCAGAGAGGGCTGGGTTAGAGGCACTGTGCCGAGAGCACAGATGCATGGCCTAGCTAGGGCCTTCCTGGCTCTCCGTGGGAAGGTGAGAGGGGAGAAAGGAGGCTGAATGGGCACAGGGCCTGGATTGAGGAGGGGGTAGACTTCCTGGAGATCCCAGGAAAGAAAGGTTCAAGGTGAGGCCTCAGGGCAGCACAGGCGCAGGGTTACTCCCTCATGCCTTCCCCGTCAGGCTAGGCTCCTCTCTCCTCAGGGATGAGCTGTTGGGGCGGGGTGGGGGATACGCAGGGGTCTCCCTAGGCCCTTCCTCTGTCCTCTGCTCCCAGGGTCCACCAAACTGTCCTGGCTGAAGCACGTGCATCCTCCCTGCCAAGAGACACCTGGGAGGGGAGTAGAGAAGATGTGGACATCAATCAGACCCTGCCAGGGGGGCTGCTGAGTCGTTCACAGAGGTCAAAAGGGAGGCCCCGGGGTGGGCGGCAGAGCACAGAGGTCAGGAGAAGATGGCCTCTGCTCGGTGGGGGTGGCCTCAGGGGAGGTTTGGGGAGGAGGCGGAGTATGAAGTGAACCCTGAGGGCTGGGACATCTGCCCATCGGTCCCGGCTCCCCGGAAGCCTCTGCATCCACGCTTCCTACACTCGTACCCACTGGCTCGTTCCCCGTTGGCTGAGGTTTACTACGTTCCAGTGCCTTCCGCGAGTCAGGTGGTCCACAAGTATCTAAGGAGCATCTCCTGCGAGCCAGGCACCGACCTAAGCTGGGAGGGGACTCTGCCGGGCGGTCCTGGGTCTCTGGCCCCCCACTGCGCGTGACACACCTGGAAGAAGGCCAGGCCCAACATCGGGGACATTGGGTTTCCAACCCGGCCACCTAGCCACCGTGTGGAGCCAGGTGGCGGCAGAGGGCCGTGGCTGTGTGCGTGCGAGGGTTGTGGACAGACCGCAGGTGTCCTGCTAGCCCTGCCCTGGACTCTTCCCACAGAGGCGGGCCGCAGAGAGGCACCAGTGCACAAGGCGCAGCCCTGGGGACCGGCCAGGCCCTCGGCCCAGATTCCCTGCACCTGCCCCAGTTCGGGGCAGCCCGGCCTACTTCTCAAGGATGCTTGGAGGTCCCTGAGGGGCCCCAGGGCCCTGTCTACCCCTGCCTCCAGCCTCTGCCCCATCCCAGACCCACACACCCGACCCCCAGCCTCTGGCATAGGGTCAGCCCCAGCATCGGGACCCCCTTTGCAGACCCTGCTGGCTCCAGGGGCGTCGGATCACTCAGCCCCCTCCTCCTCCTTCCTCGCCCATCGGATTCTAGCAACAGGTGGGGGCACCGATGCCCCGGGGGCCCTACAGGGCACGCTCACCAACCCACCCTCACCGCTCCCAAGTCCAGAGCCTTCCACACTCAGCGCTTCAGGGTACGCTTGCCCCACTGATGTCAAGGTTCGACTTTGGAATTTTGAAATAAAAACATGAACCTTTTGTCAGAGAGAGCAATGTCGAGAGGAAGGGGATTCGGGGCAAGCCCCGGGCACAGAAGGACACCAGGGGAAGCCAGCTTCTCCTGAGGACAGTCGAGAATGAGTGGGTGTGGGACTCCTGGCCTGAGAGATGCCCGGGAGGGACGGGAGACGTCCTGGGCCACCCTGGTGGGTGCCAGGGACAGGGTGTGGACACTGCGGGACAGGGAGGGCCGCCAGGGGAAGGACGCAGCACCAGGGGGTCCCTTGTCGCGGAAGGAAGCCCCACAGTTGGTCCCGACGGATGCCCAAGGAGAATCCCATGATGGCCTGGTCTCCACTGGGGCCGAGTGTGTCTCGGAGGAGCCAAGAGCAGACGGAAAGGCAGGAGCGGGGTGGGGGCCCAAGAAAAAGATTGTCTTCCTGGCAGCGAGAGAAGTTCCATTACTGCAGCCTGAAGACAACACCCACCCCTCACCTCCCACCCCCCCCCACTCCCTGCTGACACCACGTGCGGCTGAGTGAGCAGGCAGTGCCCGGCGACTGCAGGGGGACACGGCGGCCTCGGCGAGCCCGGCCACTGGGGGGCGAGGGGAGTGAGGGCACGTGGCCGTGACTGACAACGTTGCTGGGGTGGCGTTGGCCGCAGCCCTGGGCCCCTCCTTTCTCCCTCCCCCTCCCCACCCACCCGCCAGACCCTCCTTGCCTCCCTGGGACTGCACCCTTGAGAGAGAGAGAGAGAGAGAGAGAGAGAGACCCACCCAGTCCTGTCACCAGCGCCAACTACCCCGGTCAGCGCCAGGGTGGAGACGGGCAGCTCTGGTCAGGGGTGGAGTGCTAGTCACGGGCTCGCCTACTGGGCGGCAAGAGGGGCCTGTGGAGAGACCGGACGGGCAGGGGGTGCTCCCTGTGACCGGGAGGGCTCCAGACTCCTTGCTCCCCACTCCCAACGGCCCCCCCGGCAGCTCCCTCCCCTCCCCCACTCTCTCACTCCTGGGAGTCAGGAAGGCCAGGCTCTGCCATCCCATCCTGCTTCTGCCAACCTTGGCCTCCTGACCCAGGTGGTCACTTCCTGCTGGGCCCGTCTCCTCTTCCAAAGGAGGGGTGGCTTCTCTCAAGTCTGTGCGGCTGCGGCATCCTGCCAGGCTACTCCCTTGCAGTCCCCCGTGGCCAGGGCCGCCTGCCTGCCCAATCCGGCCCACCCCCTCCTTGCTCTTCTCTTTCTCTCCCTCCCGCTCCTCCTGTCTCCCCCCCATCCCCATTCCCCTCCCCACCTGCTTCCCCTGCTCCACACTTACCTCTCCCCTCTTCCACCCCCCACCCCCAGCAGCCTCCTCGCTCCTGTCGGAGAGCAGGCTGGGGCACCCAGCTGGAAAATTGGGTGTTCGAGAGCTGCCTGGAATCCTAACGCCCCAGCCCTGGCCTCCTCCCTCCCTTACCTCTCGCTGAGGGACAGGTGCTGGGTGCTGGGCGTGATGGGGCTCCTCTCACTGCCCCCCCCGCCCCGTCAGCCTCCACGCAGTCTGTGTTCCACCACCACTCCCCTCCAGGCTTCAAGGCTCGGAGGAAAGCGCACTGGCCCTGGAGTCCAGAGTCCCTGTGCTAGCCAGTCCCTTCTCTCTGGGCCTCAGTTTCCAACTCTTCCATGCTGCCCCTGGCGCAGCAGGCTGCCCTTGGCGCTCCTTGCCTGCTCTGGCAGCTGGTCCCCCTCATTGTCCTGCTGGCTTTTGTTTTTACCCAGGACTGGTGCCGGGCTGGCTCGGCCTCTGGGTCTCCGCGGGTTTGCTCGCTCCCGTCGCAGGGGCCATCTCACGCCTCTCTGCTCCCGCCTGGCCCCCCCGTGGACACTGGGCCTCCTGACTCTGAGCTGGCGACCACCAAGACCAGCGGGCACTTAGGTGGCCTCGGTCCTGGTCTCATCCCGGCTGGCCTGGGTGTCTCCACGTGGGAGAGAAGCTGCGTGCTCGCCCCTCCCCTGCCACCGGCTTCCAGCTAAATCCAGTCTCAAGGGCCCAGCCCCTTCTGTTCCTCAGAACCGTGTAAGTCAGCACGGACCAAGGCCACCGGTGGCCCCCCCAGCTCAGTAGCTTCCTTTGCGGTTATTACTTTTTCATGATCGTTGGTAACCCCAACAAGTAGCCCCTAGCGAATGCTCCCCAGCTGGAGAGGGGTCCACTCCTAGGACCCCGGGGTGACTCCAGCAACCCTCAGGGAACCCTCACCATCAAGCACGTGCCAGGTTCACGCTGGGCCGCTGGGGACACAGCAGGAGACCCCACAGACAAGGCCTCTTGTCTCCAATGCGACAAACAAGTAAACCAGAAAAATAGATCATTTCAGAGGAACCAGTGTTGTGAAGTAAAGCAGGGCAAGGGGACAATGACTGGGGCAGGGCCAGACAGGAGGGCTCAGGGAAGACACCCCAGGGGAGGCGACACTGGGGCAGGGCCCGAATGACAAGGCACCCACGCGTAAAGGCTGGGGTGTGTCGGCCCAGAGGGCCAGCAAGTGCAAAGGCCCCGGGGCTGGACAGCACATGGCTACTGGCGGAACTAGTGGCGAGAGGCGACAGATGCCAGCCCGTCGATCGATCCGGAGGCTCCAAGTGTGACTGGATCGTGCTCCGATGTTCACCGTGAGGGTCTTGAGGACAGAGGGGGCAAGAGGAGAAGAGGGGCCAGTTACAGGGCCCTCACAGGGACGCGGGCAGGAGACGAGTCCACAGGGTGGGATCTAGCCAGCAGTCTGCCCACGAGTGCGGGAAGCCCCTTCCTGGGCCCGGCTCCCCTCGCTTCCCCGCCCCCTCTCCGTACCTGGACTCCTAACTCAGTCCTTCACTCCGCCAGACGTCCCACCTCTTGCAGCCAGGCTTCAGCTCCAGCCGGCCGTCAGTCCTCGGCTCTGTCGGGTTCTGCCGCCGACCCAGGGAAGGGGAGGGAGGAGCCGAGGCCCCCATGGGGTCTAGGCCACGAGGATACCTTTATTAAGGACAGCCAGATCCTCCATGAGGCAAAGATCCGCCCCTGGCTGTGTCTCCTCAGCAGCTTGTTAAGACAAGAAGAGTGGGGCTCTCCCCTCAGCCCTGAACTGCTTTTCTTTTCTTTTCTTTTTTGAGTTGGAGTCTCACTCTGTCGCCCAGACTGGAGGGCAGTGGCTGCTCCCGGCCACCGCAGCCTCGACCTGCTGGGCTCCGGCCATCCTTCCGCCTCAGCCTTCCGAGTGGCCAGAACTACAGGTGCGCGCTACCACGCCTGGCTGATTTTTTGATTTATTGTAGAGGTGAGCTGCTTTTCAAAAGCCTCCTTCCATTACCTGAGCCTGGGGACACCGGCATCGGGGACAGCATGGAGCGTCGGAAGCGGGAAAAGGCCGGCCGCAGAGAGGGAAAGAGACTTGCAACAGGACTCTTAATTACAAATCAATGAGAGAAAGGGAGCTGGCCTAGTGGAAAGCGGACCAGTGACTTGAACAGGCGTTGTGCAGAAGAGGATGACAAAATGGTCAATAAAGATATGAAAAAGTGCTCAACTTCACTATCAGGGAAATGCAAATTAACATCACAGCGATGAGCCGTTTACACATCCACCGGAGGGACTGAGATGAAATAGCTAGAATGTGTCAAGAGTTGGCCAAGGCCCTGGGCATGGCTCACACCTGTAATCTCCGCCCTTTGGAAGGCCAAGACGGGAGGATGGCTCGCAGTCAGGCTGTGCAACATAGCAAGACTCCATCTTAACAAAAAAAATTTTTTTTTAAGTAGCCGGGGTTGGCCCAGCGCAGTGGCTCAAGTCTGTAATCCCAGCACTTTGGGAGGCTGAGGTGAGGGGATTGCCTGAGCTCGCAGGTTCGAGACCCGCCTGGGCAACTTGGCCAGACCTCATCTCTACAATAAATCAAAAAATCAGCCGGGCGTGGTAGCATGCACCTGTAATTCCGGCTACTCGGAAGGCTGAGGCGGAAGGATCGCCGGAGCCCAGCAGGTCGAGGCTGCGGTGGGCCGGGAGCAGCCACTGCACTCCAGTCTGGGCGACAGAGTGAGACTCCAACTCAAAAAAAAAAAGTAGCTGGGCTTGGTGGTATACGCCTGCCGTCCTAGTTATTCAGGCGACTGAGGTGGGAGGATCACTTAAGCCCAGAACTTCGAAGCTGCCATGAGCTCTGCCATGAGCGCCGCTGCACTCACTCCAGCCTGGGCAACAGAGCAAGACCCTTTCTCTGAAAATTAAAAAGATAAAAAAAGTAAAGGCTTGGCAAGGATACAGCGGCACAACTAGAGCTTTTCCTCTGTGGTTGATGGGTGAGTAAACGGACGCGAGCACTTTGAAAACTCTGATCCTGTCTAGAGAAGTTGAACACGCACGCACACACACACACACACACACACACACACGCATCCTATGACTGAGCAATTTATTCCTAGGTTTATACTCAACAAGAATGAGTGCATATGCCCACCGAAAGACTTGTGAAAGAATGTTCATCCCAGCTCCATTCGTCATAGCGCCAAACGGGAAGCAACCCAAATGTCCATCAACGGTGGAGTGAATACATCAATTGTGTATTTCACAGCAGTGAGAAGGATCCAGCCACGGCGGCATCAACATGAATGAATCACGACACGTTGCTGGGGAAGGGAGCCAGGCACACACGGGACACGTGCAGCACTCCGCTTCCGTGAGGTTCAGAGCAGGCTCAAGCCGGGGAGGGTTAGCCTGCAGCCCTTGACGGAGAGGCTGGCAGGGACGCGGGGGGCCTGGGTGCCGGCCGCAGGCGGGGCTTCACCAGGAGGCCGTGCCTTGGGTGGCGCGCCTGGCGAACAAGCCGCCTCTCGGACCTGCGTGCTGGGAGGGTACACACATACGTCAACTTCGGTGACAATTCACTTCAAAACCTTACCTTCAAAAGTGAGACTCTGCAGACGTGCCCAGAGGAGAAGAATGACCACTCCCTACCCCTCGTGACTTAGGTTTGTGATCCGCCATACCTTTTACAATGCGACTGTATAACCTAGTAGGATGGCTTTTTGAAAACACACATAGGCCGGGCTCGGTGGCTCAGCCTGTAATCCCAGCGCTTTGGGAGGCGAGTCAAGGGATTGTCTGAGTCTGTGGGTTCGAGACCCGCCCGGGTCACTTGGCCAGACCTCATCTCTACAATAAATCAAAAACTAGCCGGGCGTGGTAGCGCGTGCCTGTAATTCCGGCTACTTGGAAGGCTGAGGCGAAAGGATCGCCGGAGCCCAGCAGGTCGAGGCTGCGATGCACTCCAGCTTGGGCGACAGAGTGAGACTCCGACTCAAAAAAAAAAAGAAAGAAAGAAAACACACGTAAATGGGAGCCTACCATGTCATATGGGGTTGCCGTGGTCTTATTTACTCATGTAAGTTAATCCCTCCCCTTTTGGTAGAGACGGGGTTGCCCAGGCCGCTCTGGAACTCCTGGGTCTGGAGCCGTCCTCCCACCCCAGCCTCCCAAAGCGCTGGGATCACAGGCGTGAGCCCCTGGGCCCAGCCTGCTGTCTTTCACATGACGCAGGGCTCTCAGGCTCGGCACTGCTGACACAGACAGCTGGATGACCCCTCGCTGAGGGGCTGTCCTGTGCATGGCAGAACGCAGAGTGGGTGGGATCCCTATGGTCTCTTCCCGCTGGCCGCCCATGGTGCCTGCCCCCAGAGGTGGCCGAGTGTCCCCCCGCGGGGAGCGTGGCCAGATTCAACACAGGACAGCCAGTGAACGCGCGCCACCGGGAGCACACTTCACTTCCAGCAGTCACTGTGTGTCTGCAATTCAGACCGTTGTAACCAGCGCCCCACGTCCTCATCCGCCCATCCCGCGAGCTGCTCAGGGTGGGGGCGTGCCCCCACTGAGCCGGGCAGAACCGCTCGGGGCTGGCTCTGGGGGACCCCAGGACGCCCCTCGCTCCCCTCTGCGGCTCTGGTGGGCCGCCCTATGGCTGCGCCCTGGCCTGTCCACTCTTCCTTCTGATGGACCCAGGGCTTGCCAACCCGCCAGAAGTGCTCCGCTGCGAGGGACAAAAGCCCCGGTCAGTCTCGCACGGACCTCACGCACACCCACACTGCCACCCCGCCAGGGGCGCCGAGGGGGCTCTGGCTCCCGGGTGCAGGAGGCAGCGTGCTTCCCCCCCACCCCTCGGGCCGGCTGGCTGTGTTTGAGGCCACCCCTCGCCCTCCCTGGGGTTTCCGTGCCCGGGACCAGTCACGTGCCCGCCCCCAACCTGTCCCCAGTAGACAGTGTGGCCGCCTCGGACCACTCAGGGGCCCGTGGCGGTGTCGGCGGCCTGGAGGTGGCTCCGGCCCTCATCCCCTGAAGCTCTATGGCAGGGGTGGGCCAGGGACATCGTTAGGGCTCGGGGACCTGGAGCTGGGCGGGCTGCAAACGCCACGTGGCTGATTCGGCTGGTGCCCTGCTGTCGCCCGCCAGTGCACGTCCCCGCCCTGAGCCGCCGAGCGCCACAGGCTCTTTCCAATCAAGTGGCAATGCCTGTGGGCTCCAAGGCCTTCGATCTCTGCTCCTCTAAACCAAGCGTGCCGAGCTGTTAAGGCCCCAAGTGGCCCGCGCCAGCTCTCGGGCCCCCTCTCCGGCTTCCCGCTCCGCCGCCAACAAGCCCTCGCCCTGCCTCAGGGCCCCTGCGTCCGCTCTGCTCCTACCTAGACTGTGCATCCGAGGCTCCGGCTCACCGTCAGGTCCCTTCTCAGACATCTCCGCAGATGGGTCGACCCCGAGCTCCTGTCAAGTGCCTCCTTGCCTCCTCCCCAGGGGCTCTCCCTCCCAAGCGCTGCCAGAGGCTGAGCCCGCTTGTCCGTGCGCCTGCGCCAACGCCGTCCCCTGGCTTGGACGGAGGCTCCCTGCAGGTCCAACGGCCTCCCGGCTCCTGCTGTGTCAGGTCCTCGGGCCTTCGGGTTTGGAAGCTCTCCACTCACGGAGTGAGCCACGCTGGAAAGCACAGGCCAGGCCCTTGCCCGCAGCCAGGAAATCCAGTCGCCCAGTAAAGCGCCCTCCCGCGCGCGACCTCCTTGGCAGCAGACCTGACCCAGATCCGTGGGAAACGGTCCCTGTGTTTACCTACTTCCTGTGGACGTGTGTGCAACTTGCTGAAGGGAGGAACAGTCACGGGCTTTATTAGGGGTTGTCTCGGGCTGGGTTCCCCAAAAGCAGAGCCTGAGACAGGGCTTGGGAGCGGGTGGCTCGCCTGGAAGGGGATGCCAGGAAGGAGGAGGCCGGCACTGCGGGGAGGGCGAGGCAGCAGTGGGGTCGCTACAGAGGCCACGGCCGAGAGCACCGGGGCAGGGGCACCCACCCCTCTGAGGCCTCCCAAGAAGCATAGGGGGCTTCCCCGAAGGGCTGGAGGCCACGGGGCATGTGCCCACCGGGCCTGGGTTCTGCCAGCCGAGGGTTGTCCCAGGGGGCATCCCCCCACCCCCCACCCCGAAACCCCCAGTCGCTCTTGGGGGGAACGAGGCTGAAGTCAGAGGTGGGCAGAACACCCGAGGCATCTGCAGCCCGGGGCACGCCTGGACGCTGTGGACGGGGGACAGAGGCGGCGGCCCAGGCACCGCATCACCTTCCTGCAACCTGAAACCCGCCCGGCTCCCAGGGCTGAGGGTCCCGGAGGCAGAATGGCTGCGTTAGGGGAACACCGGGGGAGGCGGCTCCGGTGCAGGTTTCAAGTTTTCAGAGGCCTGCAAGAGCCCTCGGGCACGGCCGTGTGCTGTCCCACGCCTTCTGACCAAGGGTAAGCAAGTTCCCTCCACACCTGCACGCCAACCCCAGACGTGCCAGCTAAGGAGGCACGGTCACGGCAGACGGGGGCACTGACTCCTCACAACCGCCCTGCGGGGTAGGGCCGCTTTCTACGCTCAGTGCCAGGTGAGGAAACGGAGGCCCAGCGGTTTTACTTCACCCAGGCGTCCCCAGCTGGCAAGTCCGGGGCAGAAGTTCAAGCCCGGTGGGTAATTCCCCACGGCGCCACGCTGTCTCTGGTGACAGAATCATCTTTTCGGTTCTTGGAGGGACAGTTCATTGTCTCGTTTGCATTTCTCTGTTGTCATGATGGCAGCTAGCAGTGAGCATGGGGACATACAGCACAGAGGCAAGCAAGGAGCGTATTGCTCAATAAAACCCAGAGGAGGGCTCCAGCGCGGCACCCCAGCTCCACCCCAGGGTCAGTTGCCCAGGCTCCTTCTCTTGTGACCTTGCTGTGCGTGATCTCTGTCCCCAAGGTCTCCTCATGGTCCAACATGGCTGCCGGAGCCCCAACCATCACGCCTCATCTGCTAGTCATGGGAAGAAGGGATAAAGGGGAAGGAAACAAATGGAATCTGCCACTTCTCATTGGCCAGAACTTGAGCACACGGCCTCACCTTCGCTCTAGACCAGCCCCGTCAGAGATCAAGGGTTCCGCTTCTATGAAAGAAGGGCGGGTGGACCTTGGGGACCCGCTGGTGATCTCTGCCAACGTGAAGGGGTGTCTTTGTGTAGCCTTCTCGGCCATCTGTATTCCCTCAGCTAAGAATCACCCTTTCCTCGCGTGCCCTTTTCTGCTGCGTGGACGACGGCCCTTTTCTTGTTGGTTTGCTGACCTGCTTCTTATGGGAAACTCACTGCTTCCCCAGACAATCTATAACCATGCTTGGCTCTCTGGACTTGTGTCAAAGCCAAACGCGAGATGCCGTGGTGGGCCCAGCCCCATGCCCGGCCATGTTAGGGGCCCAGAAAGTGTTGGATTTCTTCCCCAAGGCAGGGGCTGCCCCAAGCCACTGTGCCCCAGAGCCCCCCTGGAGTGCTCGGAACTAAAAGGCCCAGCCGCACAGGACAGCGTCCGGGCCCCATGTCTTTACCAAGTCCCCCGGGTGAGGACACCCCTGACGTCTGAGTTTGCCCCAGACTGTTGGCAGACTCCCCTGACGCAGTCGCCGGCCTCCTCTGGGTCACTGGGATCAGCACACACATGGCCAGCCTCTCCTCCGTGCAGCCGCCTGCACACAGCTGAAGGGACCAGCCAGGCCCCCTCCGAGCCTTCTCCTTGCCAAGCTAAAAGCCCCACGTCCTCACCTCTCTCTTCTGTGGCAGGACTTCCAAACCCTTCTGACAGTGCCGTTCTCAGCAGATGGCCCCGTGGGTCAACCTCCCTCCCGCAGCTGTTGCCCTGAAGGGACCCTGGCCCTCTGGGCCGCATCTGGACAGCGCAAAAGCACACCGAACCCTCACCTCCCCTAGCCTGGACCCTACACTCTTATTAACAGTGCCCATGGCTGCGTCGGCCCCAGAAGCAGCTCTGTCACTCTGTGACCCTACCCTGAGCCCACATCTACCACAGTCACCAGGAGTAGGCACCCCATGTTGACCGTGCAGATCCGTGGGCTGCTGCAAGTGACACAAAACCCCTATTCAAGCACATTCGAGAAATAGACATCCTCTCACAGGGGAAGGCACGCAGGTCAGGGCCAAGGGCGCTCCTCCGCACCACCACCCTTCAGATATGGGCTTGGTTCTCTGCCACCCGGCCATCTCAGGTCATCACCTGTGCTCACGGAGAGGGCCCCAGTGTCTCCCAGACGGTAAAGGCTTCAGGCCTCTGTGACCCAACGGGTGCAGGGACAGCCAGGGGAAGACTGAGAGTCCATGTGGCCATTCCTAAAGCAGTCACTGGCCAGGGAGGGGGTGGGACCACCACGACGGGCTCAGCCCACCCCAGATCCCCTGCTCCCTCCCCCGGGGCAGCCGTGTCCGGGTGTGCCCGCGGGGCTCCTGTCAGGAAGCTGGAGGAGAGAGCCTCCAGAGGGAGAAGAACAGGGCCAAGGCCCAGAAGGACTCGTGAGGGTGGACTTTCAGCCTGACCGGAGGCGGCCATGAGGTTATTTGACAGCTGAGGGGCACTGCCAGGTGTGTCCCCCAGGGACGCTCTCAATGCCATGTCAGAACCCCGGGCAGAGAGGCTAGTCAGGGAGCTGCTGCAATAGTCCGGGTGAAGGGCGAAGGGGCTTGGACCCCAGGGCGGGCGGGGTGCCCGGAGAGGAGCAGTCAGATTCCCGATGGGCTTTCAAGGGCAACTGCGCTGTCAGAGGTGGGAAGGTTGAGAACTGCCCCGCAAGGACGCCCCACGTGGGCTGGCGGGGCAGGGAGCCGCTGCTTCACAGGAAGCAGGGGGCTTGAGGGCCTGGGGGCCTGGGGGCATCAGGGATGCCACTGAGCTGGGGATCACCCCCACGCGGGTGGCACGGGGCGTCCTGGGACTGGAGGGCTCGCTGAGTCACCGACGAGGAGACCTGTTTATGTCCCTTGCTGGGGCCCTGGAGATGTGCTTCGTGGGACAAAAGCACATCTCTCCAGGCACTGCCACACCCTCTTTCACTCTACCCCACTCTGAGGGTCTCCTGTCTCCCACTCTCAGCTCTCAGCCGCTCCCGTGTCCCCTCTGCGGAGTCTGTTTCTTCGGACAAAGTCCACGCATCCGTCTGCGGCTGTCTGCAACTCTGTCCTGCCATCTCAACTCAGCCAACTTTCTGTGCCGCCCCTGGCCCAGACCCTGGCACCGGTGCGTTTGGATGCTTGGGTCTTCGACGCCACACTATGGCTCTGTGAGGTAGGTGGAACTAGCTTCATTTCACAGAGGTGGAAACCGAGGCTCTGGAGTTCAGGGTGGAGCACCCCAAGGCTCAGGGCCTGGCCACCATGCGTCCTCCCGCTGCGGGGCCACCCCGGCGGTCGTTCCAGCCCCAGGCTCGGAGCCGGGCCTGAGATGCCGCATCCTGGGTTTTGGGGTGTGGGGACAGCCAGGCTTGGAGCCGGGACACGAACTTTGGGAGTCAGGGAGGCTTGGCCACCTGGCCTTGCCTTTGTGAGCCACAAGCCCCTGGCGCATACGCCGGGGATAAGAAGGATGATGACATTTGTCTCACCAGAGTACAGCAAAGCTCAGATGACCTAGCGCCTAGTGCCTTTGCATGACACTCCTGGGACGCCCTGGGGGCGGGGCCGCTGTGAGCAGGTACACACACAGTAGGTGATTTGTTCCTGAGGGATGGTCTTCCCGGGTGAGAGTCAGACCCCTTTCCTTGCTGCCCCCTGCCGTGTGCCCTCCATGGGGCCTGGCCCAGGGAAGGCTCAGGCAACTGCCAAGGGGGCCTTGGAGGGGAGACTGTCACTCTCGGGTCCTAAAGTCAGAAAGATTCTTAGACCAGAAGCCGGGCCAGGTCGGGCCCCATGGGCCGTGCGGGCTACATCCCAGCATCTAACCCTCCCCTGGAGAACGGGAAAGGAACTTTGTAAATAGCTAAGGGGTCACGACAGCCAGCAGTGCCCCAGCGCCCTGGACACGCCTCCTCTAGGCCGCCCTCCCCGCAGGCGCCCCGGAGGGCACACAGAGAAGACTTGTGAGCTGACCCACCCTCACAAGGAAGAAACCAAGAAGAGCAGCGGGGCTGGGGCGAGCTGCTGAGCAGCAGAAAAGAGAAGAAAAAATATGGCTCTTCCCTATCAGAGCAGGCGGAGGGACATCCCAAATGTAGACTGACGATCTAACCTCCCCTCTCCCCCCGCCCCTCTCCTGCCTTCCCCTCAGAAGCCGAGTCCACCGCTGTCCCCCAAAAGCGCCTCTCACCCCCGGGGCCCAAGTGAAGGCCTCTCTCCCTCCCCGCCCCTCCCCTTCACAGTGTCCTCCCCTCTTCTGTGACAGGCCTTCCCAGCCCACTGGTCTCTTCCCCAGGCACGGGAAAGAAAGCAAAACCGTTTTCTCTCCCAACTCCGCTGACAGAGCCTTTCCTCCAAGCAGTGGGCCCGTGGCCTGCCATCGGACGTTTCCACCCTCAGGACCCACCCTCCCCCAGCCCAGCCCAGCCCAGCCCTTCCACCCTCAGGACCCACCCTCCCCCAGCCCAGCCCAGCCCAGCCCAGCCCTCGTGTGGGAAAGGCCTACAGAGGCATCCCACACCCTGTGTCTACGCAGGGGGAGATTTACCCAGCTAACAGTTAGAACGTCCTCCCGCCTTGACAAATATGCCTTCTTCGGGACCTGTGGCAGACAGGAATTTCACATTTGTGGCCTCCCACATGTGGGGACCCAAGGAAGGTAAGGCCCCAGCCTCCCCTCCCCCCCCAGCGCCTTCTCGCAGCTTAAGGGGCCTCGGGTGCAGGCCGGGGCTCTGTCCACACAGCTACCCCACACAGCTACCCCCCCCACAGCTACCCCTCGACCAGCTCTCATGCCGAGGGGTTCCCACATGGGGGGCAGCAGCCGCCTTGGGTGGACAGGCCCCGGAAGCTATCCGGGCCCACTGGGCAGTCCTGGGGTCCCAGAGCAAGAGGAAGGTGGAGAAGTAGGGTGGGTCTGGGCACGCATGTGGGCCTGGAGACCCCGTGGGGAGTAGTCCGGGGTGGGGGAGGGCGGGGGTACACCCTTTTCACGTGCATGGCCTGGGGCAGGGCTTCTCCGTCCACCCCTTGTTTTCTGGGCTCGCTCTTTTCCTCTGTCAAGCAAGGATGGAGCAGATGTCTTAGATGTCACCGGGATCAGAGGGCTGGCATCCCTCGGCTCTCGGCTGGCCTACCAGCTGGGACGTTTCGCAGTGCCTGGTCTGGGACTCGGCCCCGGGACCCTGGCCTGAGGGGATGCCTGGAAGAAGTTCTCCAGAGCAGCGGTCCACAACTTTTTGGGCATCGGGGACGGGTTCTGTGGAGGACATTTTTCCACAGACCGGGACGGGTGGGATCATCAGGTGTGAGAGTCTCCTAAGGGGTGTGCAACTTAGATCCCTCACACACGCACTTCACAACAGGGGTCTCCCATGAGAATCTAGTGCCGCAGCTGATCTGAGGAAGAAGACGGAGCCCCATTCGCCTGCCGCTCACCTCCTGCTGTGCGGCCGCTTCCCACTGGTAGGGAGACCCGCCACTGTCTGTCCATATTGCCAGAGCCCCCAGAGAAGGGCATGGCAGAGGATGGAGCAGCTACATGTGCCCACATTCCTGGGAGTTAACAAAAGCTGCACGTCCCTTATCTCCTAGGACTCCCAGGAAATAACTTCAGAGAAGCCTTAACTGCCCTGCAGACTGTGCCCGATTCACTGAGAGAAATAAACGCCCATTTACTCCCTTTTGTTCGTGGTCATAGGTTTGAATAATATAGCATCAAGGTAATCATAAGTCTTGCGATTTGTATCACTTTTGTATCAATGGAATCCCATTACCTCTGTATCAGTGTAATAACAAGCCTTGTAATCTGTATAATTTTGCGTATAACAACATGTAACAATGTATAATGTCTCAGGCCCTGTTAACTCCCTTTACAAAAGCTTGACTAACACTTCTGCCAAGTGTTACTGATAGAAAGCTGTGAGGCCGGCTTGGTGACTCAACCTGTAATCCCAGCACTTTGGGAGGCCGAGGCAAGTGGATTGTCTGAGCCTATGGATTCAAGACCAGCCCAGGCAACTTGGCAAGACCTCGTCTCTATCATACATAAAAAAAAAAAAAAAATTAGCCGGGCGTGGTAGCGCGCGCCTATAGTTCTGGCTACTTGGAAGGCTGAAGCGGAAGGATCGCCGGAGCTCAGCGGGTCAACGCTGGTGGTTGACACTGGTGGGGCCGTGAGCATGCCACAGCACTCCAGTCTGGGCGACTCCAATTCAAAAAAATAAATAAATAAAGCTGTGAGATACCTCTGGTAACTGGCGCCAGGAAATAACCATAAAATGCTATTATTGACAAAATGTGGCTGTCACTTAAGTTCCGTACAATGCTCTGTTAGTCACGTAGCCAATGTACAGGTACCAAAAACCCTAAGCTCCTAAAAGTGGACTGTAAAACTCAAAGGGGGAGCAGATCCACTTCAGAAAGACCTCGAGTCCGGTTCTGCTCCCTGGCTTCAAACTCAGAAATAAACTTCCTTCTACCAGTTCCCTGCCCCTGTGATCTATCAGTATCAAGGGCGAGCAGCCTAGCGTTACTTGAACCGTAACACTAACAGGCCTCTGGCCAGCACCTGTCCGCGGCCCAGGGACTGGGGACCCCTACTCTAGAGAACAGGCAAAACTTGGGCGCAAAGGAGGTTGGGCCTCCATCCCAGCCCTGCTCTGGATACGCTGTGCCGGCCTGGGGGGAGGACTGTCTCTGATCTTGCTCCCCAAAATGTAGACGCCCCTGTACCTCAAGGGGTGGCTGAGGGAATCACATGTTCCCAGGCCTCTGCACTGGATATGAAGCCCGACCTACCGGGCCCTCTTGAAACCGAGGGCCAGGCGTGGCGTGCGATCGGCAGACCAGATACTCTGAGAGACTTGAAAGGGGGCAGTGAAGCGGGAGAAAGGCTTCTGCAACCCCCGTCCCATCTTCAGCGCCCACGGGGCACCCACACAGCTGCTGTGACCCTGGCGCCGGCAGACCGGGGCCCCCGACAACCGAGGGGGGGCCGCTTCCTCGGTGGCCCGGTTTTGCACTGCTGTTTTGAAAGTCGGTCCTGAAAGCACACCCCTGAGTCTGGGCTTCGGCCCTCCTGACGACTCTGTCCACCACTTGGTCTCCTTTCATGAATCCGTCCTGCTTAAATTACCTCGAGAGAATTCTGTTCGCTGCAATAGAACCTAGACGCCGGTTTATCGGCTCACAGCCGTGGTGCCTAGCACTGGGGGTGTGCAAAAGCAAATGAGAAGAGGGAGAGGCAGCTTGGTGAATCTCCTTCCTGGACCAGGACACGGAGGGAGGGGTTATTGGAGGAGGAAGACGGGACAAGTGAAGGCCAGAACACTGAGGATGAGGACGAAGATGCCACAACTGCTTGTGTCCTTGTTGCTGAAACTGGAAACGCCTCCACACAGGATCTCGCTTCGTTTGGCAAGGAGAGTGAAGACCCAAGGCAACATTGTCAGAGAAGCAGGCGGGGGCCATGTCCAAGGCCAAGAGCAAGACTGGGGTGGGGGCTGGGAAGGAACGGTATGTAGTGAACTCACACTGAGGAGCCGGGGGAGCAGACCCGCCCAGAGAGGCAGCCCGGACCTCACGTGGAGTGGGCCCTGGGGGTCAAGTCATGAAGCCCTCCAGGCAGGAAAGCCCCTGCTTTTCTGACAGGTGGGGGCCCGAGGGAGGGGCCCCCGCTGAGCTGGGGAGAGCAGCCAGGCATCAGGGAGCAGAGGGCCCCCCAAGCTCTCACTACTGTCGGGTACCAAATCTCCTCTCTTGCAGGTGAAGGGTCCAGGAAGGCAGCTCACGGGCCAGCCTTGCTGCCCAGGAAGCTAAAACAGTGACCTGTGATCAGAGGCACTGGGGTGAGGTGTGGCCAAGAGCTCCACTCAGGACTGGATCTCCTGCCCCACCGGCTGGGGAGAATTGATTCGAAGAAAACCCCCAAGCTAGCAGGAAGTCACCCAAGTGCTCCTTGGCCGAGGAGCAGAATCAGAGGGCTTTCCTGGAAGAAGGGGTTTGCAAAGCTCCAGCCTCAGCACTAACAGGGTGGAGGCCTCAGAGGCCAGGGAGAAAGGCAGGTGGGCAGCGGCGCCCTGGAGCCAGAGCCAGGCTCAGGACTGTGAGGTGCTCCCAGGACCAAGGACTCGGGGAGGAGGATGAGGCTGTGGGGAAAAGCCAGGAAGCACCCAGCCGGAGAGACCAAACCTGGGCTGTGGCCCTCTTGGGACAGCTCTACCGGGCCTGTGTCAGGACGCTTGGAAGGGCCAGGGGGCAAGCTTGGCTCAGGCAGGGGAGGGCCTGAGACACCCCAGAGGGTCCACACAGCCCAACCAACTCTGATGGAGGCCGGAAGGGAACAGGACAGCCCCGTGGGCCACCACCGCCACCGGGACAGGGCTCCTGCTGACCCAGATGCCACAGTGTGACATCAGTCACAGGGAATAGCTCAGACTCGGGGCAGTCCACTCAAACTACTCCATAGCAATCCAAGCTGAATCCTGGGGCCTCCCTGGAAGAAGGGTCTGTACTGCTTAGAGAACAGGGGTCTGGGGAAAGGCAAGCAGGCTCTGCTATGAAACGTCAGGTAGCTGGGGCTGGAGGGCAGGCTCCAGGCTCCACCTGAGCAAGGGTTTGGGCAGTTCGGCCTGAGGTCACCGTGAGTCCCACGTGCCCCTCCTAAGCGAGAAGCAGGAGCAATTCCTAGCTCTGGATAGACGGGCAGCAGACAGTGGGGGGGCCTCGGGGGCAAGACAGGCTGCCTGGGCTAGCGGGGGCCGAGTGGGTCCCACAGAGACCCTGGACCCACCAGAGCTGGGGCAGGAGGAGGCTGGCCTCTGAGAAGCTGGGCCTCGGGGCCTCAGGCTGGGGACCTGGCCCCTGGAAACAAGCGGAGACTCAGGGACACACCCCAAAATCTGGAGCCCTCCTTTCCGGAAGGTATTTCCACCCCTGCAGAATGGGATGTCTGGGAGAGGGCTGCAGAAAGAGCGGGGGCGGGGGAAAGCCTGTGGAGGTGCAAGGCCCAGGTGAGGGCCTGGTTCCTGCAACCCTTCCCCCAACTATGCCCGTGGGGACTTTGGTCCTCTGCCTCGGCTCCCTATCAAGTCCAGGGACCAGGCTCTGGGGGAAGCCCCTGGCGTGTCACCTGGGGGCGGAGGCCTGGACCCCTTAGCCCAGCGGTGTGGTGCCCGGCCTGGGAGGACGGGGTCGTGAGAGGTAGAGGTGGCAAGATATATCCTACAGGGATCAGACACGGGGTGCAGTTCAAACCTGGGTGGTGGGCCCTGGCTTCCCTCAGAACGAGGAACCTGGGGTCCAGAAAACTGGCCCCTAGGCAGGAGGAGAACACTGGCAGGCTCCAGGCTCACCCTGAGCAAAGGTTGGGGCGGTTCAGCCTGCATCACTGGGTAACACCCCAAGCTCCCCGCCTGAGCAGAAAGACCTTGCTTCCCTCCCAAGTGAGGAGCAGGAGAGGTTCCTAGTTCTGGAGAGCGGGGCAATGGACAGTAGGAGGTCACCAGGACAGACCAGGCTGCCTGGGCCGGGCTGGGCCTAGCAGGGGCCCAATTGGTCCCTCAGGGACCTTGGACCTGCTGGAGCAGGGGCAGGAGGAGACTGCCTCTGAGAAGCTGGGCCTGGGCCTGGGGGTGCCCGGGAGGACACTGCCTTCTGGGTCTGAGAATCAGCTGAGCCCAGGTGATCCTCCAAACTCCCACAGGCATGAGGGCTCCCTCTGAGGATATCTCTGAAGGAAGGTTTGCCGTTGCTAAGGCAGGGGACAGAGCTTGAGGGAGGGGTACTCACTAAGCTACTGGGCAGAAAGTTCCCTGGCCAACCCCTACGAGGGTCACCAGAATCACCTTCGAACCAAGCCCCACGGAGCCCAGGGACGAGTGCCCGTGGGCACCTGTGAGGTGGAGCCCACCTAGGTGGGGGGACATCCAAGAATCTGGAGAAGGAAGCAGGCCTGGGCCGGAGAGGGTCCAGGGGGTAGGTCACAGGCAGGGCTGCAGACTTCCTGGAAGAGACTGAAGGACCAAGCCTCCTGTCGCTTGGCCCGTGGCCTGGGTGAGGAAGAGTACGCCACGTAGAGGGCATGACACACAATGTGCCCAGTGGGGTTCCCCTGGCAACCGGGGGTGTCTACAACACCCAGGCCCCCGTCCCAGATGGAATACCCAGTTCGTGGGGGCCCAGCCAGCAGAGAAGTTTTTACCCTGAAACCCACAAGTTACACCCAAGTTGGGAGACATTTGTCCCATCCCCGGATGAACCTTCGTTCACCCCAGAAAGAATTCGAAGAGAGTGCAAAACCAGCAGGCCACGGCTGTGTCATCCACGTTTTGTGCTAAAACAGCTGTCGCCCGTGTTTCGGGTTTTGCGGTGTTGGCTCTACCAAGACCCACCAGAGTCTCCTTGAGCTTTGAACGGGTTATCTGCAAACCAGGAACTAATACAGAATGGTGACTTTCCTTGGAATAACCGCTCCGTGATGCGATACTGGGACGTGACAGGAACCCAGAGCCACAGAAGTAGGTGAATGAGTCACAGGTTCTGTGCGTTCTTCAAATAGCTCAAGTATTTTTAAAGGAAAGCAGAGAAGACTTATAAAGTCTGGGCTTGTTAAGGACATTTCCTTAATTATGTTTGTAAACAAGGCCAAAAGCCAGCTCCAGGCCCCCTTAAGCATGCCCGTTTAAGTGTGCTACGTTTCTAAATTATGTGTTGAAATGAAAAGGTAAGGGTGTTTGCTTTTGTAACATTAGTGAATAAAGTTCATCTTTAAGCTTGAGTAAGACCTGATGCAGGACTTTCCATACATAAAAGCAAAGCTATCCTTGTGGACGCTTCCAAATTCCCGGGAGCCCCATGTTTTCCCCTAACCTGGGCGGGCAGGGCAGCTCGAGGGGAAGGGCCTGGATTTGAACCACTCAGACTCATGTACACCTTTGGTCACATCTGGGTTTCCCAGGGAATAAGAGAGAAAAGGTCCTGCTGCTGAAGAGAAACCAGGGCCAGGTGTCACAGGCAGGCAGGGAGCAGCACATCCTGAAGACCTGAGTCGCCTTCCAAGACCAGCAGGTAGCCTAGGCTGTGGGGCCTGTGGAGACACAGCCTATCAGAGCCCGGCGCCAGGTGCTCGGCCTCCTTGGGCGGAGGAACCCTCTGTCCTCCTCTTGCCATGGTGCCAGTTCACAGGGAAGTTTCCCACAGGAAGGAGGACTGGGAGGGAGGAGGTCTGCTGGAAGAAGAGCCAGAAGCAGAGAAAAAGAGAGAACAGGTCTGGGCTGCAGCCCTCTTGGGAAAGCTCTACTGAGCCTGTGTCAGGGCCCTTGGAGGGGAGGGGGGTCATCAGGGGCTCAGGCAGGGGGAGGAGGAGGGGACCCAGGCTCTGGGCCATCCCAGAGGGTCCCCACAGTCCGACCAGCGCCAGTGGAGGTCGGAAGGAAGCAGGACAGCCCTGTTGGCCACCACCGCCACCAGGGCACGGCGCCCGCTGACCCAAATGTCACCGTGTGGCATCAGCCATAGAGAATAGCTCAGACTCAGGGAGTCCGCTCAAAGTACCCCAGAGCAATCCAAGCCAAATCTAGGGGCCCTGGAAGAAAAGCTCAAAATGCTTAGAAAATAAGAGTTTGAGGAAAGCCAAGCAGGCTCTCCTCTGGAAAGTCAGGTGGCTTAGGGATGGGTGGCAGGCTCCGGGTTCCACCTGAGCTAGGGTTTGGGCAGTTCAGCCTGAGGTCACCGGGTGACGCCCCGAGTCCCATGTTCCCCTCCTAAGTGAGAAGCAGTAGCAGCTCCTCGTTCTGGAGAAACGGGCAACGGACAGTGGAAGGACTCCAGGCTGAGACAGGCTTCCACAGCAGGGCCTTGGAGCCCACGAGGGAACTGGCCCCAGAAACAAGCTGGACCCAGGGACACACCTAACTGTGACCCTGTAGTTCCCACCTGGCAGACACCCTTCTTTTTTCCTTGACCGTGGGCAGTGACCACCCGTCCAATAGGCCTTGGTCCCACGCGTGGGGCGGGGTGGGCGATGTGCCTGGTGAGAAGGGCACCAGAGACTGGAGGGGTCTGGGCATTCAACATGGAGGCGGTGGGGGGGAACATTCAACACAGACCTTGACCCTGTCGTTTTAAATAAGAAATTTATTGCAAATATAGAAATTGATTCTCTCCATACAGGAATCTCCGAGTTGAGGAAAACAATTTCGTGCCATTCAGTTTAAAACAGGAAACTGGGGAGGAGAGGCAGATACAGGGAAGAGAAAATAAATGAAGTTACCCCCCTAAAAGAAGAGAAGGGCAGGGTTCCCGGCCCCCAGAGGGAGGGAGGGTTCATCCACAGCAAGGGTTCACAGGTTCCGAGGCCAGGGCCCCAGCCCGGCTCTGCAGGACCCAAAGCAGATGCCACACACGCAGCACCCCTGGTGGCTGGCAGCTCCTGCGGGGAGAGAGGGCGCGCGGCGAAGCGTGGCCATGGCTGTGGGGACTCCGAGCCCCTGCCCCAGCCCTGTGCTTGCGTGGCAGAGGGGCACGGGGAGGAAGAGGAGCCCCAGACCCTTCCGCCCACCCCACAGACCCCCTTCCTCTCCCTGCTGCTCAGAGCAGGAACGACTGACACTCAGTGGGGCCGGAGGCAGCCTCGAGGGGCAGGGAGTGTAAATACTGGTTCTGTCCTAAAGGTGAGAGACGATAGGGTCGGGGGGGTGTGTCAAGATGGAGTCTGAGTGTGAAGGCAGAGACGCTCCCCCCTCCTGGGACTGAGGGGCCCCCCGGGAGCATCATCGGGATAGACAGCACTGCCGTCAGGCACGGCCGTCTGGAAGCCCCTTGGGGGTCAGCCGCCTGGCTCCCCCGTGCTGTGCCCCGCCCACCCACACTCCCGAAGGAAGGGCTCTGCCAGGAAGGGCACAGGAAGACTGGGAGGGGGTGCCAGGGGACAGCCAGCCCCTGGACTCCCACCTTCCACCTCATTCGCCCGCCTGTGTGTCGCTCCCCTTCTCATTCAGAGCTGGGCTACCTGCCCCTTCCTCCGAGCACACCTGCCCCTGCACCCAAGCGCTCCCTTTTAATTCTCTTCCCAGCACCAGTCACTGGGCAACGGTTTGTGTCTGCAGTCCCTTCCCTGCATCTCTGCCCCTCCTAAGCTGGCTGTCACTGCTGCCCCAGGGCCTGGGCCCAGCCTGCCCTCCGTCCTGTCATCAGCTGGCTTCTCAGACCTAGAAGATGTCCTGGCCTTCTGCGCCCCCACCTTAAGTTTCCAGGACGGGGTGGGGCAGGTGGCCAACTTCTCCCTGGGAACACAGGTGACTCTCCACTTCGCTGCTGCCCCAGGCGCCTCTCTGGGGCTCCCCAGGCGTGGGTGGGTCTCTCTACACCCACTCTTCCTCCCGGACAGCCCACTTCCCAGGCCTGCCCAGACGAGGGCTCCTGGCCTGGACACAGGCTTCCTGCCCTGTCTCTCTGGGAGAGTGCCCAGCTGGATGGCCCTTGCGGAGTGGGAGAGGCGAGGCCAGGACCCCTAGTGAGACTAAGCTCTCTTCCCTTCCCGCCAGACTGCCACTTTTGCTTCAGAAGGCCATCAGCTCCAATAGAGGGTTAGCTGTGCCCATGGTGCCCTCCAGGAGAGAGCATACCCATGTGTGCCACTTTCCAGGAATGGGCTTTAGAGGAGAACCTCCGACAGGGCCTGGCCAGTGACCTTGTTTGGGCCCGAGGCAGGGAGGCCTCCCCCTGGAGGTCTGAGGAACAGCAGCCTTCGGCCAACTTGCCCCCGACTCTACCACACCCCCCCAACCCAGCAGCCGTGGTCCCTCCTCTCTTGGGAATCTGCCCACCCGGCCTGCCCAGAGCCATGGCCCAAGACAGCCATGGTTCCTCATCATTATCATCACCTATGATCATCTTGGCCAACCATACTTCCCAGGGGGAGCATTCACCGGTCTTCAGTGAATATTTCACTCCCACCTGGGAGAACTCATCCTGAGAGGACACAGGACACAGGACACAGGACACCGTGCAGAAAAGCCTCTGGGGGCCCTGGCCAGGAGGCCACAGGCCTGAGTCTTAGTTCCTGCCCTGCCCCACAAGGAACCACGGGACCTGGGTCCTGAGGGTCATTTCCCATCCTGGAGTTACCAGGATTCCTGAAGTTAGACATCGGAGGTTTCTATAGGTTGTCTGTGACCAGGAAAGATAGGGAAACGGCAAGGAAGGAGCCTCCAAGCCTGCTCCCAGAGCCCTCTCTCCAGTGAGGCCCCGCCAGCCCCAGCCAGGCCTGGCCCTTCCTCCCATGGCTACTCCCCGTGAGCACCCTCCGTGGAGCCCCAAGCTCTCGGCCTATTGTACTCAGCATGGGGTGACTGGCCTCCACCCCATGGTGCATTGGGGGCCCCAACTTCATCTGTAAAAACTTGTTCAAGTGGGACAGACAAGAAGTCCTCACACAGCCCCTTCCGTGGGACATGAGCCCCAGAGGACACTTCCCTGGGGCTGCCCTCCCTGGCATAGAGGAGGAAGGGGCAAGGGATGGAGCCAGGGCAGGGGAGGTGGCACTTGTGGGCCCAATGCCCAGAAATACAGGAGGTGGGGGGGCAGGGCTGTGTCTTGGTGGCACCTGTTTTGGGTCTTTTGCAGAGCTGGCCCCTCCCCAGGTTTCAAGAGCTGCTCGTCAGATCACAACAGAGAGGATTCAGGAGAGGGTTGTGGGGGTGGGGAAGCGGGGGAGTCTGGACAAACTGGCACATACACGACAGATGTTTGCTCAGAAAAATACAGTAAAATCGTCATGCAAATATCACAGGGAATCTGCTTCCTCACACCACTGGCTTCTCTCCTGCTTGCTTTCCTCATTGTGCCGGCTGGGTGTGAGGAGGGGCTGGGCAGGTCTTGGGGGCTGGGGGAGGTCTGCTGTGTCTCCATACCGGCCCTTCCCCTCCTCGCCCCGGGAGAACAGTCTTTTCTTGGCCAATGTCACCCCTAAAGTGAGCACTGGGCTTGGTCCAGAGGCTGGTGTCAGAGGCGCCCAGCTGGGCTCTGAGCCCCCTAGCCCTCAGCCTCCCCCCCACGCCAACCCCAGCAGGAAGGTCACTGGAGTTCCCCCTAAGGGCTGGCACTAGCTCTCCTGATGAGAAAGCCCCCAGGAGTACCAGTCTCAGTCCCACTCGGTGCCCACTCTCACCCCTCCACGCTCCCCAGGTCACAGGAAGCCCCCACATGGGCGACAGGCCAGAGGCTGGGGGTCTCTGGCGGGGGCGTGGGGAGAGCTGACAGCTCCCCCACCCCGAGCCTGGTGGAGAGCCGAGGGACATCTCGGCAGGTGGGCGAAGCTGCTAGGAGGGCGGCCCCCCCGGCCGCCTCCCTCCCCGAGGCGAAGCGATGATGGACTTCGGCCCCTCAGCATCCTGCCCGGTCAAGACCCCACAGTCTCAGGACCCCAGATCTGTCCTCCTGCCTCCAAGTTGGCCCCAGGAAGCCCCTGGCTCTTGAGAGGGAGCTGCTGCCAGCCCTGCCCTCCCTCATGCCTGCTGCCGCCCACACTGAGTGAGAACCCCAGAGCCCAACGGCCGCTCTGGGCACCAACTGCCAGGCACCAGGTTGCTATGGTGACAGAGGCTGGCTGGGAGGGGGAGGGCCTCCACCCACCCAGCCTGCTCCCCCCCACGGGTGGGGACCTCACTGTTTGTGCTTTGTTCGAGGTTGGGTGGGGGTCCGAAAGAGGGGTGTGGTCATTTCCATGGAACCATGGGAGCCCCTCTGGCCAGGGCATGAGGCGGGGATGGGCAGCGAGAGGTGGTGGGTGGAAAAGCCCTCCTTCCCCTGGGCGGGCCGAGACACTGCCCCCAGCTTCCAGGGCGGGGGTCAGGTGGGTGGGAGTGCAGGGTGTGGGGCGCAGGCAGGAAGGCCCCCATTCCAGCCGCCTCCCCGCCGCCCCAGGCGTCACAGTGCGCTGCTGCCCTTCTGGACGGGTAGGGGTCCCGGAGGACCAGAGAAGCCAGGGGCCGGGGGCGTGGGGGCGGCACCTGAGATGCCGTGGGAGCCATCCTGCCCGCCACACACCTTGCCCTCTTCAGACCCCACCGGCAGCTCCCGGGCCCCATGGAAGACACTAGAAGGGGGTTGACAGAGCGTCCCCTTGCCCTGGCACTTTTCCTGGCAGCAGGACCCTCCCTCTTCTCCGGGGCGCTGGCGTGGGGGGCAAACGTCCCCCAGGATTAGGAATATCCGTTCTACGCGCTGGGGGCACTGCCATGGGGCCGTCTAGAAAGGAAAGAGCACCTGCCTGATTCCCAAGTCCCTCAGCCCCAGAAGACCACAGCGTCAAAGGGGGTGGTGGGTGAATGGGGGTGGAAGGGCCACAGGGTAGCCCTGGGCTGGGAAGCTGGGAGACCAAGACTGCCCTGCTGTGTGACCCTGGGGCTGTCGCTTCCTTTCTCTGGGCCTCAGTTTCCCCATCCCTAAGGAGGAAGGAATATGATGCCCATGTCCACCTGATGCTAAGTCTCCAAGTGGCCTATCCCCCCGCTGGTGGGGAGTCTCTCCCTGCCCCGGAGGAGCTTCCTCCCTCTCCTTTGCCCCCACACCTGTCCCTAGCCCCGGACCCCCAGACCTCAGGCCCTCTTTGGGCTCCCTGGCCTCCCCCGCCACCCCCAGCCTCGCACACCCCAGCAGAGTCCCTGGGCAGCACAGTAAAGACGACTGGTTTCGGTATCAGTTTGTAAACTTTAAGGAAAAAGTGTCTCTGTTTTCCTGTCCGTTATTGTCGGATGTTGGTTTGTTCACAGTCAGGTGGTGGTCAGGTGTGTGCGTGGGTGCGTGCGTGCGGGTGTGCGTGTGCGTCCGCTCCCGGGCCCGGGCCCCCTGGCCTGCTCCCCATCCCAGCCGCCCGGGGCCCTGCGCCCAAGGGCCCCAGCCCTCAGGCTCCGACCTCACCCGGAGGAGAAGGTCACAGCTTCTGCTGGGCCGAGACCCCCTTCCAGTAATCCAGGATGTCGTGCAGGTCCTCGTCCTTGGCGAACTGGACCTTCTTGCGCAGGGCATGGCCCGCGGCCATGTACACCTCCTCCCGGTGGTGCTTCTTGTAGGGCCGGAAGCGCTCCCAGATCTTGTGCGTGCTCTCGGACGAGTACTCGGGGCTGGAGGAATACCCTGAGTAGTAGTGTCTGGGGGAGAGCTGCGAGTAGGCGGAGTCACGCTTGGAGCGGGTCAGCGGCTTGAGGAAGGACACGCGCTGGCTCAGGCTGTCGGCGCCCTCCTCGTAGTACAGGGCGGGGAAGCTGTGCCGGTGCTCGCTGCAGTGGTAGGCCGGCTTCACCTCCAGGTGGTGGATGCCCCCGCCCCCGCCGCCCCCGCCGCCGCCCGCCGGCACCAGCGGGAGCCGGTCCAGCGGGCTGTTGAGGGGGCTGCCCTTCTCGATGTACTTGGAGTCACCCTTGGCCAGCCCGGAGGCGGGGTGGTCGGGCACGTCCAGGCTGAAGACCTTGGCGCTCTTGATGGAGCCACTGGAGGACACGCTGCAGGTCTTGCGGGTCACGGCCGCGTCGGCGCTCAGCTGGCGCTGCAGCGGGTGGTGGGAGCTCTCCTTGTAAGGGGGCGAGAGGAAGCTGGGCCGCTCCAGTGCCCCGGGGCGGTGGCCGAGGAGGCGGCGGCCGCCGCAGGGAGGGACTGGCACTCGAAGGCCAGCTCCGGGTCCCCGCTGCCCCCGCCGCCCCCCAGGAAGGAGGCTGAGTCCAGCTTGAGGGCATCGATGCAGTTGTTGATGATCTGGTTGACCTTGTCCACCTCCTTGGCGATGGTGGAGATCTCCGCGGCCGAGCCCTGGCCGTTCTCGAGGTCAGGGAGGTCGTCCTCCGGCCGGGCCAGGCTGTCCCCACCCGCACCCGTGCGCACCTCGATGTAGTTGCCCTTGGTGGCCACCTTGGGCGTGTCCAGCCCAGCCTCCAGCCCCTTGGTGGCGGGCAACTTCTCCCCGATCATGGAGGGAATGGAAGCCATGCGGGCCACGGGCAGCACGGGCGGCTCGCCCAGCTTCTGGGCGGCGTGCACCATGGAGCCCGCGTCCACGTCGGCTCCATAGCGCATCTCCAGGATGGTCTTCTTGACGTTGACGGACTTCTGCTTCTCCTCCTGCATGCGTCGCTTGCGAAGGCAGTAGTAGACGGCACCCAGCACGATGACCATGCCAAAGAGGCAGCCCAGGATGGTCATGATGTAGTGGGTGGTGGTGGAGGTGCTGGGCGCCAGATCGCCCGGCACGGGGTCCCGCGTGGCGAAGGTCAGGCAGGTGTGGTTGAAGCGGCGGCTGTTGCGCAGCGAGGTCACGCAGAAGGTGTACTCGGTGTGCGCCCGCAGCTTGTCCAGCGTCACGATCTCCTTCTTGTTCTTGAGCGTCATGACGTCGGAGAAGTAGCTGTTGTTGTACTGGACCAGGACGTACATCTTGCTGTAGGGGTGAGGGATGGTGACCACCAGGGTGGCAGAGGTGAAGGTGACATGGTGCAGCCTGATGGCCGGCCCCGCAGACGCGTCCGTGGTGGACGAGGCCGGCGGCTCCACGGACAGGATCTCGTCGGGGTTGAAGCCCGAGTTCTCATCGGGCTCCCGCTGGGCGTCCGTGGAGTAGGGCGTGGGGTGGCTCACGGGCCGCGCGGGCAGCGACCCGTTGCGGCACTTGGCCTGCAGCACGGTGATGGCGTTGAGGCTGTGGTAGGGCCGCGGCACCAGCAGCGGGTAGCCGGCGAACTCGCGCGGCGACTCGCACTGCAGCCGGTCGTAGTTCTTGGTGACGTTGTTAAAGCCCACCAGCCAGGCCAGGAAGCCGAAGAGGTCGCACTCGCAGTTGAAGGGGTTGCCGGCCAGCTCGCACACCATGAGGCTGGCCAGGCCGGCGAAGGTGGCGCCGTCCAGGCGGCTGAGGCGGTTGGAGGACAGGTCGATGCTGATGAGGCTGGGGCACTCGGAGAAGGCGGCGGGCGTGACCACCTCGATGAGGTTGTGCTGCACGAAGAGGAACTGCAGGCGGCCCATGCCGCGCAGCATGCCCTCCGTCAGGTTGCTGAGCCGGTTGTAGCCCAGCTGCAGCACCTGCAGGCTCGACTGGCCCAGGAAGGCGCCGTCCTCGATGTAGGAGATCTCGTTCTTGGTGAGGTTGAGGTCGGTGAGGTTCCCGAAGCGGTTGAGCGAGGAGTAGAGCACGGCCTTGAGCTTGTTCTCGTTGAGCCGCAGGTCGTGCACGGTGCTGTTGATGTGCTGCGGAATGGTCTCGTAGGGCGGCTGGTTCTGGCTGCAGATGGCCAGCCACACGTAGCCCTTGTCGCCCTCGATGAGCCAGCAGTCGGCGCGCACGGTGCCCGGCCGGCACACGCACAGCAGCGCGGCCGCCCACAGCCCCAGGCGCAGCATGGCGCCAGCCAGGCCCCCTCGGAGGCCCGGCTCAGGGGGAGGGGCCGGAGGGGCCGGGCGCGCAGGGCCTAGCGGCCGGAGGCTGGGACGGGCAGGCCAGTCCTCCCCGGGGCCGCCACCATCTTGGGGGCGACCCCCAGCACAGGGGCCCCAGGGGAGGTGGACGCAGCTAACGCCAGCTTCCGGGGCCCTCGGGGGTGCTGTGGCCAGGGGTGGGCCTGGCCAGGGCCAGGCCAGGGGGGCCCACGGAGCTCTTCGGCGTGGTGCCTCGTCTCCACCTAGAAGGCGCACAGGCTCTCAGGGCTCGACTTCCTCTCCCTCCTCGTCTTCCTGCTCCTCCTCAGCTTCCGGGCTCAGAACTTCAGACGCTCCCGCTGGAGCCTGGAGAGCGCAGCACTGGGGGGGAGTGAGCCAGCCGGGGGCAGGAAGGAAGACCCATCTGCACCTGTTCCTGAAAGGCAGCACCGGGGGTGATGGATCAGCGAGGGCTCAGAGCAGTCCCCTCGAGCTCCAGCATGGGCCCCAGCCCTTTTCCACCCCCGTCCTGGGGGGATCTCTGGCCCACAAGCCCTAGGGTCCCTCCCACATAAAAGAAGGGGGTTGGTGGGTGGCAAGAGAGGGAGAGGTACCTAGGGGCTGGAAAGGAGGGAGACCAAAAATGGGGTAGCAGAGGCAGAGTCTGAGGACAGTGGGCAGAGAAAGAACACTGGGGAGGAACAGGTGGGCACAGGTGCACACACTCACACGACATCCAGCACACTGAGGCCACACTGGTCCCCTGGTCTGTACAGACCAGATCACATGCCCCCACACGAGGCAGAACAGCATGGCATGCACACATAGATAGGGACACACACACACACACACACACACACACGCACACACATGCACGAGCACGCCTGCAATCTGCACACGACACACTGGCCTGTACACGTATGTCCACATACCCAAGTGGGTACCCCCAAATCCAGACAAAGAATTAAGAAGCCCAGCAAAATGCCTCCTTTTCTCCGTGCCCAAAGATAAATAATTCATTTGTTGTGTAACTGCTCTTGTTCCAAAAATAATTCCCTTGTCTCAGCTTCCATGGGGGAGGGGGAGCAGAACATCATGGCTGTGGGCCCCCCCAAGCAGGGGATGAGGAAGCTAGGGCCCCTGCAGGGGAGGGCTTGGGGAGAGCTCGTCCCACAGGCAGAGCAAGCCCAGGGAAAGAGAGGGCAAGGTTCTGGGAAGCCAGAGACACTCCCAGCAGCATCTCCCCAAAGTACTTTCCAGAGGCACCTTGATCCTGTAGGGGCCCCAGGCCTCCAGAAGAGCATGGCTGAAGCCCCGCATGAGTGGAGAGCCAGAGACCCAGAGAGGGACAGGAAGTTGCCCTGAGTAACACAGCACAGCCTGGGCCAGGACCAAGATCCCTGAGGCACGTATGCCAACTAGGGTCAGGAGGCCTGGAGGCCCGTCCCCTACCCAACCAGCCACATAAGCCACACCACCTCCCTGAGTCTATTTCCACATCTATAAAGTGGGGACGAGGCCCCTGCCCAGACCATTTGGTGGGGGAAGAAGTAGGGGGATCACGCTGCCCATCCCCCAGATGCAGAGGGCACAGAGGTCACAGCCCGCAGACTGTGACAGCCCGCATCAACCCCACTGCCCAAGTGCAAACAGAGTCCCAGGCGTAAGAGAGACTTGCCTGGGTCACTCAGCAAGCTGGACAGCCCCCAGCTCCCACCCTAACTACGCAGCAGCCCAGTTTGCCCTCCCTCTGCCCCAGGCCTTGAGGTATCCGCGTTTGGGCAGAGGAAGGCTGGAGACCGTTCACAAGAGCCACCTCCGCCTCCTGCTCCTCCTCCTGGGAAACTCCAGGAAACAGAATGCTTTGAAAAAACATTAAACCTTTGCTGTTAAAGCAAAACCAATTTACAGCACCGAGCCCCAACGGGCTGGAACAGAGGAAAGGAAGCTCGTGGGGGATGAGTCCAGAAGCCCAAGACAGGCCATTCTGTTGAGGTGGCAGCAGGTGAGCAGGGCGTCCAGGTGACCTGCGGGACCGAGGCTGCAGCTGCGTCACAGGCTGTGACGATCGGGCCCTCGGAGGCTGGCTTCATGTCTCCCCAGCCCCTGCAGGACCAGCCGGGGCCACAGCTGGGCAGGAAGGGGTGCCAGCATTGCTGTCCTTGGCTGTGCCCTGCAAAGGTGTCAGGCTGGAGAGACCCTGGCTGCCATCCCGCAGGGCTGCTGGCTCCTGGGGGACCCCAGGCCAGTTCTACCCCTCTCTGGGCCTCAGTTTCCCCTCCCACAGCAGAAGAGTTGTACTGGAGGAAGCCAAGTCTCCATGCATCCTGCTTCAGGGATCTGTGAGCTGGGCTGTCAGAGAACCCTCAGCTGCTCCAGTGCGGTCGCTCCTCCTCACTGGGGATGTCTGGAGACAGCATTTGTATGCAGGTGCACACCCAGGTGGCTCAGAGTGCCGATGCATTTGTGCTGACGTGCACAAGTAGACGATGCGCAGACAGGTGTGTGTGCACACATACATAGATGCGTGTGCACATCCTGGGCACCCGCTACAGGAGCATGTACCCGTGTGTGGAGGGGTGGAAGGGCATGTGTGTTGGGGCACAGGAGAACAACACCTGCCTGCATTATAATTGACACGTTGAAGTATATGCGTTCCACACACGTGTGTGTGTACACGTGAAGCTGTAGCCACACAGACCCCGTCCCTTCCCTCGGATCTGATGGTGTTCCTCAGACCAGCACCCCTGCACCCAGGCCCGGGATAGCCAGCCATGCAGAGCCAGTTAGAGCCTCGGGAAAGCCCAGGTCTTGCTGAGGGATGAGAAGAGGCTGCGGGAGAGGAAGGGGCCTAGTTTGGGAAAGGAGCTCGTCCTGCCCCAGCCCTCCCCTGTTCCTTCCCAGACAGCCCAGGGTGGGCCCAGGCCCCCGCGCCCACCCCAGCCGTCCTGAGTTCCGCCTACCTGAGCCCTCAAGGTGACCCTGCCCGTGGCCCTCCCCTTCCTTCTGGTCTCCAGGACAGCTTGGGTCAGGCCTCGGCTCTCGCCCTCCCCCGTGACTCAGACAGAGGAGGCTCCCATCACCCTGTCCCGAGTGCGCCAGCCGCCTGGTCCCTGTCCCAGGGCTTCTTGCTCACCACCCGCCGAGACCTGACACAGCCAGGGAGGGGGACGAAGCTGAGGCCGAGAAGGCGCTGACAGCAGCACTTGGCCCCCAGCCCGGCCGCTCACGCACTCAAGGTGCGTGTGAGGTGCGCCAGCCTGGTTCTCTCAGGCCTGAGGCCGAGGGTCCCGGGGGTCAAACAGGCAAGGTCATGCCCTTCCCCTCCTCCCGTGAGGGTGGTTCTCCGACACACAGCGGGAGGAGCAGGGCACTGCCCCCCACACTTGCGGGGGGAAGAGGGGAGGCCTGCAAGGAGGAGGCGAGGACTGAGCATAAAGGAAAAGCGAAACATGGAGACAGCAGAGCAGGGAGAGACAGAGGAGAGAAATGCGCATCTGAGGCAGTTGGATGACAGGTGGGGCACACGGGCACCCCGCTCCACCACCCCCCCGCCCCCAGGGACCAGGGAGACAGATGACACCAGGTCTGGCTGAGCCACCGAAACGCAGCCTGTGACCAGCCCAGAGGGAGCCGGGAGCGGCGGGAGCAGCTGTGGGAAGCAGAGGCCTTTTCTCCCAGGGCCTGGCTGTGCCGAGCCGCCATCCAAGCCCGGGAGGGACGCCCATGCAGGCAAGCAGGCAGGGAGGGTGGTGCGCTCCAGGCCAGCACAGCGCAGGCAAGGGGCAGTGCTCCTGGCCCTGGCCTGACTGGACCCCTCCCCCAGAGCCTGGCCCTGTCACGGGCCCAAGTGCCCCACCAGCAGCTCTCTTCGGGCCCTCTCTACTTCCACCACAGAGAAGGAACGTGGCCGAGTCAGGGGCCATCGGAGAATCTTGTCTGCCGGCTGCACACTGGACGCTGGCCCCTCTTGTGGCATCCTTAGGTGGACAGGAGGGCCAGTGAGACCCTGAGGGGCACTTCCTGCTCTCAGGGGCACAACAGGGCAGGCCACAGGCCCTCAAGGCACTCCGGCAAGGGTGTGGTCAGCTGCCAGCCCATCCCACTGGTCTCGTGTCCCTCCCACCCGGTGCCTCAGAGCTAAAAAGATGGGGAGTTCAGGCTCAGCCCAATTCCTGTCCCTTTCAGAGGGAAAACTGAGGCCAGGGAGAGGGGCACATTCAGGGTCCTACATCCTATGTCAAGCTGGTGGCTGGTCAGGCTCAAGACCAGACCCTGCTCTGCCAACCCTGAGTCCCTTCCGGGGCCTTCCTGTTCCCTGACAAGGGCTCCCCTGCGGGCTAACGCAGGACACTGGGCACGAGCCCCAGTTTCCTCGCCATGAAGTGGGAAGAATAAGTCACCAGGGTTGACTCCCTACCAGGTGAAGCCGGGAGAGCTTGTGCATAAAGCCACAACACAGCACCTGGCCTCCACAAACAGCAGCTGCTCTTGCTACTGTGGGTTTATCATTCTTGCTCACACCCTCACACCAAGTTCAGGGCTCACCTGAACGGAGCCTCGCTGAACTCCTGGGTCACATCTCCCAGACCTGCCACTGTGGGCTGGCCACCAAGTTCCCCAGTCAAGGAGTGTTGACCTCTCCGTCCTGGAGTGTGTGTGGGGATGGGGGTCGGCTGCTCCCTGGGGCTCTGCAGCCATAGCCCACTCGCTGGGTAGGGTGAGGCGATGGACAGAGCAAGGTTGGCCTGAGCGTCCAGTCTGGCTCAGGGCGGAAGGGGGGCTGGGGACATGGGGAGCAGAGGCCAGCAGGGAAGATGAGGGCCTGACCAGCTCCAAGACCTGGATGAGCTGCAGGTTGAGCCTCTGTTTCTCTGTAGGACAAATGCCACCCAGCTCCCAGGGCTCCCGGGAAGCCTGAGGACACAGCAGAGGCAAACACGCTCAGTCCAGGGGAGGAGGCCCCACAAATGAACCACCTCGGGCTCCAGTTCACGCAGCCACACTCCCGCAGGGACACCGGTCAGCTCCGGAGAGCAGCCTGGGGAAGGTGCGGTCTGTGTTCTGGCCTCCCAGGAGCAGGGACGTGAGGCTCAGCCAGGGAAATCTCATTTGCAGCAGCTGATAAGCCCTGGCACGGGCTCTTCCTGGGCCAGGCTGGCCAAGGCTCCCCGAGGTGTCATTGCCACTGTCCGTGTCAATGCCATTACCCAGGATTAGGAGGACGAGGACTGCTGGGGCCCAGCCAGAACTTTCAGGCAGGCAGTCGCCTCACCTCTCTCTGCTAGAAGCCAAGCACCAGGAGAGGGACTCTGCCCCAGGGACTAAGCCTGCCACCCCCTCGGACAGACTCAGGCCCGGAGGCTGGACACCGGGTCTTGTCGCTGGGCCTCACAGGCTCCTTGGGCAGGCTGCCCTGGGCCTCGGCTCCTCATCTGTGAGGAGGGATCATGATACCTTCACCACTGAACTACTGTTTGGTAAGTTGGCCATTTGGATTTCAGGTTCAGTGGGCCCCAGCTGCAGGGCACAGTGTTGGCAGCCAAGGGTCCTGGGACCGAACACTCAGCTGTGTGACATCAGGCACATCAGTCACCTCACCTATAAGACGGTCATAACTACCCCTTACCCAATGGCTCGTGTGTGTCTGGCGTTTTATATTTCTTGACTCTTCTACCAACCCTGTATGGCTGGCACGCTTCTTCACCAACTCGCTTCTAAGGGCTGGGACCATGGCAGGGACTGGACATGCCCCGGGCCCCTGGTGGGTTTCCTGCCCCACGTGGGCACCTCCCTTCCTATCAGAGGAGAGCGTGTGGGCAAGTGTTGCCACCCGCCTCAAGACTTCCCTTTCTCATCAGACGGGAGCCATTCCATGCCGGCTGAGCTCCTCAGACCCCCTGGCACGGTCCCACCCCAGGACCTGCACACGTGCTGCTCTCTGCCAGGATTGCTGTTCCCCCAGCCTGCGATCACACTCCATCCAGGCAGGTCTCTACGCCTCGCTCCACTCACCTTCTCTGACGCCAAATGAGATAACTCACCATCACCCAGCCCTGGCTTCCGCCCTCCCAGCACTCAGCACTGCCTGACGTCACCTCGTCCTTCGTCATTTCCCCCACCCCCAGCATCAAGGCCAAGCTCACTGCTGTGACCCCCGTGCCTAGAACAGGGTAGACCATGGCAGGTGCACATGTGTGGTGGGAGGGATGAGCGCTCAGGGCTAGGGATGAGGAGAGGTGCTGGCATCCCTGGCCCCGTGAGTCAGGAGGTCACACACAGAGGGAGGGACCCATGGCAGGGCGCTCACGAGGTGTCACGCAATGGGCAGAGCCTTCTTTATGCTGCCCACTTTACAGATGAGGGACAGAGATCAGAGAGGTGCAGCGACGTGCACAAGGCCACACAGCCAGGAGCCGGGGCCAGCCTGAGCTCTCGGAACCACCAGGATCCCCTCCTGGAAGACGACATCCCACTGTGTGCCAATGTCCAGCGACAGCTCTGTCGCCTCCTGAAGCTGCCCACTCCCTTCCTGAACAGCTCCGACTGCTAGAAATGTCTTCTATCACAGAGCCAGACCTGGCTGCTTGCACCTCTGTTCGCTGGTCCCAGTTGGAGGTCTGAAGCCACGGGGGACAAGGCCCACACCCACAAAGACCCTTCCACTCTCTACTGATCTGTCGCCACTCCCTGCCATGGTGTCATGCCCTCTGCCCTAGGGTCCAGCTGCCCTGTCATGCTTGTAGTCAAGGTTCCTCCCATCAGCACCAGAGGCTCTGCCTCCCTGGCATGGCTCCCTGCTTGCGTCCACACAGGGAGCGTGGGCACCAGCGCTGTCCTCAGCTCGTCCTCAACGTCAGCCCAACCCCCGGGCCCTTTCACACCCACCGCCGGGCGGCCCTGGTGCCCTCACAGCGTCTCGACTGGCTCTGGGCAGGACCTGCTTGGGTCTCGCCCGAGGTGCTGGGTGTTGGTCCACCCCATTCAGTCAGGTCTCGTTAGTCTCAGCCCCGCACAGCAGCTGCTCCGGATATCCTGGGGGAGCGAGCTTCTGCCCCTCACTGCTCCGGGGCCCACTCCTGACTCGGTGTCCCCCTGCACAGGGCGAGCAGGCCACGGCTGTGTCTGTGTCTCAGGCCAAAGGGGGCCAGGCCTGGTCAGGGAGCATGCCTGCCACTCACCCCTGGGCTTGCTGTGCCACCGGCCGCGCTCGTACCCATGCTCCCTACGCACTCCACAGGTATTCACAGCACACCTACTGTGTGCCGGGCACCGGAGCAAGCCGACTCGCCTCACCCTCCCAAAGCTGCCCCCTGGCTCAGAAGAGCTTAATAAGAACACAACGTCAGCGGCTGACAGTAGCAAGGGCTCAGGCAGGTCTGCGAGGCCTCGATGCTCAGGTGTGTGTCTCCAGGCCCCGAGCCTGAGTGGGGAAGGGCACAGGGCGAGCCTGCCATCCACAGGCCACTGTGGAAGAGCACCGACTCAGCCAAGACGACTGATGGCTGGCTTGCTGTGTGACCTTGGGCAAGTCAGTGCCCTCTCTGGGCCTCAGATTCCTCATCTGTTTGGAGGAAAACCGCAGGGCACACGTGTCTCTGGTTGGCTGGGCCGCCCCCAAGCCCAGTCACCTGTCCCCCGTGTCACCCCCACGACGGGTCCCCGGGCCTCCCGCGCTCCCAGGGCGTCACAGCTGTCTTCAGCACCAACTCCACGTCAGGCCTCGTGGAAGGAGAGAGGCTGAGGATGGAGACGTCGACGAGGGCTCGGCAAACCACCGAGCCTGGCTCTGTGAGCAGCTCTGCCCTGCAGCCCCACTCACACGGCCCACCCCCTGGCACCCCGAGATAGCCGAGGACACCCTGTGTTAGAAACCCACCTCCTAGCCCCCCAGGGGTCATCTCCTGGCCTTCCCAGCATCCTCCAGGCTACTCAGGGGTCCGTCTTCCTCAGCCCCTCTCTCCCCCACCTGGCCCTCACCTCTCCTCCCGGGCCCCACCTCCCCACAGACCGCCCCCTCATCTGACCCTGGCTCTCCCCGCCCCGACCCCGCCTCCCTCGCCGGACCCCCCCCCTCGCTAGCTGACCCTGCCCTCGTCCCACTGACCGTGCCCCCCATGCCCTTACCTCTCCCTACCTGACCCCTGCCCACACCCCCGGCCCCATCTCCCCCCCTTGACCCCCGGCCTCTCCCTACCTGACCCTTCTCCTACCCCGCCTGACCCCTACCCTCTCCCGCCTGGCCCCTGCTGGCCCCGCTCAGCGGCAGCCCCTGGGCACTACTCACCAGTCTCCACTGGACCCGCTCTTTCACCAGTGCCTGCGCACGCACGGCTGCCTCTGCCTGCATGGCCTCCATTCATTCATTCAATAAACATTTATGGAGCACCTACTATGTACCAGGCGCCGGCTAGGCCCGCCCCCCGGCTCTGCCTCCTCCACCTGCTCCTCCTCCAGGGTCCCCAGGGGTGAGCGTGTCCCTGACTCCCAACACCCTCGGGGCTGTCCCGAGGCCAGGGCGCGCGTGGGGGCCCATGGGAGAAGCGGAAGCTCTGGGTGGCTGAGTGGGCGCCGCAGAGGTGGCCTGCGGGGGAGGGAGGGGCGGCTCGGGCCAACCTCGGAGTCGGCCCCATCATCGCTGTTCCCACTTTGCGGATGAGGAAACTGAGGTCTCGCAACGGCTAGGCGGGGGCTTTCGCCTGCCCCGGCACCAGGCTCCGTTCCAGGAGATGCTGGGGGATCCTGTTTCATCCGGGCAGTGGTTGACAGTTTTCAAATTGGTTGCCCATGTCGAAAACTTGGTAGGCTTCATTTCCAAAGCCCCCACTTCTGGAATCCACGGACAAACCTGGGTGGTCTGGCTGCCAGGACAGCAGTGGGCAAGGCCTGGATGGTGTGGCCTCCGCTTCCCCACCTCGGGACGTCCTCTGACCCCTAGACCCTAGAGTTTGTGAGGCCAGCAGCAAGATGGAACCCCAGACTGGGGGCAACTAGAACTCCAGCCTGCACAGGGGAAACCGTGAGCCTCTCTGTCTGGGTGTGCCTCGGGTGCCACAATCCCTGTCTCACTCACTGGCCACCTGTCCTCCCGGCCTGTGGCCCAGGGTTTTCAGCCCAGGACACTCACAGCACGAACCTGTCATTCCGAGGTCTCCAGCTGTGAATCTGGGGCTCAAGGGTTCAAGGACGTACACACCATTTAGTGCCAAGAGTCTTTTGTCTAGCCTCTGTGGATCACCAATTCTGGAGGACGCTGAGCGGCCCTGACCCTGGAGAGAGGCCCCCTCAAGCCTGGGAGCACCCCACCAACAACCCTGCCTGGGTCAAGGCTCCTGCTGGGGTTTGAGGGTTACTCTCCCCTAATTATGATTCCCGCCACATAAAACGCTGCCCGTCTGCTTCCAGGCAAGGCCACTGGGGGCACCAGAAGGTCTGAGGCCTGGGCTCCTAAAGCCACACTGCAGCTCATCCCAGAGAAAAGCCTGACTCAAAAAGCTTGGGGGGCTCTGAAATGGCTCTCGCTCTGCTCTCCGGGGACTCCTGCCTGCCACCCCACACCCCCTTGCTGCTCTCAGGCCCCAGAGCCCAGTGTTCTGGAGCCCCCCGGGGCCAGGCTGGGAAACCCCTCTCTCGACCAACGCTCATTAACCTTCTGTCTCCACACAATCTCAAACCAGGCCGTTACGAGGGGTCAGTACGGATGCCGCCCAGGACGGTCCAAAATTCCCTTTCCTGGCCCCAGGACCAGCTTCTCTGGTGCGGGTGGGGGAGTCCAACCCAGACAGAAGGACGCCTCCAAGGCCGCAGGGGGCCTGCAGCTGCGGCATCAGAGAACAAGGAGGCTCTGTCAGCAACGGGGGTCTGACACTGAGCCCCGGAAACGCCCAGGGGAGGGCCGCCCCATGACTGCCGGCTGGGCAGAAGCCACAGCACGCAAGTGTGGCTATGAGAGAGTTCCCGTGCCCACTGCCTCCGTGAGGCCGAGCTGCCCTCTCTGACGTGCTCCCCAAGGGCACGGGCCGTGTTCAGCTCAAATCCGGGCTCTGCCACCTAACCCCTGTGGTCCTGGCAAGCCACTTCTTTCCTCTGAGTCTCAGTTTCCTCTTCTGTAAAATGGGACAAAAGGGCACTGCCTCAGAGGGCCGAGGAGGGAACCGTCACAGAGGAGAGTCTGCAGCCAGCAAGGCGCAGGGGCCCAGCACGCGGCATGTGGCACACGCCTGGCACGCAAGAGGGCCTCATCACCGCTCTGACAGCGGCAGGGAGGAAGGGTGAGGCCTGGCCCTGGACAGGGCTTTCCTTCCAGGCCCCGGGGCAACACGCCCCTCTTTGCCTCCGTCCCTGTCCCCTCTCTGAGGTCCAGGCCTGCTCCCACCCTCGCCTAGAGCCTGTGCCCCGGCCTCGGTTTCTCTCCCATTGCCAAAGCACAATGGCTGTTATAATTAACGAATTATCTCTGTGCGACAGCTGTGGTCCTTTGAAATTAGGTTGAATAACAAGATCCTGGTGTATGGTAATTTCTTCTCCTCTCTCCCCCTTTCTCTCTCCCTCACTCAGCCCTGTTGCGCATGCAAATGCTCTCCCCCTGCTCCTCCTTCCCCAGCGCCTTCCTCCTCCTCGGGACAGCCAGGGACAGGCTCAAGTTCTGCTTTTGGGGGACGACTCAGGAGCTGACCCCGGGCCCCTCCTGGGCGAAGTGCCTGGCCCAGGCCAGCTCTGGAATCTCTCGGACCTAAATCCTGCCGCCTTCTTCCTGGGTGGGAGACCTCCCCGGCCGTGTCCCCTGGGGAGCCTCTGCTTGTCCCTACATGGTGGCCTCCCTGGGGTCCGGGCCCTGGCTCACTGCTCTTCTCACATCTGCTCCCGCCCCAAGAGCACCCATCCCTCCCCAGGTTTCTGTGTAGCCCTGGGCCGACACACCCACCGCACCCGGCTGCCTCCTGGGCCCTCCCTGGCGCCTGAAACTCATTCACCCGCCTCCATGGCTAGATTCGTTGCCCCCAGTCCCTCCCCTCTCGCCCTGCTGCTCCCAGTCTGGGACCCAGTGAGAGGCAACCACGCTGCCCAGCCCCCACTGGAGGGCCCCCCTCGCCCCGCTGCTCCTGCTCTGGTCCCGTCTCCTGCCCCCAAAACACAGTTCTCGGCACCCTTGCTGGTCTCTCTACTTCCACCCTCCATCAGCAGAGGAAGAGCTTTCTAGACCGTAAGCCTGAGCACAGCCCTCCCCTGCTGGAAAGCCTTCGCTGGCTCCCGGCTGAGCTGGGAAAATTCCAGCGCCATCCAGAACCCAGCCCACGTGGCCTCGCCGGGAGCAGGTGCCTGCTCTCTCCTCTCCTGCTCTCCCCACCTGGCTGGGGTCTCTCTCACGGGGTCCCACAGCCCCTGGGCTTCCTTCTTCACCCCTGGGCTGAGTTCCCCAAGGAAGGGCCCCAATTCTCCATTAGCACGAGGCATCCAATAGGTGCTCAATAAATATCTGTTCATGACTGAATGCAGGAGGCCTGCTCGCCGCCCCTTTGTAGATAAGGAAGCCGAGGCTCAGAGTAATTCAGGACTTGCTCAAGATCACACAGCTCACGCAAGACAAAACCAGGATTTGAACCCAGGTCTGTGACTCCCAAGCCAGTGGTACTCACTCCTGGGGAGGTCTGCAGGGGGGTCAGCTTTTGCACAGATCTCAGGGGGCTTGAGCCTCCCTCCAGCCTCAGTCGGGTGACAAGGAGACAGGCTCCCGGCCTAGCTAGTCGCTCCCCTGAGTCTGACCTTGGACTAGCCACACAACTCTTGGGGCCTCAGTCTGTTCATCTGTAAAGTGGGAAGGAGCTCACCTCCCCCGCCATCGCAGAGGGTGGCTCCCGGGGCAGACACTCAGCGCGTGGCTTTTCCCACCCTCTCCCTCTGATCCCAGCTGCATTGCCCTTGGCGGGCTCTCCCGGGGGTTCTGGGAGGGTCTCCAGGACGGGAGAGGCCACACTGAACAGGAACACCCTCACCAAGACGTAGTGAGAAAAGCATGGAGGGCTTGTGGGTTGGAGCATAACCTCGGAAAAAGCTTCCTTCTCAGCCTGTGTCCTCCTCTGTGAGTTGGGCCCATATTATGGGGGTGCAATGCGGACCAATGTACAAAGCGCCGGGCACAGTGCAAACCTCACCATGTCCACATGGCTGCAAGGCTCTATGAGAGTGTAATCCTGAAGAGCACCCCAGGGAGACAGGGGGGAGAAAGAGGCGGGCAGAGCAGGACCATCTGTTCCTGACTCTCCCCTTCAATAGTCCGCAATGGCTCCCACTGGCCCCAGAATAGAGCTCACACCCCGATGTGTGGACCTCGAGCCCCTCTCTAAGCTGACCCCCACCCCGCCCCCTCACAGCCCTACAGAGTTTCGGGAACGCTCACCCTCACGTCCTCCAGGCCTTTGCACATGTTATTCCTAAGCCTGGGAGCCATTCCCACCTGTCCCCACCCCCTGGGGTCCAGACCTCATGCCTCCTCCTCTTAGAAGCCTCCAGAGACTTCCCCTCTGAAGAGTGACCTCCCTGCTCTGCCTCCACACCCAGGAGACATGGCCCATGGAATCCTGGGAGGGTCCTAGAGGTCATCTCACCCCACCTCGCCTCCCCCGCTTTGCAAGTGGAGAAACTGAGGGGCGGATGAGGAGCAGCAGCTATCCAGTGATGCACTTGGACCCAGGTCTCTGCTGCTTCCAGCCCTCCAAGTAGCTTCTCTCCTGGGGCCGAGCCGTTGGGTCCTATCTTCCCCACCCCCCAGCCCAGAGCTACCTGAGGACGAGACCCCTCTTCCTCTCTGCACCCCTCCCCCAGTGCCTAGCCTAAGGCCTGGCGCATAGTAGGCACTCAGTAAATGTCTGTTGAATTGAATTGCGCTCAGGGCGGCCAGTCGTCTCTGCTCTGCAAGAAAAGCATAGAGTTAGTGGAGCTGTTCCCATGGTGACCAAGGGGTGGGACCAAGCTGGTGGGGTGAGGAGTCTGGCCTGCCCCAAGGACCCCAAGGGCCCTGGGGAGAGGCCTGGGAGCTGGAACATTCAGACTTAGCCGAGTCGAGTTCTGCCCCAGCAGGCAGCATGGCCCTGGTAAGTCACGCTGCCCCTAGGCCTCGCCGGCCTCCTCTGTCAAATGGAAACCACATTCCAGTCCCTCCAGGATCTGGGGACTGCCTGATGACGCGGACCAAAAGAGACTGAGGAGTGTGCCAGCGCCCGACACACCAGAGTCAGGAGGGAATGATGCCCATTCTACAGATGAGGAGGCTGAGGCTTGGAGCGGGCCCTGGGTCGCCCAAGGCCACACAGCCCATGCACTCGATTCCACGACGTATTCAGTCTCTGCAGGGCTAGGGGGGCAGCAAGGTGTGATAACAAGCCCCAACGAAGAAGCTGAACCCACCAAAGGGTGGCCCAGGCAGGCGAAGGTTCTCCAGACCAAGAGCCCAGCGTGAGCCCTGGACTGTGAGGGACAGGGTGAGATGCTGCATTCTCCCCACGCCACGGGGGGTGAGCTCTGATTCCACAGCCCCCCAGAGGGTTCAAAGGCTTCCTCAGACCCCGAGGCCGCAAGGCCTGGGCAGGCCCAGGTGTTAATATAGATCAGTGGCGACTATAAATACACAGCTCGGCTGGGCACAGCAGGGCCAACCTGGAGCCACCAAGCTGGAGGCTCTAACCCCAGCCCTGCCCCCTCCCCACGATCCCTCTCTCTCCTGGCCTCGGTTTCCCGTCAACAAGCCGTACCATGCCCATGACGCCATGACTGCTAAGGCTCTTTGTCCAGCTATACACAGGTCTCTGACCCCAGCCAGGCGGGCCCAGGCAGACACCTGGGGGAAGAGAAAGACGCACGACGGATGGCCCTGAGTCTACCCGGGACGGCAGGCGAGGGGCTTGGCCGTGCCCCTGCTCGCTGGAAGCTGGGGAGAGGCAGAAAAAGGGGTCTAGAAGCCAGCCATTCACTCCCTCATTCATTCCACCAGCCATGCTGTGAGTATCTCCTGCAGCGAGCTGAGGACTCATAGCCAAGGCCATGGCTGCAGGCCACGGTTCCCGGGGGGAAGGGGCAGGGAGACAGGGTGATGAGCAGGTGTCCCTTTCCCACCGCCCAAGTCTGGGGGGGCGTCCTCTGGCTCCCAACCCCACCCCAGCTCGCATGGCAGAACACTGGCTTCACATCTGCCTTCTGCCTGGGCCTTGTAGAGGACAGGGGTGGGGCAGACAGTCTCACCTGTAAGCCCAGGGCCCAACCGCGGGCTCTCTGTGAATGCCCACAGGCTGAAAGGATGAAGGAGGCACCCGGGAGCATGTGACGCGTGGGACACCCTGGCAGGGCTGCCACGGGCCGGGCAGGAGAGCACACCTCGCCAGCACAACTGTGCGCCAGGCCCCGCACGTGGAACACACAACACCCCCTTATAAACCGTAAAGTGCTGTCCAGCCTAAGGGAGTTGACTCTCCTCAACCACTTCTCTGTCCCATTTCCTAAAAAGACCGGAGCAGTGTTTACCAGATGCTCACGGCGAACCCGCCCTGTGTGGAAGGCTGGTCTGGTATATCATTCTCGGGATCCTGGGAACCAAGTGTTATGTTTATGCCCATTCTGCAGGTGTGGGAACTGAGGCTCAGAGTCAAGATCACAGCGCAAGAAAGCGAGCGCTCAGCCACGCACTCTGCGTCTGCCCCGAGTGTCTGTGTATTCAGCTCTCGGGGCCGCTCAGGCCCGCTGGTCTGTCCATGCCCACCTGCTCCCCAGTTTACCCCATGTCCCTGATGTATACAATATTCATATTTCCATCAGCAGCAGCTCATGCACCCCTCTCCAAGGCCTCCGGGAGCCCCATTAATCATTCAGACACACCTGCATATTCATTAACTTCCGAATTAATACAAGGTCTCTTATTACTTCAGGCCTGCTGCCTGCATTAAAGACACTTCAACTTCATTCATTATTAAACTCCCCTGATAAATGATCACATCCCTCCTTCACAGCGGGGGACAGCACCCAGGTCCCGGAGCCGGCGGGCCTGCTCCCGGCAACAGCTGCTGTGTGACCTTGAGCCAGGCCCTCACCCTCTCTGGGCCTCCTACATGTTTATCAGGACAATCTCTCCGCACTGCCCGGCCTTGCCAAGGTGGCCCCCGTGGCCAACTGGTGGACTCCGTATCTCTTCGGTATGTGTCTCCCTTGGACTCACGTAACCCCTCCGTGCTCCCCACGATGGGAGCCTGTCCTCTCTGGAGTGCTCCTTGTCCTCCCCCATTTGCAGCCTCCGTTTGCACCTGGGCCTGGTCCTTGCGGTCAGTGGGCCTCGGGTCCTGGCCCTGGCCCATCACCAGGGCAGCACCCGTGCCCGGGGCTAACCTGGCTTGGCAGACCGTGACACGTCCCAAGTCAGAGAGGCCAACCGACCCCCTGGCCAACTGGTGGACTCCAGTTGCCACATAACAATATCGATGACAACAATAACAACAACAGTGACACCCAGCACTTCCTGCACACGGACTGTGCCCTGGGCCTGTGCTAAGTCCCATTCAGCCCCATCCTGCGTGCAACCTCCACTCAACAGGCGGGAAAGCTGGGGCGAGGTCAAGGTCACCTCCCCAGGCCAGGCTGGAGCTGGCTGTGAACCCAGGCCTCTCTCACTCGGGGTCCCCAGTGCCTCCACATCACTGCCCACCCTTGGCCGCCATCTTGCCGGTTCCCCCAGGCCTCCTCTCCTGGCCGTTCCTTTACACGTTGGTCCCCGCCTCATGGAGCTGTGGGCCACACAGGATGGATCCCCCTCCACTGCCAGGAGCCCCGATCAATCTCCATTATGCCTGGCGCTAAGCAGGGCCGCGCGTGAAGCCTGAGGATGTCACCGCCAGCACCGTCCCGGCTGGCTCTCTCCTACCTGCCGCCTCAATGCGCGCACCGCGGCCCATGACACCATTTGCTCCCAACCCACTGGCTGTGTGCCTCTGGGCCAGTTACCAAACCTCTCCGTGCCTCAGTCGCATCACCTGAACCACACCTGACTCATCCCTCATTTCCAGTCCATCCCCACACCTGTCCAGCCACACACCTGTTCCTCCACCAGCTGCTCTTGTCTAGACCACAGCAACTTCCTCCCAGGGTCTCCCCTGGGTTCCTCCTCCACGCTGCCTGGCTGCCAGAGCGCCTCTTAAAATGCCAACTTGGGTGGACCCACCAAGGCCCCTCGCATAACACCCTTTCAGAAGGTCTCCTAAGGGCCAGGCACGGCCACCTGCTGCAGCTCCCCCACCCCGATGCTCTCCTCAGCAGGCAGCCCGCCTCTCCCAGGGTGACCTCTGATGAGCGTCCGGCCCTCCTGGACCATCAGGGCCGTGCAGCAGGAAGTTCAGTGAGTCCTCCCCTGCAGCTTCAAGTGAGCTCGGTGAGTTCTCCCTTGTTGCCCCAGGTGAGTACAGTGAGTCCTTCCTGCAGTTCCAGATGAGCACGGTGAGTCCTTCCCTGCAGCTCCGGGAGCACCATGAGTCCTCCCCTGCAGCTCCAAGCGAACTCGGTGAATCCTCCCCTGCAGCTCCAAGTGAGCACTGTGAGGTCTCCTACAGCTCCAGGTGAGCACGGCGAGTCCTCCCCTGGAGCGCTAGTGCCCGGAGCACAGTAGGCAGAGCTACACCGTGGCCTGAAGCAGTGCCTCTGTCCATGGCGGACAATGATGCCACCCCACGACTGTGGGGACTGTCAACAATGCACCCTGGAGGCTGTAAATGAAGAACGCTTCACTCCCATCTGAGGCTCAACCCTCCGCTTTATAGGATAGGAAGGTAAAAAACAGACCCGTTTCTCAGATGAGGACACTGAGGCTCAGAAAGACAAAGCGGTCTGGGCACGGTGGTCCAAGCTTACAATCCCAGCACTTTGGGAGGCCGAGACAAGAGGATTGCCTGAGACCAGCCTGGGCAACTGGGTGAGACCTCGTCTCTGCAATATAACAAAAAAAATTAGCCGGGTGTGGTAGCACGCGCCTGTAGTTCGGGCTACATGGAAGGCTGAGGCGAAAGGATCACCGGAGTCCAGCAGGCTGATGCTGGGGTGGCCATGAGCGTGCTACTGCACTCCAGCCTGGGTGACAGAGTGAGACTCTGACTCAAAAGAAAAACCAAAAAAAGACAAAGTAGCCTTACCAAGTCACAACCGGAAAGTGGTGGGGCAGGGATTCAAACCCCACTCAGTCCTCAGCAGGAAGGAAAGTTCTTGAAGTAGTTAAGGCACACTAAGTGCTTACCCCATGCCAGGCCCTAACAGCGTTTGACATAAGTTCACTCACTAAACCTCTCCACGGCCCTGAGAGATGGACACTGTCATCCCACCCATTCAAGAGATGAAGAACCCAGGTCCAGAGCAATGGAGCCCCCGCCCAAAGGCACGCAGCTGAGACGCGGCAGTGCCAGGAATGCACCAAGCTGGGCCCCCCCCAGCTCTGCTTGTGTCCCTTCCCAGGCCCCTCTGCATCAGGGTGCTCTGTGACAGCGAGGACTTGAGCAAGGCCCTTCCCTATCTGGGCCTTGGCTTCCCCATCTGTAGAGGGTAGAACAGATGACCCAGGGTCCCCTCAGCTCTTGCACTCACCGGCGCACCCGTGGGCCCCCACACCCCAGGCCTAGGGCTTGGCACCATGGGCTCAAAGACATGCAGAACCAGTCTCTGCCTGCAGGGTGTCACCCAGGGCAGGAGGAGCAGCAAGAACACCACAAGCCAGCGGGAGGCCAGAGGGGAGGCGTGGGTGCCTCTGACCCCCCAAACACCCAAAGCTGGGGATGAGCTCTGAGGACCTGCGACCACCCAAGGGGGCTGGGAACCCCTGGGGATGGCACCCTGCCAGCCAGACACTCCACATCTAACAAGCACCTACGTAACTAGAACTGTGCATCCAGCCCAGGGTTCCGGGCACACACCATCCCAGACGCACACGGAACGCAGGTGAACGGGAGCCCATCACAAACTCACTGGAGAGCATGGCTGTTTAAGGAAACTTCCTGGGAATTATTTGGCAAAATAACCAGGCGGCCTCCAATTTCTCTTATAAAAGTCTGAATCTTCCGACTGGGTTTGCTTTAAGTGAGGTAACATACCTGGCTTTCTGGGTGCTTCCATATTGCGTGCCCAGTGTGTGCACAAGGTGGGGACCCTGGCTGTATCCCCCCTGGGCCCCAGCACCCAGCATCTGCTGGCCAAGCAAACTCTGTAGGTGCGCTGGTTTCCAGGCCCCGGTGTCCACGCTGCTGTGTGCCAGCACCCCCAGCGCACCTAGCTATGTCCCTCTCAGACCCTCTGGGCACTTTGAAGATCAGAGCTGGCAGATCCCTTAGCACCAGTCAGGTTCTGTCATGCCACAGGTGAGGAAACCCAGGCCAGGGAAGGCAAGAGCCTTGACCGAGGCCTCACAGCCACACCTATCTCCTCCCAGACGCCCCTGCCTGCCCCGGCCCCATAAATACAGCTGCTCCTCTGCAGTGGCCTCATGCATGCCCCCCACCACTCAGATCTTGGGCCTCTGCTTGCCAGACACCTCCACCGGGCAACCCTCAGATGCTCCAGGCTCAGCCAGTCCAGAACGCATCTTCTCACCCGAGCGCACTCCACCTCAAGCACCCTTGCTCGGTCAAGGTCACACCACGTGCCTGGCTGCTCAGGCCACAGGTCCCGGCTTCCTCTTCTACTCCTGCCTCTCCTGTCAAAAGATACAGATCAGACCAGCCACCAAGTTCTGCCCCTCCTGTCCCTGCCTCGCCAGGACAGGTCACCATCATCCCTTGCCTGGGGAGAACTACCTTTTCTAGCTCCTCCGAACAGCGGCCAGATGGAACCTTCTGGACACAGCTCTGTCTGATGCTGCCTCTTCTGCTAAACATCTTTCTGGGACTCTCTGTATCCCCCAGAGGCCAAGCTCCTCACTGGCAAGTTACACTTCTGTGAGGTGCGCCAAGACCTTCCCTACCAACTGTGAACTTCTACCAGCCTCAGCTCAGATATCATCTCCTCCAGGAAGTCTTCCCCGAATCCCAGGTCTGGTTTCACCACTCCACTCCACAGCACCCCCATGCTCACCAGCTCCAAATGGCTTCCCACTGAAGGGTCACTGCCTCCCCTCCAGAGGGCCAGGGCAGCATGGTGTGCCCTGTCTTTGCTCCCAGTGCCAATGGGAAGCCTGGCACGGAGGAAGCACCTGAGGCATGAAAACTGAAAAAGTAAATGAACTCCACATCCCCCAGGTATGTGCCCCCCGCTGGCCTCTGTCCCCACCCACTCCCCACACGCTAGGCTTGCCCACTATCATTGCAGACACCAGTCAGGCCTCCCAGCTCCTTCCGGTTATGTCATGACCATTGGGAAGGCAGCAACACGCCGGCCCTGGCCTCAGCTGCTCAGGACAGTCCGGCCAGGTGGGTGCACAGGGTCAGGGAAGGGTGGGGACATGGACAAAGCCCCTGCCAGGAGCCTTGCCCAGACCAGGAGCCGACACAGCTGACCCTGCTGGAGCCCCAGCGGCCCTCTTATCTGGGCACATGGGGCCCCCATTTACACATGAGGAAACTGAGATTCCTGAGCAGGCAGCCAACCTGAAGCTGGAGATCAGAATCTGACACCTGCCTGCTTCCTGCGCTGAATCCAGGGGCCTCCAAAGCTGGAGGAAGGGAACCAGCCTCGGGACAGGGCATTCTGGGGGGCTTCGGGGACCCTGGAAGGAACGCCGGGCCTGGGGTCCTCGCAGCCTGGATTCTAGCCCTTGCTCGGGGCCTCCCAGCTGTGTGGCCTCAGAAGTCCCCCACCCTGGGGCTGTCCACAGCATTCATGATACTGTAGTGAGACAGCCAGTAACGGGCACCTCCCAGGCTGGGCCGTGGGGAATTGGTCCTTCTAATCCTCACCAAGACCCACCACAGGAGGCAGGTGCTAAGGACCCCACTTTACAGACAACAAAATGAAGGTTCAGGGTCAATGTCCCACCCAAAGCCACAGGGCCCAGCCTGGGTAGGCCACACCCAGCACAGGTGGGCCTCAGCGAGGGAGGCTGCCTTCTGGAATCCCTCAAAAGCCCTGAACACACTGGACTCCAGCCAGGCCTCCCCACCTGGGAGCCTTGCAAGGGCCATTCCAGCCACCTGCTATGCCTCTTCTGCCTCCAGAGAGCAAACCCTCCAGCGTCCACACCATCATCTCCTCGACAGCCCTCCTCTCCGGTCCCTTTCCCCACCCCAGGGACACTCCAAGGACAGCTGCAGCAGTCTCCCAGCCCATCACCGTCTCCACCTCCCTTCCTCGGCCCATCCCCTGAACAGCTGCCCAGCGAAACTTCCTGGAGCACACGGGTTCCTGAGCCACGGTGCTCCTGCTCTGAGGCCTCCAGGGCCTGTCCCGCCCCTGTTCCGCTCAAGCCCACAGGAGCTGGCTGGCCCATCTCTGCCACCTGCCCCCATCCAGACAGACGACGTGCTGCCCCACCATACACATTCATGCGCCTGAGCACATACACACACACACACACACACACACACACACACACACACACACACGCGCGCGCGCGCGCGCCGAGTATGCACACACATGCCCCTAGGTGCTCCTCTTGCCTGGCCCTGGGTCTCCCTGACTCCTCCTCCTTTATTTTGTCTGAGTTGGAGTCTCATTCTGTCGCCCAGACTGGAATGCAGTGGCACGCTCCTTCGACCTGCTGGGCTCCAGCGATCTTTCCGCCTCAGCCTTCCAAGTAGCTGGAACTACAGGCGCGTGCTACCACATCCGGCTAATTTGTGATCATTTGTGATTTATTGTAGAGACGAGGTCCTGCCAAGTTGCCTGGGAGGGTCCCGAACCCGCGGACTCGCAATCCACTCGCCTTGGCCTCCCAAAGTGCTGGGATGACAGGCTGAGCCTGACTCCTCCTTTGCCTGGGCTGCTTCCTCCACCCCTTCCCTACCCACTTCCAACCTCCCCCAGCCCCACCGGACTGCAGAACACACCTCCAAAAGCCACCCCCCATTCCTCAGCCCTGCCCACCCCAGGGACACCATCCACACTGGTTCCCAAATGCCTGCAGGCTTCCTGCTGCCAGCAGACACAATGTCCAGCCTCCCCCTGGCCTGGGGGGATCTCAGGGCCCTGGTCCTCTCCCAGACTCCTGAAAGCCCTTTCTCCACTCCCAGGCACTGCCATGTGAGCTTTTCACCCCTCTCTGAACTGAGAGGCTTTTCACACCTCTTAGCCTCTTTTTTTTTTGAGTCAGAGTCTCACTCTGTCACCCAGGCTGGAGTGCAGTGGTACCATCATGGCTACCGCAGCCTTGACCTGTTGGGCTCAGGCAATCCTTCCACCTCAGCCTCAGGTAAACTGGGTCCATGGGTGTGCACCACCATGTCCAGCTAATTTTCTGATTTACTGTAGAGATAAGGTCTCGCCATGTTGCCCAGGCTGGTCTTGAACCCCTGGGTTCAGGCAATCACCCTGCCTTGGCCTCCCAAAATGCTGGGATGACAGGTGTGAGCCACCATGCCAACTCCTCTTGGCCTTTTCCCCTGAGATTCCCATGGCCTGGAGATGGCTCCTGCTCCACCCCTACCTGGTGAATGATGCTTCTCATGCAGGACTCAAAGTCACCTCCCACAGGAAGCCCTCCAGCTCACCAGGTATGAGTCCCCTGAGAGGACTGGCCTCTGAGTCTGCCTTCCTCCTTGGCTGTGGGATTCCTGATGGCAGAGACTGTTTTCATTCCCCTCCAGGCCTCCAGCCCTTGACGATCCTGGGCCAGCCGGGTCCCTGTCTGCTGAGTAAACGCACTTCTTCCCTGCATGCTGTCTCTGAGCTCCTGAGGGTGGAGCAAATGAGCTCATTAGCCCCAGGTGACCAAGGCCCCCCCACAGCCTCCCAGTGGAACACCTCAGCCAACAGCCTTCACCTTCGCCAGCCCCTGACTCCCGGGGTTGCAATAAAACCCAAAGCCTCCCCAAACCGCACCTCTTCACCCCGCCTCACCCCAGGCTCCAGCCTCCTCCTCCCAAGGCTGCTTGCTCCTCCCTGGTGAATGGAAGAAGGATATGCAGACGCTTGACTAAAGAGCTCCACATTCAGCCGGGCTCGGTGGCTCAGCCTGAAATCCCGTGCTTTGGGAGGCTGAGGTGAGTGGATCGCCTGAGCCCGCGGGTTTGAGACCCGCTTGGGCAACTTCGCATAGACCTCATCTCTACAATAAGTAAAAAATGAGCCGGGCGTGGTAGCGCACGCCTGTAGTTCCGGCTACTCGGAAGGCTGAGGCGGAAAGATCGCCAGAGCCCAGCAGGTCGAGGCTGCGGTGGCCGGGAGCGGCCACTGCACTCCAGTCTGGGCGACAGAGTGAGACTCCAACTCAAAAAAAAAAAAAAAGAGTTCCACATTCTCTGACTTAACCTTCAAACTAGCACAGATGAGGAAACTGAGGCACGGGGGTGGGGAGGACAACTGCCCAAAGCCAGGCTGCTGCTGGGTGGGGGCCTGTGACCACCCCTTCCTGCTTCCTAAGGCCAACCCCCCTGTCTCCAGCCCACCCAGTAGGTCCCAGGGGAGTGAGGGAGGGTGGGGGAGGGCGGAGGGAGAAGCCCTAAGAGAAGAGGGGTCATTATCCTCCTCTCATGCCACTCGGAGAGTCAGTCTCTCCTACCCGCTTTCCCACCAGCTCCCACCCCATCCCAACCCCCACCCTCAGGTCTAGTCTGGCTTCAGCATCTGCCCAGAGGCAGATCCCAGCATGTACACACCTAGGTAAGCTAGGGATGCAGGGACAGGGCTGGGGAGGGGCAGTCCTGTTAAAGCCGGAAGCCTGTCAGAACTGGAAGAAGCCATAGACCTCTTGGCTGTCACCCAGGAGACAGGTGGGAGCCTGAGGCCTGCAGGGTGCTGTGACCCTGCCCTGTCCTGGCAGCCCGTCTGTCAGAGCAGCCTCCCAGCCCCAGGACAGTCTCACCCCTCCCCAGATCCCCAGCGCTCAGCGCAGAGAGGAATTCTGAAGTCCCCCCGAACCACAGGAGAGTGAGCCGGGAGTGGGAACAGTTTTCCCTGCCTTCTCGCAGGGGATCTACAGGAGATCAAACAGGGCAGTAGCGGAAGGGGCTTCCCAACCTCGTCACCACACACCTGGAGGGGACTTCTAATCCCCAAGTGGTGAAACCCACAAAGGCTCAGCATTTCATTCACTCACTCATTTAATGCTGTTTCACATGCCCGGGTCTGTGCCAAGCCCTGGGGCAGGGATGGAGACCTGCCATGACCAGGACAGACATGGCACTGCCCTGAGGAAGCACACAGCTCTGAGGGAGGCGTGCAGGAGACCTGGGATCGCAAGTGAAACGTTCGCGAGCGATGCGGCCTAGGCCAGCCTCCTGGAGGAAGGATCATCTGGCATTCGGGCCTCTTGGAGACAAAGGGTCCCCAAAACCAAGTCAGCTATCGAAGGGGTCATGGTTCCCCACAAGTCATCTCAGGTGGGCAGAGTCTATGATGAGGACACAAAGCCAGGAGGCGCGCCTGTAGTTCCAGCTACTCGGAAGGCTGAGGCGGAAGGATCGCCGGAGCCCAGCAGGTCGAGGCTGCGGTGGCCGGGAGCGGCCACTGCACTCCCATCTGGGCGACGGAGTGAGACTCCAACTCAAAAAAAAAAAAAAAAAAAAGAGTTCCACATTCCCTGACTTAACCTTCAAACTAGCACAGATGAGGAAACTGAGGCACGGGGGTGGGGAGGACAACTGCCCAAAGCCAGGCTGCTGCTGGGTGGGGCCTGTGACCACCCCTTCCTGCTTCCTAAGGCCAACCCCCCTGTCTCCAGCCCACCCAGGGCTCTTGGGCGGCAAACCTGGTGGTCTGGGGACCTCCAGCTCACATCGAGGCCCCCGGGGAAGCTGGAACCAGTTCTAGAACTGTGACGGGATTCAGGCTGGCTGCTGCCAACCCCAGCAGGGAGAGAGGAGGCCGAGCCACAGAAGGCGAGTGCCACGCACCCCGTGGGCCCACAGGGCAATGCCACAACTGAGAAATTGCTCAGAACAGGCAGAGCACTGCTCCCCTGCACAGGAGCTGCTTAACACGAACCTGGGGGCCCCAGGACCCGAGGCATGAGTTTTCTGAGTATTGCTGGCCCTGCCCCCCACCCCTCCGTTAATGCATGCAAATAAGGGGCATAAATCTCTGCTTACTTAACTTCACAAATGTTAACAAGCTCATAAAAAAATCAGTCATTCTTCCTCAGTTCCCCAACAACCTTGGTTGTTTAACTTAGTGTCTCCACTCTCCCTATCCTCCCCAGCGGTGGGAGAAAAGCAGTGCAGACTGAGGGGTTTCCCTGCCAGGCGGGTCAGCCCTTGCCTCCCTCCACCCTGCCCTGACATAGGCCTGGAGGAGGGAGCCCCGGACGGGGACTCAGAAGGCCCAGGGAGACCCCTGCTCCTTCGGGGCAGCTGTGTGACGCCAGCTCCAGGCATAACCTCTCTGTGGTCTAATTGCCTCATCTACAAAGCAGGCATCCAAGTGCACCCTGCCTGCTTCGGGGCTGGTGTGGGGATCAGCGGGGATAATCCAGCAAAGTGCTCCGTTGTCTCCTGGCACAGAGCAGGCCCTCAATAAATGTTAGTCCTTGTTATTATGTAAAGAAGAGTTAAATACCCCCTAGTTAATCCATTTGTAGAGTTCGCCTTCTGGGGCAAGCTGGCAGCTCCAAATGCAGCCCGAGGTTCAGTTCTGCTGGCAGGCTCCGTGTGTGGACACACATTTGAACTGTTGATGCCATCCAAACCCCCTACTGGTGTTTGCCACAGGCCCCACCACACCCTATAGCCCTACTCAGACCAGATGTGCACCTGTAGGCCCCCATGAGCATGTGAGCTAGCCTCTCAAAAGCCTTCCCAACTGGTGATCTTATTATTAGATGTGTCATTAGTCCCAAGTAACAGATGAGGAAACTGAGCTCACAAAAGGGCAGCAGTTTGCCCATGGCTCCCAGGGGAGGGGCTGGAGCCAAGGCAAAAGTCCAGCCACCGGCCCTGGCCCACCTTCTCTCCTGAGCCTCTGCCCCACCATGACAGTCTGAAACTCGCCCTCCTGTCACCTGGAGGAGCAAATGGCCAATTAGACAGGTGGCAGGAGAGACGGTGCTTGGCCTCCATGGGCTCGGTGTGACCCCAGACCAGGCTGGTGGCTGAGCAGAAGCCAGGTCCTGCCCCAGGCCTTGTCCCAGCTGCCCAGGCCATGCCAAGCCAAGTGGCATGGCTGATGCTGGGCCCAGCACTGGGGGCTCAGGAAAATCAGGGATGGGGCTATTTGTTCCTCCGGGTGACAGGGAGGTGTCTCACTTGTGTCCACCTCCAAGGATGGTCTGGGCCAGAAACTGCCCCTCATCTGCCCTCAACTGTCCCCTTCTAACAGCATAGGCCACAGCCCAACCTATCCAGTTGGTGACTTCCTGCTGCACCCTCCCCAGGAGGCTGAGGTCCAGGCAGGAGGCGTGGACTCCCTGGGGTTACCCAGAGAGAGGCTTGAACCCTGGTCCTGTGGCCAGCGCCATCCAGCAAGATCCAAAAAACAGTGCCAAACCCATGCTAGGGAGGCCAACCCCACCTCACCGCCTCCCGTTGCAGGCCTTGACTCCCACCTGCACCGAGGCTGAGTGCTGACCGGTGAGCTCTCTAGAGAGGACATAATGGGGGCAGCAATGTGGCCTCAACTTCCCCCAAAAGAGGGGACTTCTGCCCTCTGTCTGCCCCCCAGCCCCTCCCCCAGTGCACCCCACCCTGGCCTGCATCAGCAGAGGCACAGGACGTGACTGAGAGGTCGCCACAGACGAACGCCGGGGACTCTACACCACCCTTGATGAACCCGCAAGGTGGGTGCCCTTATGCCCATTTTTCAGACAGAGAAGCAGAAGCAGAGAGACGCCAAGCATCTGCCCAAGGCCAAAAAGGAGGAGACAGAGCCGGGTGGTGCGCAGGACGGAGCAGTGGGCAGGACTGAGAACACGGCCCCAGCGCTGGAGTCCAGGCGAGGCCACAGTAGGAGGCTGAGGGCTGGGGATGAGGGAGCAGATCAGGGTGAGGAGGGAGTTCAGAGCCTCAGCCCCATCAGTGCCTCCGGCTCCAACAAGCCCCACCCCCACAGCCACCAGGGAGCAGCGTGGACCATCTCTCTGTCTCCCAGTGTCGAACCTACTCCCAGTCTCTCCCCGCCCAGCAGGCTCAAATCCGCCCTCCCCAGGCAGGGCCACCCTATCCGGTCCCTCTACTGAATGAAGCCAGGCCCCAACACTGCAAGGACCAGCCCAAGGCCCCACCATGCCCACAGGGGCGGAGATGGGACTCCAACATCCCATCACAGGCCACAGCCTCTGAGTTCTGGAAGAGTCCCCAGGGGCACCCCCAGCAGTGGCAGGGAAGAGGGCAGGACCAGGGCCCGAGGTCCAGGGCCACAGGGCAGGGCCACAACAGGCGGGAGGGGGCCCAGAGGGTGGCGGCAGGCCCAGAGAGAAGACTGGATCCCGGTTGGGTCCCGGTTGCCTTGGCAACAGGACTAATTAATTCTGACTCCATCTGTGCCTTGGCTGGATGGGAGGTTTGGGCTCACGGTGTTTGTTTTGAAGTAAAGGGAGAGCAAGAGGATCTGGGAGGCTGTGGTCTCGGGGTCTAGTGAGGGGCCGAGACCCCCGAGTTCACACGGAGCACCCCCCCCACCCTCAGGAAAAGGTGGGCTCGGCCCCCAGAGACTATCCCAGCCCTCCTGTCCCCGACGAGACAGCTGGTCATCCCCGTCCAAACAGCCTCACAGACAGCAGACAGCAGTGCCCGCCGTGTGCACACGTGTACACACACATGCACACACCGTGAGCCCACAGCCCCACAAGAGAGCACCTTGGGCTCAGGTCCTGATTAGCTTCCCCATCTGCAAAATGGGCAACACCACTCCCTTCTAAGGGCTCTTAGGCACATGGGGGGGTGTCCCAGTGCAGGGGCACCAGAGGGACCCCATCTGTCGTGGGGTCAGGGAAGGTTTCGCTGAGGGCGAGGGCACCACGTGGGTGGTACCAGAATGTGGCACTTTTGAGGACCTGGGACAAGGCCAGGACTGGACCACGGCATGGGGGAGGGTAGAGGGAGCCCAAGGCAGGAGCCCCGGGCTGGGCCAACCCTGGAGGTCTCAGAAGCCAGAGCAAGGGCTCTGGTCTCGGCCCAAGGGCAGTGGGGGGCCAGAGACATGCTGGGGAGCTGGCGGAAGGTTGAAGACTGAATCAGAGAGGAAGAAGCCATGGTGGTGCAGCCCAGCAGTGACCTGATGTGTCCAAGGGCAGCAGGGTGGAGAAGCCTTGGGCGGACTTGGGAGCAGGGTGTGGCAGCCCACAGGAGGAAGCGGAAGGCTGAGAATTCCGTGATGGCCCCGGGGTCTGGGCGAGTGGCTGGGTGAAAGCAGTGCCCACCGGGAGCAGGGAGCCTCAGAGACTGGCAAGGAGCAGGGCGGGAAAGAGGATGAGCCCAGGATGGAGCAAGATTGCTGTGGGGGCCAGGGAACACCCCAGGAGTATCCAGGCAGCAGCGACCGCACCAGGGTCCTACAGCCAGAGGCAGGTCACGGTGGAGGATGGAGACTAGGGCGTCCATGCACATGCCGTGACAAGGGGCCAGGGACCTGGAGAAGGCAGTGGTTCAGGACTAGGCCAGGAGGACCATCCCATAGGGACAGGCGTCGTGGGGAGTGCACATGGAGCCCACCACACAACAGCACGTGGAGCCAAACCACCTGAGCTCAAAGTCGGTCCCCAACACCTCACCAGCTGTGAGATCCTGGGCAAATCCTTTCACCTCTGAGTCTCAACTTGCCCATCTTTAAAATGGGAATAAAAGCAACAACGACCTCATAGGTTACTGTGAGGAGGGCTATCCCCTCAGGCTCCCAAGCCAAGCTCCAGGGGCACAGGTGCTCCAGGTGCCTGCTTTTTCAGAGAGGCGATCAGGATCCTCACCTTGGTTGAACACCTACTATGTGCCGAGCACCTCACCTGTGTTATGGAGTGGTGATTAAGGAGCAAGGGCTGCGTCCTGGGTCTCCCACTCACCAACTGTGGGAACAGGACACGGCCCTTCCCCTCCCTCACCCCCTTGAAATGCAAGACGGGGAGAACGAAGGTCTAAACTAAGAAAACACAGAAAGCCTTTGTCACAACCAGCACACAGCAAGTCTACACAACCCGTCACTGTTGTCATATCACTGTTATTGTTACTCCCAATAACCCAAGAAGGTGGCTGTGCTGATTCCCCTGGAACAAACGAGAAGGACAAAGGCCCTCAGGACCCAGCTTTCCCAGCATCTCATCAAAGGACCCCCTCCCTTAGCCCAAGACGGTGCAGTGTGAGACTGCCTAGGTCCGAACCCTGCTCTGGCCTCTTAGCTGTGTGACCTTGGACAGATCGCCTCATCTCTATGGGCCCCACGTTTCTCCCTTAAAAGTCAAGCGTCCCATACCTGCACCATTGTTCTGAGAATTGAGCATGGTGGTGAACCAAAGATGTCCAGCTCAGTGGCTGCACATAGTAAGTGCTCAATAAATGACAGCAGGTAATGACCAGTGACTGGACATGAATGAATACATGCACACAAGCAACTCACAATGGAGTGCCAGGGTGTGATGCCCTCTCAGATCAGTCACACCCCCCAGAGGGAAGCCTGGCTCAAGGCCCACCCCAGGAGCACCCTCCCTGGTACTCCCTCACCAGGGAAAGCACCGAGCACACAGGGGACTCTGGAGTGCGTCCCCTATCTACACCACCCCATCCCAACACGCCCTGCAGCAAACGCACGGCCACGCGTGTGCCCCTCCAAGCCCCGTGACCAACCCAGCGCCCCCCTCCCCTGCTCCGCATCTGCTCAATTAGTGAAACTGGGGAGCGAGGGAAACAAAGACTTAATTTCTGAGCTAATCAGCCTGCCTCATGCTAATTACCATCCTCCCGGGCATTAGGGCAGACTTCCTGGGGGAGGCAGAAGGGGGACTGGTCCCTGGGAACGACACCCCTTCCCCCAGAGGGCCCAGCAACGGGAAAGTGGTGGTGGAGGGTAGCCAGGCGGCACGGGCAGGTGGCATTTCAGGATGGGACGGAGGGGATATGGGCAGAAGAGACAGTCCACTGGGCACAGCAGGGAGAGTGCCTGAGGTCAGGGATCCCCCAGACAGCCCCGCCTCCCCGGGCCCTTCCAGGACTCCTGCATACCCAGGGGACAGCCACGGGCTGGGGGAAGGCCGGAACAGGTCCCCCAGTAGGTGTCCAGCCCCTGGCCTTGGCCGAGAGAGGGACAGATGGACACTTTTAAGCTAGACAATTGAGCAACGATCGGAAGGACTCTCTGGCTCGTGGCCCAGTGTGCGCGCATCTGCGTGTGCGTGTGTGTCACGTGAATACATAAGGCCTCTCCTCTCCCTGAGCCTCAGCTTCTTAAAGTGTAAAATGAGGAGACTAGAGGTATAAACTAAGAAAACACATCAAGCCTTTATCACGTGCCTGGCACACAGCAAGCTGTAGGCAATCCATCACTGCTGTGTACGGCGATGGGCCGAACAGGAGGGCTGGCGGCTGGGAGCCAGGAGGCCTGGGATCAACTGAGCTCGGGGAAGTCCCTGACCCACTGAAATCCAAGAGACTTGGAAGGGATGATTTTCAGAAATCACACCTTAGGGTCACTTGCTCTTCAAGAGATGCTTCCTGAGCACCAACTACGCAGGCAGCGGTCCTGGACAAGACGACAAGGTCCTGTCTGGTGGCACCTCCCTAGGGTGGGGGTGCCAGGGAGTCAACACGGAAGCTAGATGGCAGATGGAGAAAAGTGTCCGCCCATCGCTGACCCTGCCCCGCAGCAAGGATGCTCAGTAGTTTCTGCATGCCGTGTGTGTGTGCGTGCATACGTGTGTGTGTGTGTGTGTGTGTGTGTGTGTGTGTGTGTGTGGAGAGAGAGAGAGAGAGAGAGAGAGATACCAGGAGCTGTGTCAGATGACCGCCATGTCCCCAGTCCTGGGCCCGGCTGCACGATGGAGGCATCAGGTAGACAGGTCTGGGGCGGCGGGGAGGGGCAGCAGACCCTGGGCATCCCCCCCAGGGGACACACTCTGTGATGCTGGCACACGTTCCCCTGAACTGCCCCCCTCGCTCCCTGCCATGGAGCCATCGCAGTGCTGAGTGCCTACTGTATGCTGAGTGCCTACTGTGTGCCCAGTACCCTCCATGCACCACTGCACCAAATTCTCTCAACACCCTGCCAAAATAAACAGGGAAACTTACCCTGTTTTACAGATGGGGAAACGGAGGCTCAGCTCGGCCAAGTGACTTGCTCAGTAAATGAGAAACAAGGCACTCAGATCTGGCCTGCTCCCCAGCTGCCACACCTATGGAGCGCCAGGACCTTCCTCCCGGACCATGCTCAAGGCTCAACCCTGGCGGCCAGGCTGACTCAGGCGTCCCAGGGCACTCAATGCAGCCAGGCGGTCAGGTTCAGACGGCCCACCTTCAAATTTGGATCTCATCACCAACTCGCTGTGTGACCGTGGGCAGAATCCTTAACTTCCATGCCTCTGTTTCCCCATCTGTGAAACAGGGAAAATGACAGTATCTGTTTCACTGGGTCATTGTGAGGATTTAGTTACTTTCTATAACATTCTTAGAAAAGCACCTGGCACACGGTATATTTAAGGGTTGTTCAGTGAAAGGACCGTCTATATTGTTACTCAATCTAAAAGTTTAATAAATTCTAAAATTCCAGGAAAAAATACAAATAAATAAAAGGAATAAAGGATTCCCCTTGATTCTGTGGGTGGCTTGAGAGTTGGGTAAGAGCTGCAGTGCCCACAGAGGGTAAGGGGCACAGCTGCAGTTCAAACCCTGGACTCAGGACCGTGCAGTGTTATCTCCCTACAGCACCAAAGTATCTCCAGCTTGGCCAGAGAAGGAAAAAGTCCCAGCACCAGCCCAGGCTCAGGTCCCAAGGAGGAAAAAGACTGTGAGAAGACTGAGGGAAATAGGGATAGGAGCACGGGTCCCAGCTCGCAACCCCCCCGTAGCTGGCACTCACCTACCCAGCCCCGGCCCCAGCTCCGGAAAGCCCCAGCACTCCTGTGGACACTTGGGGGTCCTGGTCAGCCAGGTCCTGAAGCAGCCCCCCTGAGCACTTCACACCCAGTAAGGGGCTCAATGCCCGGTGATTTTGGGACACAGCAGACGGGAACGGCAAGGGACAGCATGGTCACCTAGCATCTGTTATGGCTACCCAAGTCCCGGTGCACTCTGACCCAGGGACAGCCAGGGGTTCCTGGCCCTGGAATCCCCATACCCTACCCTTCCCCAGGTCTCAGGGAGCCCCACAGGCAGGATCCCATCTGGAAGGGGTCCCACCTAAAGGGCTCAGCCAACTGCAAGTGGAACCCCGATGTCCTCACTCAACCTGGAAAGCAGGTCCCCACGGACCAGCCTACCCTGCCAAGGACAGCCCACCGGACCGAGGGGGACACATCTGAAGCTGTGCACTGTTGGTGACAGTGGAAAGTGTGCAAGTCGTCCAGCTGCCTGCAGCCAGGGAGACGGCCATGGCTGGGAAGCCATGGGTAGAGTGTAACCCACCCCCCCGTGCCCCGAGGGGGATGCCCAGGGTGCAGTCAGGGGCCATGTGAGGGTCAGAGCCTACTGTGAGGTGAATCCCCTGTGGCTAAGAACAGATGGCACATGTGTGATTGTAGGTGCCAGGAACCAGAAAGCTGGCCTCAGGGGAGGAGGCCTGGGGAGAAGGTCTAGAAAGGAAGCAGCCCGTCCCGTCTATTAAATATGCAAAGTGTGTCAGTTCCCCATTTAAAAGGGAGCATGCCTTTACATGTACATGTTTCAAAACACACCAAGCACACACAGGTTACCAGTGCACATGTGCGCACGCGCATGCCCCCACACACCCAGCCTCGGGCCAGCCAGCTCGAGAGAGGGACAGGAGCCCGCGGCAAACACACGGGGCAGAACAGGGCCAGGTGACAGGTAGGCAGATGCCACAGCGAGACAGGAACAGAGCTCAGATGCTCCGTCAGGCTCTGGGGGGACCCTGAGTGGTGCAGCCCGTGCAGGGTGGCCCAGGGCTGTGGGAAGAGAACATGCCCAGCTGAAAGCCCGCAGCCCTGGGTTCCACCCTCCCAGCTACTCCCTACAGGTGGCCCTGAACCGCACCTCCTTTATCTGGCCCATAGCCTGTCCTCGCATATGGGCAGCGGGTGGGAGACCTGCTTGCTCCAGCCCTCAGCACTTTGGGGTCCTGGTTCCCCATCAAGCCCCCGCTCTCCTTCTCCCTAAGTGGTCCCCGAGGACAGCCTGCTGGAGCTTTCTCTGGGAACCCAAGACACAGCATCCAGGTCAGTTGCCATCCCCGTCAAGCTGGGAACCCAGGCCCAAAGCCCCTTTCTCCCCACAATCAGGGCAGGGACAGGAGCAGCAGGAGTGGACGGTGACTGCACCCCTGTATTATCTCCCCTAACCCTCATCACAGCCCCATTTTCCATATGAGGAAACTGAGGCTCGGGGAATGACCTGGCCAGAGCCAGGCAGCCAGCTGGGGTGAGTGAGCTGGGACAGAGCCCACACCCCACTCCAGAACCCACCTGGCCCTTCCACCGCATCCACTCAGTAGGCATGGGGAGAGCAGGGACCAGAGGAAGACACCCACATTTCCTGACCCAGCACTCAGACCTGCGCTTGCCACAGGCCATAGCCGCCCCCAGCAGCCTCAGAGGTGGAGGCTAGAGTAGCCTCGAAGCCCTGCCTACCTGTGCCCACCACCAGGAAACCCAAGAACAAGCCAGAGCTGGCATTTATGCAACACTCAGCACACGCTGGACACGAGGCCAAGCACTTGATAGTATCAACCCTAAGACTAAAAGGCAGGACTGCTTTTATTCCCGTTTTACAGATGAAGACACTGAGGCACACACAGGTGAGGCAACATCTGACAGGAAGCATCGGGAACTGACACCTGGGCCCACTTGCTTGGCCACAGTGTCACCCCATCCCACAGCCCAGGAGTTTCTCTGCTCTGACCTGCCACCTCCGCCCCAGCCAAGAGAGTCGGGGCAGGAAAGGCCTCACCCTGGAGGCTCTGTTTAGATGACCCTCAAGCCGTCTCCATCTGGTCATCCATGGGGTCCCTGCAGAGCCTTCATCCCTGTCCTTGGGCAACAGGTGGGGATGGGAAGTCTGTCTCGAGGACGGGTTGGGACTCAGCCTGAGGTCCAGAGAGGGTGTGAGGCAAGCCAGGGTCACACAGCAAGCTGGAGGTAGAAAGCCATTCATCTCAGCCTCACAGCTCAACAGAGTCCACCCTGCCTCTTCTGCCTGTACAGATTAAGGCTCAATGGGCTGAGCTGAGATCCAATGTTGAGACAGGAGGTGGGGGGTTCTCGGTAGCTTCTGGAACTCACAGGCCCTACCATGCAGCCCCCGGCAGCCCTGTGGGCCCACTCTATGCAGGTCCTCTTCCCTCCAACCCCGTCTTGCTCCATCCCCTCTACAAGCCAGGCAGTACGTCCATTTCACAGATGAGCAATGGGATCTAACCCGCCATGCCTTGCTTCCAGCCATGAAAAAGGCCTCCCTACAGCCCCTGCCCCAAATCCAACCCCTTGCCAGTTCTCAAGGACGGCCTCTTCCGAAGAGTCTTCCCAGAATTCAGGGAGCCTCCACTCGGCGGGACCACCTGCCCCTGCACTCGGAAAGCAGACTGAGCCTGGAACACTCACAGCGCCTCCACCCTCAGGCTGGGACTCCTGGGAATTGAGGCTCTGTTATCCCCCTCAGACAGGGGATGCCCCTTCCCTTCCCAGCCCCCAGGGGATTGCAGACTCTACCCCAGGGGACAAGCAGGACCCCGAGGACACACCTCAGCCCCTCCTCTCACTCCCTCCCCCTGGCGGCCCTCCAGGCCTGGCCAGTACCAGGCAGGCTGCCCCCCGCACCAGCCCTGGACATGAATCCCACCTCTGTTGGGCACCACAGACCCCCCTTTCTCCTCCCCAAACAAATGGGGTCTTGAGCAAGACACTGGAACAACGACACACAAGGCCAGATCTATTCCTCGGACCAGCATGGCTGCCAGCAGGGGTGGGCAGCCGGCGGGGGGAGCAGCCTGTCCATCCCACAGCCCCTCCAGGTCCAGCCTCTGGAGTCGCAGGCCAGGCACTCCAAGCTCGTCCCGCAGGGCTGGGACCGATGGCCCCTCCCCAGGGACCCAGGAGCAGACCCACCCCAGGAGCCATCATGTTCTCCCCCTCCCTCCACTCCCTTCTCTGTGGGCAGGAAGCTCGGAGCCTAGGTCAAATTCCTACTCTGCACCCTAGCTAAGGACTTCTCCAGACCTCAGTGTGCTCGTGAGCAAATGAGAGTAAATCCCTGTGCCGCAGGAGCTGCCGTGGCATGGTGGGTACCAGCCAGGAGATCCTGGCACAGAGCAGGTGCTCAGACAGTCACCTTCTCTCCCCTCCCTTCCATTCCCTCTCCTGACCCAGAGACCCCAAAAGGCAGGGCTAGCAGAATGGGGGCGTGAGAATGTAGGCTGGCAGGGCAGAAAATGGCCTGTCCCAAGCGCTTAAAAATGTCCTCTGTTGGCCGGGCTCGGTGGCTCAGCCTGTAATCCCACGCTTCAGGAGGCCGAGGTGAGTGAATTGCCTGAGCCCGCGGGTTCGAGATCCGCCTGGGCAACTTGGTGAGACCTCATCTCTACAATAAGTCAAAAAAATTAGCCGGGTGGCCGGGCTCAGTGGCTCAGCCTGTAATCCCAACACTTTGGGAGGCCAAGATGAGTGGATTGCCTGAGCCTGCGGGTTCGAGACCCGCCTGGGCAACTTGGTGAGACCTCATCTCTACAATAAATCAAAAAAATTAGCCAGGCGTGGTAATGCGCACCTGTAGTTCCAGCTACTTGGAAGGCCGAGGCGGAAGGATCGCTGGAGCCCAGGAGGTCGAGGCTGCGGTGGCTGGGAGCGGCCACTGCACTCCAGCCTAGGAGACAGAGTGAGACTACAACTCAAAAAAAAAAAAAAAATTAGCCGGGCGTGGTAGCACGCACCTTTAGTTCCAGCTACTTGGAAGGCTAAGGCAGAAAGATTGCCGGAGACCAGCAGGTCGAGGCTGCAGTGGCTGCGAGCAGCCACTGCACTCTAGTCTAGGCAACTGAGAGAGACTCCAACTTAAATAAATAAATAAATAAATAAAAATAACTAAATAAAAATGTCCTCCGTTAAGAAATCAAAACTGGCCGGGCACAGTGGCTCAGCCTATAATCCCAGCACTTTGGGAGGCCGAGGTGAGAGGACTGCCTAAGCCCAGAGGGTTCGAGACCAGCCCGGGCAACTTGGTGAGACCTCATCTCAACAATAAATCACACACACACACACACACACACACACACACACACACACACACACACAAACTAGCCGGAAGTGGTGGCGTGCATCTGTAGTTCCAGCTACTTGGAAAGCTGAGGCGGAAGGATCACCTAAGCCCAGCAGCTAGAGGCTGCAGTGGCCATGAGCGTGCCACTGCAGTCCATCTGGGGGACAAGAGTGAGACTCCAACTCAAAAAAAAAAAAAAAAAGACGCCAGGTTCGGTGGCTCAGCCTGTAATTCCACGCTTTGGGAAGCCGAGGTGAGTGAATTGCCTGAGCCCGCGGGTTCAAGACCCACCTGGGCAACTTGGCGAGACCTCATCTCTACAATAAAATCAAAAAATTAGCCAGGCGTGGTAGCGCACACCTGCAGTTCCGGCTACTTGGAAGGCTGAGGCAGAAGGATTGCCGGAGCCCAGCAGGTCAAGGCTGCAGTGGCCGGGAGTGGCCACTGCACTCCAGTCTGGGCAATAGAGTGAGACTCCAACCCCAAAAAAAAAAAAAAAAAAAGAAAGAAAGAAATCAAAACTGGCCAGGTGTGGTGGCTCACACCTATAATCTCAGCACTTTGGGAGGCTGAGGTGAGAGGATTGCCTAAGCCTGTGGGTTCGAGACCAGCCTGGGTAACTTGGTGAGACCTCACCTCTACAGTAAATAAAATAATAATGATTAGCTGGGCATAGTTGTGCAAGCCTGTAGTTCCAACTACTTGGAAGGCTGAGGCAGAAGGATCGCCAGAGGCCAGCAGGTTAAGGCCGCAGTGGCCGTGAGCATGCCACTGCACTCCAGCCGGATGACAGAGTAAGACTCCAACTCAAAAAAAAAAGAAAGAAAGAAAGAAAAGAAAAGAAATCAAAACTACAGATCCCTGCTGGCAGCAGGAGGTGCTCAGCAGAAGTGTTTTCCACCTTAAGAAGAAGGCCTCAGAGCCAAGCCCGCCAAAGAAAGCACAAAGCCCACTGCCTCCCAGAAGCCACCCATTTTACAGACAGGTAAGTTGAGGTACAAAGTGGTTAAGTAATTTGCACAGCTAGCAAGCATATGAACAGATTTCTTTTGACAATTTAGGCCTCTACCAAAAATTCTTCCTTATGGGACGAGCCTTCCCTGTCCAAGAACCTTCTGTGATTTTGACCCTAAATTCCCAATCAAGTTCAAATCCACCAGCCTGAAGCACAAGGCCTCCTCGCAAGGTAGTACAGAGTGCAGCAGAAGAAAGCACTGCACCTGGAGCCAGCCCCACCTGACTCCCACGTCTTGTGTGTCCGTGACAATTTACCAGCCCTCCCTAGCCTCACTTTCCTCACCCCTAAAACAGGAAGGAGAAGCCCAATCTCCCAGGGTGTCCGGCAGGGTTACTCCCATGCAGTCACCACACATTTCTTGAACATCTCCTATGTGCCAGGCCCCATTCAAGGGAACAAGACAAAATAAGCTGCCCTCAGGGAACTGACACTCAGGGGAAGGGAGGCAGGGGCAGACGGTAAACAAGCAGACAAGACAGCCTCAGGTTTTGTTAGGGGCTCTTAAGAAACAGAGTAAGGAAGCCAAGAAGAAAGAACAGGGCGGTCAGGGAGGGCTTCCCTGAGGAGGTGACAAATAACCAGAACAGGAGCCAGCCATGTACTGAGCCAGGGGAGCAGCAGTGAGCACCGAGCACCCACCGAAGGAACAGCAACTCCCACCGAAGGAACAGCAACTCCCTGCCAGGCACACAGCAGGCGCTCAATAAACAGCACTGTTCACGTAAGTACCGTAAAGCCCTCAGGACCCCTGCTCCTTGCTTTCTTCTTCTAGAAGGTGGGTTGCTGTGCAGAGTCAAGTGAATCTTAGGTCTCTTCTACATTTCTTAATTTATTTAAAGCATCCCTGGTTCTATCACTAGTACTCCCATTTTGCAGGTGAGAAAATAGAGGCTCCCAAGATCCCACAGCCCATACATGGCAACATCAGGAACCAACCTAAGTCTAGTGGACCAAAGCCGTCCTCCTTCCAGCCTCAGGTGGTCTCCCAGAGCCCTCACGACATCTCCCCTGTCCACCCCAAGGCCGCGCAGACTGTCAGAAATCTCTCTGATGAACTGAGATCTGTGCCTGGTTGGTCCCCTTGCTGCCCATCGAGGCCACCCGGGGCAGCCCTGTCTTCTCCTCCGGGTCACCCTGAAGTGTGAGCAGCTGTGACCTGGAGTACCTCCCAGCACCAGGCCCTGGGCTCTGTGCTGTCCCCTTGCCTTACAGAGGCGAGTTCCAGTAGAGACTCCTATCACCCTGCTGAACAGATGAAGAAACTGATGGCCAGAAAGGTGAAGAAACGTGCCCAAGAGCACACCGCTGAAAAGTGGCAGTGTCAGGATGTGAATTCAGACCCCGTCCCTTGCAAGACAGTCACCTTGCCCGTTACTCCCCAAGCCCTCAAATGCCCTCTCTGAGCAGCCCTTTCCACCCCTCGCCTGACCTGTCCCTGGTGATGCCAAGACGGTAGACGGGACAGACTTCCCCTGGGTTGGTCCTTCCCAGGGCACCACCAGCCACGCCTGACACGCCCCAGGCCAGGGCTGGCTGAGTGGTTCAAGCCCCTGAGGCCTGTGAAGGCGGCCACCAGGCAGGGGCTCGGGCAACAGCACCCCCCTGATTCAACACAGGCCCTGGCCCCACCTCAGCCCAACCACCAAGGTGCTATGTGACCGTCAGGAGGCCCTCTGCCTCTCTGGGCCCATTCCTGCTACCACGAACTCAGGACAATTCTCCCATCATTCGTGGGTCACGGGGAAGGGAACAACAAAGCAGATCCGGTGGGAAGACACCACTGGCCTCCCCATGCGTGCCAGAAAGCCACTTTAGAATCATTTTAACAGGAATTATGATGACGGTAGGGTGACCCCTGGGAGTCTACCCTGTCCCAGGAGCCACATGAGGGACACCACACGCATTATCCCAAGTGAGGATGTTATTATCCTAAGGATATTAGTATCCATTATCCCAAGCAACCCTGTGAGGCGTGTGCCTCCTTTCCATTTTACAGAGGGGCAAACTGAGGTCATACACGCTAAGAGACGGAGCCAGGATTCAAACCCAGAACTCTATGCTCTTCCACGCCGCTTCCTGTTGTATTTAATTATTTCTTTTTTCATTTTTGAGTCAGGGTCTCACTCTGTCACCCAGGCTGCAGTGCAGGGGCATGATCACAGCTCCCCACAGCCCAGGTTTGACCTCCTGGGCTCAGACAACCCTTCCTTCCACCTCAGCCACCCTAGTAGCTGGGACTATAGGCAGGCGCCACCACACCCGGCTAATTTTTTTGATTTTTGTAGAGACCAAGTCTCGCTATGTTGCCCAGGCTGCTGCTACTGTTATTGGAATGAAATGCTTCAGGGGCTGGGAATGAGGGAGGACTCTAAATGGTGTCTGAGATGCAGGCTCACCCAGGAAAGAGTTAGACCTGCAGAGCCAGACGCTCGGGGAGAGCGGTGCTCTGGCATTGGGCTGCCTTGGAGTTGAACCCCAGCCTCTGCACATGCCTGCTGTGTGACCTCGTACAGGTCACTTTTCCCACGGATACTGCAAGGCAGACCATCAAGGGTCCAATCCCTGGAGCAAAGGAGTGGGTCCCCAGGTCCCCAGCAAACATGAAGGATGAGATCAAGGTCCTTGGTGGCAAGAAAGAGGCACATGTCCAGACAGGGAATTTGAGTGAGCAAAGGCCCTGAGAAGGGAGGGGTCCGAGGAGGCAGAGGCGGGAAGAGTGTGGCCACAGAAGTGGAGGAAGAGCGGGGAGGAAGGAACCCGGGGGTGCCACAGGGTCTCCAGTCTGGCGCAAGGACAGGCAGGACCAGCATAACTCAGAGCCCCCCTCCACTGGGCCTCACCCCCCCAGAGAATTCCCACATCAACCTGTGACAGCAACCCTACGTTTCCTGCACAGCCCCTCCCCCACACCGCCATCATCCTCCAGGGAGCACCCACCACCCTGCACAAGCCCCTCCAGCGCACCCATCACAGCCCCGTCCCTGGAGACCTCCAACCGTTAAGCAGACACAGCCCCAACACGTGGGGACCACCGCACCTTAGAGACGGCACCTTCCTGTCTTAGCAACCACCAACACCGTGCCCAGACAGCCAGCCTCCTCCCTGTCTCCTCCTCTCTCCATGGAGACACAATGCCACAGAGGCGGCTCCCTCGCCACGGCAACCACATCACTCAGCACCGCCTGGACAACAGCTCCCTCCACGTGGCCACCACCAACACAGCCCCGGTGACAGCCAGCCTCTCCTCTCCAGGGCAGCCACCAGCCCCAACCAGGACGGAGCAGCTCCTGCTGCCACCTGCCTGCAGCCTCTTGTGTCAGACGGCTCTCCCTGCACCTCCAGAATCCACCGACACTGGATCAAGCCCACGGCAATTCGGCCAGCGTCCTCCCTTGCACCCAGCTCCCTCTCTGCCCCTCTGTCTACAACGAAAAGACCCCCTCCCAGAAGAGGCCATGTTCTCCCAGGCCTTCCCCTGGAAGCCTGTACCCCCCTGGCAGGCGCGCAGATGCCCCCTGCCCTGCTGGGGTGCTGGCAAGCCAGGCTCAGCCTCTCCGCCGGGTGGCAGGTCCCTGAGCCAACAGGGGCTTGCTCCTCGTCCTCCTCAGTGGGGGACGGTTGTCCCCGCCCCCAACAGGCCTGCCACTCTGCCAGCTGCCTCATCGGCCCTGTGGAAGGGAAGCTAGGGATGTGGGGGGGTGCCCACGGCTGGGGGCAGGGGCCAGGCCAGCAGGAAGGGACACAGCGGCGGCCGAGCCTGGGCTCCGTCACAGGTCTGCAAGACCGGGTCATGTGAGCGATGCTCACATGCAGCCACACACACAGCCAGAGAACCCTGTCCTTACCAGATGTCTGCGCGCAAAGGAGGCCCCTCTGGCCAGTGAGGCGCTGTCCCCGACCTGGGTCTCCGGGAGGTCGCCAGGCAGCGGCCGTGGCAGCGGCAGCAGTAGCAATGGGGTCCCGGGTCCAGCCCGGCTCGGGGCGGCAGCAGCTCCTCACCCAAGTCCTCTCCTTCTGCGAGGAGGCGAGGGGGTGAGAGGGGAGGAGGGAGAAGAAGAGAGGAGGAGAGGGAGGGGGACAGCAGGAGGGAGGGAGGAGGGAAAAATGCTGAAGTCTTGAAGGGTACACTCACTTCTTTCTGAGGTTTCCCATGGCAACCGAATATACCACAAATGAATATCAGTGAGAGAGAGGGAGGAGGCAGACCGAGGGGAGGAACGGAGGGAGACAGGGGAGAGACAGAGACAGAGAGATTGGGAGCTGAGGGGGGAGCAGGGGAAGAGAGGTGGAGAGATGGGAGAGAAGTGGAGGCAGAGAGATGGAGACACAGGCACGTGAGAGAGATGGGAAGAGACGAGGGAGAGCGGAAAAGGGGGGGCAGGAGAGACGGAGCGAAGGTCTTCGACACTCCACGGACAGGCCGGGGCGAGGGGACAGGCCAGGGCGAGGGGACAGGCCAGGGGCCACGGGGCTGTTTGCCAGCCCGTGGGGCAGGAGGGGCAAGGAACAGGTGGGTGGATTTTTCCAGGAACCAAGGGGCCCCACTTCGCCCCTCCAGCTCGCCCCCACACCCTACCAGGCCCACAGTCTGGAGGTGCCTCCCAAGTCATGTCCCTAGCCCCCACCCCACTCACAGCCACGGTCACACGTGTCACACCCGCAGGTGGGCACACACACCTTCACACTCACCTGGCACGCCCACACACAGTCCTCGCCCTCTTAGTGCCCAGCCACATCCCCCTCCTGCGGGTCACCCGGAACACCACCACCACCCACGCTCCCATCAACCAGGCTCAGGGGAACAAAGACACCCTGGCCGGACCCATCCTCTCATATTCAGCACTCTGCCACGACGGGCAACGTCTTCCCTCGGGTGCCCAGCCTGTGCCCGTCAGGTGTCACACCTCTGCCCATGCCCCTCCCACCACCTGGACTCACGCCCAGTGGAAGAGCCCAGTACCCACCTGACCTCCACCTGCACACGCACTCCCAGACGGCCCAGCAGAAACTTGCCACCATCTGCGCGCGCACGTGCGCACGCACACTCAGCCCAGTCCCGAGGGGGGGCCCTCCCTGTCTGGCCCCGCACCCCGCCAGCCCAGCTGGTACTCTCGGCCCTCCCCCGCAGGCAGGGGCTCACACCTCGGCCGGCTCGGCGCTGCCATTCACAAACATATGTAGACCCACCGAGTGCTGGCAGCCCGCAGAGCCCGACAGAAAATAAACACACACGGCCCTGCCGCCTCCTCCCCCTCACCCCCCGCCCCCAGGCAGAGGGAAGGAAGGGCTGGCTTCCTCCAGGAAGGTCCCCAGCGCTAGCCAGGGGCACACACTTGACCCCGAGCCCCTCAGCAAGCAGGCATGAGAAAGCACCCCAGGGCACACTCTACGGGCTCGCGCGCGCGCGCGCACACGCACTGGTCCCCACAGGGCACGCGCAGACAGAACCAGCCCGACACCGCAGAACTTCGCACCGCGCAGAATAAGCATCACAGACCCAGACTCCGTGTGCCCAGAGATCCGGGGCGCTGCGCCCAGCTGCCCACAGGGCCCGGACACTGTGGCGACCCACACAGACTCACTGTGCACTCTGCGCCCAGCAGTGGACGGCCTCCCCACCCCAGGTGTCACCAAACACGCTCAGAAGAACATGCCCAGGCGCTCAGGGACCCCTCCACAGACTCACACGCCACAGCACACACCCCCGAGCGTGCCCACACACAGAAGCCACTCCCGCCACACGTGCCAGTGCACATGTGCCCACACGGCCCACCCAAGGCTGCTGCCCGCCCCGCAGCGGCGCCCCCAGGCCTCCACACCCACGCGGCATGCGCTCCCTCCCCGACACCTGGCGGGGCGCTCGCTCCCGTCGCCCCCCCCGCCCCCCCCCGCCCCCGCTGGCCGCTCTCGGATCCCGCGCTGCGCGGAGCCCAGAGGCCGTGAAATTGGCTACGAGCGTCGGGGGATGCGGCTGCAAATCCTAAGCACAGGAAAGTAAGGCAAACAGCCGGGCCGGGCGGGCTAGAGAGGCTGGCGGGGCGACGGGGGCGGTGGGGGGCTTGGGAGGGACGCGCGACCCGGACCGGGCTGGAGCACGCCCTCCCGTCCCCACCAGCGCCCGGGCCGCCGCAGTACCCGACCAACCCGCCCTCGGGACGGACATGCCCGGACGCCCGCCTGAGCCAGACCCGCCTCCCCCAGAGCCCACCGGAAGGCCGGCCTAGGGCCACTGCTGCGCGGCTCGGCGTCGCCTCCTCCGGGACGCCTTCCCTGTTCTCAGCGCGCTCTGCCCCCACCTCCGCCCCCGCCTCTGGCCTCTGCTCTCACGTACAGCCGCAGGCTCAGCTCCACCCGCGCCCTCGCGCCGCAGGAAGGGCATTCGCTCTGTCCAAGGTGCTGGGACAGGCTCTCTCCAGTCCCACTCCTCCCCAAGCACACTTGCCGCGCCTCGGCAGCTATGCGGCCTCGAACCCGTGACCGCAGACTGCCTCCAGGTCCTCGTCTGTGCGACAGGAATGCTGCAGAGAGACGTTGGAAGGATTTGATGAGGGACACCATGAACAGGCTTAGAACAGCAGTCAATAAGCACAGGAAGGGTATCAGTCAGTATCAGCCTCTGTCCTGCTGCTGTGTCACCCAAAGTAGGGCACTTCTCTGAGCTCGAGCTCCCGCTCTGGGAAAGGAAGCTGGTTGTGCTGCCTTCGAGGGACCTGGGAGGAGCCCCAGAGACCCCGGGGGAGCATGCAGTAGCCTCCCTCAGCTGTCATCCAACCAGCACACACGGACATATTAATCTTCCAGAAAAGCAATAAAAATGCAGGTTCCTGGGCCCCTATCAACTCCACTGAATCTCGGCAGGCAATGGCCAAGAATCTGCATTCTGGATGGGCCTAGTAGCTCATGCCTATAATCCCAGCACTTCGGGAGGCTGAGATGGGAGGATCACTTCAACCTAGGAGTTCGAAAACAGCCTGGGCAACATAGCAAGATCTCGTCTCTCCAAAAAAAAATAAAAATTAAAAATTAGATATGGTGGTGCGCCTATAGTCTCAGCTACTCAGGAGACTGAGGCAGAAGGATTGCCTGAACCCAGGAGGTCGCAGCTACAGTGAGCCACATCATGCCACTACACTCTAGTAAGACTCTGATCAAAAAAAAAAAAAAAAATCTGTGTTTTAACAAACAACTGGAAATTCTGATGCTCCCTAAGAAAAAGGCTAATGCTCAATTTCCTGGCCCAGCATCTATGGTCCCGTGTGGTTGATCCTCAAACTACATGTTCAGACTCATCTTCTCAAAATCCACTGGGGACTGCCTTACCTCCCAGCCCCTGCTCACCTGGGCACTCCATCTGGCATGCCCTCAGCCAGGGGCCTGCGGGACCTAGTTCACAATCCTCCTGCCAAAATCCAGCAAGATATTAGAGGGCGCCTCGCCGGATTCTGCAGTACCTAGAGCAGGAGGCGCCCAGCCTCTCAGGCCCTGCCCACAGAGCCTGCTCGGCACCAGCCCTAGCTTGCAGCAGTCTCTCTCAGCCAGGCCACCAACCAACTAAGCCACCTGTCAGGCAAGCCCTACTGCGTGCAGACCCCACGCTGGGTGCTGGGCACTGGCTAGGGGCTCCGTGTGTCTATTCTCTTTGCCAGGCAGGGTCTCTCCTCTGGGGGCTCCCGCCTGAACCCAGGGCCAGCACTTCTTCCTGGGTGAAACATGCTTCTAAGGTCATGTGCACGCCATCTGAATATGAAAACACCTATCCACCCTCAGCAGCATGTCGATGAAAGCAATGTGCTCCGTAAGTATTTCTGGGGCACACCAGTCTCCACCTGCGTGGAGCCGATGTGCAGTGGGAGAGATAGACGGGAAACGGTCAACGGGCAGGTCCAGGAAACCCCCAGGTAAAGAGAAGGGAAAGAGGAAGGCAGGAGGGCTGACTCCACAGCCTCTATATCTCCAAGATCCTGGGAGAATTATAGGGGGAGAGAGATGATGGAGAGACAGGCGAAGGAGGGAAACGGAGTCAGGCCTGAGTCTTAGGACGAGGCCGGAACAGGCTGGTCAGGCAGCCCCGGGATTTGTTCCCCACTTCCTCTGAGACAGGTGGTGACACTGTGCACACCTCACCTCCCAGCACACAATCACACAGACACAGACGTGCCCTGCCTGCTCCCAGCACCACTGCACGCCCAGGGGTGGTGCAGGAAGGCGGGGGCAGCTCCAAGGCCTCACACCACCAAGCCTGAGTCTGGAACACAGTTCCCATGCATTTCAGGAGGTAAAAAGCAGAGGGTAGGAAGGAAAACACACACACACACACACACACACACACACACACACACACACACACCCAGCCAGACCCACTCCAGGGAACCGGGGCAAATGGAGGAGCAGGTGGGAAGAGACAGGGAAATCACCCAACGACACCCCACTGTATGCCAGTTGGGAGGCCACATCTGGCTTTCTCTTACCTAACCTCCGCAACCACCTGGAAGGGTACAGGGCCAAGTCCACCGTCCCCCCTTCGCCCTGGGGAAGCAATACCTGGAAAGGGAACCGATTTGCCCAAGACACACATCAGTGAGGAAAAGAGGCAGATTCAGGAGCCTGAGAGAAAGGCTCTTTCCACAAGCAAGACAGCCAAGAAGGGGGTGGCCACGAAGCCACAGCTGAGGCCACAGCAGCCTCAGGACCTGGGAAAGGTGTTGATCCCAGGCGGCATCCCCACGTCATCCAGCCTAGAGTGCTTTTCTGCGCCAGGCCCTTGGGAGGGCCAGGGGTGAGGAGCCGCTGGTGGGAACGCCACAGGTCACTGTGGGAAAGGGACACGAGAAGAATGAGATGGGGGATTGAGAGCCAGAAGCCATCCCCGCGGGCAGCTCCCTTCCCCCTCTCTGTCCTTGCGGCCACCACAAAGGGCTTCCCCACCCACTGAGTCCCTAGGGCAGGGTCACTGACCCCATTTACAGATGAGCAAAGCAAGGCCCAGAGAGGGCCCTCAGCCCTGGTAAGACCCCCAGGCCCACCTGGAAAAGGACTTCAGTGGCCAACGGTGCTGACAGGGAGCCCACTGCAGGGGTTCCAGTCCTAGCCCCACCACTGTGTGGCCCCGGGCTGATCTGTCACCTCTCTGTTCCTCGTCTGTAAAATGAGGAATACTCACAGCTCCAACTGCAGAAGGTTTTTGTGGGATTAACCGAGTACTGCTTGTAAAAGCTTCACACCGGGCCTTGGCTCTCAGTCCAGGCTCAATGGATATTAGCTGATATTATTATTATTGTTATTATTATCCTTCTAATTATTATTATTGCTGTCAGCAGTGAAGCACAGCCAGCACCCTTCCTCTGGCCCCTGGGCACAAGGCTGTCCTGGCTCTCGAGGCTCAAGGTGTTTCTGGGGCTTCCCCGGGGACTGTCTGCAGAGCTGGGGGGAAGGAGAGGGGACTCTATTATGATTCCAACCTCCAGATACCAGCCCCAGGTATCATGGCAGCTCTCTACCCCAGGTGCTAATTGAGTCAGGAGACGGTTAATTTAATCGGGGATTGGGCTGGGACAGCAGGAGGCAGCAGACTGGGTTAACCTTCTGGACAATTAACCTGGCTGAAGAGACGTGACTTGCTAAGGAGGCTCAGGCTTCCAGGCAATCCCATCTCTTGGCTGTCCGCTGCACTCTGCGGGCGGGGGGGGGGGGCGGCAGGAGGGAGGCCCTGGGGCCCTGGGGTGCACATGGATGTCACACTTTCACCCTCGCTCATGAAGCCCGCAGGCGAGCGGCCGCCGCCCTCTTACAGAGACAGAGAGGCTGCCCCGTCACATGCAGCCAGGATGCGGCAGAGCTGTCACTGGAACCCAGTTCTGCTTCCAAAACAGACATCTTGCCAACCTCAGGGGACACTGGGGAGCAGGCACGGAGCCCCCAGTGGCCACCATAGCCCACTCTACCAGAGACGGCTTGGCAGCTAAGCACACCGTTTCTATCACCCCGTCCCTGGATCTGTGGGTGCAATAAGAAGCAAGCGCTAGCTTGGGTGTCGAGAGCAGCCCTCCGCTGCAACCAGTGACCTCCTGGGCCCGTCACCCTGGTACCCTCCTGCGCCCCCACCCCCACTTCACGTAGCTCCCGGCTCCTCCATAAAATGAGAGTGCCCTTCAGGAAGGGATCTGCTGATCACACGTGTCTCCCTGCAGCCACCGAGCAGGGGCCATTCACAGGAAAGAATCAATCAACAGACAGCTGACTCCAGACCTCAGTTTGCTCATCTGTCAAATGTCCACAAACAGCAGCCAGGCTGCCCTCCTCAAGGGACTGCTGAGGACATACAAGGAAAGAAAAGAAAGTTCTTTACAGCGTTAGACTTGAGCCCAAATGGGGCAGGTGGCAAGGGGACAGAGCTCGCGTGGATGGACCCCACCGTGTGCTGAGCACCACTCCCCTTCACCTCTCCAACCCCCCTCCCCGTGTCACAGATGAGCAACTGAGACTTAGAGTGCCTGAAACACAGAGAGTAGCAAAATGGGATTAGAGCCAAAGGTCTCAAGCTCCCTGGCATTTTTGACTGTCACATGCACATATGAGCACACGCGCGCACACGCGCACGCGCGCGCGCACACACACACACACACACACACACACACACACACACTTACCAAAACACACGCTCCCAAGGGCCTGCGGACCTGACTGGATGGAGAGGAAAACAGGGACTGAGGGGGACCCCATGTGGGGTCAGAGGAGATATGCTATTCGGGGGACAGGCCTGAAGGAAAGGGGTCCCACACCCACCCAGCACACTGGGAGATGGGGCCTCTTGAGAGGGACCGCGCACCTCGAGGCTCCAGCCCCCTCCCTTCCCACCCTCACACCCAGGGGCATGACCACACTCAGCCACGCACACTCTCACTGCCATCACACTCACACCCTGGCCGGTGGGGGTGACCCCCACACTGCTGTCCCACTGACGTCACCGGCAGCCCAGAGCTGATGTCACACCCCAGGTTCTCACTGACGTCACACACACTTCTCCCCAAGGTCCCCCACAAGTCCTCGTCTTTCTTCCTGCCCGGGTCAATAGCCCAGAGGTATCCACACCCCCAAACAGCTGCAGGGCTCCCAGCTCACTCAGGACAGCACCTGCATGTGCATATGCGTGTGCGTGCCCCTCTCGTGGGACACATGTGCAAGCCCACATGCTCTGCCGATAGTTCAGACATGACACATCCCACAGGTGTCCACAGGCCACGGGCACAGAGGTGTGAGCCGCGCGCAGGCACACACACACACGCACAGCCCCACCCGTGACGCGGCTCCCACATGAGACTGTCCCCCCGCAACTGTGCCAGGCACATTCCTCCAGGTGTGCCAGCACGCCCCTCCCCCCATCTTGCCTCCACAGCCCGCCCTGCCTCCAGGGGCCGCGGCAACCCAGACACACACCCCCACCCAGCACCTGTGTCTCAGCAAGGACCAAGGCAGTGCCCTCCAGAAGCAGCGCTGGGGCGGGAGTCCAGACGTAGGGGTGCCGCGCAGAGCCCAGAGCTGCAGAAGCGCCCTCCAGCACCACGCTCCTGCCAAGCCAGGGCAGCTCCACCGTCCCCTGCTCCGCTCCCTCCTTGGGCACGCCTGACACACCACGGCCGGCAGCCTCCGTCCTGTGCACGCACGCACACACACACCAGCTCTCTTCCCTCCGGACATTCTGAGGAAGCCCGGCTGGGCCACAGACGGTGTGTGTGAGTGTGTGCGCGCGTGTGCAGAGTGGGTCCACCCCATGTCCGCACACGCACACAGCACGCACATCCCTCCCACAGGCACACAGCGCCCCACCGGCCGACACACCTGCCCCTCCCCCTCTCCCGCCAGTTGCCGAAGCCCGCACACGCACGCACACACTGGCACACACAGCACACACCCAGCAGTGGCCCGGCCCTGCCAGAGCTGCAGTCTCTGCCGATGTGTGGATTTACGCCGCTTTCCCGGCGCCCCCGCGTGCCCCACGGCAGCGCCGCGGAGGAAGGGGCGAAGCCTGTGCAAGGCCCCCACCCCCCGATTCTGGTCCCACCAAGCCCGCCGCCGCCGCCCGGCGGAAAAGGGCGTGAAGCCCCCCCGCAGGCACCCAGCGCAGTCGCGCCCCTTACCCGCCGGAGGACGGATTCCTTGACCCGGCAGCACGCCGTGCGAGGGGGCCCGGGGCCCGGATTCGCAAAGACGGGGCAGAGAGGTGCGGCGCGGCCCCGCCGGGCACGCTGGGCGCCGTGGAGCCTCCGCGCCCTCCCGCCGCCGCCCACCACCCCGCCCCGCGCAGGGGCTCCCCCGGGGGTCTCGCGGGGACCCCAGCCCCGGGGCGTCTCTCCCCGCCCGGGCCCCGCTCCAAGCCCCAGCCCCACGGGCGGAGGGCTCGCCCTCCGGCCCCGCCAGTCCCCCCGTCGGCGCCGGCCGCGGGCGCCGCATCCGGAGGGAGGCACTTACCTCCAGCCCAGCCGGGATGCGGGCACGGCGGCCCGGGCCGGCGCGCGAGCGCGGGTGCGAGCGCGGGTGCGGCTGCGAGTGCGGCTGCGAGCGCGGGTGCGGGCGCGAGCGGGCGCGGGGGGGCGCGGGCGCGGCGTGCCGGGCGCGGGTGTGCGCGGCGCCCGCGGGCTGGGCGCGCCCGGCCGCGGCGGTGCCGGGGCGCCCGTGCGCGGGTGTCCGCGCGCCCGGGCGCGAGCGTGTGCGCGCAGCCCCCGCCGCCCACCCCCCTCCGCCGCGGCGGGCCGGGGCGCCGGGAGGGCCGCGGCCGCTGCGTCAGGGCGGCCGTCCGGCGGTCCCGCGCCGCCCCCCGCAGGCCGCTCCGCAGCGCGCCCCCCTCCGTCGGCGTCCGCGGACACGCGCGCACTCACACTCGCCGCGGGGCGGGGGCCGCGCCGGGCTCCCCGCTGCGGCGGCGGCGCCGCAGCCCCGCCGAGCCCCGCCGAGCCCCCGGCCCCGCCCGGCCCCTGCGCCGCTCGGCCCGCGGGGTCCGGTCCGGCTCGGCCGCCGCCGCCGGCGCATGCAACAGCTGGAGGCAAACTTGCGGCCGGCGGGCGGCCGGCGTGCACAGCGCCCCCCAGCGCCCGCCGCGCGAGGACGCCCCGGGCCCGGGCGCCGCCTCCCGGCTGGCCACCCCTCCGCCCGCGCCCCGCCGCCTGCGCGCTGCCGGGCCCCGCGCTCCGCCGCTGGCGACCCGGGAAGTGTGGCTGCCGCGCTGCCCTTCCGCAGGCCAGACAGCCGAGGCTCAGTGCGAGAGCGACTGCCCCAAGGTGACACGGCGCGCCTGCCGAGAGCGTTGGATGCCACGTCTCCCCACGCGTGTGCGGGCTCCCGGGGCCGCTCGCCACCCCTTCCCACCCCGCCAGGAGTACACCTGGGGACACCGGGGGCTCCCGCAGCCCGGAGAAGCCTCGCGAGGCCCTCGAGGCCCGGCTCCCCGCCCCCGCCCAAGCCCTCCCACACCTGCGCCACCTGCAGAGGGATGGACGCTGGCGGGAGGAGCTGGGAGGCGCGGGAAGCAGCCCTGGCACCCGGGCCCGCACCCCGCGCCTGAGCACACAGCGCCTCCTCCGAGCCTCCGCGCGCGGCAGCCTCAGGCCGAAGCCCGGCGGGCAGGCCCGGGCGCCTCGGTCCCTTGCATGGGCTGCCTGCACCAGCGCCTCGCACAGATGTTGCCCAGCAGAAGCCGGTCCGGCTGCAGGAGCTCCCAGCGGGGTCTGCTCATTCGGGCCCGAAAGAGGGAGGCGCCCCAGAAGAAGCTACTGCCTGAGCTGAATCTTGACGGAGGAGTCGGAGCTGGCCAGCTGAAGAAGGGGGCGAAGGGTGGCCCAGGCTGTGGGATCAGCATGTGCAAAGGCACCGAGGTGTGACACGGCCTCGTGCATGTGTGCAGGAACTCCGAGGCGTTGAATATTACTAGAGCAGAAAGAACGTCTATTCAGAGCCTTCCCTCCTGTCGACTGAGAACAGAAAAGCGGCCCAGGATGGGGCTGGGAGGACAGACAAGCTCCGGGACTCAGGCCTCCCGTCGTCTGGGGCTTGGAGACCAGCTGTTGGGCGTTCTCCACCTCTGCTCTCCACATCTGCACCCTAGGCTGCCTGGCACACTCCTACCCACCCTTCAAGGTCCCTGGCCGCAGACCCAAACAAGGCATCATGCCGTCTCTGCCCTCTAAACTGAGCCCTCCTATAGGGCAAGGGCGAATGGAACACACTGTGCACGCCCTTCGCGTGGCTGGGCGTGAATCAGGGTCCCAGCTCCCCTGGTCGAGGCCGGAAGAGCCCCTCAGGAGGGGTCATGCGGCCCCTGCGCCCTCTGGTGGATCTGCACACAACTGCAGAGTCCTCCCCAGTCCAGCAGCCTGGCTGCAGCTGCCCAGCACAGATGCTTTCCGAAGTGGGCACTGGCGGGGGCACCAAATCCGCTCCAGCCCAGGAAGCTGAGCAGGGACCCCAAGGGATGCCAGGCAGCAAATGGCGAAACAGCCTCTGCCAGCTCCGTTTGCAAGACTTTCCCATTCGGGGTGCAAGTCACAACTCTCTCAGCCTCCGTTTCCTCCTTTGTGAAATGAGGATCGCAAAAGCAGCCGGTTCCACTCCAGCTGGGGCCACAGAGCAAGACCCCGTCTCCAAAAAAGAAAAGAAAGTAACCAGTCCCCCAGTGCAATGCTGGCTGCTCCCTTGCGTGGGCACACCCTTCCCCCTCCAGACCTCCATGTCTGGCTGGATTAGCTCAGAGACGGTTTTAAGCTCTGAAACTTTCTAGGGTTCTTTGGAGACTTTGTCTTTACTAGGCACATGTAAATTGGCAAGAGTTTCAGACTCTTAGCTCAATGTCTGCCACCATATGGAAGATGAAGTTGACCTCAGCTGAGGGTCATGGTGGACCACACCATTTAGACACTCCATTGGGCTTCCTGTAGACCAGCGCTGTCCAATAGAACTTTCTGCTGTCGTGGAAACAATACACATCTACATCATCTAATACAGTAGCCACTAACCCCACGTGGCTATTGAGCGGTCAGAACTGTGGCTGGTGCGGCTAAGGAACTAAATTTTTAATTCTTATGACTTTAAATGTAAATAGCCATATGTGGCTTGTGGCTACCATGTGGGACAGTGCAGCTCCAGAAATACAGCAACATCTACATTAAAAACAGAGGCCAGCCAGACCTGATGCACGCACACACAGGGGACCCTGAGCACTCATTGGAGGGGGGCGCTGAGGAGACTGCTGGAAGTCTCCAGGTGGACCAGTAAGGCGGAGACAGTCGCCAGGGCTTCCCATCCCCTGGATACCCACACAGCCCTCCTCATGGCCCGTCTGCTCAAGCCTCCGATAGCTCCCCAGAGCCCATGCAGGGATGCAAACATGTTCTCGTTCTCATGACAGATGATTGGCAGCAGCTGCCAGGCGCTCAGTCTCCACGGAAAGGCATGACGTGCGGTGATGTGGGCCCCGGGTATCGATCTGGAAACAGCGGCAAGGTCTTGGTGCAGAAGATGAAATCCAGACTCCTTCCCTTGACCAAGGAAGGTGCTTTGTTGGGGGCGCCTTATTTGCATCTTTAATATCACCTGCATATGCTCGGGGGCCCAGCAACACCGGTACTTGCGCTTTCTAGAACATGCCATGAATCTCTCATAACCATGACCTTCACACCTTTGTGCTTCTGAGTCTGTAGTACCATGGACTGGAATCCTTTTCTCCTCAAAGAGTCCTTCCTCGCTTCTCTGCTTTAGTCTGTCATCAGGTGCTGCTCAAAGGCCACCTTCTCGGTGAAGCCCCCCGACCACCCCTCAGTGGACCTGGCTGAGTGACTCTGTGGAGGCCTTAGTGGCCGCACATCTCACATCGTGGTGTTATTCATTTTCTGTGTGTCCCTTTCCCCTGGCTTATTCTCCACTTGGTCACCTCTGTCAAGTGTCAAGGCCTCACTTAGGGCCAGGCACCCCTTGCAGTGTCCTTTTCAAACGTCATTCTCATTAACAAGCGGCAAAAGTTGATGCCAGGGGGTTTTGTTCTTGGCACCTGCATCTCCCCCCCACCGTCCCACCAGCACCCCAATTTCCTCTCTCCCCCACCATGTACAGTCTTGATATAATGTGAACCAAGGTGATTCTTCTGGACATAGCCAGGTGCATTGGACGGTAAGTGGGGTGACGTGTGGGCAAGAACACAGCTGAAGCAGACCCAGAAATGTCAGTGCCAGATGATACGGGTGGGCTCTTCCATCTTCCTGGACCCCTGCCCTGCATCCTAGACCCCCTCTGCCCCAGACCTCCCAGAGGTACACAGGAGCTTCCCAGACAGCTGACCAAGAAGTGCCCTTATTCCCCAAGTTGACCAGATATACCCACAGCCACATGACCCCAACACCCTGGCCACATCACCATGAGGACATTTTTTCCGGAAGACCTTCCTTTCTGCAAGGCTCACAGGACAGAGGGGTGGGAGGAACACAGAAATGCTAGGAGCACCATGCATTGCTTACGGCGAAATAACAAGATTTACCCTTTGTTCTGAGTTGATTTTTTTTCCCTCTTGGTCTACATGGCATTGAGCTGATGCTACGAAAATTAGGTTAAGTGATTCTTTTAGAGAAACACATGCACACACACCAGAGCTTGTGTGAGGTGTCCCATTCCTGTTTTGGATCCAGACCTAAAGTCAGATTTACTGCTGTGCCCTCAGTGCTGGAGCAAAGGGCAACAGCTCACAGGAGCCAGGACCGGTGACCAGACGTGGAGTCTAGAAGGAAAGGGTGAGCCTAGAAGGAAAACTCCCGCCCATGCCCACCGTGGGGCACCTGGATGGAACAGGCCTCCGTCCAGGGACGTGTTGTGTTTCTGGGCACTGTGACAGGTCAGGGCACCCAAGGCTGAACACACGGTTAGGGGGTGAATCCTGACTGGGCCTAGTGAGGGCAAGAGGATTTGAAGCTGAGGTTGAGGGAAAAGAAACCACAGAGCAGGGGGAAGACAGGGGTAGGAGGAGCCCCCAGGGGGCCGGGCTGTGAGGGGAATGTGAAGAATGCAGGTTTCTAAGAGGGATTTTTCAGTTATTTGGCTGCAGCCTGTGCAATATGAGCCCGCTCCAGCCTCCTGACCACCCCCCACTACCACTCCCTTAAGGAGTCTGCATGTTTATCACATGAGTCATCTACCGCTTTGTAATAATTACCTCAAAACTCAGTGGCTAAAATGGGCAAAAAAGAAGTGCTTATTATTTCACAGTTTTTGTGGTCAGGAATTCGGGAGGGGGTGATTCAGGTCTGGGATGTCTCATAAGCTTGCAGTCCAGTGCTGGGCCAGGGCCCCGTGCATCTGAAGGCTGGACTGGGGCTGGTGGAACTACTTCCGAGATGGCTGCTCTCGTGGCTGGCAGGTTGTTGCTGGCCGTTGGCGTGAGGCCTCAGTTTCCCCATCATGCGGACCTCTCCACAGGGCTGCTTGCGTGTCCTCACAGCATGACAGCTGCTTTTCCCAGAGTGAGAACAAAGAGGCCTCTGATGACCCATTCTCAGAAGTCACGCACTGTCATTTTTGCAGTTTCCTATTGGTCATGCAAGTCTGCCTGTTCATTGTAAGAGGAGACTACGCAGGGTGTGGCTTCTAGGAGGAAGACACCATCAGAATGTACACCCCACCCAAAATCTAGGGGGCCAGAGGGTTTGATATCAATCAGTTATATTTGGGGGATTGAGTAAGTTCTGTGTTCTGCATCCACACTAGTGAAGGCGAAAGCAAAATGAGGGGTGTGGATGCCAAGACAGGGTGACCTGATTCCATAGGATGCGGCGACTCTGAGAGTCTATAGACTTCATAGTTCATGAACCAAGGGCAGCTCAAGGCCAACGGGACACACAGAGTGTACGCAGAGATCCTGGTAAGGCTGGAAGGGAGGTAGGATAGCCAGGGCTAGGGTAGACCCCTCACCCACCCTCTGCGGCAAGGGTCTCTGAGACCCCCCCCCAAGGAGAGCTGGGGGTGGGGAGAGGCCCAGGGCTCTCTGCATTTGCCTCCTACTGCCCGCAAATTAGAGGCCACTGCCATGGTCTGCCCTTGGGATCTGAGCCCCCCTGCGTGCAGCTCCGAAGTGCTGCCATCCTGGGTCCTGGGGCTTTTGCTGGAGTCTCAGGCCTGCCCCCCGTGTCCCCCCCAGCCACCGTGGGGGGCGGGGTGCCTCTCAGCTGGCTCAGCGGCCACGAGGTCAGCCAGCAGCCTGCATTATTAAACCATCTATCTGGCTCTGCCCAGAGAGACGCTGTGGCGAAGGGCAGGCTTGCGTTGACCGCCTGGGTCCGGAACTGGGGCAGCCGCAGGCCCCCGGGAGCTGGAGGTCACCGCCTCGTGGCCGGGCTTGTCACCGCTGACCTGCTGCCGGCTCTGAGGTTCCAGATGCCGCAGGGACTAGAAAGGTACTGACTGGCGGCTTTCTCTGCTCAAAAACTTTCAGGCTCTGACTCCACAGGGTAAAGCACTGACTCCTTACCCGACATCTGGAGCTTTCTGCAACCTGGCCACATTCTACCTAGAATCCGGAGAGTAATAATAGCTCAAAAGGGGGACGTTCACTGTCTCCTTCAGGCTCAATGTCTAGTGCTCCACAGGAATTCAAGTCTCAGTGAGTAATGACAACAGCCCTACAAGGTACCGACTGTTAGTCTCACATCACTGACGAGGCTCAGAGATGCTGAGTGACTTGACCAGGATCACACAAGAGACAACAGTCACTCAGGCTTTCAGCTGATGGAGTGCATTGGGGCCCCAATACTCTTGGGGTATTCCAGGGTGGTAGCCCCGTTCTTAGCCCCGCTTGCTTGACAATTCCCAGAGCCTTGCCTTTTCCGGTGGTCTGTCGTCTAGAATCTGGGTGTCTAAGGGCCCCTGTGAGTGGGTGAGTAGCCACGTGTTCCCAAGGCTCTGTGAGGAAGGGAGGGTTTATGTGACTGTTACTAACTTACTCGGGCCCCAAACTCAGATGCCACCTGGGCTCCTGCAAATATGATCCATCAGCAACTCCTGTCGACTCTGCTTCCAAAACCTAGCTCCTCCTCTCTCCCCTCTGCCACAATGGCAGGGGCAGGTGCTTCCTGTTCACCTCTGTTTGCTCAGGTCCTGGCAGGCAGTCAGCACTCCAAACATACTTAACTAAAATGATCAAGTGCCTGCCTGAGTGAGTGGAAAAAGAGAGGGAGGAAGAAATGAAGGAAGGGGGAGGGATAGAGGGAAGAAGGAAGGAAGGATGGAAGGGAGGAGGGAGAGTAACCAGCATGAGGACAGGAATGGAGGGGTGAGCAGATCGGCAAGTGCACTCAGTTCTCCCTGGGGCCAGGCAGGGCACTGGGCAGAAGGAAACCTTCACCCAGGAAGAGATACTCAGCCTACCTGCCCAAGAGGTGAGGGCCGTGCAGGCAGGGCACAGGGCAGAGGCACGGGGCAGCATGCCCAAAAGGCCACAAGAAGAGGCCTAGAGGTCTGGGGTGGGCCTTTGTGAGCTCGGCCTCCTCGTTTTACCCATGGGGCAATTGGGACCTGGGAAGGCAGCCCTAACCCTGCCTCGCCCCACCTCCAGCCTCTGGCCCAGGTCCAGTGCCCCTTTACCTCTCCCGTGGCTTCATGTCCTCCCTCCAACCCCGGATTCCCCTCCCAGCGTTCTCTCCCTTCCTGGCTGCAGCCAGACCTGGGGTGAAGGGAGCCTTCTGCCCTTCTGATCTCCGACTGTGGTTGCTTGGGGCCAAGGAGCCCCAGCCCCGCAGAGCAAGCACTCGCAGAAGCTTGGCAGCCCAACGCAGCCATGCCTTGGTTCTGCTGGGGGATGTCCCCGTCTTCTGCCACAGACTGAGCTCCCACAGTAGAGCCCGATCACGGCCGAGGACTCAGCCCCCAACATTCAGAGGACGGAGGCTGGAGCCGGAACTCAAGATGGGAGGGCGAGTCAGGTGGGCTCATTGGAAGCAGGATCCCCGGCACCAGGGACCGAGTGGGGCCAGGAGGAGGGTCGGGATCAGGACCACAGTCAAGCAGGCTGGAGTCCAGGGCAGTCCCCAAACTCCTTGGAGAGAGTAACAAAATCCCTCACCCCTTAATGAGCTAGCTACCGTGTGCCAGGTTATGTACACAGGCTGCCGTGTCCTCAAAACAATCTGAGAGGACGTCATCGGTCCGGTCACATTGGTTGTAAGTGACAGAACCCAAGTCAAGCCCAATCTGAACTGGATTAAACTCAAAAGTTGATACATCAACTCCTGTAACAGAGCAAAGTGCCTTAAGAAAGGCTGGGGAGGGGGAGGAGGCCATCTTGAAGGCCATCAACATTCTTTCTTTGTGTTTCAGTCCTCTCAGGCTCACTGTCCCCACTGCAGTGCAACCAGGAACCCACAGGCCCAGACATACGACCTGACAGATTCATGGCCAGAGTGGGAAGAGCCTCCTTGCCATTCTAATCTGAACAGTTCTAGGGAAGGACTCTGATTGGCCCAGCATCGGTCACATGCTTGCCCCTTGGACCAATCACTGTGGCCAGGATGACCCAGCCTGGGTCAGGTACCCCCGCCCTTGTAACCAGGGAAGGACCCTCAGCAGAGGAATGGGGGAGGGTGGCCAGGCAGACAAAAGCCATAGCAGCGGTGCAGGGGCTTTTTTTAAGTAAATGTTTTATTTTGGAATAATTTTAGATTTATAGAAAAAATGCAGAGATGGCACAGAGTTTCTGCATGCCCTTCACCCAGCTTCCCCTGATACCAACGTCTCACATAACGATGGTACATTTGTCAAAATGAAGAAATTAGCACTGGTGTATTACTATTTCCTAAACCACAGGCTTCACTTGGATTTACCTGTTTTTCCCCAGATGTCCTCTTTCTGTTCCAGGATCCCATCCAGGACACCACACTGCATCCAGTCATCGTGTCTTCTTTGTCTCCTGTGGCCTGTGACAGTTTCTTGTTCTACCTTCACTTTTCATGACCTTGGCAGTTTTGAAGGGTACTGGTCAGGGATTTTGTAGACTGTCCTTCAATTTGAGTTTGCTTGGTGCTTTCTCATCCTTAAGCTTGTCATGGGTAGGGGCGAACAGCCCAGAGGTGTAGTGCCACTGTCCCTGCTGCATATCGAGAGGGACATGACATCCGCATGACTCATCACTGGAGATGCTCGCCTTGGTCATGTGGTTAAGGTGGGGGCTTCCCTCGCTTAACAGATAGGAAAACTGAGGCTTGCACCAGATTGAGTGACCCAGCCTATCTGATTCCCATTATCCCACGATTTGTTGGAGTTTTAGGCAGGGAAACTGAGGCAGGAGCCCAGCTCCAGGAATGTAAAAGTGAACAAGGCTGTACCATGGAGTCTGCATTCAGTATGCAGCTCAATGACTGAGCCCAAGATTTCTTTGGGGGGGGCAAGGCTCCGTCAGGATGGACCCGGGAACTCCGAAGCTGTAGTAGCCTCTGGCCAAGAGAAGCAGGGACAGGAGACAGGGGCTGGAAGGGTGAAGGAAGGAGGAGGGGCAAGCATGACTGGGCCAGAGCAATCCAGGAAGGCTCCTTGGAGGAGAAAGCCACAGCTATAGAAACGGTCAGGAAAGTCGCTCTGGTGTGAGATCTGTCCCAGGAGGCAGGAGAATGAAGTGCTTAAGGCCACAGGCCCTGGAGGTCAACAAGCCTGGGTTCAAATCCTTGTACTACCACTTCCTGACTTGGGCAGGTGACCACTTCCCAAATGGACTTGGGGTTTTCTAGCCCCCAAGTCTTGCCTGTCCTGCTCACCTGCCTGATATGCTCATTCCTGAGCCAGCCCCCTACCTTTCAGCCTGAACCAGCCACAGGATTTGTGAAGCTCAGTGAAAAATGAAAATATTGGACCCCCTGGGCAGAAATTATTAAGAATTTCAAAATAGCAATAGCAGAGCAATAAGCCAAGCATGGGATCCTTCCAGGTGGGGAGCCCTGGGCGACTGCACAGGCCATAAACCCTTGAAGCCGGCCGTGTCCCAGCCTCAGTGACCATCTGTGGTCTGACATCCATATTTTCTCTACACTTCCTTGGCCATTCATCACCAGCTGCCTACCGATGCGGATCGGGCTGCTGGATCAAACAACTGCTTTGCTGTCACGAGGTTTTTCCTTGCCTTGCCCTGGGTGGAAGGTTACATGAGATGAACTCCAAGAGCACCCAACAGCTACATTTCATATCCTTTAATTTTATGGCTCCAATATTTTTCACCAGGAAGCTTCTGAGCTCCCATGACCTAAGAGTCAAAGGGTCAGAGTTTCCCCCATGTGGTCTGAAAACACCGATGATCACCAGGAAGCCCAGAGGTTTTTGATGAAAGAGAAAAGTTGTGAGAATTTCATTCACTGACATCTTGCAAATTTGAGATGTGAAGTTAATTGTGGTTTTTGCAGGAATTTTTCAGTCAAAAAGGTGATGTGAGAGGTGGGGTATATGTCCCTTCCTCTTACATCTGGGTTGGACAAAGTTTATTCATCTAAAATGGGTCCTAAGGGACTAACCTTCCCCAAACAGGATGCTTGAGCCAGGATGGCTCACTTTGACACTTTGTGCGTTACTACTTGTTTGCTAATTTTGTTTTGTTTCCCCTTATTGTTGTCAAGAAGCAGAATCTCAGAACCAACCTGCCTGCCCTCCATGCTTATCCCTGCCATGAGAATGTGTCGAAGTTGTTTAATCTCTCCAGGCCTCAATTTATCTGATAAATGGAGATTAAATGAGTTCTGTGTCTTCTGGTGATGTGACTTTTGTTCATTAAAAATTTGAGTGATTAACCAGATGTGGTAGTGCACCCCTGTAGTTCGGTTACTGGAAGACTGAGGTGGAAGGATCGCCTGAGCCCAGCGGGTCAACACTGGGGTGGCTGTGAGCATGCCACTGCACTCCAGCCTGGGCAACAAAGTGAGATTCGGACTCAACAACAACAAAAAAAAAAAATCGAGTGGTGCCAAAAGGAAAAAAAAAATATCATTTTATTTTGCTCCCAATTTTGTGGGTCAGGAATTCTGGAAGGGCTCAGCCAGGCGGTTCTCACTCGGGGTTTTTGTGCTGTTTTTTATCAGATGTCTGCGGGACTGCCCTCATCTGCTGGCTTAGCTGGGCAGGGCTAAACATCCGAGATGGCATTCACATAGCTGGCATTCAGTGCCTGCCATCAGTTGGGAGCTCTGCTGGAGATGGTGAGTGAGGTGACTCTCTCCGGCATGGCAGACTCAGAGAAGTTGGGTACAGTAGGTGGTGGCTGGCTTCCCCCAGAGCAAACATCCTAAAAGAAGCAGGAGGAAGCCACATGTGTGGTCTTGGAAATCATAACACATCACTCCCATTGTTTTCTATTGGTTATCAGCGAGTCACTAAGTCCAGCCCAGATTTAAGGGGAAAGGACATAGACCCCCACCTCTCAACAAGGGGAGTGCCCCAAAACCAGGGGCTTGTGTTAAAATCCACCACAATAAATACAAAGCATTTAGAACCGTTTCCGGCACACAGTAAGTCCTCACTGTGTGTTTGCTGTTGTGTTCTAGCCCCAAGTGACAAAAACAGATTGATAATTCAAAATGGTTGTTGAAACATCAAAGTAAGGATGAAAATATTAACAAAAATTCTGTCATTCAGAATACAGCACAGTCATAAATAGTGAGCGGGCTTTTTGTATGCCTGTGGAACGTGCTTGGTTTAGAAATGTATGATTTTGTACAAGCAGAGAAGAAGAGTAAAAATAGAAAGTACAACCCTAAATACCTGAAAGACAAGTCACATCATACCTACAACCAGTGTGGGGTCTCTCATGTCAGGTGGCTGGCAGCGGCTGGAGGCCTTTGAAACTTTTCATCTTTTCCCCCACAAAACATGGCATCGCTCTGGGGAACCATTGGAATTTTTCTAGAACAAGCACAAAATAAAACTTTCCAGCACAAAATTGATGACTTCCATCACTAAAGGCAGAGAAGAGACCAAAGGCACAGAGATATTGTTCAAAGTGGCTTGCCGCATAGAAAAGCCAGGTACAAGCCATTCTGTTGCCGGGACACTTAGGAAGCCAGCCACACGGTGAGTGACAAGTCAGAGAGGACCGGCTAAGCCATTGGCAGATAATGCTGCAGGTGGAAGGGGGCATGAAATCAATGGCCAACAACACAGAAGGTCTGTAACGATCCCATGTGCATGCCAGCGGATATTCCACTTACAGACACGCAACACTGTGCAAGCAGGGCGTGTCAGACTTTGGGGTGCAGGTCAGGGTGGCTGGGACGCCCCCCTTCTTTCACTTTGCTTGAAGACCATCTTCGGAACCCGGTTCCTGATTTCCCGGCCTGCCTTGCAGCGGGGGTAGCCACACACGACCCCATCTGACCAGTGAGATCTAGGCAGAAAGGAGCTGGTGGGTTTCTAAGGAAGTCAGACACACCTGGCGGGGCCTCGCCTTTCTTCCACCTTCCCGCCTGGAATGCAGGTGTGGTGGTAGAGCTGACTGCAGCAGCCATCTTGTCCCACCTCAAGGCTTCTTGCCCCGCAAGGATAACACATCCTCCCTCCCCCGCGGCAGGCACTCGCCTCCTCTGCCCCACCTTCGCTCAAGCCACCGAGGACTTTTTCCCCATTTCACCGAGGGAGCATCAGGTCAGGCTCCACCGGGGCCCACGTTCCGCTTTCTGAGGCTGATCCGTCATCCCTGCCCCAGGCCAGGGACCAGCTTCACCAAGCTGGACCCCACCCTGTCACCTCCTCAAGGATGCTCCCCAGCCTGCCCCCTCCTTCTCCTTCACTGTGGTCTTCCTCTCCCGGGCCGTTCCCCTCACCACATGCACGTCCTGCTGTTTCTCCGTCTTAGAAAGCCCATGCTAACTGCATACCCTCCTCTCTCGTGCTAAGAATTTTTTTCACCCCAGTCCCGATGCACTTGGCCTCTCCAGTCGGCCTTTGCCCCTCCACGACACAATATGACCTTGTCCACGTCTCCAGGGACTCTGATAGCCACATTCACCCTGCCTCTCCTCGCCCGCCGTCAGCGGCAATAGGCTTGGAGGACCACTGCCTCCTCCTTGAAGCCCTCTCCTCTTTGAGTCCTGGAGACTAGGCTCTCCTCCACTTGAAGTAAGCTCCGGGAAAATTAGGATGTTTCTCGTCTTGTCCACTGCTCTGGCCTCACCACCTAAAACAGAGCTTGACAACAGTGGGAGATCAACCCTAGTCGTTGAATGAATGAAGAGACTGCTAGTTGTCTCTCAGTGTCCACTCTCCCCTGCTTCTACAGTAATCGTTTTAGCTGAGCCTGTGGCTTCCTGGATAAAGACTAAGATTCCCAGCTTACCATGCAGATATGTGTGGTCATATAACTGGATTGTGGCCAATGATTTGAGGGCAGAAATGCATTGTGTAATTTCCTGTTAGTAACTTTGAAAGAAGAGGTGCATACCAAGGGCTGGAATGCATGGTGCAATGGCAGGAGCTGGAGCAGCCATCTTAAACCAGACGGTGGAGACACCTGCAGGTTGAGGAAGACAGGTGATAAAATGTCAGCATGGATCACATTACACTCAGATTGTTACAGCATAGAGAAATAAACCTCTATCTCATTTAAATCGTGTTTTGTGTTTTTTTTTTTTTTTTGGCTCTTGTTACATCAGACAGAACTATGTTCTCAAGAATGCACTTTTATATAGTAAAGCAATTGTAGGCTAGGTGCGGTGGCTCACACCTGTAATCCCAGCAACTTTGGGAGGCGGAGCAGGAGAATCACTCGAGGTCAGGAGTTCAAGACCAGCCTGGACAACATAGCAAGACCCTGTCCCTACAAAAAAATTAAACAAATAAGCAAGTATAGTTAGATTTTCCATCACTTGCAACCTTATCCATGCTTGTGTTCCATAGCTTGTCTGGGTCCTGTTCATCCCTCAATACTGATGCTGCAAGGAAGGACATTTTGGAGGTACGTTAATGATGACATCGTGAGCCACCGTGTCAACTGGAAAGGGACACTGGGAACTGGACTGATAGAGCACCCAGCCCGTGGTTGCCAGCGAGGGCATGGCTGCGTGGATGGAAGCACTCGCTCTGGAATGCCAGCTCTCAGCACGCATTCACAGTGGGCAGCTGGCGGGCAACAATGTGCCTCCGGATCTCCATTCAGCACCAAAAGAAACTGCGAACATTACAATTAAACCGAGGCCATTGAATAGACATCTTTTTAGCCGGCTGTCGGAAGACACGAGCAGAATGAAACTCCACTTTTCCAACCTGAGCAATTCTCGCCGTTGATTGAAGGTGTGCATGACGCGTTTGGAAGGAGGGACGAGATTAACACTCTTTCTCTATGGCACAATAATGCTATCAAAATAACCATTCTTTTGATTTTTAAGAAACATGAGTTGGTGAGACAGTCAGCACCTTGAACAATCTGACTCTGTAGCCTGGGAGCCAGAATACCATTTTTAGTACCTCGCACCTATAATCACAGCACTTTGGGAGGCCGAGTCAAGAGGATTGCTTGAGGCCAGGAGTCTCAGACCAGCTTGGGCAACATAGTGAGACCTTGTCTCTACAAAAAATAAAAAAAAATTAGCGACGGTGTGCCCCTGTGGTCCCAGCTACTGAGGAGACTGAGGCAGGAGGAGCTCTTGAGCTGGAGAGCTCAAGGCTGCAGTGAATGCACCACTGCACTCCAGCCTGGGTGACAGAGCAAGACCCTGTCTCTAGCAAACTAAAATACAAATTAATACAATTTTCACATTTGATAAAAAAAGATACCAGGATTTTGGGAAACCAAGCTGTGGGGCAAGCGTCTGGATCCTGAGAGCCTGCCTCTGTCCCAACGCTTGCTGCTTCTCTCTGCTACCTGAGAAATCAATGACACAGCCACTAGCATGTCTAAAACCACATCCAAGCGCCGCTGCCAGATGAGGAAGCATCCTCCCGGTGTGATATGCAACCAAAGTGAGGTCCGGGCCATTTGTCCCCATGTCTCTTCAGTACGCTGTGCGTGGCATCTCTTCTGACGGACAAAGGAATGCAACTTCCATGAGAAATTGCGTCTCTGTCACCTCTGGGACCATGTCCAATCCCCAAAGACCAGGACTGCCGGATCCCCAGCGACACCCGCCGGCGCCGTCTCTGACGACCTGCCACCCGGTGACAGGCCGTGTGATCTGGAAGGCGGAGCGTGGGAGGAAGGCAACTGTCTAGACAGGGAACATGGCAGTTGGGCACACTAGCTCCCATGGAGCCAGCTTGGGTCCATTCACCTGCCTGGCAGTTGATGACCAAGGACCTACTGTCTGCCGGGAACAAACGACCTGGTGAACAGACAAAAAAACCAAGAAGGATCGCAAACAGAATTATCTGTCTCGGTGACACAAGCCTTCACTTATTTATTTTTATTTAGTTAGTTATTTTTGAGTCAGAATCCCAAAAAAGAGTGCAGTGGCACGCTCACAGCTACCACAGACTCAACCTCCTGGGCTCAGGTGATCCTTCTGTCTCAGCCTCCCAAATAGCTGAGACTACAGGCACACACCACCACCCCTGGCTAATTTTTTTTTTTTTTTGTATTGTAGAAATGAGGTTTCGCCAAATTGTCCAGGCTGGTCTTGATCTCCTGGGCTCAGGCAGTCCTCTCGTTTTGGCTTTCCAAAGTGCTGGGATTACAGGCGTGAGCCACTGCGCCCGGCCCCTTTTTTCATATTGTGACAAAATATACACACACAAAAAATGTGCCATTTTATTCATTTTGAAGTGTACAGTTCAGTGGTATTTGGTACAATCATTTTGTTGTGCAGCCATTCATCTATTTCCACAGTTTTCTTACCATCTCTGATGGAAACTCTGTACTCGTTCAACAATAACTCCCAAACTCCCCCTGGTTCCAGCTCTTCTCAACTGCGTAGAATTCCATACCCCTTGGCAACTGCTGTTCTCTGTCTCTGTGAATTTGACTAGCCCAGGTCCCTCGTGTGGGTGGAATCCTACAGCATCTGTCCTCTTACGTCTGGTTTCTCTGAGTGTGATGTCCTCAAAGTCCATCCACGTTGCAGCACATGTCAGAACCTCTCTCCTTGTCAAGGCTGAATCACCGTCCGCAGCACACACAGCCCACGTTTTGCTTCCCCATTCCTCTGCCGGGGGGCACAGGTTGATACTATCTTCTGGCCATTGTGAACGATACTGCCTTGGACAGGGGCCTGTGTCTCTTTGAGTCCCTGTTCTAGTCCCCTTAGTTATAGATCTAGGGGTGAAATTGCTGAATCATAAGGTCATTCTATGTTTAAATTTTTTTTTTTTTTTTTAGTTGGAGTCTCACTCTGTCGCCCAGACTGGTGTCGCCCATGATACCGCTCCCGGCCACCGCAGCCTCGACCTGCTGGGCTCCGGCGATCTTCGGCCTCAGCCTTCCGAGTAGCTGGAACTACAGGCACGCGCTACCACGCCCGGCTAATTTTTTATTTATTGTAGAGATGAGGTCTCGCCAAGTTGCCCAGGCGGGTCTCGAACCCGCGGGCTCAGGCAATCCACTCACCTCAGCCTCCCAAAGGCGCGGGATTACAGGCTGAGCCACCGAGCCCGGCTTATGTTTAACTTTTAAAGGAACTGCTAGACTGTTTTCCATAGCAGCTGCACTGTCTTACATTCTATTATTAATTTTTTTTTTTGAGTCAGAGTCTCACTCTGTCGCCCAGGCTGGAGTGCAGTGGCATGCTCACGGCCACCATAGTCTCCACCTGATGGGCTCAGGTGATCCTCCCACCTCAGCCTCCCAAGTAGCTGGGATTACAAGCACGTGCCCTCACGCTTGGCTAATTTTGGGATTTATTGTAGAGACAAGGTCTCACCAAGTTGCCCAGGCTGGTCTCAAATCCCCAGGCTCAGGCAATCCTCTCGCCTCTGCCTCCCCAAAGTGCTGAGATTTCATGAGTGAGTCACTGTGCCTGGCAACTACTATTAATTTTGAACATTATATTTGATTTAGATTTTTTTAATTATGACAATTTTTTCTTTTCTCTTTTCTTTCTTTTTTCTTTTTTAATCTAGGTCTCATTCTGTCACCCAGGCTGGAGTGCAGCAGCATGATCTCAGCTCACCATGGCCTCAACCTCAACCTCCTGGGCTCAGGTGATCCTTCTGCCTCCCGAGTAGCTGGAACTACAGGTGCATGACACCATGCCCAGTTAATTTTTTTTTTGTGTGTGTGTGTGTGTAGAGACAGGGTCTCCCTCTGTTGCCGAGGCTGGCCTTGAACTCCTGGGCTCAAGCAATCCTCCCGTCTCAGCCTCCCAAAATGATGAAATTGTAGACATGAACCACTGCGCTGAGCCAAATCTTTTCTTGATTTCTTAAGACTGGTGGTTCCCTTGGGCACCCTGTATCAGCATGTAGTCTAAAACATCGCAAGTTAAATCAGTGCTGCTCTGAGGTTTTTCATTCTAAGGTTCTTCGACTGAGGACTGAGGTTCCAAGATCCTTTCGTGCTAAGACTAAGGTACGCAATGCTCCATGTGAGGGACCAGGTCTGTGCATGCACTTCCGGCCATGCTGATAGATGTGGGATCAGTTGGCTGTGTCCTCCCCAGACTCCTTCAGAGGAAGTCTCTGGAGGCTAGGCAGGAGGGGTAGGACTTCGCCCAGGAGCAGGGCTGGCACCGTGGGAGTGGAGAGGAAGCCGAGGACAGGTGGAGGAGAGAAAAACAAGGCCTGGGGGCCCACAGAGAGAGACCATGCATCCCAGGGGCCAAGCCTGACTGGCTAGGGCTGCAGCCATGTTTGGGTAGGCCCGAGAAGAGAATATCATTCATTCAGTCAACAGACATCCACAGAGTGCTGACCCCAGCTGGGAGCTGTGGCTTCGTAGACGGAAAGACTCAGCCCTCTCCGAGTCTAACCAGCCTGCCGAAGGTCTGCCCAAAAGTCCCAGCAACGGCCACCACTCTTGCAGGACCCACCCCAGGCTGGCTTTGTTCCAGCACTTTTCACAGATTATCACTGAATCCTCACCACCACCGCTGCTGCTGCACAGAGAGGCTGAGGGGCATCCCAGGAACCCACACTCGCCACCCCAGACTTCCTCTCTAGGTGCCAGAGACTTCTCTGAGGACATTGTAGGTGAGCCCCAGGAGGGGGCTGACACCACACATTCCCCAGGATCTGCAACTTCCAAGCCCTCCTCTCCCAAGCTGCACCCCTCCAGGACGTCTGCCTCCCACCCTGCCCCTCCCCCATGGTGTCACTGGCTCCTCCTTCCTCCTGCCCAGATTCCTGAAGACTCACCCCACCCTCTGCAGCGGCCAATGTCTCCTCCTTCCATAAAGCAGTGGCTGACACGCCCACCCCGCCGCTGCGGCCTCCACAGAAAGCTGGGCCCTCCTGACAGCAGCCCCACCTCCTCAGAGCAGCCAGGGCTGCTCAGAGCAAACATCTCTCCCCTTTGTCACAGAGAGTAATCGACTCTTGAAGAATCACATTCTTGAAGGATCGTGGCTAAGTCTCATAATCTGCGACTCTCCATCAAAGACCCTTAGAACCGGCTAATAGAATCTTGGAGTCCAGTGGCTCGAAGATCCCAGAACCTCACAATCTCTCCGTCACGGACGGGGCGATGGCGGATGTCACAGAGTAGGGCAGGCCAGAGATGGAGGGATCGGGAAGGCTTGGGGTGCAGAGGACAGGGTGGGGGTGGAGGGAGCCTCAGCCTGTTGTCATGTAGAGGAAACAGTTGGCAGCTGAGGCCTGGCTCTCTTACTGATGGTTTTTAATTATGTAAATCAGCCCAGGGCCTATGCCTGGCACCGGCTTGGCATCCATCAGCTGGCAGCAAAATTAATCGAGAAATAACCAGCTGGAGGGGGCCTGGGCAGGAGCACCCAGCCACACCCCCACCACCACTCCAGAGGGGTCCTCCCAGCTGGCAGGGGCAGAAGGACCACATGGGAGCTGCATGCGTGTGTGTGCAGGTACACACATGTGCACACACACACACACACCATGCGCATGGAGGCAGCTTTGGACTCACAGTATCTGTGCATGGGTGGACACGCCTCACACGCAGAGGGCGTGGCGGAGGAAGCACACACTCAGACCCTCAGGTGCGGCGGTCCCTGCATGCCGGCACGCCTCCCCACGCAGCGCCCGGCACACGTGCAGGAACACGGCAGCAGGAAGCCAGGCAGGTCTCCTTCCAACCCCATGGCTTACAGCGCACGGCCACATCATTTGCCTCCACACAGCCCAGTTCTGTCTGGACTGGGCTGAGGCCCTGGTTTTACAGATGGGGAAACTGAGGCCCAAAGAGGGACTTGCCTAAGGTTGGGTCCAGAGGTCCTTCCTCCCCATCCATCTCCACTCAAAGGTGCAAAGAGGCTACAGACCCAAGAGGAACAGGAAGAAGAGAGGGGGCAGAGGCACCGGGAGCCCCAAAGGTACTGAGACAAGCACCCCTTGCTGAGAGCAAGGCAGGGTAGGCGGCCCAGCAAGGGCCCAGGCGGGGCCCGGGCCGTGGAGCTGGGCACCAAGGCCCTCCCTGCTCTCTGGGGAGCGTGAGGAATGACTCCTCCCACTGCAGGCGTGCTCACTCCCGCTCCCAGCGCCGCCCCATAAATCAGCCTCCTCATCTCGGCCTTGGCTGTTCTTTGATCCCTTCTCAGCATCGGGCTCAAGGGAAGTCCCCCATCCCTCCTGGCAGGAGGGGACCGGCAGAGAGAGTCACAAAATGAATGGAAAAGTCTTCTCGTCCTCCCTTTGCCTTCTCTGTGCCTCAGGCCTTCTGCCAGCCTCTACCCCACCCTGGCTGGGGATAACAAGGAAAATGAACTGAGCTGTGGATGAATCAGAAACATCTAGTGATGTGGGGCCCTGCCTCTGGGTCTGGTGGACCAGGCCGCACCCGTTTCCCTCAGCCTCAGCCGAGGAGTTTCCCAGCAGCCTCCGGGAGGCCAGGCGAGGAAGCCAGCGGGCACCCTGCTGGGTAGGAGACCCTGAGGAGAGGCCAGGAAGGGACCTTGAGAGCCAGGGCTCCCCTGGTATCAACTCTTTGGAGTCACCCATCTCCTGGAGCCGCTGATGAAAGGTGGGGCTTCTGCAAAGGCCCAGGTGCAGAGCGTTGGAGAGTCGCGGCCGGGCAGAGCAGAAGCCTGTGGTTCTGCCCTCAACAGCCTCCCAGTCCACGTTCAGGCTCGGCCGCTTAGCAGCTGTTTGACCCTGGCAAGCTGCTTCACTTCTCTGTGCCTCGGTTTCCTCCTGTGCAAGGTAGAGTAAATACTAGGACCTGTATCCTAAGTGAATAGATAGATATTCTTTAGAGGAGTCGCTGGGGATTGGAGTCAAACATTCTAAAAAAAAAAAAAAAAAAGAACTGTTACCGTTGTTAAAAGCACCAGGTCTCAGCCCTTAGTGTACATCAGAATCCCCCGAAGGCTTTTGAAGCCCAGAATGCTGCTCACCCCGCAGAGTTCCTGCCTCAGTAGATCTGTGGAGGGGCACACGTTGCATCTTTAACAAGTAGCAGTCTAGGTAGACTCCCTAGAACCCTTGCTGGAGTCACTGGTCAACTGTGCTCTCCTGCCCACTCCATAACTTGGGAACTCGGGCCCAGAGAGGCCAGTCCGGTCATACACGTGAGGGTGGCTCCAGGGAGGGGGCCTGGAGGTGGAGGTGACTCGGTCACCACCAGCACTCGCCCTCCTTCCACCCCTGCTCCCCCACTGGCTTCGGGAACAAAGAGACAGCATTTGCCTTCCTGGCCGGAGGTAATCTTTTAATCTCTTTGGCTTTAATCTTGCAGCCCAGCATAAACCCAAATCCTACAGGGGAAGGAAGGGGGTGAGGGACACAGATCTCCCTCCCTGGGGCGGGGTGTAATCTAAGCTTTAGCCTTCCACTTCGACCTGGATCTCCTGGACCACCTCCTTCTGCCTTCCCACCCCTGGTCCTGGGAGCACTGGGTGGGGGGTGGCAGGGAGTGGCACAGGGCATGAGGAGGCCAGAGAGCAGCCAGCTGAGGCAAGGCAGGGTAGATTCACTTGTGGAAAAGATTCCAGCTTACTAGCCACAGCTTTCTCAAACAGGACACAAAAAACACTAGATATAAAAGGAAAAAAAATAATAAGTTGAGCTTCCTTGAAATTAAAAACTTACGTACACCAAAAGTCACCCCACGGAGGCAGGAAAGATATTTCAGTACATATATCTGGCAAAGGACTAGTATTCAACGTATATAAAGAATGGCAATTCAATAAGAAAAAAACAAACAACACAATCTTTTAGTCGGCAAAATATATAAGCAGGAACTTCACAACAGCAAATGTCACAATGGCTAATAGGCACTTGAAATGACACTCAGACACAGAAACCACCTCAAGCTGTCATTCACACCCACCAGGGGGCCCAAATTAAAAAGACAGCAATGATCTATTGGAAGGATGAGGGTCAACTGGCAGAAGCGTCAGTGCTTCTCTTACTCTGAGAAACTGTTGGGCAGTCTCTTGTTGCTGTGGTATGAATGTTTGTGTCCCCTCCAAAATTCATGTTGAAACTTAGTTGCCAATGTGACAGTACTGAGAGGTGAGACCTTCACGAGCCCTCCTGGATGGGATTATGACCCTATAGACAATGCTCAAGGGCCTGTTCATCTTTTTTGTCCCTTCTACCATGTGAGAACACAGCAAGAAGATGAAAGTCCTCATCAGACACTGAATCTACCAGTGCCTTGACCTTGGACTTCCCAGCCACCAGAACTGTGAGAAACAAATGTATCTGATGCATGAATTGCCCAGTCTCAGACAGTTTTTATAGCAGAAGGAAGAGACTGCTTATTCCTTGAGTACTGTTGAATTAGCTACTCCATCTTCAGTGATGACCAAACCACTTTCCCCAGATTGCTTTCCTAACCCTTATGTTACTGTGTCATTACCCGTGTGTGTGCTGTATCCAATAATAAGATCCACTCAAATATTTTTATGCCTCAAAATTTCATTTATATTTCAATTTTGTAACAAATAGTTGTTTAGTCTAGGTAATCTTCTAGATTGTATAATTTTTTATTTTTATTTTTATTTTATTTATTTATTTATTTTTGAGCTAGGGTCTCACTCTGTTGCCCGGGATGGAGTGTAGCGGCACAATCATGGCTTACTGCAGCCTCAACCTCCTGGGTTTAGGTGAGCCTCCCATCTCAGCTGAGTTTAGCTAATTTTTAAAGTTTGTGCAGAGATGAGGTCTCACTGTTGCCCAGGCTGGTCTTGAACTCCTGGCCTCAAGCGATTCTCCTGCCTCAGCCTCCCAAAGTGCTGGGATCACAGGCATGGGCCACCATACCTGGCCTGAGATTGCACAATCTTTATTAATTAAGACATTTACAAAGCTAAATAAACACCTATTCTATGATCCAACCATTCCACTCTGAGTATTTACCCCCCAAAAATGAATGCCTGTGTCCACACAATGAACCCAAATACTCACTGGAGATTTACTCATTGTAGTCCCAAATGAAAAGCAGCCCAAATATTAACCAAGAGGTGAATGAATAGATAAAGTGTGGTCTGGCCCTACATAGAATACTACTCAGCGATAAAAAAGAATCAGTTACTGATATACACATCCAAACTGGATGCCGTTTTCAGGCCCTACGCCAAGTCCAAGAGGCCAAAAGCAAAAGAATACACCTTAAAAATCGATTTGTTTGAAGCACAAGAACAGGAAACACCAATCCCCAACGACAGAGGCTTAGAAAAGTGGTTCTTTTGGGGGAAGGGAGGTCAGAGAATGGGAGGAGACACTAGGGAGCTTCTGGAGATGCTAGGAATGTTCGACAAACATAAGTAAAAATGCATAGAACTGTACACTTAAAATCCATGCCCTTTCTTTCCTTTCCTGAAAGCAAATTATATCTCAAAAGAAGCGAAAGGGACAGATGCAATGGCTCATGCCTGTAATCCCAGCACTTTGGGCGGCTGAGTCAGAAGGATTCCTTGAGCCCAGGAGTTTGGGACCAGCCTGGGCAACATAGTGAAACCTCCTCTCTATTAAAAAAAAAAATCAAAATATTAGCTGGGTGTGGTGGTGCTTGCCTGTAGTCCCAGCTATTTGGGGGGCTGAGGCAGGAGGATCACCAGTAGAAGCCACAGTGAGCCACTATCATGCCACTGCACACCAGCCTTGGCAACAGAGTGAGACCCCCACCTCAAAAAAATAAAAAGAAAAAAAGAAGTGAAAAGATACCCCATTGAAATATGTACTCAGCTCATTCCCCATCCTCTTGGGAATCAGGGAACCCGGGCCCCAGCCCAGCTCTGTCATGGTGGGACTAGCAGCCAATCCTTAGCCTCTCTCGACCTCCCACCCGTGCACTTGCCCCGTCTGTAAAATGGGCATGAGCATCTCTGCTAGCCTCGCCCGTCTGTGGGGAGAATCAATGAGAAAATGGAGGTGAATGTATCTCGAGTGGTTTAATGGTCGCTCTGATTGTTGTGACCCTCGTGACCCTCTCCCAGTTCCCAGCAGAGGGGGGAGAAGGTGTGGACTTGGTCACTGGGCCCGCTAGAGAGTCTCAGGAGGCCACCTGCGGGCCACTCACACCCTCAAGCCCCCAGGGTGCCCCTACCCTGCCCTCCCAGGTGGACCAACGGGACTTCCTAATTCAGAGTGATGTCCATGGTGCCAAATGGCTATACCATCGTGGCTGCCATCGCAGATCCTGCCAGAACATACCTGCAAGGCACAGCACCCTCTGCTGGGCAGCCTCCCCCCTCCCTCCCTCCCCCAGGACCGGACAGATCCTCTTTCCCCAGAGCTAAAGCTGCTGCAGAAGAAATAAAGTCCCCAACTAGCAACCCATTGGCTGTCACAGTTACAACATCTGGAAAGGGAGACAGGTTTCCCCTGGGGGCGCACGGGACTCTATGCATGTGGTGGCAGAGACTGTGGGGTGCCCTCACAATATCCAGTCTCCCACTGACCTTAGTCACAAATGCTTGAATGGCAATGTGCCCAGCCAAAACGTGTCATTTCTCAGCCTCCCTTGCAGCTAAGAGTGGCCAATAAAGAGGGAGTGTACGTTGTCAGGTGGGACACAGGGGAACAGTTGGCCACCATGTGCCCACCTCCTGCTGAAAGTTAGACATGATGGTGGGGGCTCTGCAGCCATCTTGGGTCATGAGGTGACCTTGAGGATGGAAGCCAGCTACTAAGATTATGGGGCTGAAAGAGAGAAGGAGCCTGGGTCCTTGAGGACACCATCGAGCCCCTGCTGGCCCTGGACATCTAGCCCCGACATGCTGTATGTGAGAGAGAGACAGAAGCCTGGATCTGCCTCAAACCACCATTGTCTCCAGCCTCTGTTATGGTCGGCGGCCGCAAGCCCTAATGGACACACAAAAGCCCTGAGAGGCAGGCATTGCTGTGCAGCCCCCAACTCGTGCACCCCCATTTCACAGATGCACCACAGCCTCCCTGCCTCCCTCTCTGACGTCCACGATGCCCAAAAGACCAGCATCCAACTCCTGGCCAGGCCCACGGCCACGATGTCAGCAGTGCTCCGTGCAGAGCACTGTGGTTGGAGCTGTTGAGACAGTGCTGGGGGACAGCAAGGCGCTGGCCTGGACAACACAGCCTGCTGCTGAGATCAAGGAGAAGCTGGGGAGTATGTACAAACCACAAAGAAGGATGAACAAAACGCACACTAGCTGGGCGGACTGAGGGCCGCTTTGAAAGTGGTCCTCCTCCGTCTTTGCCGTGTGATGGAGTCAGCGGCAGGAGACTCTCTGGTGAGACTAAGGACTGTGGTTCTGCTGCCTGAGGGAGCACCATGAAACCCGCTCCGGGCCCCCCTGTCGGGGCGAACTTGCAGTGCTGGGCACGGTGGCTGGTACTTGGCAAGGGCACTGGATCCCTGCTCCATGGGCTGTTTAATCTCAGGGCAAATTATCCAATCTCCATGTGCCTTAGCGTCTTCATCTTTGAAATGGGCGTCAGAGGGTGGCCGATCTGGGAAGAGCTTGGAGCGGAGCCCACTGCACAGAGGGGCCACCGAGAATCAGCCCCGTGGCCAGGTCCGTGGTGAGAACCTCATCTCCTCGTTGTATGTCTGTTACAGGAAACTGGATTTACTCACCAGCGTTGGAACACTCCATCCGTTGACTCACACCCACCGCTCTGATGATAATTAACCCTGTGTGGGGTCTCCTGGTGCCAAGAGGAGCAACCCCAAGCTTCTCCTCCTGCTAAGGTTGATGCAAGTGAAAATAAGTGGTGATTACGAGCGATTCATTTGTGAAGCCCAAGGTCAAGCCTCCCAATTTGTCCTTGCACTGAGGCATCATCGAGATGCTCCCCACATCCCAAACTAGCTCCCCTCTGACACTGATGGAGATTTCACCATTACAGCCAGAGGACCCCGAGGAGGAGAAGCAATTTCGGAGCACAGCATCTCGGAGTAAATGCACGGATCCAGGTCAGCCGGGGGAGCGGATCACTGCAGGGACGGGAGGGAAAGCCACGGGCAAATGCGTGGATCCTGTCGGGGTAGCTGAGTATTCTGCAGCCACTGAAGGCTGTATACCCACACCACACACTCACACACACACACACACACACACACACACACACACACACGTACACACACACACACACACATACACACACACATACACATACACGCTGGTAATCGCTTTACCCCAGCAGTAGGGTCTTAAGCTTCTATCTAGGCTAGCCCCACCCCCACCCCCAGCTGCACCAGCCACCTCTGTCCCAAGGCGGGTCCCCAGAGACTCAGCAAAACCTGCAGGGTTGGAAGCTAAATGCAACAGAGCTATCAGCTACCAGCAGACAGACACACACACACACACACACACACACACACACACAATGCGCTGGACACGGACACACACTGGACTGTCCCCCCAGAGGCACGACACACCCAGGCCTGCCATCCTACACCCAGAAAGGTGTGCAGGGAATTGTCCTGCCCCAGAGAAAGCCACAAAAGCACAGGGAGACACACAGAAGTGCTCACACTGGCCCGTGATCCCTCCGCCTGGGTGCCCATTCCTGCCCTAGCTGGGCATCCTGTCCTGAGGCTCCCAGCTCCCCTCCTCCACGGGAGCCAACCCCAGGCAGGGCTCCCTCTTCCCCGTCCCCTTTCCCAGGTCCTCCGCTTCCCAGGATGTTTTCACCCTCCCATACTCCCCCCATCCGTGCCTCCCCACCCCGGGGGCACTGAGAACCAGGAGCAAGGACAGTCCGCCATCTTTCTGTGGCCTCCCCAGCCCCCTTCCCAGGGGCTGCAAACCTGCCCCACCTTCGCGGAAGGTTCACGCCTCAGCCAGGCTCCTCAGAGAAGCCAGTGACTCGTCTCATTTTCCAGTGAGTGCGTGAAGATACAGATTAGCGCCATTAGGGGAAGTCATCAGAGGGTGAGGCAGGAGCCACCACCATGCCAAATCGCCGGCTCCAGTGAGGCACAGTGAGCCTGATGCTTGGAAATTAACCATTCATGCAAATTCTAGAGTGGAAGGGGGTGGTGGTGGCAGGGGTAGCAAGCTCCGTGCACGCTTTCACTGCCATGCTCAGGTAGGGGGGGAACAAGTTCAGTCCCGTTTTGCAGAAGGGAAGATGAAGCCCAGGGGACCGGCGGACAGTTGCGGATGGCCCAGTCCACTCAGACTGGTCTTCTGGAGGAAGGGGGGGATCAAGGTGGCCCCCGTCCCCCAGAGGCCCCACTGGCCTGCTGTCCTCCTTCCTGTCCTTGCCCTCTCTGGCAAGAATCATCAGAGCAGAGCTGGAGGGCG